>CM070562.1:84130390-84730390 GCA_036346405.1 Phyllostachys edulis | reverse complement strand
TGAACTCATAGTGCTCAAAATTGACTCAATTTCTAGTTTCTGGTCTCCATTTTGCTTATAGACATGGCTTGACTCATTTTTGGATACCTTTAGTGAAACTATGATCTTGAGCTCCTTATCATGCTATCAATTCATTTAATCTCAGATTATTGCTATTTTGGTCTTAGCTTTGCTGTACATATTTTGTCATGATTGAACATAGCTTCTTCACATAATATGGCTTGGTGTAATATTTGTACAATCCTCTTGGATAATCTTCATGGCTCCTTTTTGCTAAAAATTAAACAAAAACTGAAAAATTGAAAAACTGCAGCCATTCCATTCCATTCATGCTCTATCTTCTTCCATGCACCTTGATGAATTCATTGTCAAAGGGGGAGAAAGATTGGTAAAAATGTTGTTTTAGAGCTTTTTGAAGTCATAGGGAGAGAATGGATTTTCTGGAAATTTGGTGATCATAGTGAGTGGGAGCATCTCAATTGCATTCTTTTGGTCTTATTGCCTTTTCTGAATTTGAATTGCAATTCTTGAAGACTCACGATGATCGAAGGTCAAATAGAACAATTGTTCTTTCATATGGACCTTAAGTGAGATTTTGGAATTTTCTGGAAATTGAAGCCTTCTTGTCTTCTTTTGCCTTATCTCACTTGCTTATGCTATTCTGGAGCTAGCTTGGTCATTTTCATTGCTTTTTCTTGCATTTGGACCGAGTTGTGCCTTTGAGCGAAAACGTCGAGTTATTACTATTTCAAACCTTAAACTTTGCATTTTTGAGAAATTGCCAATGTGTTCATCAAGGGGAGATTGTGGATATCATGGAGATATGTGCATGATCGTAGGATGATGATACAATTGGCAATGACATTTGCGGTTTGTTGAATATAGCGTTGGCCGAGTTTCGGCCTGTCAGTCATTGGCGCTAGACCGCCATGTCTCGAGGGATTTTCCGTTAAGTCCTGGGCGGTTAGACCGCCGTAACGGCGGTCGATCGATTTTGACTTGATTCGCCGAGTTGTTTGGCGATGCTTGTTGGGTTAGCTTAAGGGCATGGGCTTCAAAGGCATATGTGTTGTATGTTGCATGTTTTCACTAACGTGGGTCAAGTTGTGAAGAACTTGTTCCTGATTCGATTTGCTTGTCTATTGGTGTGCAGGTTGCTTGGAGGTCAACGACGGTCAACGGCGAGGAGGGTCGGGACTAAGCTTGGAGAGTTGAGGTCCAGAACGATCAAGGATGCCGGGTGAGGTCAATGGACTCAAGCGTGGCGCGGAATGAACAAGGATGACCGAACAGGCGATTCGGCGATCGGATTGATCAAGCGGTGCGGGTCGGTGCAAGTGCTATGGTGGTCCGGTGGGAGCCGGAGGGGAGAGACTTGCCGACACGATGCGAGCCGCTGGATCAACCTACACGTGGCGAAACATGGATGTGTTTCGCGCAGTTCGGACTCGGTTTTCAAAAAAGATTGAGAAGGGGTATTTTGGTAATTTCACCAAATACCGCCTCTGTGACCTTGGGCTAAACCGCGACGCAAGACGGTGCGTGGAGAAGCGGTTTAGGTCAAGAAGAAGTTGAAGACGACGCTTTAAAATACGTGCGTATGTGACCCGTTTGTGTTGGGCTTTAACGGGAGCCCATTAGGGTTAACTCTCTAGAAGCTAGGCCTTCATATAAATAGGGGTGGCTGCTGTCAAACAGCCTCCAAACACTTCATTTTGTAAACCCTAGTTTGGTGTTAGGGCATTAGAGAAAGAGAAGAGGCTTAGGGTTTTAGAGAGTTGAGTTGAGTTGTGTGCTCATGGATTAAGCTTTGTCCTCCATGGATAGAGTGGCTGTAAACCCTCTCAACCTCAGATCAATCTATGGATGATTTCCCAAAAATGAGTCTCTTTTGTGTTCTTTCTCTATATTTGGGATTTTGAAGGGTTCTTTGATCTATTGCTTTTTGGTTGGTTTCGTGCCCTCTTCTACCTTGCTGTGACATGTGAGAACATATCTAAGGTCACCTAGATCATCAATCTCCCACGAGCAAGGTTTTGATTAAGTTTTCGTTTTTGTCCGGTTTTGAACCTTCCTTCGGTAAAATAGAAAAAGGTCGAAACTTTGACGTGGATCTACTCAATCTCTGCTTGGCATAGGTTCCTAATATCCTTATGAAGGTGTGTTCCAAATTTGGTCAAGTTTGGCCGTGTAGATCAAAAGTTAGACCGATTTTCGTTTTGGTTTTGGGCTGTCTGACTGCTTTTCGTCGAGCGGTCGGATCGATCCTATAACGCCATTAAACCGCCTGTCTGGTCCGACCGAATTTTGCCGTGGTCTGACCGATTTCCATATTAGGGTTTGGTCTTTTGTTCCTTGCTTTGGGGATTTTGGTTTGGATTCAACACAAGTCTTCTGCTGTTCTTGAGAGTGTTGATCATCATAGCTCTCATAGCTATTGAAGTGAACCTGGTGTTGAATCTAAACGAGGTGAAAAATTAGGCGAGCTCCTATTCACCCCCCTCTAGTCGCCTAATCTACTAAACAACAATTACATGTACATGTGGAGCCTAAGCTACTCAACAACAATTACATGTACATGAGGGATAGATTACTGCTACAAGACAAGAAAAGAAAGGAGTAATTGAGTGATCACTTGAGAGTTCATGTCGCCATGTAGGCTGTATACTAGTAGCACACAATGACCTGAAACAAAATAGAAAAGAACGACTGCCTTAAATGTACTATCATTTACGTTGAAAGAATTTACTGGTCGTCTCATGCATTTTTGTTTGTATATGTAAGTTAATTTGAGAAAGCACTCAACCACCTCATCACTGTTTGTTTGACAGAAAGGGACAGAGACCTTAACATCAAAGCAAAACTTTCTAACAGACTCCGGACCTCATGTCCATAGCTAACAATGTTTCAACATCTGAATATGACTAATGTTTGTAGTCCAACCTAGAGTTCAGCATTGTCCATAAGATAGATCTGAGACATTAGACTCCAAACTTACAGTGCAAACTATATCAGCGAGTACTAAGGACCAATCAGTTCAGTTCAATTCAAATCAATTCAATTGGAACCTCTAAGGCATGGTTAGATGACTAAGAATTTAATATTGCATCAACAAGACAACAACGTGGAAATAAAGGGTAAGGTCACTCACAGTCCTTGTAACTTCATTCGACCCACTGGTAAGGCACTCTACCATGTAACACGCTCCTGCTTAGATCTCTACAACATGGAAATATGGATTATGGTGCTACTATTTGCTTAGTAGCTTAAGTACTTGTGGCAGAGATTAGTCAATAATTTTCTTACTTACCAATGAAAACAATATTACTAGGTACAAGCTCTGCTGATCTCAAGCTTACAGATCCTATTAATACATGATAGTAGAGCAAAAATTTCCACCAAATGGAGAGCGAATAAGCAAAAAAGTACATAACAAAATAATTACTTAAAGTAGTTGAACCAGCATACCAAGAAAAGCATCAGCATGGAAATGCATATTCCTATGGTTATAATTCTTATACAGAGATAGTCCAGGGTTCCAAAGAAGTAAGAATCTAAATAGATTAGTGAAGATTTATGTAGGAAACAGTCAATGTAGAACCTTGCCATTTAAGGAAGGGGTGTTGTTAAACTAGCAGTGTCAACAATTGCAAACATAAGACAATTAAAGAAAGTTCTGAAGGTGTACTTTGAGTAATCCCCAGCCCCCAATGCTTTGCGAGGATTGCTAACCTACAATTGCATTCAAAAGGGACTACCACAGGAACAATTTAAGGAATATAAGAGATCATAATTCATAGCTCAACATTGAAAGCTTATAAACATAATACACAAGCATGCCTTCTGAGAATGAATCTCCAGGGAGTCCTCGAGAGTGATTGATTTCTTCTTCAGTAGAAGTTCTTCCACTCTAGAGCACAAACGGACATCAATAAGTGCTTCTTTTAAGGCCTGGAGAAAAGCAAAGAACACAGTTATCTTCTTTAAGAGCCTTGGAAAAAAAGCAACAGTAGAACAAGATAAAAAAAATATTAACAAAAACTTGAAAACGTATTAGTCAGAGTAAAGGAGTGAGTGAGAACTAGTCATAAGATCAGGTTTTTGCTACAATTGAGATCCCTCATCCCTGACTGGAGAACTGAGCATCTAAACCAGAGCAAAGCAGCAATAGACTAGACTAAATATACCAAACCAAAAGAACTAGTTTTAACTCGCAGTACACAGAATGAGCCAGAGCAAGAACAAAGGTAAAGTGTTCAGAGCAAAATCTAGTAGCACAAACAGAGGGGCAATTCCACATATGGCAAAACCAAATCTATGGAAATTTATAATAGAGTGGCAAAACCAAAAACAGAGGGGCAATTCTAGTAGCACAAACCAAGAACCAAAAGGAGAAGGAGCGGAGGACGAATCTCCAGCCCAAGCCCAAACACCCTTCGCCGCCGCCTCCCACTGCAGCTTCCCGATTGCCCACGTCTGGACAAGGCTCCTTGAGCAACCCTAGCCGGAGTTCTCCTCCCCCTCTCTAACCCCGGCGCAACAGATCTGTGTGAGAGAGAAAATGAGGCTACAAACCCTAGAAATCATAGGAGGAGGAGGGGGAAGAGGAGGAGACTAACTGGATGTTCCTCCTAGGGTGGCGACGGCGGCGAGATCCGTGTCACCAGAGTCGAGGGGGAGAAAGGGGGAGGAGGCGCCGTTCGGAGGAGCTGAGTCGCGAGCGAGGCGCCGCTCGAAGGTGCCGAGTCGCGAGCGAGGCACCGCTTGGGGAAGAAACCACGTGGGCGAGGCGTGTGTTGTTGCTCCCAGGGATTCGGTTGGAACGGGCAGGGATTTTGCGATCCACTGACTCATCCAAGCAGTGACTCAGCCTCGCTCGGGAAAGTTTCCCGTGCCGGAATGATCCCCGTGGATTGAGCCATAATCCCGGTCAATCCCGGCGCTGCCAAACAGGGCCTTATGGGGAAAAAAAATCCTATGGCACCATGTGTTTGTGGTTGTATGTGCCTATATGTATCTACCTTGTGATTGAAAAAACTACAGGTTGAATGGAAAGCAAAAATACGCAGCACAACACTGAGTCGATCAGCGTCACACGTATGCACATACTAGACGCACTCCACATGCCCGCCAAGACACGTAAGTACGTTGCACACACCCACGCGGCCGCCTGACGATGACAATTCTCCGACGGAGATGCCGAGGACCGGGTTCTTCGCCGCTTCTACTCGAACGGATGCTATCATGCGGTCACCGTCAAGAGCGGCTTGCGAAGAACAATCAAGCCAATTAGATTGACACACACACACACATATATATATATATATATATAGTCACGTATTTCAAGTCAACTCCCGCAAAATGCCATATAGTGTTGTTTTTTGGGAGTTTGGCTGGGGTAGATGTAGTGGAGAATCATCCATTTGCACTATCGAATTTATAAGTAGAATGTTGCATTACATTATACTACATGATGTAGGTCAACTAAGTTTAACGTAATTAATTCGGGAAGCAGAACTTCATGCCAGGGGCAAAAAAAAGGAATTACCTTGTTTCCTTCAAAGCTCTTGCATTTCAAACAGCTTAAACAAACCAACATTTTAACTTTATAAAAGCTTTTTGGAGCAACAATATCATCTTGTATATTTGCATACACGGTTTTGTTCAAACTTGTGCGCCTTTATCTTCACACGCATCAAATATCACTATTATAAAAAGGCTAATACTTAACGTTTCATCACAGACGGTTGACCAAAACCGTCTGTATTACATGCAATCATAGACGGTTTTGGTTTAGAGACCGTCTGTGTTACCGGCTACGATAAAAACCGTCTGTGAAGAGGTCATATCACAGACGATTCATATTGAAAACCGTTTGTGAAGTATCACAGATGGGTCTGAATACGAACCGTCTGTGATAATTGCATACTTCACAGACGGTTTTTAATTATAACCATCTATGATATGTCTCACGGTATGGAAAAAATAATAGAAAACATGAAACAAAACAAAAGGCTGACATCGTGTCAGGGCGAGTAGATCCAAGTGGACTCCATTCTTGCTTATGACGGACGGTTCTATTACGTCCGTGATGTCTTATATCACAGACGGTTCCATAATAGAACCATCTGTGAACCGTCCGTGATATGAGACATCATTGACGGTTCTATTATGGAACCGTCTGTGATATGGGACATCACTGATGGTTCTATTATGGAACCGTCTGTGATAAGTATCACTGACGGTTCCATAATAGAACCGTTTGTGATATGTCTTTATTGGTAGGAGCCCGCTAGGGTTTGCGCCCTAACTCGTCACTCCCCAGCGCCCTTACTCTCATCTATTCCCCTCCCCACCCAAGTGCCCCTGACCTTGACGCTGCCGCTCGACACTGTCGCCGACACCGCTTTCCCATCATCACCGGTTGTAACACCATAGTGCACTGCATAAGACACTCGTACGATAAGAGTGTCTTACGCAGTGTCACCATCGTGCCACAACTGCGGTGACACTGCCTTCCCCTCTCCCTCCTCCCCCCCGCGTGCGCGACCTCGGCTACCTCTCCACCGACCTCCCCCTGCTACCTCTCCACCAACCTCGGCATCGGCTACCTCACCACCGACACCGGCGATGTCGAGGTAAGACAGATCTATCACCTATTGGGTGTGTCGATCACGGTGCGCCGCCTCTCTTCCCGCTCCCTAGCGCCAAAGACTTCTCCATCGCTCTGCTGCCACCTCTTCCTTCTTTTTTTGTTCTCTAGCCAGAGCTCTGCTAGCACCGCAGCTCTCCCTCAGTCCCTTCTTTGCTCTGCTCTGCTCCCTTCCCTTCTCTGCTCCCCGTGCTTTGTGACTCCTCCCTAAGCGCCGCAGCCTCACCCTTCTCTACTCTCTTGTTGTTCGCTATGCCCCGTCCCTTCTCTACTCCCCCTAGCACCGCAGCTCCCCGCCTCCCCCGCAGTTTGAATGGTTGTGCACATGTGCTGATTGCTAAATGAATGAATTCAGAAGTGTAAGTTTTGTCTGCTATTGAAGTATTGGCCTGTTGATAACTTGATATGTATGGGCTGTTGTCTGTTATGTTATATTGTTATGAGTTATGACTTATTCAGAAGTGTCAAGTGTTGTCTTTGCTATTGATATGTATGGGTTGTTGATATGTTATGACTTATTGGGTTGTTGATATGTTATATTGTTATGAGTTATGACTTATTTAGAAGTGTCAAGTGTTGTCTCTGCTATTGATATGTATGGGTTGCTGATATATTATAACTTATTGGGTTGTTGATATGTATGGGCTGTTGATATATTATATTGTTGTGAGTTATGACTTATTCAGAAGTGTTAAGTGTTGTCTGTTATTGATAGTGGAAATTTACTTGGTGAACCATGGGTTGTTGATATGTATAATTGATAATTTGCAAAAATAGATGTATAAAATGTGTGATATTTATGTTATGACTTATTATTGATTTGTCATTTTGTCAAGATGTTATACGTTGCTTCTCGCCATTCATTTCACTTTTGTCTGAGTAACTGTGTTCATGCCGGTCACGTTCTCCTACCATGCGTCCCAGGTACATTCTACCATTCTATTCCTAATCTCTTCTCTATAAAGTCTCTAAGCAGTGGCTGCTTGTGTCTTTAAAACCGGCATCATATCTTTAAAACCATTAAACTTGCATAGTTGGTTGCTGATAAATGATGCCACTTCCCAATCGGAGTACCTGCGCGTCCACGTCACTTTCTGAATATAGCGACATTCAATTACCTATCGACGACATCCAGGTAATTGGATGTCTTGACGCTCTCCTTGCAGCCATACTTCTTAAACTTGCATGGGCTCGATGAAATTGCCCATGGCTGCTGTCTCATCCTCCTCATATCGTGGGACGACCCCTAAAGTGGTCGAGGACTACGAATATATATATATATATATATATATATAATGCCGGTTTTAAAAGCACAAGCAACCACTGCTTGGAAACATTATAGAGAAAAGTCATCACAGACGGTTTCAGTTACAAACCGTCTGTGATAGTTTTCTATCACAAATGGTTCTCAGTTAATAACCGTATGTAATAGTATGCATCACAGACGGTTTGAAAACCGTCTGTGATGACACTGACTCATAAACTCAGACGGCTCACGAAACCGTCTGTGATGATGTTTTTGAACCGTCTATAATGACCTTTTATGTAGTAGTGTATTCTAAATAAAGGATGGAACTAAAAATAGGATGGGACACTATATATGCATGCTCAATTGCTGGCAGTCGCAGATACGAGAGGCGTGCCAACATATAGCACGGTAAGCACAGGAGGCATGCCAACATATAGCACGGTAAGCACAGGCGGTACTGAGTAGTGACTACTGACTAGTGAGGAGAGACATGTTGGGCATGCACCTTTTTTGATGGTTCTTAGAGAAAGGGATGCAATCCGCGGTGTCGCTGAACTGCTGAATCGCTGGCGTGCACTTCGGCGAGGGCCAAGCCAGCAACGGGGCAAAACACGCACAGAGAAAGCAACCTTTTCTTTTTGAGAAAACCAAAAAAGCCGCCCGACTTTTCCTTTTTGAGCTCGTTTTCCGCGCTTCTTTTCTATCGCTTACAAGGCACAACTTCTGTGCTGCTGCGCCGTTACTCACTGGTCACTCCTATCAGCATGTGTTCGCTGTGAGTTGTGACTGTACTGGATTGCATCATTGTGACGTGCTTCTCCTTCTGCATATAGGGATCAAGTTAACGGGAGAGAGATCGTTTGGTGCCATCAACATCTCGCTGTTGTTTGCCGTTCACATCAAGCAAGCAAGTCCTGTGCATGTAGTGATGCAGGCTACAGCTGCGATAGTCTCCACAGTTGGCAGGAGTAACCCGATGGTTTGTGGTTAAGAAACTTGGTCACAGGATCCTTCGGTATAAACCGAGACGGAATTCAGCCGACGCGAGACTGGCCACGTCACCCATTTTTCGCTGACAGTTCGATCCGTCTACAGTGGGTTCCGCGCCGTCCGATCGATGAGAGCTTTCGTCTTTGCTTTGCGTGCCCGCTGCCTTCGCGTCGTCTTCTCTCGATTCTTCGACTGCTTTCCCCTCGCTTCCAACGCCAGCAGGCGAGAATCGAGGCCTCCAGCTCCGCTTCGTCATCCCCTCCCCCTCCCTCCTCCCCTCCCCGTGTCGCCTCACTCTCCTTCCTCTCGATTCTCGCCGTCCCCCTTCCCCACGGCCCGCTTCCACCGTCTTCACAGGCGCGATATAGCAAGACCGACCACTCTTCCCGCCGTTCTTCTCCACCAATACCCTCGCTCCTCTCTCTACTCCCCCCCTCTATTTTTCCCGATCGCCGCCTCGCCGCCTCCCTCCTGCGTCTATCCTCGCTTGTGTCCTCCGCCACCTCTCCTACTTCTGTTGTCGCATGCGTTAGCTGGTTGCTTGGCCACAAGGTCTCATGTTTCGGGCCGGGCTCAAGCGGGCTGTCATGGATTTCTCGATCTGCACGGCTAAGCCAATGGAGGAAGACGGTGGAGCTGCCAGAGCTGTCAGCCGATCTTGAGACGCAAGAAGGGCTCCAGAGCCCAAAGAATGGGCGGCCGTCCCACTGCCCCCACCGGCCAAGATCCCCTCATTCGCCTCTCTCCTCCTCCTCCTCCCGATCCACCCTCCCTCCTCGCTCACTCCACCCGCCGACTCCAGGCGCCTCCGTCTGTAAGACCTCCTCCGGGCGCGAGTACAAGGTGAAGAAATGGTGAAGTTGTATGTATCTGGTGATAAATCCCTAGGAAGAAATATGCATTAATATTTTTGCCTTGAACTCTCAATGAAACAAAGAAGTTGCTGCTAAGGGATTTATATTGATCTAATGTAGGTTGCGGTTAACAAAATGAAGAGAGAATATTATTCTTTCGAGGAATGTACGAGTCTACGTGAAGTAAAGGTGCTTAGCCCAAAGATGTACTCTTTGATGTTTTCTTTCATGCTACGTTCCTTCAACTGACATTTCTTATTTATTCAAGTCTTTATGCGCATGAATCACCCTAACATTGTGAAGTCAAGAAGGTCATAAGGAAAATGATACATTATACTTCATAATGGAATACATGGCACTTAAGGATGTGATAGATGGCAATAATTCAACCGCCTCAAAGATCATGCTTTTGTTTAATCTTGACCCTTGTTCTTGTAGGATCGCAATCTCTTCAACTTACTTAAAGATAGAGTCAAGCCTTTCTCGAGATGTAAGTTCTAATTGGTGCTTTCAGATTTTTCGTGCTCTTTCTTATATGCACAAGAGGATACTTTCATCGTGACTGAAACCCGTAGGTTGTCTTGTATAGTCATCCACCCTCCCTGCTTTTCTCTATCAACCAAATACTTATCATATTAGATGACACCGATCACGAGACAAAATACAATGCAAATAATAATTCTGATAGTTGATGTGCATAGCATTATTGCATTATTGTTTAGATCCTTTTGGGACAAGACACCAATGTGATGATGTGCATCAATAATATTCAGAGTGGTGTTCTTTACCCCCAACATTCCTCCCATGAACCTATATAGCAGGACTCAAGTAGACTACACAAAAGAGGGTCAAGTTGACTTAAGAGTAATTCACGATTTGTGGAGTACTGGTGGGCTCCATCTCTTTCTTATGATCTACAGAAGATTGGATCTACCAATAGCACAAAAAGTCTACCTATCTTCACATTCTCGTACAATTACAAGCACAACAAGATCGTGCATCAATAGGTACAAATTGGCAAACTTTGTCCCTCTGCTTTATTTATAAATGATTTTGATCACATAAACTGCTTTGTTGATTTTTTTACATTATAATTTATAAAGCTAGAGGAGTATTCGACTTGCAACGAGTACTAAGACATGCAGAGATGGTACAAGTGAGGAGCTCGGAGGATTTATTCTCTAAAAAGAATACATTGCCAAGATGACGCAAACAAACATATATTTTTTTCCGATTCAACTTAGAAACCACCGAGGAGCTTATTTGCAAGTGTAGCCATGTCGGGAATGGAGTCTGCATGGCGCAGATTTTGCTCGATCGCCTTCAATCATAGCCTTGATGTAGAACTCACCACCAGAGAAGGACCGAACCATGGGTCCAGATGCAACGTAACTTAATCCTCGCTATTCAAGACCAAGCCATTTGTCGCTAATCTGGCTAAGTATGATGCAAAATATAGCAGTGTTGCTTAAAGACCTTCAACAAGAAAAAAGATATGGGAACCAAAAGGGATAATAGTATTAAGGAAGGTATTCATATTTATATATGAACCATTGATGCAGATTACATGAAAAAGGAAAGTTTCTAGATCTCCGCTTTCTAGAACAATAAACTAAGTCAGGTCACTAAATGATAGAAGTGATGAACATGCTCATGGACTTGCCTTCTTCTCGTGGATTATGTTCCTCATTGGCAACCAATAAAGACTATTAGTTTACATCAAGTCATTGGGTTTAAGAAAATGTTTTTTATTGTGTATAAGATGTGAAGTTTGGTATTATAGTTAATTTTCCACGATAAGATGTATAATAGGAATTAGGGTCAATAATAGATTTACTTTGTACAATGTGAAAGCTCAAAGGAGGCGATGGACATACCATTTCAACACCAAGAGATCGATACTTCTCAAAGGCTTGGAGAGTAACATACTCGTAAACAGCATATGACGCTTTGACGGTCTCATGTAATCGACCAAATGTCATGACATCAACACCAAGAGTCCTCACCTTTTCCATTGTGCCGATAACTTTGATCAGAGTCTCCCACAACCCAAAGATAATTGATGTCTTCGTAAGGGTGCGGGAGGGCATACTCTCTTGCCATTTTCGAACATCTATGGATCGCTTAAAATTTGCACGATAGTCTCGCACATTTCTTTTGCAAATTCTTCCATCTGCTTTCAATGTTGTGTGCAAAAACATGCAGAATTGAAGTTGCAACCTTCTCTACACAACTAGGATCCTCGAAATCAGTAATCGCAAAATTACTATTTTAAGAATTAAGGGTAAAATACATGAAATGCCTAATATTAACAGAGGATGATGATGTATCGAAATAATGATTGACCAAACAATATGATTGGTGTCTTGTCCCATTATCGTGGTCGTGTACGCCTATATACCATTTCTACATCATACATACTTACCTTCCGAACTCCGCTCCATAGCACCTCGGTTCTTCCTCTTCGTCATCGCCTCCTTTGGATTCATTAACATTGTGTAAACCATTCTTTCATCTCCTTGAGTACTTTAGCATGCTACATAATGTAAGTACTTTCTCGGCGATTAGATGTTACCACATAACTGCTCTTTATGAGTACGCTTGCCAAATACAACCATGCAATAGTGTACTTCCTCCGCTGCCAAATTACATGTCGGTCTTGGCGTGAACACGTTATACCTTATCTTATGAGTATAATTTCGATAGATTGCTCCAATCGCAATCCTACATGTACAGAGTACCTTAAGTCAACTTCATACAGTTGTACAAGATTGATTCAAGAATTTATTTCCCCAAAGATTTTAGCCGCACATGTAGGATCTTCCATAGTGCTTAAAAATTCTCAGATAACCTTGTTAGACATTAAACAATAAAGTCTACAACCGCTGTCTATACTCTGTCCATACAAAATTAATATTCTAATTATGGTCGTTTCGCAGAGGATATGAGACTACATCATGACATTAGTAATCTTTTTCCATATAAAAATCTCATTTGTTTGTTGTTTTTCTCGCAAATCGACTCACAGCAGCATCGGACAACCGATATATAACAGATGCAAGATGTCGGTTTACTCATCCCTATTTACCTCCTCTATTCTATTATGTATGAACTCTAAAACGCCTCTCTTCACGCTTATGACAGGATTTAGATCTTCCATTTAGTCACAGTAGCACCTAGCCACCTCATCCAATACTATATAGCCCAAATTTTTATATAGTGCAATGACACTCGCAGCTTTTGTGCTTACTCAATAGCTAATAACCCACTTGATGTAATATATTATGTCGTAGAACGCCTCTAAGTTTCCTCTAAGATTCCAAAAACGAATACGTCTGGCATTCTGCATGTAGTAAATGTGCTCGCGCTTTTTGTAATGGCAATGGTACCTACTAATGTGCACTATCATCTATGCTTAGTTTTTGCTTATTTTTCCTCGCTACATGTTTGCATAATACACCGCCAAAACACTTTTTTGCAAAGAACATCAAGATACGGTCACCCACACAAATGACCTGTCTATCTTCACAAAGTAACCGTCTTTACTCGATGCATTTTTTTTGACACATAGTCTACATCGTTCAATGTTTCTAACAGATTTCCTTTGCATGCATGCATACAAGACGGCACGGCCGCTAGTATATATGATTATGAAGTGATTTGTCAAGACTTGGGACTGTTGGATTAATTTTCCGTTACGTAGATCTACATGAATTTAATACATATTAGCTATCTATTTTGGTTGGCTCAAAAGTATAAAGTGATCAAATAAAGTATTTATTAAGAGCCGAGTATGTTTTAAGGATAAATATGGACTTGGATTTTAAATCTGTGTAGAGACCTATTTGGAATCTATCTCTAGTTATGGGACGGGATAGGATTCCATACCAAATGCTATAAATAAGGGTCAGATCCTCCCAGCAGGGTAACTCGTGCCATACCACCTATCCCCATCTGTAGTTGGAGTTTGTGGCTTACCTCTTGCTGGGAAAGACCAAACCCTAGGTAGATTGAGCACCAGTTCATCTACTACTTCAGATCAATACTATACCGATCAATGGCGTCATCAGGTATGCTTCCGCGTTTACAGATTATATAGGTGTTCCAATTACCGCATATAAGATCCTGTCAGTTCTGATCATCAGGCTTAGATCAGTTTAATTCTAACAATTGGTATCAGAGCATCGTATGTGTTTTGCAACGCGTTCTAGTAATTCTCAGATCGGATTGATCGATGTTTTTTTTCGCTTGTTCTTCGCCTTTAGATCGGTTCTGCTCCTGTGAGTAGTTCTTAGTTCCCGTCTCTTTCTCATCTACTTCGGTTCGAGATTGGGATGTCATCAGAGCTCCTGCGCGTATACCCCCGGCGGGATCCTCCATGTGGTCGCACGCCTCGATCCGCCAGCCTCAACGCCTTGAGCCACCCTTCGCTCCTTCCGCGCCTCGATTTCAGCGCCTGCCACAGATGCTGCTGCGCGCCTGATTCTCGCCGCTTCGCTGCATGCCGAAGCGCCTCGGCTTTCACCGCCTTCCCAAGCGCTGCTCGGGCTCCGCCGCCTCCTCTCGGCAGGCTAGCGCCACCTCCGCGTCTTCTTGCCATGAGTCAGCCTCCGTGCTAAGCGACCGCTTTCGAGCTTCATTGGCTCAAGTTGCGGTACCCGCCGGTTTCGCCGCCTCCGGCTAACGCGACCTCCGCTTCCGCGCCTCACAGGCGCCATGAGCCTTCCGGTCTCCGCCACCCTACGCCGCCTCTCCGATTCTGTCGCCGAGCACCCTTTGGGCTTCCGATGCCCTCTGTGCGCCGTCCGGTTCCCGCGCCACCTCTGCGAGCGCCTCAAGCTCCTGCCGCCTCGCGGCGCCGCTCCTCCGGTTTCTGCTGCTGCCGCGGCGGTTCGCGCCGCCTCCTCGTGCGGCCGAAAGCACCTCTAGCTTCGCCAAGACCTCGTCTTGCTGCGTGGCCTCTGTCTCCGCCGAAGCGCCTCCATGCGGCGGATCTGTTCGAGTCGCCGCCACCTGCGCCTCCGGGATCCTTGCACCGCAGGACCTTGGGCTTCCGCCGCCATGATCAAGGCTGAGTGCTCGCCGCTGTGCATGCACGCTCGCCTCAAGCCTCCATTGCTATCGCTAATAAGCGTGCACCTGCCATCTGCCGAGACTCGCTGAGCATCCATGAGCTACCGCACCGACATCAGTAAGCTCTTTTGACCTTTGCAGTTATGAGGTATTTGTGGCATTAAGCTCCCATTATTTTGAGTAATCTGTGGCTTAAAGTTTCTGGATTAGGATTATTTGCGATTAAGCTTTTGCTTTACAGATTGTTCATTCATCCCGAGTTCTTGCTGGTTCTGGTATTAGCAATATTGTCTGATGAGCTATTGGTAATTGTGCTAGATCGATTATGTTCTCTCATCTGATAGTTCATCATCTTGAGTTCATCAAGTTTAATTGGTATAATCTATCAATTGCAATGTTGTGCAAATTATGAATGTTCCGATCTGTTATAAAGATGCATCATAAGTTCACCTGATTATGAGATGCAATTTCGATTAATGAAGCCTCAATATTTTGAGAAATTATGGCATATAGATTCTGCATAAGGTCAATGAAGGATTAAGTTTTTGCATCATTACAGATTATATCATGCATCTTCAGTTCATCTCAATTCTGGTTATTCCATGTTGTTTCTAGAATAATCTGTCTATTGCGTCACTGATATTGGAATCTCATATCTTGCTGCAAGCTTTCAGCTTTTCCAAAGAAATTCGTATCGTGAATCATTATCGTTTATGTGCAATATTGTTTGTTTTGCATTTTGTCATGTTACGTAAGATGGACTAAAGCAACGCTTAGTTTCGGAATAATCAATCAACTGCTATACTGTTTATCTTGCAAATTAGTTATGCTCTCAGATAATCATGTTTTTGATCCGGTGCTTCTGAGAATTATAATTGCATTATGGTATAAATTATGGATTTTTATAAATTATCATCTTTAAGGATGATGAATTGATTCAAATTTGGCCAGCTAGTGTTCTGCATTGGTTAATTGAAATACTATGTTGCCAAAGCAACCTCTGGTATGTAGGTTAATTTATTCAGAACAACTAGACATTTTTTTTCTATGTATGATTCATGCATCTATTGACTGGCCCAAAGGAAAGTCAATATTTGGCCGAATTATATATGCAACTGTGGCAACAAATATGTAACAGTCATCAAGTTTCCATGTGAACAATAAGTCGGACCAAAGTAAGGCATATTGTTTGACAAGATTTACTGTTAGTATTTGTTTGCTACATCAAGGTTACCACTTGCAAGTTAATATTTCTGTCCAAAGACTAAATATTAATGGAGCGCTAGGTATCTTGTGTGATGGTATATATACCAAATTTTGAATCAAGCTTTAAGTTTATCATTCATGTCTTGATATGAGCATTTAATTTCTTTTATATCAGCTGCAAATCCTGCTTCCAATATTTCTGCTAGCATCAATTCTATACATATGCTTACTGGTGCAAATTTTAAAGAATAGAAAGAGAACATTTCGATTGTTCTTTGGGGTAATGGATCTAGACCTTGCACTTCACAGAGAACAACCCGCTGTACTTATGGCTAACAACTCCATTGAGGAAAAGATAGAGTCTGAGAAGTGGGATCGTTCAAATTGCATGAGTCTTATGATCATGAGGTGTGCTGTTCTGGAAGTTTTTCGGGATAGCACATCAGAACAGGCCACTACAGTTAAGGGTTTCCTTGACAGTCTTGAGCAAAGGTTTGCCAAAAACGAAAAGGCTGAATCAAGTACGCTTTTTGGTAAAACTTACCTCAATGAAGTATAAAGGTAAAGGAAACATAAGGGAGTACATTATGGAAATGTTTCATCTTGTTTCAAAATTAAAAGCACTCAAGTTAGAGCTATCTGAGGATTTGCTCGTGCATTTAATTTCGATATCCCTTCCTACACACTTTAATCAGTTCAAGATGAGCTATAACTGTCAAAAGAACAACCGGTCCCTTAATGAGCTCATCCCCTATTGTGTGCAAGATGAGGATATATGGTAACAAGACAGAACAAAAAGTGCTTATTTAGCTATGACCCCTAAAGTCAAAAATAATAAGAGGAAGAGCAAAGAAGCTGCAGGTGTGCCATCCATAATGAAGAAACAAGGGTCTGAATTGGCTTGTTTCTTTTGAAAGAAGGATGGTCATGTAAAGAAGTATTGTACCAAATATTATGCTTGGCGTGCAAAGAAAGGTACAATTTTTGCTATGGTCAGCTCTGAGATTAACTGAACTTCTGTACCTGAATGCACTTGTTAGTTAGACTCCAGTGCAACATCTAACATCAGTGTGTCAATAAAGGGTTGCCTTGAACTGCCGAAAGCCAAGTGATGCTTAAAGATTCATCTATATGGGCGATGGCAAGAAGGTGGAAGTTAAGTGCTAATAGATTTTCAGATGTCTTAGAACTGATACATACAGATATATGCGGTTCATTCCCTACGGCTTCTTAGAATGGACAAAGATATTTTCTCACGTTCATAGATGACTTCTCGCGATATGGTTATATTTATCTTATTCATGAGATGTCACAGTCCCTGGATGTGTTCAAAATTTTAAGGCTGAGGTGGAAAACCAACTTGGAATGCGGGATCGTCCCTCAGTATACCATGTCGGGTTCTCCTAGCATGAATGGTGTTGCTGAGAGGCGAAACATGACTCTTAAGGATATGGTGAGGAGTATGATTAGTCATTCTTCCTTATTATAGTCTCTCTAGGAAGAAACGTTGAAAACTGCAGCTTATTTACTCAACAGGGTGCCAACTATGGCGACTAACAAAACCCCGTATGAACAATGGATAGGCAAAAAGCCTAGCATCAGGCATGTATGTACATGGGGATGTCCATCTGAGGCAAGGCCGTACAGGCCTAACGAAAGAAAATTGGACTCAAGAACTGTTAGTAGCTATTTTGTTGGTTATTCTGAAAGATCTAGGAGTTACAAATTCTATGATCCCACTACTAGGACAATTTTTGAAACGAGAAATGCCCGGTTTTTTGAGGATGTTGAGTTTGAAGGGGGAGATATGGTTAGGAACATTAATTTTGAAGAAGTTTCTGAAGGAGATTTATTTCCTCTTCCTTTGGTTATTCCAAATAATGATCGGGATCAGGTTATTTTACCCGATATTATTGAGGAAAATACAATTCAAAATAATGTCCATGAGGTTCCTCCACAACATGACGTTCCTTCAGAAGAACAAACTCATCAACCTCAAGAACCAATGCCATTAAGGAGATCCACTAGAGAAAGAAGAAGTACAATCTTTGATGATTACATTATCTTTCTTCAGGAGAATGAGGCTTGTAGTGAAATTTTGGGAGAAGATCCTATCAATCTCCAGAAGGCCCTACAAAGACCAAATTCTGTTAATTTGATCAATGCCATGAATGAAGAGTTAAAATCCATGAAGGACAATGACGTTTGGGATCTTGTCCTATTGCTAGAAAGAAAGAAACCCATTGGTTGCAAATGGATATTTAAGACCAAAAGGGATTTGAAAGGCAATGTGGAAAGATATAAGGCTCATCTCGTTGCTAAAGGATATACTCAAAAGGAAGGCATAGACTATAAAGAGACTTTCTCTCTCGTTTCTTCAAAAGACTCTTTTAGGGTCATTATGACACTTGTGGCACTTTTTGATCTTGAGCTTCATCAGATGGATGTAAAAAACAACGTTTCTAAATGGAAACATTAATGAGATGATTTATATGGTGCAACCAGAAAACTTTGTGGTCAGTGACCCAAAGCAAATGGTATGCAAATTAAAGAAATCCATCTATGAGCTCAAACAGGCTTCCCGACAATGGTACCACAAATTTCATGAGGTTATTATCTCTTTTGGTTTTGAGGTAAATATAGTTGAGGATTGTGTGTATCATAAATTCAGTGGGAGTAAGTTCATATTTTTAGTTCTGTATGTTGATGACATATTGCTTGCTTGTAATGATATAGGCTTGTTGCATGAAACCAAGAAATTTCTCGCTAAAAATTTCGAGATGAAGGATCTTGGTGATGCTTCTTTTGTATTAGGAATTCAAATATGCCGAGATCGTTCTCAAGGTGTACTTGGATTATCACAAAAGAACTATATCGGTAAGGTATTGCAAAGATTTGGCATGCAGAACTATAAACCTTTAGATACCCCTATGGCCAAAGGTGAAAAATTAAGTCTTAGCCAATGTCCAAAGAATGATGTTGAAGCTAAGAAAATGCAGAGCATCCCCTATTCATCTTTGATAGGGAGCTTGATGTATGCTCAAGTTTGCACTGGACCAGATATAACATATATTGTTAGAATGCTAAGCAGGTATTTAAGTAATCCAGGATTGGATCATTGGGTCGCAGCAAAACGGGTGATGCGGTATTTACAAAAGATGAAGGATTTCATGCTCACATATAGGAAATCGAA
Organism: Phyllostachys edulis; assembly: GCA_036346405.1. Lineage (NCBI taxonomy): Eukaryota > Viridiplantae > Streptophyta > Magnoliopsida > Poales > Poaceae > Phyllostachys > Phyllostachys edulis. The sequence continues at coordinate 84,711,173 of CM070562.1, read as the reverse complement.
TCAGTTGGAGATCATTGGGTATTCTGATTCTGATTTTGCTGGTTGCCAAGATACTCGCAAATCCACTTCAGGTTACATCTATCCACTTGGTGGAGGTGCGGTTTCTTGGAAAAGCGCTAAGTAGTCACTCGTTGCCCCGTCCACAATGGCAGCTGAGTATGTTGCTTGCTGTGAGGCTTCAAATCATGGGATATGGTTGCAGAACTTTGTCACAAGGCTGCGAATTTTGGATCAGGTTGACAAACCACTAAAGTTATATTGTGACAACAAGTCTACAGTTATGTATTCTAATAATAACAGGAGTTCGTCTAAAAGTAAGCATATAGACATCAAGTTTCTAGTTGTGAAAGAAAGAATTCAGAGTGGTAAATTGTCTATTGAGCATATAGGTATAGACTCTATGATTGCGGATCCGTTCACTAAAGGCTTGACACCTAAAGTGTTCCACGAGCATGTTGCTCATATGGGTGTGATTTCACTTATGGAATTCAAAATTTTTTTTAAATAATATTAATTTAAAACATAATTACAAAAATATATCGTCTCTCCAAAAAATTACAGAAATGTGTTCATGTCGCCAGTTGAAATGGCGATAGGTGACAGGGACCTATCGCCATTTCAACTGGCGGCGTGACCTCTCCCTCACGTCATCGGTCCGACCACCTATCGCCATTTGAACTGGCGACAGGTTCCTGTCGCCATTTCAAATGGCGACAGGTTCCTGTCGCCATTTCAAATGGCGACAGGAAGCAAGCCAAATTTGCCCCTTCTCTAGCTAGGTTTGCCGCCTTTTGATTTTTATACGTTTTTAACGGTGCAAAATCTGTTAGACTCGTAATAACATTTTTTGATCGTTGTATGTTGTTCTAGTGCGATGAATTTCTGAAGAATTTTACGAGAAAGATTGAGATATGAACGATTCGTAAGTAGAAAGGTAAGTGATATAGCGATGCGCTAGTGAATTAATACGCTTGCTCATGTACATGAACTGCATATTATGTAAGGAAACAAATGTGAACTTGCCATTAGTATGAAAACTACGATAATTACATAACATTCAGCAAAACATCATTCATAGCAAAACATCATAACACTTAATAGCACTGATATTACATAACATTCAGCAAAACATGATAACACTTAATTAAAATGATAATTCAGAACATTGGCAATAACATGTTACTATTGTCCGTGCAATAACATAATTCAGAACATTGGTAATAACATTGGTCGCAGCCTCAACGTCCCCTTGTGGATCGCTCTCGAGTTGGGTGACCAGATGAGGTCCTCACCGCGACGTCCGGAGTGGCGATGTCTCCTTCATCTTGAGGATTTCTCGTGGGACATTTCTTGAAGGTGTGCCTGACTCTACAAATAGAGCACTTCTTCGACGACGCCCGGTTTACGCTTCCATGTCGTTCTCGATCGCCCGACTGTCGCCGTCCAACTTTTCCCTTGAGCCTATCAATGTCCGCAGCCCAGATTAGTTGCTCCCAGGACCATAGTAAATTTTGAAATTGACGATGTCGCAGTCGGACATATTTGACGCACTGCACCACAAAGAACATTTCCATGATTAACCGCATATCTAAAACTATACTACCCACCGAAAAGTATTATGTAAAACTATACTACATTACGTAATCAGTACATCTAAAACTATGTAATCCATTCGGTTAAAAAATTACCGAGAGGTTGGCAATCCGACTGACACGCTAACCGCTAGCTTCTCTCCTCACGTCTACTCTTTTCTCCTTCTCTTTTTTCTGAATAAGAATGAGTCCTGCGCTGAATTTTGGGTTTTTTTTATAGGAATGGGCTTCCTGTCGCCATTTGAAATGGTGACAGGAACCTGTCGCCATTTCAACTGACGATAGGTGGCTGGACCGACGACAGGAGGGGGAGAGGGTCCTGTCGCCAGCTTGAAATGGCGATAGGTCCTCGCCGCCATTTCAATCAAGCATGTAAACACATTCTGTAATTTTTAGAGAGACGATATATTTTTGTAATTATGTTTTAAAATAATATTATTTAAAAAAAATCATGGAATTCAGTTCAAGTGGGAGTTTGTAATTTTTCTTTATGCTTATGTGACAATATGAATTTAATATAAAGACCTTCAGTTATATTATCTAGAGAAATAAAATTTATGTTCTTTTACTCTGAATTCATATCATCTCATTTGGTTCTAAGAAGATGTTTTGATCTCATAAGGTATAAAGTTGGACTAGTTGGAAATAGGCATGTTATGATCGCATCTTATGTAATTTCCATGCTACACATCCATATTTGATCCATGTCATTCTTTTATGTTGACATATGTGACCATTGATGGGTTTAGTTACGCTTTAAAGTGACGAAGACCGCTTTGATCCTATGTTGATATAATTGATGGACCGGATTGGTTTAAAGATGCTCATGACATAGATAGCAATTTTGGAGCTCATAAAGTTTTTAATATGTATTTACTCATTTGTCCAAATGGGAGATTGTTGGATTAATTTTCCGTTATGTGAACCTACATGAGTTTAATACATATTAGCTATCTATTTTGGTTGGCTCAAAAGTATAAAGTGATCAAATAAAGTATTTATTAAGAGTCGAATATCTTTTAAGGATAAATATGGACTTAGATTTTAAATCTGTGTAGAGACCTATTTGGAATCTATCTCTAATTATGGGACGGGATAGGATTCCATACCAAAGACTATAAATAAGGGTCAGGTCCTCTCCGCAGGGTAACTCATGCCATACCACCTAACCCCATCTGTAGTTGGAGTTTGTGACTTACCTCTTACTGGGAAAAACTAAACCCTAGGTAGATTGAGCACCAGTTCATCTACTATTTCAGATCAATACTATACCGATAAATGGCGTCATCAAATATGTTTTCGCGTTTACAGATTATATAGGTATTACAATTGCCGCATATAAGATCCTGTCAGTTCTAATCATCAGGCTTAGAACGGTTTAATTCTAACAGGGACTTCCGTCCATAGCTTTGATGACGTGCACGGATGTTGTCGCTACTATTCACTGGCAGTACGTGAACGAATACGGTATGGTATTAATGGAGTAGGGAATTCCATCAAAATGGTATTGAAGTGAGTGAATGTACTAATGTATACTACTCTACTCTACTTGAGATGTTGCCGTATTCTACCGCACTAGTACAGGAATCGGTGGAGCAATTAGGATAGACAAACTACGGGGTTGTTTGGTTCATTACATATGCAAACCCTATCAAAATTTCGTATTACCAAAACTAGAGCATGACAAAAACGTTGGTAGCATAGGGGTTTTTTGGATTGCAACCATAGTACTTGCCAAATATTTGGCAAAATAGCTAGGCGAGCGTTTGGTTTTATAACGAATAGATAGCCAAAATTCTCCATATTGTGACTGACAAGGTGGGCTCACATGGCACCTAACATTTGCGGCGCTAAAATATAGCCAATATGGATCTTTATGTGTTGATTGCGTCACAACAAATATTAAAGTTTAAATGGATTATAAATCGGATACCCGGGTTTAGGACATACGGTCTTTTGAAGCTTGATAATCAAACGAATTATGTATTTAATGCCACCAACCAGCACATGACACGATATGCAAGCGTGCCCTCAATAGCTAGAGATTTGCAGTTTTTGGCTCATTTAGCCTCGTTTTGAAACGAAATAGCAAAACTAGCCTCCTCAAAATGAAATGGCACCTCTATCACAAGAAAACGCCATGCAAGGGCACCTCTACCGTGCAAAAACGCCATGGCGTCCCCACGATCCCGCCCATGGCAAGTCGCCTGCGCATGACACCTATCGCGGACTGGGTTAGCGGCAGGTGGCCTACTGCGATCTATGTGCGCGGCGGGCCATCTACCACCGAATGACACCTCGCCACGTATCCTATCACACGCTGGGTGTGCGAAAGCCCTCTTGCTGCGGCGTTTTCACATGGTAGAGGTGCTATTCTTGCTATTTCATTCGAGAGTATTTTTACTATTTTACTTAAAAACGTTCTAAATGAGCCAAAAACTACTAGATTTGCTCGCCTACAAATTTGCCCGTGCGTTGGCAAGTTTTGCATTGTGTGTTACCAAAATTTCATTGGCAAGCTAGCTGCTCTGCGAATTTTTGAAGGGCTGGCAATCACTCGGTCGTGATGGAGACACGTGAGTTGGGGTTGGGCAATGGGCTGTTGGGCTGGGCGGCGGTGGACGATCACCGCAAGTAGTCGTACACGTGGGCCGGCCTCTTGCCTGTGAAATTGTCCCGGCTCCTCTGAGGCACGTACAATTCTGTGTGTATGCATGGTGCGTGCCCGATTTGTTATTTCTCCTTCTCCTTTTCATACAACTTGCAACTCCTTTTTTTATTAAAAAAAATGACTTCGATAAGTCAAACGAAAATTTTATGTGATGTTTGGTTCCACTAAAATTCGAATGGAGATGCAATTCTCTGTAGAAAATTTTGGAGTCGATATTTCAACTGTTCGACCAAAAGGCGAGCGTCAGGATTTCAATTCTACAGGATTAAATTCACACTTTGCTCCAAACCCCCCAAGAATTGAACGGTCAGATTTGATTATGATGCTGGCACTTGCTGCAGCTGCACCTTCAAAATAGTCCAGAGCATTTTATTAGTTCGGCGGCCCAAGGTCGACCGGTTGGGCCCCAGCCCAAATCTCTGTCTAAAGCCAGGCGTATACACAAGGACACTGCTAACCGGGCCAGCCTAAGAATTCGACCTACACCTGTGAGCCAGCCCTATCATATCGTACACTCCCGTGCTCATAAAACCATTTCTGCAATTCCCGTGATCTCGTTTACGACCTGCACAAAATTCATCTCCGACGTGTTGAACAGGCCGGGGAGACTGTGAGTCTGTGACCTTAGCTGGCAGCTGCACGCCTGCACCGCCCCACTGCAGTACGAAATGCGAGCCCCCCACCCACCCCACACTAAATGGTACTGTTTAGACCAATATTGGCAAATATGGCGCTTCTCGTATGGTATTACAAAAAATGGTAGCCCGAACGTGATATTAGACGATATGTATGTATTTTCGTGTTTTCTGCACCCGACAGGAATCTCGGTCGCACGTACATAGTCTGGACAAGGGATGTGTCGACACATGTTGCCTCTACACGTCCACTGCCGTACACCCATCGCCCGAACATCACCACCTCCGCACGCCCACTGCTCGGAGAAGTCGCGTCCACGCGCCCCCGGCCCGGAGAAGCCGCATCCGCACAAGTGTCGCCTGGACTAGTCGCGTGTCACCCGGCTGGTCGGCTCTTTCGGTCCCTCCACGCCCGGACGCGTCGCGCCGATCCTCCCTGCCCTAGACACCCTGCTTTATTCCCCATCGCCATCCATCACTTTCGCCCTTTATTCCCTATCGTCATCCATGTCTCTGCATGCAAGTCTCGCGTCTTGAGGAATCGATTCTCCCATCGCGCTATAAATTCAAAGCGGCAATATGATGGTTCGCAAACTTCATCCTCGCCGCTTCACTTTGTCATTCTCGCTCGTTCTATCGATTTTTTTCGCAGACGATTAAGCATTGTTTACATTCGTCATTAGCATCCATATTAGTAGGTAATTTTTTTTCTTGTACATATTTTCTTTATTAATTGTATAGTTAGTTAATTAGTTGTAGTTAAATGTTCATAGTCAATTAGTTGTACTTATTGAGGCGTAATTAATTTAGTCATTTTCAAATTTTCTTAATAAAATTTGTGTGAGTTTATTAGTCGTAATTAATTTGTCGCATTTAAATTAATCTTACGTAATTAATTAGTTGTATTATTTAGGTATAGTCAATTAGTTACTTAATTAATTAGTCATAATTAGTTAGTGTTAGTTAATTAATTAGTCATAAATAATTAGTTGGAATTAATTAGTCGTAGTTCATTAAGTCTTAATTAATTAACCATCAATTAATTAGTCATAATTAATCTAGTCGTAGTTAATCGTAAATTAATTTAATGCCCTTATTAAGTCGTAATTAATTTAATGGCCTTATTAAGTCGTAGTTAATCTTTTTTGAAATTAATCTGTGGTAATAACTTAGTCATAATTATTTTAATGCTATTTAATTCATCATAATTAATTTAGTTCTGAATAATGTAGTTGTCATTATTAAGTCATAATTACTTATTTGTAATTCATTTGTGGTAATTAATTAGTCCTAATTAATTTAGTCGTACTTAGTTAGTGTATATTAATTTGTTGTCTGTATTTAGTCATAATTTTTAATTTCTAGTAATTCATCGTCATTATCAATCTATTCACTAGTAATCTGCCTCTTTCACCTCTTGTAAGCCATGCCTCTACCAGAGCTTCTAGAGCCCTTCTACGACGAGAATCACCGATGCAAGTCGTGGATCACCGGGGGTGCAGATGGCCCTCCACCCCTCGTGCTTCAGTTTGAGAGGGATTACTGGCAGTTCGACGCTCGCTACGTCCCAATCCTTCGGGACACGAGCTTGTTGCCTTTTGCGAGGCTGCTCTCGGTCGGACACTACTTCACCCGGGACGGCAGTCTGATGCGGCACTTGTCAACAGGTGAAACCATCTAGGCCCCTAAAAATTGTTTTGGTAATTAATGACAATATGTGAATATGAGATTAACGTGTTTATTGAGTATTTACAAGGTTAAGTCCCATTAGTGGTTTTGATGACGTAAAGATGCATACTAAAGGGTTCAATGAAGATCTACTGGCTCAAGACAAGGTACAAGTAGTCTAGGATCCTTTTTATATTTTACCGGTTTTAGAAGAAATGGCTGGAAGACCGGATTATAGGTTAAATGCCGTATTATTAAGAGGGATCGTGACTAGTGGCTTGATATCATGGTTTTGTGCAATATAGATCAATTTAGGATCATGCGTGCATTTGAATTTGAATTTGAAAGCTCTAAGTGAATTTGTCAGAAATCGATAGTACCGAAGTTGCACAGGCGGTTGTACCGCTTGGTGCGGTATGACCGCACTTTACTTGGCGGTAATACCAAGTTTTAAATGCTTCAGCCAACTGAGCGCTAATGCGGTACGACCGGCTCTTTGAGCGGTACTACCACATTGCGGTTGTTCCGATTTCTAGTTGGCGGTTTGATAAAACCAGAACCGATGCATTTTGGCTCGGAGCTCTCCCTGATAATCGGTCGTACCGCATTTAAGAAACGGTCGTACCGATCTGCGGTTGTACCAATTTTTATAAAGTGGTACGTATTTTACAGAGAGCATGTCATTTCGGCGAATTTGAAAACCCTACGATCGGTTGTACCCCTCCTCTGTGCGGTATGACCGGGCAATGCGGTTGTACCGCGTTTTGGTTGGCAGTCGTACCGCACGGGGATTTTCAACGGCTATGTCAGAGTAATTAATGCCTCTGTTCTAACCATTACTGTGCTCTGACATGGATGCGGTCGTACCGCGCTCTAGATGGCGGTCATACCGCATTTCGCTGAAAGTTGGGGATTGCCTCCCCAACGGTCATATTTGTTGGTGGGGGTTATAAATACCCCTTCACCTGCTCAAGGACAAGTACTAGAGTTCATTTATCATCTATAGAGCTTTGAGCATCTTCTCAACACTCAAAATCCTCTTGTGCATTCATTGCGAGGTGTTGAGTTCATTCAAGTGTATTCACTCATCCTAGTTGATCCTCTTGCACTTGAGTGCCGTCAAGCAAAGGCCAACGATTTGTTACTCTTGGAGTTTTGCTGAACTCCTAGACGGCTTGGTGGTGATTGCACGGTGATCTCTTCAAGAAGCTTGTGAAGAGGCCCGATGCCAAGATTGTGATTGGTTTGGTGCTCGCTATCTCCGGAGCGGAGCAAGAACAACCAATAGTGATCGAGAGAAGGCTTAATTCGTGGAGCTGGCTTGAGTTATCAAGCTTTCTCAACGTGGGTTAGTGAAGATCAGCAAGTTTTCGATACCACGGAAAAAATATCTTTGTCTCATTGTGGTTATTTCTAGTCTTTACCATTTCCGTATTTACATTTCTTGCTTATTTCTTGTGTTGAATTGCTTAGCTAGAATTGTATCTTGTTTAGACTAAGTTATTAATTGGCATAAATTGTTAAATTGTTAAAAAGTTTAAAAACCTCCTATTCACCCCCCCTCTAGTCGGTTATCCTTGATCCTACAAGTGGTTTTAGAGCTTGGTCTCTTATTGATTTAGACTTAACCATCTAAGAGAGAAAAGGATGGCTAGTGAGGGAATTGCTATAGGAAAGGTTTTTTGTTTGATGGTTCTAATTATAATTATTGGAAAATTAGAATGTCAATTTATTTAAAGGCCATGAGTCCAAACATTTAGAAAATCGTAAATGATGGTTACATCATACCTCTTAATCCACTAATTCCCACAGATCAAGAGGTGCGTAATGTTCATTTAGATGTCCAAGCTATGAATGCTCTCTTTGGCACTTTGAACGCGGATGAGTTCAATAGAGTGAGCAATTTGGAAACCGCTCACGATATTTGGACCACCCTCTTGGAAATCCATGAGGGAATATCCACAGTCAAAGAAGCTAAATTGCATAGGCTTCGGATCAAATATGAGAACTTCATAATGTTGCCTCATGAAAACATCAATGAGATGTATTCAAAACTCAACAACATTGTGAATGAGCTCAAAGGTCTTGAGACTAACCTTCTTAATGTTAACATTGTGCGCAAGATTCTTAGGGCTCTTCCGAACGAGTATGAGACGTTGGTGATGTTATTTCTTAACTCTCCCGAGTTGCCAAGAATGACACCAATGGGACTTTTGGGCAATCTCATCACCAATGAGTTGTTCAAGAAGGACAAGGAAGAGCTCAAAGAAGAAGATTACCGCTTTCAAGGCTAAAGCGAAATCAAGTGACGATGAGGATGAAGAAGAAGACTCCGACGAGGAGTATGCATTTCTTGTAAGAAGAATGAGGAAGTTCATGAAAAGAGGCCCCAATAGAAGCTTCAACTTTGACAAGTACAAGAAAGGGCAATCCTCAAGTGACAAAAATCGTTATAGCAACATTCGGTGCTATAATTGTGAAGAGAAGGGGCACATTGTTTCCCGTTGCCCCTCAAATAAGGATGACAATGACAAGTCATTCAAAAACTAGACATATAGTGGCAAGAAGAAGCTTTTCAAGAAGCTAAGCATGAAGCCCACATTGGAGAGTGGGATTCAAATGATGAATCAAATGACTCCGATTCCGATGAGGTTGGGTCTCCCAAGAAGAAGGGACTCGTTGGCATCGCCATCAGGGAAGCTCCGTCACTATTCTCCACTCCTACTTGCCTTATGGCAAAATGAGATAAGGTAAAATCTATTGATAATGATAAACCAACTTATGATGAATTAATGGATATGCTTGAAGACTTAAATGAATATCTTAAGGAAGAAAAGTCAAAATATGAGGTCTTGAATAGAGAGTATATTTCTCTAAAAGATTCTTATGGGGGGCTAAAGGAAGCTCATGACTTGCTTATCCAAGAATATTCAAGCAAGTCTTGCTCTAGTATAGGAATTACATGTGATATTATTGATGATATGTCTAGTATAGAAATTACTAAAACTAGTGCATCTATCTCATGCAATGATCCTATTGCTATGCCATGTTGCTCTAATATTAAGGCTAATCATGTTAATGTTGAGCAAAATGATGCAAAGCTTATTATTGAGAACAATGAGCTAAAAGAGCAAGTGATCAAACTAAGCAAAAGCTTGGAAAGGTGTTTTAAGGGTAAGGCCACTCTTGACAAGCTTTTGAATGAGCAAAGGTGCTCATTCAATAACGAAGGTCTTGGGTATGTGCCTAAGAAAGGTAAAAGGCCGGCAAACAAGCCCACAAGATTTGTTAAGCAAAATGGTAAGTATTGCCATAAGTGCCGGAAAATAAGACATGTGTAACAAAATTGTCCTAAGGGTAAGACTTCATCTCTTGGTATATATGATTCATGCTATATGCTTAGAAAGACTAAGGATGGTAAAGTAATTGCTAGATTTGTTGGCACTTCAATTTTAGACGCTAAAAAGAATGCTATTTGGGTGCCTAAATCCTTGGTTACTAACCTCCAATGATCCAAACAAATTTGGGTATCTAAAAGAACTTGATTCTTGTTTTGTAGGTGAACTATAAAATCGGTGGAAAACATTGGGTGCTTGATAGTGGATGCACTCAACACATGACCGGTGATAGAAAGATGTTCACCACATTTGAGAATGGAAAAGGGGTAGACAAGATCACAATTGGTGATAATAGTAAAGGAAAGGTAATAGGTTTGGGTAAAATATCTATCTCAAATGACCTTTCCATTTCCAGTATATCTTTAATAGAATCATTAAATTTTAATTTGCTATCCGTTGCTCAAATATGTGATCTTGGACTAATTTGCTCATTCTCTAGTGAAGGTGTTACAATCTCAAATGCTAAAAATAGTTCTTTAATTTTCAAAGGCTTTAGATTTGGAAATCTTTATTTGGTGGATTTTAGTTCAAATGAATCTTATTGAAAAACTTGTTTAATAGCAAAAACCTCAGTGGGTTGGCTTAGGCATAGAAGGCTAGCTCATGTTGGAATGATTCAACTCAAAAAGCTTTTTAAACATGATTTAGTTGTTGGCTTGAAAGATGTGAAGTTTGAGAAAAATATACTTTGTAGTGCTTATCAAGACGGTAAACAATTCACTAATTCTCATCCTTCCAAAAGTATCATGTCAACTTCTAGACCATTGGAACTCTTACATATGGATTTGTTTGGGCTAACAACCTATAAGAGTATCGGGGGTAATAGCTACTGTTTAGTCATTGTGGATGATTACTCTAGATATACATGAGTATTCTTCCTAGATGACAAAGGTGAAACCTCCGGCATTTTCAAAAGTTTTGCAAAAAGGGCTCACAATGAATTTGATTTGAAAATAAAGAAAATCCGTGGTGATAATGGTTCCGAGTTCAAAAATACTAAAGTGGAAGACTTTTGTGATGGACTTGGAATAAAACACGAACTATCCACAACCTACACTCTGGAGCAAAATGAAGTACTAGAAAGGAAAAATCGTACATTAATTGAAATGGCTAGGACAATGCTTGATGAGTATAATACTTCCGATAGCTTTTGGGCGGAAGCAATTAAAACCGCTTGTTATGCTATAAATCGGCTTTATTTGCATCGTCTTTTGAAAAATACTTCCTATGAGCTTCTTGTAGGAAGAAAACCGAACATCTCCTATTTTCAAGTATTTGGTTGCAAATGTTATATTTTAAAGAAAGGTGTTCGTCTTTCAAAATTTGCAAGTCGTTGTGATGTTGGTTTCTTGCTTGGTTATTCTTCAAATAGCAAAGCCTATCGTGTCTTTAACCAAAACTCCGGTTTTGTTGAAGAAAGGCACGATGTGCAATTTGATGAAACTAATGGCTCTCAAGAAGAGAATGAGAATTTGGATGATGTAGGTGATGAAGCCTTAAGAAAAGCAATGCAGTATATACAAATAGGTGACTTCAAGCCCAAAGATAATCCATCATCTTCCACTCAAGTTGAACCTCCTACCTCTTCCACAAGTCAAGTACAAATTAATGAAGAGGGTAACAAGGAAGATGATCAACCATCCAACCTACCACCAAGAATTCACAATACAATTGCAAAGGATCATCCAATAGACCAAATATTGGGTGACGTAAGTAAGGGTGTCCAAACTCGCTCTCGTGTTGCTTCTTTTTGTGAACATTACTCTTGTGTCTCCTCTATTGAGCCAAAGCATGTAGAAGAAGCACTTGATGATCCGGATTGGGTGAATGCTATGCATGAAGAACTCAATAAATTCACCCGCAATGAAGTTTGGATATTGGTGGATCGACCCAAGGAACATAATGTGATTGGTACAAAATGGGTCTTTAGGAACAAGTAAGATGAGAACGGTATGGTTGTAAGAAACAAGGCAAGATTAGTTGCTTAAGGTTTTTCACAAGTCGAAGGTTTAGATTTTGGTGAAACCTTTGCTCCCGTAGCTAGACTTGAGTCAATTCAGATATTACTTGCTTTTGCATCATGCTTTGATATTAAATTATTTCAAATGGATGTTAAAAGTGCTTTCCTAAATGGTAAAATATCTGAACTTATCTTTGTTGAACAACCACCCAGTTTTGAAGATCCTAAAAATCCTAATCATGTCTATAAACTCTCCAAGGCGTTCTATGGTCTCAAACAAGCTCCTAGAGCATGGTATGAACACCTTAGAGATTTTCTAGTCTCAAAAGGATTCAAAATCGGGAAAATTGATTCAACTCTATTTACTAAAGTCTTAAATGATGATTTCTTTGTTTGTCAAATTTATGTTGATAATATCATTTTTGGGTCTACTAATCAAGATTTTTGCAAAGAGTTTGGTGATATGATGTCTAGGAAATTTGAAATATCCATGATTGAAGAATTGAGCTATTTTCTTGGACTTCAAATCAAACAACTCAAAGATGGAACCTTCGTGAGTCAAACTAAGTATGCAAAGGATTTGATCAAGAAGTTTGGCAAGGAGGATGCAAAACCCATCAAAACTCTCATGGCAACCAACGGTCATCTTGACTTAAATGAGGGAGGTAAATCGGTAGATTTAAAGCTTTATAAGTCTATGATTGGTAGCTTACTTTATCTTACCGCATCTAAGCCCGATATCATGTTTAGTGTTTGCATGTGTGCACATTTTCAAGCAATTCCAAAAGAGTGTCATTTAATGGCCGTTAAAAGAATACTAAGATATTTAAAGCATTCCTCTAGCATTGGCCTATGGTTCCCCAAAGGTGCTAAATTTGATTTAATTGGATATTCGGATTCCAATTATGTGGGTTGAAAAGTGGATAGAAAGAGCATCTCGGGTAGTTGTTAATTCTTAGGAAGATCTTTAGTATCATGGTCATCCGAGAAACAAAACTTTGTAGCTTTATCAACCGCCGAAGCTGAATATGATTCCGCGGGAAGTTGTTGTGCTCAATTGCTATAGATGAGGCAAACATTGATGGATTATGGAATTAAATTTGATAAAATGCCTCTTTTTGTGACAATGATAGTGCGGTGAAAATAGCTAATAACCCTGTTCAACACTCAAGAACCAAGCATATAGATATTCGCCACCATTTCTTGAGAGATCATGTGAGCAAGGGAGACATTGAAATTAGCTACATAAGAACCGAAGACCAGTTAGCGGATATTTTCACCAAGCCATTAGATGAAGGCCGCTTTTGCAAATTGAGGAATGAGTTAAATGTCATAGACTATTCAAATGTTGGTTGAACACTTGTCTCATGCATTTTTTGCTTCATTTGGTGTTATTTGAGATCTTTTATGAAAATATTTTCAAAACTATTTATTAAAGAATGCTATGTTCATAAAAACTATATTCTTAATAGACATTAGTCTATTAAATGCATAATGATCCGCAACGATATTTATTTGAGTGCAAAACTAAGGATTATTTGCATATATTCTCAAATTCAAGTCAATTCCTTGAACCTCCAGGATAATCGGAACAACCGACGTTATACGCGCGGTACGACCGGCTTTATAACTGCGGTACTACCGGCGGCTTGTTCACGATTCGACTGCGTCGGTTTTTGAGAGGGTAGTAACTTCTTGTAGTTACTATTCACTCGTGCCCTTAACCCCCTCACGATAGTTCAACCGCATCCTTACCGTGCCACTTCTCTCTCGGGCGTTCTCTCTCCAAGACCCGAAGAACCTCCTCGCGAATCCTCTCAAAACTCCAGCGATTCTTTGCTTTTTTGTTGATCCTTGCATCTCTAGGGTTCACCTCGTCCAATTCTAAAGGTAAAACCTCTTTTGATTCGAGTTTTACCGCAGTTTCGAACCCTAGGTGTCATTTTAGAGTTAATTGAAAATGTAGATGATCTCTGTGTTTCTAGTTGGGCAAAAGTATCAAATTGATGTCTAGTGATGTTTGCGCATCCAAAACATGGATTCACTCCATGAAAAACAATAAAAAATTCACTCTTTTGCTCACCCTAGAACTCGGTCAGGACGATCGGTTCAACCGGTTCTTGAGCGCGGTACGACTGCAGTGCGGTCACACCGGCCATACAATGGCGGTATGACCGATCATCCTGACAGAAAACAGAAAGTTCATCTCCTTTTCACTTAATTCTATTTTGATTGATCCTTTGAACTTCTTGTAACCTATCCTATCTCTATGAAGATGCCTAAGACACGAATATTGACTCGAAAGTCGCATGGACCACTAAGAGGAGGACAATCTTCATCTCAACCTCTTGCAGCTCCAGCACAACCAACTCAAAGACCTCAGCCTGCAGCTCCTACATAACCATCTCGGTCAGTTCGACAGAAGGTAGTTCATGGAAAGGGAAAAAGGCCAGCACCTGAACCTGAAACTGAAGAATGTGAAGAAGACGATTCTGAGTCTGAAACTGAGTCAGAACAAGTTGGTACAGATGATGATTTGGGAGAGCCTCTAGAGCCTCCAACTGACTTGCAACTTCTTACGCCTGATGAATATGCAATCTAGCGTCATGTAAATCAATATATTTTCAAATCAGACTCAGATAATCCAAGATTGCATACTGTTTTTCAAGAACAAGTTTATGAGCAGCTATATGGAAATCACAGGAAGTTTGCAGATCACAAGTGGATTAAGTGGTCTCATATAAACTCTTTGGGTAAGTACAGTGGCGTTTACCAGCTCTTTCATCGATTGGGTCTTTATGACCTTGTGGCACTAAAGCAGAATTATGATGATGAGCTTATCAGGCAGTTTTATGCCACAGTGCATGTCTCTCTAGACTTGACCTTAATAAGATGGATATCAGTTACCAGATATGTGGAGAGTACTAAGGAGAAATTTGAGCGAGTTTTAAGGATACAGTCTGGCACTTGGGAGAAACTCTTTGACAGGCTTGCTTTACTGCCTCCCGCTTGGTCTGACTATTATGATTCCACTGTCAGGAATAAGCTAGGAACAATTAATGGACTTAAGCCCATTCCAATCATGATTAACAGGATTGTTAATCATATTTTTACCCCAAGAGTGGTAATTTTGATGCAGTCAGAGGCTATGCTTGGAATATCATTGATAATATTATGAAGGGGGCACATTTTGATGTTGTGGATGTGATTCTCTAGGGCATAGTTTCTTCCAAGAATGATAGGATTAAGAGGATTTACTATGCTCCATACATCATGGCATTGATTATGAAGAAAATTGAGTATCATGGTGGATTGGGATCAGCTCATAAGTCTTACAGGCCTCAAGACGGTCTTCCTCCTCATCGTGGTGGTAATGAGAATGATGTCGATGCTTCTGCTTTCTCTGCTTTATTCTTGATGCCCTCGTCAAGGTACACTTGCTCAGATTCTTCAAAATCAGCAGTTGATCATTAGCACTTTGGCAGAAATGAAGACAGCCCAGATAGAGTTTCAAAATGAGAGACATAACAAGCTAGCTGACTTGGAGTTGACTCAGAATGATTTATTTGATGAGACTCATAACAGGATTGCTGCTATGGCAGAAAGCATTAACGAGATGGAGCAGATTTTGAGGACTTCTCAGCGATACTGTCGTCGTCCTCCTCCACCATCAGGGGCCTCTACTTCTTCTACTGTTCCTCCTTTTGTCTCAGCTTCAGTGCCTCAGGTCTCAGTGCCTCCAGCTCCTGTCTCAGCTCCTCCAGCACCTGCTACCGATTCAGTGGCTCAGGATCCAGCCTCTCAGGACCCAGCTCCTTAGGATCCCGCTCCTCAGGACTCAACTCCTCAGGTCCCTCCTGCTCCTCAGGACCTAGCCACAGCTCCTTAGGATTCAGTTGCTCCAGCTCCAGCCTCTCCAGTTCCTCAGGCTCAGGACCCAACTTCTCTTCCTCCTCAAGACCCAGCAATCTGAGATGTTTTTGGTACCTTGATGCCATAGGGGGAGAAGCGAGAAGAGAAAGATTTAGGGGGAGCAAGTCGTTTATATTATCTTTTATGTGGACTTCTACATTTTGTAATGTGTTGAACTTATGCTTATGTGCTTGCAATAGTTTAAATATGTGCTTGCTTGTAATAATTTAAAACCTTGTTGCTAATCTTGTTGAATTTGTTGGTTAAATGATTATGCTTATAATGTTCTCTTGAAATGCAATCCAATTTATAGTCATATCTTATTATTGCATTTCCCTCAAGTTCAAACATGCTAAAGAAACTCCGCCAAAACTTCAAAAATCTCTTCATGTGATTGCAAAATTTTTCTATCATTTATATGCACTTGTTTAGGGGGAGTTTTTCTTTAAATTAGATTTAATAAGAAAGTAATTATCAAAACTCATTCGAGCTTATTGCAAGAATTATTTTGTTGTTAAGTCATCAAAAGAATATACACTCTTAGTATATTCAAAATAATCTTTCTCACATATTAATTGTGTTGTCATCAATTACCAAAAGGGGGGAGATTGAAAGCATCTAGGCCCCTAAAAATTGTTTTGGTAATTAATGACAATATGTGAATATGAGATTAATATGTTTATTAAGTATTTACAAGGTTAAGTCCCATTGGTGGTTTTGATGACGTAAAGATGCATACTAAAGGGTTCAATGAAGATCTACTGGCTAAAGACAAGGTACAAGTAGTCTAGGATCCTTTTTATATTTTACCGGTCTTAGGAGAAATGGTTGGAAGACCGGATTATAGGTTAAATGCCGTACTATTAAGAGGGATCGTGACTAGTAGCTTGATGGCATGGTCTTGTGCAATATGGATCAATTTAGGACCATGCATGCATTTGAATTTGAATTTGAAAGCTCTAAGTGAATTTGTCAGAAATCGGTAGTACCGAAGTTGCACAGGCGGTTGTACCACTTGGTGCGGTACGACCGCACTTTACTTGGTGGTAATACTGAGTTTTGAATGCTTCAGCCAACTAAGCGCTAATGCGGTACGACCGGCTCTTTGAGTAGTACTACCGCATTGCGGTCGTTCCGATTTCTAGTTGGCGGTTTGATAAAACCAGAACCGATGCATTTTGGCTCGGAGCTCTCCCTGATAATCGGTCGTACCGATCTGCGATTGTACCGATTTTTATAAAGCGGTACGTATTTTACAGAGAGCATGTCATTTTGGCGAATTTGGAAACCCTACGATCGGTTGTACCGCTCCTCTGTGCGGTATGATCGGGCGATGCGGTTGTACCATGTTTTGGTTGGCGGTCGTACCGCACGGGGATTTTTAACGGCTATGTCAGAGTAATTAATGCCTCTATTCTAACCGTTACTGTGCTCTGACATGGATACGGTCGTACCGCACTCTAGATGGCGATCATACCATATTTCGCTAAAAGTTGGGGATTGCCTCCCCAACGGTCATATTTGTTGGTGGGTGTTATAAATACCCCTCCACTTGCTCAAGGACAAGTGTTAGAGTTCATTTATCATCTATAGAGCCTTGAGCATCCTCTCAACACTCAAAATCCTCTTGTGCATTCATTGCGAGATGTTGAGTTCATTCAAGTGCATTCACTCATCCTAATTGATCCTCTTACACTTGAGTGCCATCAAGCGAAGGCCAACGATTTGTTACTCTTGGAGTTTTGCTGAACTCCTAGACAGCTTGGCGGTGATTGCACGATGATCTATTCAAGAAGCTTGTGAAGAGGCCCGGTGCCAAGATTGTGATTGGTTTGGTGTTCGCCATCTCCGGAGCGGAGTAAGAACAACCAATAGTGATCGAGTGAAGACTTAATTCATAGAGCCGGCTTGAGTTGTCAAGTTTCCTCAACGTGGACTAATGAAAACAGGCAAGTCTTCAATACCATGTGAAAAACATCTTTATCTCATTGTGGTTATTTCTAGTCTTTACCATTTCCGTATTTACATTTCTTGCTTATTTCTTGTGTTGAATTGCTTAGCTAGAATTGTATCTTGTTTAGACTAAATTATTAATTGGCATAAATTGTTAAAAAGTTTAAAAACCTCCTATTCATCCCCCTTTAGTCGGTTATCCTTGATCCTACAAGAGGTAGAGACCCGAGATACACACCTTCCACTTTCGGTGGGGTGAGATGATAGTCACTCTCTAGGACATCTCATTCTTGACTGGTCTCCCAATCAGGGGTGAGCCACTTGTTCCAGGTCATTCACCGGCAGACTAGAAGGCCCGGTTGGGGCATCGGTTCGGCATACTTGTCTCAGACAGTGCCCGTGGTGTCCCTCGAATTTGGCTGAGGAATTTCAACCAATGCTCGGAGGATGCACCGGACAAGGTTGTTAGTTTGCACCTTATCGCTTACCTTCTCCATCTCTTTGGTTTGGTGCTATTTCCCACTACACATGACGAATGGGTGTACCCCAGCTTCATTCGTATCGCCGAGTCTTTGGCTGAAGCGGAGGCTAGGGCAATGCCTCAGTACAGTTGGAGATCAGTCGTCCTTTGTGCCACATATAGGGGGTTGTGTGATGCTTCGCGGTGCGACATCGATGTGAAATTGAGCCTTGTCGTCAGCTACGTACTCCTACAACTGTGGAGTTGGGAGCACTTCACTATTGGGCGGCCCTCCTTCGAGAAAGTAGCACACCCATACCCCGAGTTGCACGAGACGATAGACATGCCCACTATGGGCTACCGGTGGACTGCTGCCCAGTTACGCTGGGCCAACGACAGAGCGACAAGGTGTTACTCGTTGTTCTACAACGAGTTCGAGTCGTTGCACGACAATGACATCATATGGGCTCCATGGATCCCAGATTTCATGAACACAGTAGCGCCACACGGGTTGTCCGTGCAATGCATGCTGGACGCCGGATTATGGGTGACGACCTGCCACCTAGTGTTTACCCATATGGTGTGTGATAGTTCGATTTGTACCAACTTGTGCCCCCTCCCAACAGTAGGATCCTGCAGCGAGCCACCCACTTGTAAGTCCAACTCCATCTGACTAATGTTTACATTTCATACCTACACCCGATGTTCTAACATCAATCCTTCTGGAATGTAGGCAATCGAGGGCGGGCTGACATGCTAAGGACTGACAAGCAGTCCAGCATGAGTGGATTACGGCTTAGACGGAGATGGCATACATCGAGATCCTGCAAGAGCAGTGACCCTACGATGTACGAACATACCATCAATACATCAAGTGGTACATACCACGATCGCGCACCAGACTAACTCGTCCTCCACCAGAGTATCTAGAGTAGGTGACACTCCAGGAGAGGCTCTATCACTCGTTCGATCAACGTCACTCGTTCGATCGACACAGCGCCTCGCGGCATGACGACACCATAAAACACTTACAACATTTGCTCGTTTCATTCATAATATTTGTACTGTTTGTTACTAAAGCAGTTTTGTCTGTCACTTCAGCTCAGGCGGTTGCAGCAGATCGCAAGCACATCAGAGACCACCACTCGCAGCCCAAAGCACACCGTACTAGGGCTTCTGAGCACTTTGAAGTACATCTTCACGGAGTCGAAGAATGTAATAAAGAACATGAGCTACGATCGTTCAAGAGATGACGTCCTACACGCCGCACACCTATAGGATCAAGGATAACCGACTAGAGGGGGGTGAATAGGCGGTTTTTAAACTCTTTTGGCTAAAAACAGATTTTTTTTTGCCAAATTAAGCTATGAAATATAATTTCACCAATTTAAACCTAAAAGATCTATGGCTCTCTAAGTGCACTACTTACTTAAAGATATGCTAAGCAATCTAAGCAAGATAAACAATTACCCCAAAAAAAGTAAATGCACAAAAGTAGAGCAAGAGGATAAACCAAGCTATGGAGACAAACGATGTTTTCCCGTAGTCACGAAGATTTGCTGGTCTCCACTAATACACGTTGAGGAAGCTTGATCAACTCAAGCCGGCTCCACACGAGCACTTTCCTTGATCACTAATGGTAGCTCTTCTCCACTCCGGATAGATGAGCTCCAACCTTCACAAATGACCAGGTCTTCTCACAAGCTTCTTTGAGAAGATCACCGACGGAACTCCAAACCGTCTTAGAGACGGCAATCTCCATGAGTAATAAACCAATGATTCTTCACTTGAAGATTCTCAAGTGCCACAAATATCAAACTCTACTCAAAGCACTTGGAAAACCTCAACAACCTTTGCAAGATGATTTTAATGCTCTCAAGAAGTGGAAGAACTAGCAAAAGGCTCAAGAGTATTCAATGAGGTTCTTAAAAGCTCTCTTGCTGCAGTGGATGGGGTATTTATAGCCTCCACCCACTTTACTAGCCGTTAGAGCATGAAATCCTGTAAAAACAGCAAGTCCAGTCAGACCATCGGTATGTGGCCGGTCAGTCTGGGCTACAAAAACAACGGTCGACTGAACTGCATTTAATGCACAGGAACTATCCATTTAGACAGGTCCGGTCAGACCGCCCACTCAGGGTCCGATCAGACTGGGCTCAAGAAATCCAAAAATGGAGATAAACATACTCTTCGAAAAAAGTGGCCGCTCGATAGACCGGGATTGATCGATCCGGGTAACACTTGCGGTCGATCACCCAAAGCATTAGAAAATTAGTAGCAAGACATAAAACACCCTTTTCTGGAAAAAGCTGACCGGGTCACTTGACCTGGAGGCCCGGTCAGTCCAGCCTGATGATTAAATAGCAAAACACGAAAAACTCCCTTCTCTGGAAAAAGCTGACCACAGAGTTAATCCGGGGATCCAGTCAGTCCGGACCATCAACTGCGGTCAGTCCGGCCATGCAAATAAAACACATATAAATTGTGGACAGACCATCACAAACGAAACCAACATTAAACAAAGAAGTTTGAGCATTTGTGACATCCTTTGCTATCAAGCTACTAGTCATTGATCCCTCTTCATAGTATGGTTTGCTACACTAGCAACCTGGTCTTTTATCCTTCATTCTCCTAGACCGGTAAAACTATGAAAAGGTCCTATCAACTAGATACCTTTGCTTTGAGCTAGATGAGATCCTTTGGTGCTCTTTCGTCTTTGTCCGAGAATAACCCTTTTAACTTCTTGACAAAATAAGTTAGTACAAAACACATTGTTGTCCTTAATTACCAAAACACTTAAAATAGGGTCTAGATTCTTCAGCACTGAGTGGGCCGACCGTGCTCACCTGCTAGGTCGGCACAGCCTAGTTAGACCGGCGGGCGTCGTAATGCTCCCTGTCGGTCATCCGCGCTCCAGATCGGCGGGGAGGTAAGTTATGTACAAATTTATGTTATGTTTTTTATTACGCCTTAGGTTGTGCTAACATCATGTCGTTCTCCAACCGCACGTCCATCGGGATGCATTACTTCTACCGTACGCACCCCGTACTCAGACTGGCGCTCCCCCTCATTCATCTGCACTACACATCCGGGAGGTATGGGATGTTTAGTATACGTCTTGAATATTTATTTTGCCTAACATCATTCCGTCTTGCAGCCTTCAATTGACCGTAGGGGTGATGGCCATCCATCAACTGATGAGGATACGACCCTCCCAGCTCCAGCCAGGGAGCATTACACTGCACTAGGGTTTGGACCATGGCACCCAGGGAACCCACACCGATCATACGTTGACTAGTACAGAGTACCGTATGAAGGGCAGAGCTCCTCCGGGGTCACTGGCACATCGCACGGTCAAGGCTAGGACTCCTCCGCACCAAGGAACTTGCAGACGACGTATCTGGGGGTGGAAGATCCGGGTGAGGATTTCTGGATTCCTTCATTAATGACATGATTACAGGTGGCAACCAGTTTGGCATGACTCAACTGGACGACATTGACATTGGCCAGACTCATTTGGGCCAGAGTCAGCTTGCTGATGCACCTCTGCCCACTCAACAGTCTCCATACCCCCTCCGAATAGATACGTGCTCTTCGAACTGGCTAATGTATCCCACGGGACATGCTCGACGCAAAACTAGGATGCGCACACAGACACAGTGAGTAGACAGTGGCTCAGACGAGTGAGCAGATAGTGGCTCTTATAATCCTATTTATGATGCATGGAAGAGGTAAAAGACCGGGTACTTTTCTAGGGACATATCCAACATAGTTCAAATCATAACACTGTGTCTGCTCTGGAGTCTGAAGGGCAGGCTCAAGATGGATCTTGACATAGTCCCACTGTGGCAAATTGAGATCCTCCTCAAAGTGGTGTTTGGTGGCCGAGTAGCGCACTGAGCCCATCATCCAGGTGAGAGTCAATAGGTTAGCTGCAAGACGAATAGTAGCATAAAATTGATGAATGACATCCTCATTGAAACTACACTTTAAACTGACTATGCCATCCAAGCCAGCAACACGAAAATGAGAATATAGGCTTTCATACCTGGTTTGCTCATTGAGATAGTTCCAATTGATATACTTCTGAATAGCAAACTGCTTGTGGACAAAAACATGATTGTATGTATCTTCTTGAAACAACGAGTGGAACCTCGGATATGTGGCTATCCTTGGCCTTTCATACTGATTTTTGTGCCTTAATCTCATGAAATCCTCATTCTTGATGGAGCGGAGGTCGACTCGAGGTTCTGGCGAAAATTGTTCTTCTGTGTCATCTTCTTGGTAATCTTGATCCATGTCGTCACTGGCACTGATCGCTGGTGATGAGAAGGGTGGACTCTGGTCTTCATTACTGTCGGAGCCACTGTATTCGATTTGAGGACAATGAGTGGCCTGCCGGGGAGGACAAGATCGAGATGAAGAAGCCTCGGATTTCTAGTGACTTTGGTCCTTGGCATGATGACTTCTTGATGGAGATTGGCAGTACGTCGGGGAGGAGGACTACCGACGGTGGAGGAAGAGCACACTTGAGGGCGGTGACGAGGGGTCGGGTAGGGAGCTGGAGGTGCGGAAGAAGGAACTGATGGGGGGCAAGAGGGTAAAAACGTGCGGTGAAAAGTGAAACCGATAGAGAGATAAAAAAATTGGATAGGAAAACAGTTGGCAAGATGAACATTAACTGCTCGGGTGCGGTCAGACTGACAAGGGGCGCCCGGTCAAACCGAGATGATTACTGCGGGTTGACCGTGATATAGAGAGAAACATAGAGACAAAGCAGAAATTTTATGTTGTTCTTACTCCAAATATTTAACACACAACATAAAGCCTACTTCGAGTAATTTCAACAAGATAAGATCATCAAGAGAGTTTTTGAACATAGGTTAGTTAGAAAATAGAGCAATTTTGAAATAAACAGTTTTGAGGAATCAAAAGAGGCAAACAAGGAAAATTTTCACTTGTGTTGAGATGTAGAGTATGAACTACTGTTTTGAGGCAATATATTTGAGGAAATATTGCCCAATTAGCAATACTTAGTATATGCTAGAATAGTGACTTGTTATATTTTCGGGTTTTGGGCTATTTTTCAGTGAGATTGAAACTCAAATATCTTTTATTTTGTTGGTATTTTGGAAAACCTATGAACACAAAAAAGGTCATGAATATCCATCTTTAGGTTTTTTTTCCTTTTGGGATCACTAACAAATTCCTTTTGAAATATAATTTGTATAAAAATATAATTCTGGTCGAAAGCAAGATACTTGAGGATCATGTTTGGGCAAAAACTGACTTTTTCATCTAAAATGGATAATTTTTTAGTTCTTACCAAACAAAAACTTTTGAAATACAAATTTGAATAGATATAACTAGGTCTTCATGATTTTTGGTTTTTAATACACAAAATTTGACTTTTGACCAAATAGGATGATTTTGAAAGATATTCGAGCATGTTTTTCATTATGTGCACAAGTATAGAGATGTGATATACATGATCATTGTATAACACTCCCCCTAAATTTGTTTCTCATATTATATTTTGAACAATAAAACCACAAGCGAATTACAAATCCAAATAAGATTTCAAATAATGAAGTCAAATGACATTAGAAAGATCTATAACATTTAATTCATTCCCCAACTTGCAAAAACAACTTTCATCTAGAAGCTTTGTGAAGATTTCTGCTAATTGAATATCGGTTCTTATGTGGCTAATCACAATATTACCTTAGCTTACATTGTCGACGATCGAATCGCCGATCTTATGAAAATGAAAGAGGAAAATGACGCGATAATTCCTAGGAGAAAATGGGAACGCTCTTTATTGATATGAACTGGATTTACAAAGGGGGGTGCTCTTGACCCAACTAGGGACTAATCCTAATTACACTGGATGTGAAGATTGCTATCTTGCTTGTCTTAGTTTGCCTCTTGATCTATAGAACTTGTGTTGATGTTTTCGCTTTGCCCTTTGGTCTTTTGTGCTTTGTGCTTAAGTAACTTCCAAAGGGGTGGCAGTTACTCCTGGAGGAGCGTTGCGGTCGTCGGAAGCTTAGTGCACGATTAACAATGTGTCTAATCTATGACGGTTCAATTACCGAGAGACATCAAACACCGTAGTTGTTGTCGTTGTCTTTAGGATTATCTAACCGTGTGGTATGAAGTATCTGAGAACATGCTATATTCATCACACGGTAAGAATATATTCGGGATTAGTTATAAACATCAGTTCATAGCGTTTCCGAGCAGTTACCTGGTCGGAGGCTAGGTACAAGATCTTGTCCGACCAGGGTACCCTTATGTAACCTCTAGAATCCTTACGACCAGTGAGGTCGTTAGCCTTAGGGGTTACGACTATGAAGACGTGTGGTCTTTTATTGTGTATTAAAACAATACACATGGGTTTTAATCCTCGTCAACTAGCCCCCGAACTTTAAATGAACAGGTCGTGTGAACACTTTTCCTCCGACGAAGTCGTGTCGGGCAAACCTCATTTAATGTCGTGATATACGGAAGTGATGCATGTTCACTTTAAAGTTGAGAACCCGCCTTGGGAACCTAAGAGTTTTCGTCAGTTGGACTTTTTTTTGGATCAATCCCCATTGCGATTAAAGACCCGGCTATAAAACCTCCATTCTTTGGGCTCTAGAGTTTTATGCTTCGGATCTTCTTCAAATCCTCTTGAGTTCCTTGCTAAGAAAATCTTTCCAATTTCTTATTGCCTTTCGCCCTCAAAGCCTCCTCCGACCACTACTCATCCCTTTGAGAAATTTCACTATGTCGGATCAAATCACAAAGTGGATAGCTTCAGATCTAAATGAGAAGAAGCTTAAAGCGCTGGAGAAGATGGGAATGCTCCCAAACAAGAATCTGATCAGATGGAGATCAGCGGCCGGGGAGCACTTTCCGAGTCATGAGATGGGGAAATTCAGTCTTCCTCGCTCGAAAAGTCCGAGGGTGCTAGTGCACAAATTCCTTCCTCGTGTTTTAGAGTATTATGAGGTGGAATTGGTGAATTTGGCCCCTAATTCCATCGCCAATATTAGCATTTTTATCTACCTATGTGAGGCATACCTAGGAGTGCATCCAAATTTGAGGCTCTTCAGGTATTTTTATCGGATGGTGATGTCGGGGAAATCCACGGGGACTCCTGGAGAATGCATGCTGCGCCTTCATGATGGGAAGGCTAATGAGTACATCTAAATGTACTCAAAATCCTCGTGGTCTTCATGAAAAAAGAGCTGGTTCTACATGATTCTGAGGATGATGGCCTTTACTTGGCGGAATTAAAGGCTGACGAGAATCCCAAGTGGAGGAAGACCGTGGAGAAGGCAGGAGTGGTCGAAAGATGGGTGAATGCCATTTGTGACCTGAGGGTCAAGGGCTTGACTTTCTGGCATGTGGTGAGGGACTTCACCAAATGCCAGATTAGTCCTTTGAGGCTCCAGACTCATTCCCTGCTCTGGTCCATTGGTCGTGATGAAGCTATCTCAGGTGGTGGTAAGTCTTTGAGAAAAGCTCCGACCAGTATGATTCATTATTTAATTATCGTAATACCTTAAAATTTGCTTTTGTCTCCTTCCTTCCTTCCTTTTTTTTAAAAAAAGGACTTTCTGCTGAGGAAATCAGAGAGCGAATCAGGATTATCTGCACTGGGGAGCCTAGTGAAAAGGCTGCATTCCCTGACATCGTCTTTGTTGAAGAGAGATTGGCAAGAATTAAGGTAGATAATCAAACCTCTTTTATCATGTGTGTGTGTGTGTGTATATATATATTCTCCAACCAGTTCATTGATCTTGCTCTATTTTTGTATTCGGTCGGGTTGCGAATTGTACAATCAGGTGAGGATCAACATCCTACCGTGGCTCCGACCGATTCGTGCTCTGATGCACTAGAAAAAGATGAATCTTCCGAGGTAATAGAGTATGAATGCAGAATATATATACTTTAGATAAAAAATTTCATCACCTAACCAAATTCGTTTTTCAATTTAGGTGGAGAAAAATGAAGGTCCGCAGAGCGTAGCTGCGGAAACTATAGACTCCAGTTTGGTCGTTCACGTCCATACAGTTGTTACTGAAACAACTGATCTGGAGGTTAATGAAACCACTCCCTCCGATCCGATGGTCAGTGATACTATCTTCGACCAGTTGGTCGAGGATATTGCCTCTGATATCCTGTCAGAGGATGTGAGGGGTTTAACCAACCCTGCCGACTCAAAACCGGCGAATTTGGTTGAGAAGAAAAGGAATGCTGGCGGTATAGAGTTTACTCTACCGTATTTCAAAGTCAAATCCAAGAAACTAACTAGGTTTGTACAAATGAAAAGAGGTCGTATGAGTGTATACCTTTAATAGTTTCTTGATGATTTGGTGTTTTGAACTCCCCTTCTTTGTTTTGTATGTGTCTTACGGTGTTTGATTCGATTCAGGCAGATTCTTCCTGAGGACCCGACACCCGTGGAAGTTATTGACCAAAACACATCCCAGGACAAAGTTCCTGAGGTTATAGTGGTCGAAGAAGCCCCCGAGTAGGTGCCAAAGACAACGGTCGAGTTGGATCCATTGGTGGTTCTAACTCCTTCTGCGAAGGTAGATGCCCCTAAAGGTCCTCAACAGGTTCTGACCAATATTGGTAATCCCTCTCAACCTGATAAGTTCCCTTTTCACCCCCGATTTATCGAGGATAAGGAGCTTCACGAGGTGTGGGGAAAAATATCGGATCGCCAAATCAAAATGCGTCCTGATTTGATATTTGAAGGTTATAATGATTTGGCAATCCGAGTAAGTATCTACGACCAGTTTCATAGTCTTTCTTAAAATTTTATAGGAAACTTTAAAGAGAGAATGCTATTTGTGTAGCATATAGTCGAGAACTTCGCTGTGGTCGGAGGACTAACCCAGCGAATTAAGGACTTGGAGCAAAAGCACTCTGAACTGAAAAGTAAGGACCTTCCTCTTATCCTTTTTCCTTCTTCAATGCTTTGTTCTTCTTTAATTATTCCCTTATCGCATTCGATAGATTTGAAAAAAATAAAAGAAGAAGTCGTGGCTGGTAAAGCCAAAATAACTCTGCTTGAAGAAGAGAATCAAGCTAAGGACCGGTCGATTGCAGAGGCATCGACTAGGAATGAGATACTGAATAAGAGAATTGAAGGTAATAGGTCGTAGACTTGACTTATTATCTCCCCCTGATCATGTTGTGCTTAACTACTTGTTTTATTCATGTAGAAAAAGCATAGTTACCGAAACGAACCGAAAAGGCTCTGGAATTTGAGCAGGGAAAGGAGGCAGCTCTTGTGCAGAATCTTGATGACAAAATTCATGCTTTGAACAAGATGATATTTGATATGGGATCAGGATCAAGCATGCCTGATTTAAGAGATCCAATAGATAAAATGAACTACTTGGGCCAACTTCTAGAAGATCTCGGTGGTCTGCTCAAAACTACTCGAGAGAATTATGCCCAGACTATGAAAGAAGGCGTTGCTACTGGAGTCAGTTTTGTGCTGGCAAAACTGAAGGTTTCTGACCCCTCTATTAATCTCCAAGCCGTTGAGGATGACTTCAACTGCCTGCCTGATGAGGCGACCAAGTTTATGGAAGAACTTAGGCTACTTGGAGACAAAATTATAGAGGAGATGGATGTCGGATCTCCATGAAGTAGTAATTAGTCTGGAGATATTCAAGAGTAGGGTATTGTAATATAAGAATTGTAAATAAAACTTACCTTTGTGTCATCAACAGTCATCTTTTTATCCCGTTGACTTTTTGTAAAATTCTCGTATACTCCCTAGCCCCCGACTACTTTATAGTAGAAGAGCTTTACTAGACAAGCAGTTAGCCAAGAAGGAGAAATAAAAAGTCGAGACCATTGTTTGGAGGGTTTATACTGATCATAAGACAGAACTGATCGTAATAATACTAGGAAATCATTTTGGTCAGAACCAGTGTATGATTTCGACTAGTTATAGATCTTTTATTTGTCATAATCGAAATACCAAACAAAATTGTATATGGTTGGAAAAAAGATTTGTTGTATTGACAAAAGTAGAAATGCAAGAATGCATGAAAAAATGATAAGTGATCGTATTTATATATACGACTCAAAACTGGTCGGAAAATACTGTTAAGAATAGAAGATATAGAAAAACATTTCGCAAAACGTGCCCAGGCTCAAGTCCGACTAGCAGCGAGGATCGTAAGAAAAGAACCGTCGCTAGGAAGCTCCTTCCAGTGGGAAGACCACGTGCGAAAAAGGAGAGACTTCGACTAGGAGGTTTTTCGTGTCCCGACCAGTAGCCAAACGAGAGTAGAACATATTTTTGAAATGAAGAAATATAACCTTCGTAATCTTAATAGTATAAGGCACTACATGAAGTTTTTTATACTATGCTCTGTTTACTCGTATGGTTGCGCGTGGAATCATTCATGGAATAATCATGACTAGGACCTATCAACAGATGACACGATATAGTTGCCAAAAGAGTAACAGAGATCTCGATAAAAGATATCGGAGAGAAAAATTATCTTCTCCGACCATCTTAAACAACAATAATATGTGACCAGAATATAGGTATAGATATATAAACCATATCACTCATCGAAAAGAAATGAATGAATGCATTAATGAAATGAAAAGAATTGAAATAATGTAAAAAAGAATTAAACATAGAACTTACGCAATTGATCAATGTTCCAAGAATTTGACAAAACTTGCCCGTCCGACATGGCTAGTCGTACAGAACCTGGTTGGGTAACTTCGACAACAGTGTAAGGACCTTCCCACTTGGGAGAAAGTTTGTTGCGATTTGCCTGATTTTGAATTTTTCTGAGAACCAGATCACCTACAGCAAAGCTGCGAGGTTGCACCTTACGACTATGGTACCTTAGCATGGCTTGTTGATATACTGCTGATCGTACCAGGGCTTGGTTTCGTTGTTCTTCAAGGAGATTGATATCGTTGAGTTGTCGTTCATTCTGATCTCTTTCGTTGAAACAATCAGTTCGAGCAGAGCCAAGTTTTAGTTCTGAAGGAAGCATGGCTTCAGCACCATAAACCAAGAAAAATGGCGTTTTACCAGTCGCACGACTAGTCGTGGTTCGAACGGCCCATAATACAGACGGAAATTCTTGGACCCAAGCTCATGATCGTTTGATTAACTGGTCGAATACTTGGCGTTTGATCCCTTGCATGATGATACCATTGGCTCGCTCAACTGCTCCATTGCTCTGTGGATGAGCAACCGAAGCAAAATGAACCTTGGTACCAAGTTTGTCGCAGAATTCTTGGAATTGACCGCTTAGGAACTGGGCACCGTTGTTTGTGATTATATGACTGGGTACACCAAATCGTGTGATCACATTTTTTATTAGAAATCTCTTAGCGGCCTCAGTTGTAGTTTTAACAAGAGGCTCGGCTTCAATCCATTTTGTAAACGTGTCAATCATGACGAAAAGGAATTCGAAGCCCCCGGGTGCTCTTGAGAAAGGTCCCAGAATGTTCAGTCCCCAGGTTGCAAAAGGCCAAAAAA
The DNA here is from genome assembly GCA_036346405.1 of Phyllostachys edulis. NCBI lineage: Eukaryota > Viridiplantae > Streptophyta > Magnoliopsida > Poales > Poaceae > Phyllostachys > Phyllostachys edulis. The sequence goes on along the minus strand of CM070562.1, from coordinate 84,681,394 downwards.
GAGGAATTGTTTGTAAAGCTTATGCGCGGTGATGTACTTATCGGCTATGAAATCGACATTATCGCGCCGTCCACGAGCTCTTTTGCATCATGAAGGGCAGTTGGCCAGTAGTATCCTTGCTCAAGGCTTTACCGACCAGTGTTATGTAGGAATGATGTGCTCCACGGACTCCTTCATGGATTTCGGTTAGCAACTTAATGCCATCCGGTTGAGATATGCATCTCATCAACACTCCGTGGGATCCTCATTTATACAAGGTACGTTCAATAAGAGTGTATGATTTGGCTTTTCGTGCTATACGATCAGCCTCTACATCATCTTCTGGAATTATGTCATGCTGAAGATAATTGTAGATCAATGTCATCCAGTCTCTACCTTGATCGTGACAGCGCCAACCATCTACGACCTGTGGAGCATCCATGTTCTCACGATCGGTATGTACGACCTATAAGGAATCATGCATGATCTCGGAAGGCTCGACCATCGAGGGCAAATCGAGTTGCTCGAGAAAAACTCCGGCGGGACGGTTGTCCTCGTGGAGGCCATCCGTGCCAACTGGTCTGCCAAAAAGTTTTTCTTTCTAGGAATATGCTGGATCTGAAAACCGAAGAAGTGCTTTTCGAGTTTCCGTACTTCCGCCAGATAAGATGACATTTTGGTACTCGAGTATTGATACTCTTTCCCTACTTGATTCGCTACTAGTTGAAAATCGCCTTTCACTAATGTCTGCGAATCTGGCGCTTAATGGGCTTGCTTTCGAGTCCTGCTAGTAAACCTTCATATTCTGCCATGTTGTTTGTGGCAGGAAAATTTAACTAGATGGCGTACTTGATGTGTTCGCCAGTAGGGGATATCAAGACAACTCCAGCCCCCGAGCCTTTTAGCATCAAGGAGCCGTCAAAGTACATTGTCCACTCATCGTGGTGTTCGTACTCGGGCCCTTGGGTGGGTTCAGGGTTTGTCCATTCGGCAATGAATTACGCTATTGCACAGGACTTGATTCTTTGTTAAGTGAGATGAAATGGAGGTTGAATGCCCCTAGCTCAACCGCCCATTTTGCTATTCGTCCTGATGATTCCCTGTTTCCAAGGACTTGACCAAGGGGATACCCGGTTGGTAAGACCACTTTGTGGGCCTGAAAGTAGTGCCTTAGCTTCCTCGAAGAGCAACTTTTGCACCTGTGGGTATTTTTCCTTTGGTCCATGTAAGACTTCGCTTACGTAATAAACAGGTCATTAGATGTTATTCCTTTCTATGACCAGTACACCGCTAACTGTCTGTGGTGTTGCTGCCACGTAAATTAGCAATGTTTCCCCCGATCTCGGAGAGACTAAAACCGGGGTTTTCGTAAGGTACTTTTTAAGTTCTTCAAAGGCATCGTTTGCCTCTTTAGTCCACTCGAAACTTCCATGTTTTTGAAGAAGCTTAAAAAGGTAATCATTTTTGCCCTAACCTTGCTATGAAAGCGACTTAGCCGCCATCTGACCGGTTAGTTTTGGACCTCCTTCTTAGTGGTCGGGGCGATCCGTCGATGGTCGTTATTTTTACTAGATTTGCTTCAATACATGGCGAGACTAGGAAGCGGCGGTTTTCAGTGAAACTCGAACACACACTTTTTGGATTCAACTTGAGGTTATGCCTTCTCAAGTTGTTGAAAGTTTCTTGTAAGTCGAGAACGTGATCGCTAGCGTTGGTGCTCTTCGACGGATCATCAACGTAGGCTTCTAGATTCCGACCTATTTGAGGACTAAAGGTTTTTGCATCAACCTTTGAAAAGTTGCACCAGCGTTTACGAGACCAAATGGTATCTTAACATAGCGATAAAGTGCCATATGGGGTGATGAAGGAAGTTTTCTCTTCATCTTCTTTACACATATTAATATGATGGTACCCTGAATACGCATCTAAAAAACTTAGTAACTCACACCCAGAAGTGGAATCTACAAGTTAGTCAATGCGTGGAAGGGGAAAATCATCCTTCGGACATGCTTTATTAAGATCTGTAAAGTCGATACACATTCGCCATTTCCCATTATTCTTTCTAACCATCACAGGATTGGCGAGCCATTGAGGGTGGTCGACTTCACGAATAAACCCAGCCTCGAGGAGTTTGTCAATCTCCGACTGGATTGCTTCCTTCTGATCAGGTGCAAAACGCCACAGCTTCTGCTTGATCGGTTTTTTGTCAGGCTGGAGAGCTAGCATGTGCTCGATCACCTCTCGGGGGACTCCAGGCATATCTGACGCTTACCAGGCGAACACGTCCTGATTTGCTCAGAGGAAGGAGACGGGCGACTCTTCCTATTTGGGGTCGAGTCTTGCCCCATCCAGAATCTTGCGGGTAGATGAGTCAGCGTTTCCTGATCCAGGTGGCGACTTGGCGCTGTCCAGAGAAGCACCTTTGTCGAGTGGTACTACCTTTGTCTGGTCGGAAGGCTTGGGTGTCATCTTCGGCCTCGAGTGCTTGACCTGCATGGTAGATGGATTAGCCTCTCTAGTCAGAAGTTCATCGACCAGTTCAAAGGATTTCCGATCACACACATAAGCCATTTCCTGATCTCCTCGAATTGTGATGACTCCCTTTGGTCCTGGCATTTTCAAACTTTGATAACCGTAATGCGTGGCTATCAAGAACTTTACTAATGCCGGTCGACCAAGGATTTCGTTGTATACGGATTCAAAGTTTACCATATCGAACAGAATCTTTTCCGTTTGGAAGTTATCAGGCTTTCCAAACGTAACCAGTAGGAAAACTTGTCCTATCGGTTTAGCGGTAGAGCCAGAAATTATGCCATGGAAGGCATATTTCGCTGGTTTCACCTTCGACCTGGGAACCTGCATTTCTTCTAAAGCCCCCGCAAATAATATATTCAAAGAGCTACCTCCATCTATCAAGACTCGATTAACCCTACAATTATGAGCAGTTGGTTCAACAACAATAGGAACCTACCGGTCGAGTCGAAGGATGGGGCGATCTTCTTTCTTTGAAGAGATGCCATGTCCGACCACTTTGATGGTTTGATGATGGTCGGAGATTCGACGAGGTTGACCTCCCGCTCCATGGCTTTCAGATGACGTTTTGATTCGTAGGAAGAAGACCCGCCAGAGATCATGTTAACCGTGTGTTGAGGATCCTGGTACTCCATCTCTTCATCGCCATCCTTGTCCTTTTTGGAACTCGTTTCTCCAGGTTCTTGTATTGCAGGAAATGGTCCTTACGTATAATAATCCTCCGCTTTTGCCAAACTTCGGCGGTGTGTAGTCATGCCACCTTCTTTGGTGAAGTGGACACCACTTCTTGTTTTTCTAGAATGCTTCGGTCGAAGCTTTTGCTTTGCTTCGACCAGTATAGTCCTTTTTACCCTTTGTGAACTTTTGAGAATCGCTAGGATTTCCTTATCGTCGGTCTGCGGTTCTTTTTCTTCTTGAGAGACTTCTTATTCTTTTTCTCTGGTTTGTCGGGCGGGTGGGAACCTTGTCTTTCGATCAATGGCTTCACACCACACGATTGCTTCGCTAGCGGTGGCATACTTGTCGGCCATGTCAAAAGTTCGACGGTTGTTAAGTGGAGGGTTCATGGCTATGTCCTCCGTGAAACCGCCGATTCCTCAAACTTGTTTTAAAAGCCCGGATAACGAGATGACTCTGCGACCTCCGGTATGGAATTATGAACTGGACCGAACCTCTTGATGTATTGGCGTAGCGTCTCATCGAGCCTACTGCGGATTCGGTGGAGATCGTCCTCCTTTCGAGCGATCGTCATTCCCTAGAAGTTGGCAATTAGAAGGTCGCAGCGTTGCTCCCAAGTATAGATTGATCCGACCGGTAGGTTTAATAACCACGACCGAGCAGACCCTTCGAGCACGGTGGGTAAATAGTTAGCCATCACATTCTCATCGCCACCAGTAGCTCTGATGGCGGTGGTGTATATTTGGAGAAACTCCAATGGGTTTTGGTTCCCATTGAACCTGTCCAAGTTGGCCGGTCGGAACCGGTTAGGTCAACGCACAGCTTGGAGCCCTGTAGAGAAGACTCGACAACCCGTGATCGATTCATAGCGCCTTCTTTGAAAAGGTGCCAGATTGTAATCGGTCGGAGACCGGTTCCTAACGTTGGAAAGCTGGAGCTCCGGTGTGTCGATCCGGTCGTAGATATTGATATGATGCCTTCGACCGCCTGCTTGATTTAGACGACGTCGGAGATTGTCAGGTCCAAACGGTGGTTTTTCCCGACGTGGTGGGGGAGTGGCTACCTGGAATAGCCTTCTCCCCTCGTGACTCCTTGGTCGGAATCACCAAGGAGGTCCTGGTATCGATTGTTCCCTGGCATGACCATGCTGTCCTCTGCTGAGGGGGGAACATTGGGATGAAGTCATGGTTTGACTCCCTGAGACCCTTTGTTCCTAGTACGCTTCCATGCGTTGCATGGTTTGTTGGAGAATTTATGATACTTGGCTTACTAGCTGTACAAAGCCTGGAGTTTCTGCTAAAGCAGGGTTAGAATTATTCAACATATCTTGAACATGTCGCAAGTTTTGTACAGTTACCGAAGGTCTCGGGGGGTTTAGACCGGTCGTAGGTGTACGCAGGTGTGAACCTTCTCCCGACCTCTGGATTTGTTGTGTCCTATCAGCTACTCTCGCTGGGGCAGTGCCAGACGAGTTAACTAATGGACGTCGATCAGTTCGGTTGCCTTTGGAAGTTGGTGCTTGACGGCCCGTATCATCTCCATCAATATGTGGTGATAAGGCAGAGTGTATAGGACCGTGCAAGGCATCTTGATTTGCATCTCCGATTACATTGACCTCGTGCCTCCAGTAGTAATCTTTCGATGAGCTTCCATCGTAACTAATGGAGAGTTTCTCAATACTTCTGCTAGCAGTTTCCACGACGAAGAGCGGTCGGAGATGAGCACCTCCTGAGGCCTTCTTGGTGGACTCAGCCTGATCCGGCGAACTGCCGATCATATGCGGAGCCTTATCATCCCCACATGGCCTACGACCAGTGGAGGTTTCATCGACACCGTTACCAGGTGTCGGCTCGCTCCTGGAATTGCCAGAAGCTGTAGGTGGATATCTTTCAGCCATAATCTCATCGAGAGTATAGAGATTCTCGGATTACAGTGCTGAAATTTCATCACCTGTTTGGTCGATCGGAAGGACCAGGCTTGGAGTGACTTCCGGATATTCCGAGCTGGTCGGAATGGCTGGAAGTGCCACTCGTCGTAATGGTGGATCCTCATCCATCCGGTCGACTTTGCCAACGTCGGCGAGGTGCGAACCGGCGGAGGAGGAGGAGGATGACATGTCGTTTTCTTGCATGGCACAGATGCATCCTTCCATGTCGAGGTCGGCGTAGTCCGCCAGGTCGAACCAATTCTCCTCATTCCAAACCCCGGTCATAGTCGCATCAGCGATTACGGGGAATGAACGAGGATTTGATGAGCGAGAGTTTCTTGAAACTTGCGTCTTCTTCCCCCACGACGGCGCCATTGTCGATGATCGAATCGCCGATCTTATGAAAATGAAAGAGGAAATGACGCGATAATTCCTGGGAGAAAATGGGGCCGCTCTTTATTGATATGAACTGGATTTACAAAGGGGGGTGCTCTCGACCCGACTAGGGACTAATCCTAATTACACTAGATGTGAAGATTGCTATCTTGCTTGTCTCAGTTTGCCTCTTGATCTGTAGAACTTGTGTTGATGTTTTCGCTCTGCGCTTTGGTCTTTGTGCTTCGTGCTTAAATAACTTCCGAAGGGGTGGTAGTTACTCCTGGAGGAGTCCTGAGTGAAAGCGTTATGGTAGGTCGGGCTTAGTGGGCGATTAACAATGTGTCTAATCTGCGCGACAGTTCGGCGTCGAAGACATCAAACCGTCGGTAGTTGTTGTCGATGTCTTTAGGATTATCTAACCGTGTGGTATGAAGTATCTGACACATGCTATATTCATCGCATACGGTAAGAATATATTCGGGATTAGTTATAAACATCGGTTCATAGCGTTTTTAGCGATTCTCGGGTCGGAGGCTAGGTACAGGACCTTATCGACGTGGTACCCTTATGTAACCTCTGGAATCCTTACGACCAGTGAGGTCGTTAGCCTTAGGGGTAACGACCATGAAGACGTATGGTCTTTTATTGTGTATTAAAACAATACACAGAGGTTTTAATCCTCGTCATACATGATCTCTAAGAAAATGATGGCGAATATCTATGTGTTTAGTTCTAGAGTGTTGAACAGGATTATTTGCTATCTTCACGGCACTATCATTGTCACATAAAAGAGGTATTTTAGAGAAGTTAATTCCATAATCCATCAAGGTTTGCCTCATCCATAGCCTTGTTTTTTTTTTACCATAACTCCATTTTCATCTTGTTTGTTTCTAAAAAAACCATTTTGTTCCAATCACGTTGTCATCCTTGGGCCTTTCAACAAGTGTCCATACATCGTTGCGAACAAAGTTGTTCAACTCTTCATGCATAGTATTTGCCCAATCCGGATCATCTAGTGCGTCTTCTACATATTTGGCTCAATAGAGGAAATAAACGAGTAATGTTCAGAAAATGAAGTAACACGAGATTGAGTTAGAACACGCTTACTAACACACCTAAAATTTGATCAATAGGGTGATCTTTTGCAATGATGTTGTGAATCTTTGGATGAACGACCGGTGCTTGTCCATCTTCCACTTCTTCAATTTGATCTTGACTTGGCGTAACAGAAGTAGCAGGTTCAACTTGAATAGAAGAAGATAGATCATCGTTGTCTTCTTTTGGCTTGATATATCCTAGTGTCATATTCTTCATTTCTTGTCTCAAGCCTTCGTCACCTACATCATCCAAGTTTTCTTGCTCTTCTTGAGAGCCATTAGTCTCATCAAATTGAACATCACACGTCTCCTCAACTAAACTGGTTGTTTGATTGAAGATGTGATATGCTTTACTATTTGACGAATAACCAAGAAGAAATCCGACATGGCAACGACTTTGAAATTTTGAGAGACGAACTCCTTTTTTTAAGATAAAATATTTGCAACCAAAAACACAAAAATAAGATATGTTTAGTTTTCTTCCAATGAGAAGCTCATAAGAAGTCTTTTTAAGAAGGCGTTGCAAACAAAGACAGTTTATGGGTTCCGTCCAAAATTTATCGGAAGTATTATACTCATCAAGCATTATCCTAGCCATCTCAATTAATATTCGGTTTCTCCTTTCTACAACTCCATTTTGTTCCGGGGTGTAGGTAGCGGATAATTCATGCTTTATTCCAAGTTCATCACAATAGTCCTCAATCCCAGTGTTTTTGAACTCGGAACCATTGTCACTTCGAATTTTCTTCAACTTAAACTCAAATTCACTTTGGGCCCTTTTTGCAAAGCTTTTGAAAATACCGTATGTTTCGTTTTTATCATATAAAAAGAAAACCCAAGTATATCTTGAATGACCATTCACAATCACAAGACAATAACTGTTTCCTCCAATACTCTTATAGGTTGTTGGCGCAAACAAATCTATATGTAAGAGTTCCAATGGTCTAGAGGTGGACATGATACTCTTGGATGGATGAGAACTTGCTACTTACTTGCCGGCTTGATAAGAACCACATAGCTTATCTTTCTCAAATCTCATATCTTTCAAGCCCACAACCAAATCATGTTTGAAAAGTTTTTTAAGTTGAATCATTCTTACATAAGCAAGCCTTCGATGCCAAAGCCATCCCAACGAGGTTTTTGCAATTAAATAAGTTTTGAGGCAAAAGTCACTTGACGAAAAATATACCAAATAATTACCAAAACGAAATTAGTAATTTGCAAATTAAATGCGGCGCGTGGTTTGGTACACGCAAGATACATGCGTGACGCTTTTGGGGGGATCGAAATTAGTCTTCTCGCCACATCAGCCTCTTCCCCTTGTCTCACGATTGCCCACGTCGGTGGCGAGTGTTGAAGTCATCTATGTTCTGTGACACGGGCTGGACGATTGCATGATGTTAGCATAACGTAAAGCCAAATGCATAATCAGGATGCAAAAATTGTACACAACTAACCTCTTCGTGATGGAGTGTGTATGGGCGACCGGAAACGCTAAGACGGCCACCGGCATCAGTAGCAGGAGCCTTCCCCTTATCTCGGGACTGCCCACATCGGTGGTGAGTGTCGAAGTCATCCATGTTCTGCCAGACAGGCTGGACGATTGTATGATGTTAGTAGAACGAAAGGCCAAATACATAATCATGATGCAAATTGTACATAACTCATCTCTTCGATATGGAGTGTGTAGGGCAACAGGAAAATCTACGATGTTCGCCGGTCTCAATAGCAGGAGCCTTCCCCTTGTCGTACTTAGCTTCCTGTTTGGGGGTCCTCCACCATCACCCTGCTATCCCGGGCTCCTCCGGTGCTTTCTCAACAGGGTCTGGTATGTACGGTTTTCATCGCTGGAAGATCTTGGCTCGCATAACGGAATTCAGCATGTACTTCTGTCAGATGAACGTCGTATCATACATATCTGGGTCGTCAATCCATTGGAAGAAGTTGCAATGCATCTGGGGTTGCCATTATGCGCGGATGAAGTTAGAAATTTATGGAATTCAACGTAGGTTGTGATAACTCCATGTGTGTGTAATATTCTCTTACGAGAACGTTCCCACACGTGTAGTACGTTTGGGCGATGGTGGTGGGATGTGTGGACTGAATGAACTTCACCGGCTGTTCGCATAAACATTGCGGGCGTGGAAACTCTAATGGTACCGACGCACCCTTCATAGAAAAATCTAGGCAGGGTTTAGGGTTTAGCCATCTTCGCAAACCACTTGCGCTTCTGCAGTATCTTCGCGTAAAAGTTCGACGACGAGTCCGACGTAATGTTTTGCTGTTGAGCACAAAACACGGGCGAGTCAATTCAGAACAAATATACTGTGGACATACATACGGTTAACAAAGATTGACATAAAAATATGCTCAAATATGAGCGGACTACCCATTTACATGACATGACGGTCCCCGTAGAGGCAGACAATACAATAAATTATGACATTGAATGACGACTAGACAAGCTCGATCTGTTGGGGGCAATCCTTTATTGAGTGCTCAAGGGTCTTGCATATCCTAAACTTCATCGTGTGGCTCAGGCCCCCACGCTGTCTGTTATCTATGTTGTTCCAGAAGTGCCGGTATAATATCCCGATTATTCTTTAGTGAATGCAATAAAGTTTAGAGAGAACAACATAATTTGGAGAGGGAATTAAATAAAAAATTCAGAAATTTGTGGGGGTTTTGGGACCCTGGGGTTCCTGCCCAAGGCATCCTAGCCTTGTGGGCCGGCCTTAAGTGGGCCAAGAGGGGGGCGCCCACCCCTAACCCTTGCCGCCCCTTCCCTCTCTTCTCCCTTTGGTCGACTCCCTTCCCCCTCATTCTCTTGGCCACCGCCCCCTCTTGCTCTTGCACCTCCACCTCCCCTCTCATTCGAAGGATTGCTACTCCACCTCCCCCACTGCCATTCCCTGGAGCCGTCATCTTCCAGGTGTGGGCTGCCGGCCATTGGGGAAGGAGACGGAGAGGAAGGAAGAGAGGAAGAGGAAGAGGTAGAAGAAGGAATTCTTCGCGAGGACTTCAGCGACGTCCAGCGTTGGTTTCGTGGGTAATTTCATATTCCCCATTAGATTTAGTAGATCTTTCTTATGTGATTCACCGTCAATAGTTATTTTGTAACTGCTGTTGTATATCGATTGTTTCTACTATTCTATTGATGCACAAAATTAAGTTAGTTCCAAGCGTATCCAGTGTTTAGTGTCTCCTAGAATTATGTGGGGTTTCGTGTGGGCTTTCTAGAAAGTATTAATTTGTAATTTTTGGATGGATAATGAATAAGTTATGATTTTTGGGGTGCTTATTCAGTCTCAGGATTAGGGCAGCGAACGTAATTCTATGAATTAAGGTTTGTAGATGGACGAATTTGGTTAGTTGATCTGCATGAGTTATGTAGATATCTTTATGATTATTTCAGGAAGATAAAGTTCATAATTTTTGGACATTTAGAACGAAAGATATGAATTTTTGAACTTAATGTTGTAGTCTGTCCTTCTGTTGTGGACAGTAGAGAAAGACTTGGCTGTTTGCAACCTTGTTGCATAGTGGGGATAATTGTGATAAATTTATTGAGAAAACTAGTTTTCTGTAGTTTCCAGAGAGTCTTAGAACAGTGGGTTTGGATGTACCAAATAAAAGTTATGAAATTCCCAAGTCAGTAGTACCAAAGATGACAGAACGATCTTCGGGAGTAAAAACAAAGGCTTAGATGAGATAATTCGATCTCTCGGTCACCTGAGAAGTTGCAGCTACGCTTGTGAAGATTTCAGGAAATTTGGATTCATGAACTTTGGAGGTTTGAATCAAAAGTTATAGATCTTCCTTTGATAGCTGTCTGTTTGGACAGATTTGGATTTGGGAGTGTATCGGTTAAGTTTCGAGTTGCGGTTTGGAGCGATTGATTTCAGTTTGTTCCATTGCTATAATGTGCACTTTTGAATGGTATACTTCGTATAATTTATGGTTGCCAGATGGTGGTGAGCACCGGGGCTAGAGCCTTCTCGTCGTCATCCTCCGTCTCACGGTTGAGGCAAGTACAATCTGAATTGTCTTGATTGTTTAATCGTTCAAAGTGATTGTTGCTTATGATATGGCTAAAATTCTATGAATTTTGAATAATTCCAGTATTATATGAATCATTTCGTGGTTGATATTCCATGCTTCGTTGAGAGTATGTTCTCAATTCAATGTATTCATTCATTTATGTTTCACCCACGGGAGTGGGTGGTGAAGTCCTATCATTCCAATATGGGCAAATAAGTCCCGTCATTCAAATACGGAAAAATTGGATCCCCGTTTGAAAGATTCTTCATACGGGCCTTGGATCCCCACATTTTGGATAATGCTGGATTGGGTGAACACCGACGGATGTTCACTAGCTATACCGGTATAAGAAGAAGAGAAGAGCATGCATTTTCATTCTTGCATAAGATTTCTGCCGTGTTACTTATGTATTCAAATATTGTGAATGACATATTCTTGTTCCAGCATTTTTCATATTATCCTGTTGTACTTGTTGAGTCATGGACTCACTCTTGCTAGTGTTTGTTTGTTTTGGGTAAACACTGAAGACGGCATGCTTTGGGAGGGAGTAGTCACATGGATAACTTCACTCATTTCACAAGTTTCACTTTTAGTTAATGAATCTGCTATTATCATTCAGTTGAGAATTTTGGGCTTGTAATGATTGGCATCCTAATGGTTGCTATTGTCCGTCGTTATGTTTTGGATGATCTAGTTAATGCTTTATGCTCATTAGATGTATTCTTGATAGTATGCTCTTGAATGGATTATTATGATTGTACAATTAGAGCTTTGTTATGTTGCTGAAATTTAGAACAAATTTTATAATCGTCCTCTTATGTGTTGGACTTTAACTGTCAGTAGTTGATAGAATGTTGAAATTAAATTGTATTATTGATTTGTGTTAGAGTTTTAGGTAACATTTTGGCTTTCGCATAGCTGTGGTTATTCTGTTAAGATCTGCCATCGTCCCTTTCCAATTGACTGAAGGCCTTGTTTGGGCCCCATTGCACCATGTCCAGCCAAAGATCCCTATAGTTTAGGTCCACGCCATACGAGTGAAACTCTGCATTCCACGTACTACAAATATGATGCATGTCGTGGTACTCATAGATATTCTTCTCTTGTGGAATATTCTTCTCCATGTACCGAAAATATGATGCATGTCATAGTACTCTGCACTCCATGCTTTAGGAAAACTTCCAAGGTTGAACTTCTGCGCGGCCATTCTTCTCGTGCAATTCTCCATCTCCTAGTGCTTGCCTTCTTGAGGAATCATCTTGTTGACTAGCTGCTAGAAATCAGAATAATCTTGAGAGATCAGCTGTACGGACATATCATCATTGAGTCCTTCAAGGAATCTATCCTACTTGTCTTCCTATTTTGCAACATCTTCTGGTACATTAAAGTTGGCTTTTATTTTTGCAAATAAATTGTTTTTATTTTCTGGAAAATACAAAATTCCTTATTTAAAATCCAAAAAATTCAAGAAATTAATTAAATTTTCCTTTTCAACTTTAAATCCAATAAAAACCCAGAAAATTCAATAAATATATTTTTTGACTTTTAAAATTTAGGAAATTCGAGAAAAGCAGTAAAACTCTTTTAAATTTTAGAAAATCCAATAAAATAATATCTTTATTAATTTTAATTTTGGTAACAAAACTTTGGGATGTTGCAAACTACCTCCTAAAAAGAATCTCGTCCCTGAGATTCGGAGAGGCTAGAAACAAAGTTAGGAATACTAGGTCTTCAACTGGAATTATCTTCGAACGTACTCTACTCCTCACTTGACGGGGCCTGAGCTATGACGTTGTACAGATGTCCTTTTCCATAATTCTGCGGCTTCCTGTTTGCTTGCATGGTGTTGACTGTTGGAACTTCAGAGCTGGCTGGATTCGGTGCCTACTGCTTCTTTGGACATTTACTGGGAAAATGCCCAACGTTGTGGTAGTTGAAGCATGTGATGCCTGCAACATAGGATGAGTTCTTCTGTGACTGGTCACGTTCAGATGTGTTGGAAGCCTCCAAGCTGACTGGATTGTTCATTGTTGGCGTTTTGGTTGAAGTTGCTCGCTGGAATTTGACTTGATGCGATGAAGTTCCTCTAGCTTTAGGAAAACTTTCAGGGATGAACTTCTGCGCAGGGATTCTTCTCTTGCGGTTCTCCATCTCCTAGTGCTTTCCTTCATGACGAATCACCTTGTTGACTAGCTGCTGGAAATCAGAATAATCCTAAAATATCAACTGTACGAGCATATCATCATTGAGTCCTTCAAGGAATCTTTCCTACTTGTCTTCATATTTTGCATCATCTTCTGGTGCGTGGCATGCTAGCTGATTGAATTTATGCAGGTACTCGTTCACAGAGTGATTGTCTTGGCGTAGCGAGCGAAACTCCTTCTTCTTAAGGGTCATCATGCCGGAAGGAATATGCGCACGGTGAAAATCTTTCACAAATTCAGTCCAGATAATGGCCTGGTCATTAGCGTGAGATATGCTATAATTATCCCACCACTCGGAAGCTCGTCCCATAAGCTGATGAGAAGCAAACAAAAATCTCTCACGATCACTGCACTGTGAGATGTCCACTTTTTTAACCAATTGCCTGGAGATAATCATCTACATCCATAGACTCGGTGCTACTTGAAAAAGTTGGTGGACGCATCCTCATAAATTCTGGTATGCTGGTTCTTTGAGGTGGTGGTGGAGGAGGTGGAGGAGGAGCATGAGTTGCTGCTGCTGCTGCCTGGATGTTATGAGCGTTATTGAGAGACTGCATGAGTAAATCAATCGGATGGGGCTGATTGGCCATCATCTGGCGCTAATCAGGTGCTTCAGTTGGAGGAGGTAGTGGAATTGGGGCACTGCCATTTTCAGGGACATCAATGTTGGCGTTGGTTCCACTTTCCGAGCGACGAGTGTTCATCATCTGTCGATTACTCCAAAGGGTTAGGGAAGGAGACAAAGGTTAGGGAAGAAACAAAGAAGGGGAACTAAGGGGATAGAGAAAAATAACACTCTCAAATGAAAGAACAAATTCAAAAGCTTTTCAGAAAAACTTAATAACTTTGCACAACGTTCTATCGATCGAGACTCTTAAGCTGGTGAAATGATTCAATACACAGAATGAGCCTTGGCAACCTTAGACTATATGGCTTGGCTGACAAAAATGATCTTCGGTATATCTTGTCCGATGTCCTTTGATGGTAAATATAATTGATGGCTTGACGATACTTTCTTGCTAGCTTCATGTCATGTGGTCATGAACGTAATGGTAGGAAACATGCTGATCATCTATAGAAATTTTCAAAGAGAAGAGGATCCTTTTAACATTATAAAATGATGAAGGGAGACTTAGGTAAGAATAATTGCTATGAAGAAGCTAAGAATAGATAGATGACCAAGATGAGGAGAGAACAAATTATTTTTCTTGTTATATAAAATAATTTTTGGAGTTTTCCAACTAACGCTCATTCTAACTAGGTCACGACCTATAGTCGATATGGCTCAGATACCACTGTTTTCGGACTCGGGAGTCTCACCCCCAAATCCTCTGTGTATCCCACACTAGTCCCTGGAACAGTAGCTAGTGTACACAGTATACAAATATGGTAACATCCATAAATCGCTCAACTTTATTAATAAATATCAGAGTTTATTACAAGAAAGGCGTACGAGCCAACAATAAAGAACACAATGGAAGACGAAGAAGAAGTAGTAGAGTCCAGCCAATCTGCCACAGGCAATCGACTAGGGAAGTAGCCTAGTCGTCGAGATCCACACCGGTAGCGAAGTTCTTCTCCTCTGAACAACTTTTTTTAAAAGCAATGGTGAGCACAAAAATGTACTCCGCAAGTTACACCCACAACAGAATTAATGCATGTATGGATATTATCAAAGGAAGGTTTATAGGGTTATTTGTGCAAAAGCAATATTTGACATTTTAAATACAATACTAAGCTCAAAAGCAGTTATACTATATCTAAAATCAAATTTCATTTTTAATCATCAATTCTTGAGTGTAGGATAAACCTCTATACACAAAATGGTGAAGGACCAACCCCCTTACACCAGACTTTCTGCCCAAATTTCCCACATGGAATAAACATGCATGAAATCATTTATATCAAAACATTTTTAAAACAAATCCATAGTCTAATCTGTGAAAGGCTTTGCTCAATATGTCCATGACCGTGGGCACGGCTATTCGAATAGTTTGACACTCTGCAGAGGTTGTACAACTTTACCCACAAGAGATAATCAACTTTTAATGTCCGTCTAACACAGTTTCGAAGGTGTGCGACTAAGTGATTATCACAAGGCCTTTAGAGTGTGTCATTCCAAAGTAGTCATGCCCGCTAAGGTTTCACTTCCTTTGGATTACACCATCAGCCGAAAGCCCCCTCTTGCGCCATGTGGGAATATATAAAAAATAGGTCATTTTGACACCCACACATCAACATAGCACAACTAACAGTAGAACTTTACAAATTAATTAGCCCGGTTTGTCCCATACCAGACTTGTGGTAGTATGGAAAGGCTTTTCAATCCGTAACTCGTAGACCAGTCCTTAATTGACTAGGCGACTTCCAAAACCATCCCTGGGCCATGACCATTCCCTGAGATGAGCCTGTGCACAAACTGTAATTTTCAGAATCACTTGAATCGGTGCTCGAACGAAGGAGGACGAGCTCTCGAAAGATTGAAAATCACATGAAATGTTGAAAATCGGAATTTTCAGAATTTATGGAATTATTCTTCTAAAGAAAAATCCTTTATAGCGTCAGCATGACGTCACCGCCATAATTTCATTTTCGGCCAGAATTATTTTTGTAAAGAAAAAGGAAAAGCCATGCAAGCTGACACGTGGGCTATGACATGGCTACATGTGGCAGCCATGTGGGCAAAAGAGGTGATGTGGAGGTGACATGGCGGTGGCACGTGGGGAATAAGATGGAGAAAATTATGGATGTGTTTTCATTCTCTATGATGGCAAGAGCAACCGGGAGAAGGTGGTCATTCGCGTCGGCCACCACCGTTGTGAGAATGGTGATTTTGTACCTCCCCGTGAAGAAAGTGCCATCCATCATGAGCACAAGATGATAGAACTTGAAGCCCTCTATGGCCTAGGCGAAGCCCAAAACACCCGTTCCAGTATGAAACAGCTGGGGCCTCCATCAGCATCTTCACTTTCAACCTTGTTTATGTACGTGTCGGTGTTTGCTTCGGTAATCTGGTGAACCATTCTTGGCACAAGGTTGTACACCTCTTTGTATGTCCCGTACATAGACTCGATAACCTTCTGCTTGGCTCATCAGACCTTGTTGTAACTGACTGGATAACCAACCAGATTGATGTCTTCCGATAGCAGCATCTTGGGGAGACAGACACGTCCTCCACAACTAGGTGGCTGATGAGGCTTGCCACATATGCAGAAGTCACGTTCCGATGCTGCCGTAGAGGCTCGCTAAGCTCACAAGTGTGTTCGGTCACCGCCTTGACCATGAATATCAAGCCGAAGAACTTTGCTCGGTGAGCGTTGACCTTGCCAGAGTAGCCTTGCACTACGTACTTCACCGCGTAATGTCCTGGGTTAGACTAGTGCACCCGGTACACATGGCTAATAGACAAGGCGTACTGTGCTATAGTTTATTACACAGCCGCCTTGCAGGGAAGTGTTGCTCAACTAAGAGGGTGTCGGCATCAAACTCCCACTGGGACCCTTCTTCGTGCGGCAGTACGAGCGAACACACTGCGATATCATCAAGTCTTGATGCCACATAAGACACCTCCGATGACACAATTTCGCTGGTTAGACCACCACCCTGGGGCGCATTCTCCTCACTACCATCCAAGCCTGGGTCGGCGTCCTCATCGGACTCCAACCCGAGAGGCTGGTTCGGTAGATACTCGTGGCAGTTAATGTGAGCTGACTACCACAGTTCCGCCCCCTCATTTTGCACAAAATTATGCGCAAGTCTTCTCTCATGGATTTCCTCTAAAACAACACATTCTGTGCTACCGTCTTCAAGCTTCGCCTGCGGTTGCCCGCTTCCCGAGGCACTGGCATCATCAAGGTTTTCCAGCGCCCTGCGTATGAAATTCACATACACCATCGGCTTCCCGTATATCGCCGCCTCGAGCTGAGAAGCAATCTGCATGTATTGGCCCCATGCTACACATACATTCACCTTGACCAACTCCCATACGCCCTGCCCTCCCCTATTCGTGTAGGTGATGCCCTCGACGACAAGTTTCTTCGTCTTTGGCTCCATATCGAACCCCCTCCGGATGCAGCTCCTTAGGTCATGAATATTCATCGCATCGAGCCCCTCCGCCCAGACCACTTTGTGCTGGCATCTCGATAGGTCCAACCCATCAGGTCTGGCCCGTACGAGACCGTCGCCATAAAACAATACCAAGTCTTGCATATTCGAAATTACCTAAAGCCACAACAACCCAATTTGCGGTACACGATATAACAAACATAGTATGTAGTTAGCACTAATTGAATATGACTGAACTAATTAATACTAATTAATTACAAGTAATTTATTCGCCAGTAATTACCCACAACACAAATAATTACGACATATTACATGCAAGTAATCAATTAAATACGGGTAATGAAATACGAATAATTAACTAATTAGCAACAAATTGATCGCTTGTCAAATAATTACTTACGAGTAATTCATTACATCTAAGTAATTTCCACTGAATTAATTATGATTAAATACGCACATATGTAATTAATCGTAATTAATTACATTTATTTAGTCACCACTTATTAACTACGAGTCGTTACTTACCAACACAGTAATTATGGTCATGTAAATTCAACCACTCCATTTTGCACTAGTGTAATTACCACTAATAAACTACGACTCAAACAATTACGATTTATTAATTATCAGCGATTCATTACCATTAAATTAATTATGGCTAATTAATTATGACTAGTTAATTTCCACTAAACTAATTATGTCTAACTAATTACCACTAATTTTTAACCACTAACTAATTCATACTTAAATAATAAAGTCTAATTAATTACAACTAATTATTAAGCACTAATTAATTACCGATACATTAGTTACGACTAATTCATTACCTCTTAATAATAAACAAGTAATAAACTACGACTAAATTATTAACATATATTTAATTATGACAACAAACAACATTAATTAGGACCAGTTGAATAAGACTAATTAACTACGACTACAGTAATAACGACAAATGCAGTGGACAAAAAATTACATGCCCTTCAGGAGGACTGTTTAATACTGATACGGTCCTAAGAACTGCTCCAAACTATAATTGCCACACACACACACACACACACACACACACACACACACACACACACACACACACACACACACACACACACATATATATATATATATATATATATATATATATATATATTCTTAGCGACGAGCGCGAGAATGAGAACGAAATTGAGAATGAGCAAGTGCGAGAGTGATTGACTCCGATATTTATAGTCAGGACGTGCCGGAGCGGGCCACGTGGCGGCACTGGGCGAGGGAGTTGGACAGAGCCTTGTCCGTGCGCGACGTGTGCGACATAGAATAAAGCAGAGCACGTCAGGATGTGGCGCGACTTGGGCAGGGAGGCCTGGACGAGGGACGCACGTTGCGTTCGGCTGTGTCCAGGCCATGGGTGTGCGGCAGCAGCTGCTCCGTCTGGGGCATGGGCGCCTGATCGAGCGACACGCGTCAGAGAGGGGCTTGTTCGGGCGTTAGCGTCTTGGCAAAGACCGCATGGGGGGGGGCTTGTTCATCTTGTGAAGGGAGTACGAAGACATGTGTTGGACAGAGAAGCAACCGGACGAGAGACGCACGGATTTTGGCACGTCCGCGTGCACACCTCAGAGACAAACCCTGTCGGGCTAGGAACGAGTGAAATTGCACATGTGACGGTAAGAAAAATGACCAGGCTATCATTTTTGGCAAAACCACACTAAGGGCATGTCTGATTGAGGGTAGCATAGCTATTATGCGTACTTGTACTCCATGTCATCTATAGATAGCTCTAAAAACACCCTCTACAATGGGTTGTCTATTTAGTTGTCTATATAGAACCCCACAATTGCATGAAACATGAATTTTTTTTTATCAACACTAAATTATATCTTTGTGGTCTATCTTGTTGCTTTTTGCCACAACTTAAACACACTTGCATGAACAATAATATGGACATATTACGCAAGAATAATATTATTATATATAAAGGGATTAGTTCTCACACATTAGGCAAAGAGCGAATTGCATGTACCACCCATATAGAATAAAACATGTTCCAGAAGTTTTATTATGAGTGAAATATATAAAATATGATAAATACAATCGCACTAAATTGAATTTGTAGGAACAAGTACATATCGAAATTGTGTACTAATAGAAGAAAAATATTACATAATAAAATTATCGAAACTAGACATAATGATTTTACTTATTCCCAAAGTTGTTCCAAATATCTTTGAACTAAATCACTCTTGAGTTGTGTATGTGTTGGCGGCCTTGAATAGACGAATTCCTTCAGAGCACGTCCATGAAGCAAATGTTAGGAGCCATTGTTGACTTCCGGTGGTAGAGCGAAAGATGTCCTCGAGTCTCGTTTAAGTCCAAAGGAACGGTAACCATTTCTCGTTAAGTCTTCAACAATCATATTATGAAGAATGATGCAAGCTTCCATGATTTTCCCCACACGACCGTCTCCTCACAACCTTTGGGCCGCATACGATATTAAAACGAGATTGCAATACCCCAAATGCCCTCTCAACATCTTTCCTAACTCCTTCTTGATGTCGTGCAAACAATTTGTCCTTCTCATGCGAGGGAGGTATAGTCTTCACAAAGGCGGCCCATTCAGGTAAATCCCATCGGCTAGGTAGTAACCCTTGTCATCTTGTGTCCCATTGACGATGAAGCGCACTTGTGGAGCTTCCCTTTCAACTCTTCAATGAACAACGGTGGTGATTAAGCACATTGATGTCATTATTTGACCCAATGACACCAAAAAAGCATGCCATATTCGAAGGTCATGCGGAAGCAACCGCTTCAAGTATCATAGTAGGGACACCATGATCACCGGGTGAATTGGCCCTCCATGCAATGGACATTTCTCCCACCGCCAATGCATCTGATCAATGCTCCCTAACATGCCGAAAGCCACGAGACTCACCGATTTGAAGCAAACGCTCCACTTAGTCACTTGTGGGGTGTCGCAAGTACTCTCCACCAAACATGTCAATCACCCCTTCGCGAACTTGCCCAAACACTCCAATGCGATGCTAGGGCGATCATTAGTACCTCATCAAGTTGGTCGGCAGGGTGCCATCACGCTCACAATTACGGTTGTACACAGACTTGCGGTGGTGAGAGTCGATCTATTAGTGGCATCTGCCCTATAAGTGAAATAGGGATCCCACTCTTGAAGGGCACTTACAATTCGTTGGAATAGGGGTCTTCTCATTCGAAACCTTCTACGGAACATTTAAATGGATGTAGAGAGGATGCTCAGAGAAATAGTTGACCACAAGCTCCTTATGGGCGGCTTCATGATCCCTCGGTATGTACCTCCTGGGACCACTTCGGCGTCGTGATGATTCAACACTTTGTTCCTCTAGTTTTGCCATCAACTCGCACCAATCCGCTCATGATTCGGTCCAAGATTTCTTGCTTTCGATGATGAATTCTTCCAACATGTAATCTTCGGTTGGGTCAAAAGTGTTAGTGTCGTCGTCATCATCATAACAAGAAGAGTCTGATTCATGCGACATGTTTTGTTGATGTTGTCCTACGTGATTGCAATGAGAGCGAAAGTGAGCAAGGAATTTTTCGTGTACATGTATGGAAGCACTAGCTCAACAAAAGTTATTGTTTTAAATATTTTACAAGAAGGAAGCGGGGCGTAAGTACATGAGGAATTTTGGCATGACAGGGCCCTCATAATGGTACATCGAGGCTAGGCAATAAATTGGTATTGAAAATTTGGATCACTTAGCTAAGCTCAATAATAGTTTTAGTTTTAAAATCCTTAAAATAACAATGAATTTCTTCTACTCTGTTCCTCTGATTGCGGTAGGTTGAATATTTCTCTTCGATGAAAGTGTTGATATCGCCAGTGACATGTCTGACATACATAAGCGGCCAATATTGCCTCTGGACATGTACATAGACCGACAATACAAACAAGTCACCTAGAAAAGAATCGAAGGAAGCATGATATTGGCATGGTGATATAGCGGGACACTCGGCGGATCTAGAATCCTGTCGAAATGATGATAGCACTCAAAGCGGATCGGTAATACTCACAAATGATGATAGCACTCAAAGCGGATCGGTAATACTCACAAATGATGATAGCACTCAGCGGATCTTGAATGCCACAACTCGAACCGAGCGCGTTCTCAGTAATTGTTCCATTGCGAGAGTATAAGTATCTTGATATTTATGGACAACAAAGTAATATCTGAAAGCAATGCAGGTGAAGAGGCTCTATTGACTTTGAGTACATGCACTTGGATCTGGGCATTAGCCAATGACTAGATTACTGAAACGAGTCTTTCTCCATACATACATGCAGATCTGGGCTGAGTATCACTACTGAACCGAGTCTTCTCCATACATACATGCAGATCTGGACCGATCATTACTCCATGCAACATTACAGAACTGGACCGAGTAATGATCTGGACTCCATGCAGATCTGGACCAAGTATCACTTCACCACCACTAAGTAACACTACTACATGCCATTAACAAAGGAAAAGCATGATGCTCAAACCGATTAGCAAGCGGGATGTGCGGGAGTATCTGAATACCTGAGAATGGAATGTGCAACAAATGTAACGAGTCCTACATGTTACCCGATCCAGCTGCAAACACATTAATAGTACATGCAGTGCAGCGACCTCAAAAGTATGACATCTAGGAGTATGACAAAGTTCACAAGATGACACAAAGAGTATGACACATTAATAATCAATGACCTCAAAGAGTATGACATCTAGGAGTATGACAAAGTTCACGCGATTATGACATCTAGGAGTATGTCGAGCATTGGCCTTGTACAGAGTACAGACTAAAATGAGTATGACAAAGTTCAACTGCAAAATAAATTGTTGAGGACTGCATTTCATTAAGTTGACAAGAAAGCATAAGATCATATGTAAGACTGCATTTCATTAAGTTGACAAGAAAGCATAAGATCTTACTGATCGTTGCCAAATAATCTCTCTCTCTCATGGTCTTAAGTGCCTTCACATGCTCATTCTTCATTTCGTCTGTCATCCCAATTGTATCTTGCATAATCATCGCTCTATACGTTTTCATCATTTTAGACTCTCTCTCAAGCTTTTTGGCCTCCATGTTGTCCTTTGCTGCAAGCGCTGAGAGCTTTGCTGATTCAAGCTTCTCGGCGGAGAGATGTTGTTGCAGTTCTAGCATCCCTAAGATGCGATTGTTTTTGCTTGGCTTGGCGACTATATACTTGTCGAGCACTTCCATATCTGCTGTGCGACCTTCGACTTTCCTTTGCCATTACGTTCGCCTTGGCGCTTTTGTACCCTTTGGCGCGGGATATCTTGATATCTATAGGGGTCGGCGTATGCTCACCGCCTCCCTTGAGCATCTTTCTCTTCTTCTCTCTCTCGAGCCACTCATTGTATGTCACCCACTTGGGCTGGTCTCGGACAGCCTTCCAACAATTGATGAGACGAAACTGTCCCATTTTATAGTCTGCCTCATAGAATGCATGGGCCTTGTCCGTCAACTGGTCATCGGATTGCCCACTAGCATAAATGTTGGAGGCCTTGTTCCAAGAACATTGGCTGGTAGACTAGCTTGTTAATACTATGCCAACGGTCCTTGGCTTGCTTCGCTAGTCTTCTCCGATTTTTTGGAGTGGTGCTGTTGTAGACACTAGTAACATCTCCCCAATATCGATCATTCTTCTTGTTATTCCCATTGATTGGGTCATTTGAGTTATTTAACCAAGAGCTCATCTACATTGTGATCAAAGAAGATTAGGTGATGTGTACATTCGAAGATCTCAAAAATTACTTGGGGAGTCATAGCGTATTACCATTTAACACATATAAAAGTACATAAGAAACTTACCAATCTTAGGTCCTCCTCTTTTGTCCATGCAATACGCTTGTCGGTCCTAATTTCTCCATAAATCGCCGCCATTGTCAACATTGATGGGTGGTGGGATTACAAACCGGATAGTGATGGAATCCTTTGGCGGTACCGATGGCCGTGTTGCCATGAATGGAGCATAGTGTGAAGGACCCCCAATAAAATTGAAGTTTTGTGACATGGGCGACTGATTAGGGACCTGATGTGGAAGGGGTAAACTTGATGGATTTTGGAAATAGCTTAGGAAACCACCTGGCGGACGAGGATCCTCCCCCCTGCAAAAGAATGAAATACATCATTATGCTGAACTTTCTCTTCCTCTTCCCTAGCTAGTACTGATACTACACTTCAGTCTATATCCATTTAAATGTTTTGGACAAATTTGGACTGATTTATCATGACAGATTATAGAACTAGTAAAAAATAAACTGGGGAGATCGGTCCAGTACATCATTAATATTAGTATATAACCTGAATATAAACAATGAACACCAAGTGGACAAATGTAAAAAATCTGCTCAGTACCATGATGGATTGTTGTAAACGATTGTAGATTAAGCATAAATCCAATAATCATCGGCCTTAATAATAATATCTAAAGCATAATTCCAACAAATAATTGACCAAAACAATACACAAGCATGTGAATCCTCCATGTCAATTAAGTATGATAATATGCTTAAGACAATAGATAGAAACAGCACAATTCTCAAAATTTAGTGAAGTTGAGGTTGCTCTCAGAATAGAGTTTGCAGAAGACTTTAATCTCTACCTTTTCAACACTTAGTCTATACTCTTCCTTAAATAATTATGATAAGAGTTTCTAATCTTGAGCTCTAAACACCCTTTACTAAACTGTTAAAAATTACCTAACTGTTAAAGATCACAGCAAAGACTTCCAGGATTCAGCAGTATATCAAAAGATAACTGAAGGAAATCTAGACGATTAACAGTACAAAGATCACTCTCTGATAATAATGACCAAGATACAGAGGATCGAGATATAAACCCAAAAAGGGCTAACGAGTAATCTGGTACGTAAGTAATAGATCAATTTAAATCAACAGATTTAAGACAATTATATACCTCTTGAACAACAGAATAACTGGAGTCTAATAACAGCAGGTCTAATAGACAGAAGCAAGAACTCAATAGAGCTCAAGTTAGAACTAATTATCATAATCAAATTCAGTATATGACTATCTTCATCATAGAGCATCAACAGAATCCACAGGTTAACATGCAATATCTCCAGAACTAGTTGAATCGGTGGTACTCAAAACTTTCTCTTCCTCTTCCCTAGCTAGTACTGATACTACAACTAATTCTAAAGCATTGAACATTATGCTGAACTTTCTCTTCCAAAGGGAAACTACCTGTGTTCTACCAAAGGGAAGTAATAAGAACAAACCGTACCAGTGTTGTGGATCTGAGGTTGGGGATGAGTACTCAGCCGCCACGGCCTGACCTGCCTGCTTGTCCCCATCAGCTCCCCGCGGCGGCGGTGGCGGCGCACCCACCCGTGTCGATCGGCGAGGCATCTTCCCGGTTCAGCACATGTGACCAGCAGCTGCCGCCTGCGGGAGATGATGGGGATGCCTGGGATTGGACGAGGCCGCGAAGAAGGGTGTGGAGAAGAGGTTGATCCCCTTTCCTTTCAAGGTGTCGAGGAGAAATCGTTGCAGTCCAAGAGGCGTGGAAAGCGGCGTCAGGCGTGGAGAAGATTGCAGCAGCGAGGAAGGTGGCGAATTGCGCCAAGAGGGAAGGTGGAGGGGAAAAAGCGCCATGGAGCAAAGTGGGAAGCGCCAGCGGAGAAGGCGGCGGGGAGAAAAAAGCGGTGAGGAAGCGTGGGGAAATAGAGCCACAGAGAAGGGCGGTGGGAGGAAGGAAAATAAGCGCTTGAGAGGGCGGCGGCGGGGAGGAAGGGGAAAGGCAAGCTAGCGGTTGGGAAATGAATCACCGGGAGAAGAACATCGCGCTATGCAGGGGATCTGGCCGTCGATAGCAAGCGGATTTTTTGGAGCGAAGCCGTCTCTGCATGCTAGGCGACCCTTCTCTCTCTCTCTCTTCTCTTTCCTCCAACTCATCAAAAAATCTAGGTGGCACCTCTTATAGATAGCTGATGTCATCCCACTGTACATGCCCTAAGAGAACCACATTTACGAGTACCGGAACAACGCCGTTTATGGGAAAAACTTTACCAAATGCATCGTGTATCCATGTTGGGAAATAGTACTAGTATTTCCTGAAGCGAAAACGTTGTTTTCTCTCCCCGAGCATCACACGTCTATGACGGAGTACACAGTGCCTGCCACCGCCGGCTACCGACAGGACGTGCACCTGGGTCACCTCACCGCTGCTAATTAACTAGACCCGCGTGATTCCCTCCTCGACACGGACGAACGCATCGGTGTTGCAGGATGCGGATGTTTCCTGCTCTCACGTCTGAAGAAACCCAATCAGATTATAACTGTTGTATTATATACTATCTCTTCTGGTTCCAGAAACAGACTTTGTTTTTTTTTTTTGAGATATTGTCAGAGTACGGCTCAGGAGTCAGGATCAGGGGACTGGGGTCTGGTTTTGGGTGCCAGCGTGCACGCTCATGGCATTCGCTTAACAAATGTGCATCCCGACACGACTTTGTGGCGCTTGGGAGACTTTATCACGCGAAGAAACTTCCAAGCAAAATTTAATTTCCAAGGAGGACACACTACAGGACATATAGGATGTTCATTTCGTACCCCTAGAAGTACATACTTTCGCTTCAAATATATCACTTAAATAAATATATTATACTTCTTTATCATTTTCAAGATACTTAAATACCAATTTTAAGATACTTCAATGCGACTTGATTGAAAAAATTTCATTGGAGCCCGTTATATTTGCTATATACCCTTTTTCATATATAAATGAAGTATGTACACAAATTTTGCTATAAAAAATAGATTTTAATGAAATTTTTATGAAACTCACTTTAGTATATTATAATCATTATTGGAGTATCCTCAAATAGATAAAGATGTATTATCATACGATTTATGTAGTATATAAGGAGTGGAAGTATGTACTCTCAGTAGTATCATACCATTTTCCTATATATATTGCTCCTTGGAAATTAAATTTGGAGTCAACCTATCCCCTTGTCAAATTAAGACCAAAATATCAAAGCAGCCCCTCTCGTGTTATATATATAAATGAAAATTGTATGGTACTCTAGCCGCCTGTAATACTCTAGCCCAGTATGTTGCTGCTCCGCCCTTGACTACATATATAATCCATGATCATTTCTCTAGAATAAACCATCGTCATGTTTAGAATATTCAAAGCAATAGGAGTACCGAATTATAGCCGTTGGTAGTTAGAGGCTCGGAGCAGCATGTTTAGCGTTCCAAGGTGTGAATCGAGCATACTTTAGTGGCTATAGTGCAAAGTTCCATGTGATATCCGGTCACTCGAACGGCCAAACATTTGAATTTGTTTACTGCAATGATAATTTGGGAGGAAGCTAGTACTCCAGTTTACAAGCAATGCACCGCCCCACTACATGACTTTTCTACGCCGAATTAATTTCCCTGCATTGAATTTCTCTAGCAATGTACTCCAATTATGATTGTTCCTTTCTTTACTTCCCAGGCATCTCATGTCCCATGTGAGTATACGTTTTTATGCCTCGAGATTTCATGTACGTATCTTCGGATACATTTCGCCACTTGTAGCTACTTACACCTAGCAATGAAACTAACTGTTCGTACAATGGGTGCAATTATCTACCTACTAAGACTGTATAGGAGGCTTTTAGCCTTTTATTGCTAGTTAGAGCTGGCCAGATGAGCCGTGCTTGCCGGGCCGGTCCGAGACATGGCATCAGAGGCTCGGCTGAGCACAACCACGCCCACACTGCTTATTCTGTTTGAGTCGACATGGCACGACGGCTTTGGTACATCAACTTTGTCTAATGAGTCTGCCTCAAGACGCAAGACCAGCCCAACAGCACTGCACGCTCGAGTGGCTGAGAGCCAACGCCCGAGGGCGAGGCTAGAGCTGGGAGGTTGGCCCAGCGCCGGCCACGTGCAATGCAGGAGTAAGCCGGCCACCGGGAGGTCCGAGACGAAGGAGGAGGAGAGAAAGCGCGACGCAGGAGGAGCCGAGCGAAGAGGCGCTCGGGCTGCCAAGATCGAGGAGGCGCCATGGAGGTGAGGAGGCGAGGAGGCCACGCGGAGGTGAGGAGGCGACTAAGCGAGAAGGCGGCGTGGCCGCACGGGTCGTGCGGCAAGCTGATGAAGAGGCGGCTCGATGGTTTTGCACTTGTGCGGTCTTGCGGACGAGGAGGCACGGAGGAGAGGAGGTGGGGTGGCTGGCCGGAGCTGAGAGGAGGCGGCGCGCATAGCTACGAGGAGGAGAGGAGGCGTCTTGGTCTGCGGCATGACATCTGTGAGCGAGGTTGGGGAAGAAGAAGGGTAGGCGGGCCCGGCGGGGGTGGGGGTAGGTTTGGGCAAGGGCGGGGAGACGGGCAGGCGAGGCGGCCTGCGGGCGAAACTTGCTCGTGAGCCATGCCTGACACAGCACGGCTCGGCTGAAATCAAACCGTTGGGGCATTTTGACCCTTTTTTGACCGTTTTTGACCGTTTGAGTCATAAAAAATTACAAAAAATTCATAAAATCTTGAAAATTCTCCTATAAATAGCCACCATACCCCCCCCCCCTCATTCAGCACCCCTTCATTCTCTATTTTCTCTTTGAAATTATGTTGTGCAAATTCAAATTCGTGTTGAGCTAATTTGGCAAAATTCAAAAAATTTGTGCCAAAATTTGGAAAATTCAATTTTCGGTAGCAAGTTAGCGAAAGAGGTACAATACTATTTTTTTCATACTTTTATTGTTAGTACTTGTTATGCTAAGATGAAAGTAGTAATAGTGTTAGTTTCGATTTTGCAGTTTTCATTATGGACAGTCCTTACGACAGCTTTGCTCTTAGTGATTATGGACTTTCACCGGAAGAGCAAGGCGAAGTTCCGTCATCAGGCTCCACGGCAGCATCAGGCTCCATGGCAACCGGGAAAAGAGGTCGAGATCGTCTACATCGGGAGTGTGGGATAATTTCGACAGGACAACCAAGCAAGACGTAGCGAGAAATGAGGTACTATATGCTATTTGTAAAATTTATCGTCATGAATTGTCTGCAAAGTCTACAGGTGGAACGGGGCACTTGCTTAGACATGCTACAAGATGTCGAGCCAAGCAAGGATTGGTGATGAGGTAGACACAGCTGCAATACAACTCCGACGGTACAGTATGTAACTAGGACTACGATCCTCAGGTAGCCCGCGAATCTCTCTGTCGTTTAATTGCTTCTGAGGATTTACCGTTAGACTTTGGCAAGTCTGCTTCTTTCTAAAATTACATTAGGACTGTGCATAATCCTAGATTTTCTTCTGTTTCTAGACAGATAACAACTAGGGATCTAATAAAATACTATAATGAACATCGTAATAAAATAAAGGAACTATTTAGTACATACACATTTTCGGTGGCCCTAACCTCAAACATATGGAGTGGTCGGGCTAGGCAGGATTACCTTAGTGTAGTTACACATTATGTTAATGATGAGTGGGTAATGGAGAAAAGGATTATAGCTTTGAAATTAATTGATGTAGCACACACGAGTGAGAATATTGCGAACTGTATTATCAAAATCGTGGAAGACTTTGGTCTTACAGACAAAATATTCGCAATTACTTTAGACAACGCTGCTTCAAACTCTAGGGCCATGGACATTCTTACTCCAGTGTTGAGTACATACGTCGATTCCTTCTTGCTACATCAACGATGCACTTGTCATATTATCAACCTTATAGTCAAATGTGGTTTGAAGAGGTTGAGTCCGTATATTAAAGCTTTTCACGATGCGATTCTTTCTTGAATAATTCTAACATAAGAATAGCACAATATAAGAACTTCTGTAGGGCGATAGGTGTACGTCCAAGAAATTTTGGTTTGGATATGGAGGTAAGGTGGAACTCTACTTACCTCATGCTTAAGAATCTTTTACCATACAAGAGCACTTTTTTGTTTTTATTCAAACACACTATCATAGCACTAACGATAGTATATTATTAACTGAGCAACATTGGTTTGTTGCTGAGAAGATACTGTTGTTTTTAGAAATTTTTTATGAGGCAACTATTGCCTTTTCCGCTGTCTACTATCCAACATCTCCTATCATTGTACATACTATTTTACGGATTGCTACTCAATTGAAAATGTATGAAAATGACTTAGTTTTATGCGATGTTGTTGTTTCCATAAAATCTAAATACCTTAAATATTGGAGAGAAATTCCTTACCTATATGCATTTGCATTTCTTTTAGATCCTAGGGCTAAAATTGATGCATTTGGTACTGTACTTGATCTTCTTAATGATGCTACGAGGCTAGACTATACTGACTATTTTGCAGAAGTTCGTTCTCAGGTATACGAGGTTTACCAAAAGGTATGAAAATAAGTTTCGGGGAGTCCACTCACAATGACCTCCAGTAGCCCCCACCTCGAGTGGGAAGACAAATATGTGGGGCACGATCTTCGGTGCCTCTTCCTTCAGGTCCAGGTCTTCTTCTACACCATCGCCTGCTCAGCCAAGACCCATAAGGAGTGGCCGATGGGCTAAACGGGCTTGTGCCGGCCCGACACGGCACGAATGGCCGATGGGTTGTGCCTGGGCTGCCACCCCGGCACGTGGGCAGGCCCAACACGACACAAATAGTTCGCTGGCGTAAATGGGCCGGGCCAAGCCGCCTGTTTGGCCAAGTTTGCTGCTAGTTGAGTACGTAACTAGCAAAATTGTTACTATAACACTACTAGAAACCCCTATGTTCCCTACCATTTTATTATTTCCCTAGCGGTGGAAATCTAAGCCAAGGGAAAGAACATATCCCTATGGTGAGATCAAAAAGATGTAGGTAAAGCATATGTTCCCTATAGTTTAATGCAATTCGTAGGGAAATCTGGAGGGAAGGGCCCGCGTGGCCTCTGCCAGCATGGAGTGGGTGCTGAGGTGGAAATGTTCCCTACGGTGTGACTGAGAAATCGTAGGGACATAAATTTCGTTTGCCTCCAAAAAATTTTAGCACCCCGCCGAATTTTTCCCCTCCTCCGCCCAAGCTCGACCTGCACACAAATTTCCCGGACAAAATGTTCCTCATTCTGCTCTGCCATTGGTCTCCTCCCGTGCGCTACCCAAAAATCCCGCCGCCCCCAAATCCTCCCGCGCGCCGTCCAGCTGCCTTCTAGTTCCACCCCAAATCCTCCCACCGCCTAGAAATGCCGCGCCCCAAAATCCCGCCGCCTTCTACCCCCAAACCCTCCCGCCGCCATCGGTCACTCCCCTCTGTGAAACCTCCACCCCCAAATCCCCTCCTCTCTCTACCCCGAAATCCTTCTCTACATCCCCAAATCCCCTCCTCTCTACCCCCAAATCCTCGACTTCGCCAGATCCGACCGCCTCATTGTGCCCCCCGTCTCCCCGTCGCCGCCCTCCTCCCCATCCTCCCCCTCCACCACCACCGCCACCTCCACCTCCTCCTCCGCCCCATCCTCGTCTTCGTCCTACTGGTCGCTCATCCTCATCCGTCGCGCCCGCCGCGTGCTCGAGGCCGGCGACATTGATGACGCCCTCGCGTTCCTCCACGCCCATGCCCCCGCCAAGACCTCGACCACCGCCTCCTCTCCACCTCCACAAGTGTACTGTCCGCTCCTTGGTCTCCCATTTGTGTGTCTGCCTGAGATATGAATTTGTGGGTGGTGCAGAGATCGTGGAGCTGGTGAGGAGGGCATGGAAGCGACACGAGGCGGCGGCTGATCGCCTCCTCCTGGCGCTTAGCGCCTGTGCCCTCGGCGCCTATCTGGTGATTGATGCTTGGTTCCCCTCTCGCTTGAACCTAATGTGACTACTCCCCTCAAGGTTTTCTTGGATCTTGATTACCCCGGTTCAAGAATTGGGTAGGAATAGGCGAAAGACGTCCGTGTGAATTGGAGCACAGAAAGATGGGAGTGGGAATTCATCCCCAAAAAAAATTGAGATGTACATATTAGGTTTTAGGATGGAGACCATACATGTGAAACTTCAATTTTGATTAGACATGTCCTCTTGAGTTAATCGATTTGATGATTCAGACTTGAGCACGCCAAAGCTTAGAGCTTGGAATATGTAGCATGAGAGTTGCTCTTCGTCTTCAACTCGGTGTTCTTGGCTTAATGGAGTTTAGTAACCCTAAAGATAAACATACTTGAAATGGCAAAACCTTTAGTACTAAATTTAATGGTTGGAGTAAAACAATTGTAGATAATTATAATTTTAATGGTATGAACATCAATTCTAGTAGTATTTATTTATCGGAGAAAGGTGTGCACTATCACCATCTTATCCAGATCAGTCCCCTTTGTTTCCTTGAAGAGTGTTCTTCTGTTGATACTAGAAGTAGGAGGCCCTTAAAGCTTGTTGTCACTTGGTTTACTTGATGTAGTCTTATATAACTAAAACTCTTGTATGTAAATCTTGGTTTTGCCATTTTTACATCGACTTATCGTAGAACATTTTTGTCTCTGGTCTAGGGTAGGACAAAGCTTGTCAATCTGTCCAGTGCATGCTTCATATAGGATCCTTAAGATAGATCCTGTAGAACAATCCTAACTCCTAAGTGCTTAGTGTCATGTGGACCTTGAGCACCACTAGAAAAAATAGTTCAATATGATTTTTGTAATGTTTGTTTGTTTTTGGCATTTCATAAGCTTATGAGAATACAGTTTTGTGAGATGTCCAGTTGGATCTTGATACAATGTAAATTATGTTAGATGTTTCCACTTTACAGCTTAATTCATGCTATCACTAGGTCAGATGAATTTCATATTTCCTTCGTACATGGGTTGTACTGTTTTCAAGACCGGTTATGAATTATGGTGCTCATAACGTGGTGATTGAGTAATGCTAGGCCATGGTCAATTTTTCCGGACATGTTTTGTTACTTGTCGATTTTACTTTTTGCACAATAGTAACATTCTTTTGAGTGGCTATTACTAACTTAGGATGGTAAGGAGGAGGTCATCCAAGCATGGTACATGGATGACAATGAAGAGGACCGAGGCTTCCTCATCATCGTGAGCAAGCAGCTTATGCCCATTCCACCAATGGTTGAAAGCATAAAGTCGCTATTTTAGAAAAATACCGAGGGCCGATCAAATATGCGTAATGTATAAATTCAAGTCGAGAAAACAACAATTACATGCAACCATCATATAATGCTTCTTTTTTGATAAAACATCACATGCTTCTTACTAAGGCAGCAGTCTTGCCATAACTAAATTTCTTACTAAGAACATGCCTACAGTAACATAATAAGAGTTCGTAACTAAATTTTGATGGAGCTACTGTACCATCAGCGTATAAGTATTTACAAAAATGAAAAGATTATCCAGAGGCAACAGTCTCCACCTACACCTAATATTAGAAGTACTCTTTTAAACAGCAAAACCAACAGCAGCACACTTGATCTTTCTAACTATTGTTCTATCTGATACTGTTTTACACAGGTCATTTTCTTCTTATCCTTGGATCATCTCTGTCACAATTACTAACAAAAGGGTGATCTGAAGGTGATCGAAGTCTAGTAGGTTACCAAGGATAGAACCTCTACGTACACCAATAGCATCCGCAAGTAAGTTTGCATGTCATGCATTTTTTTTTGTAAGTCTGCAATCATCATATTTTATTTGTATTGTGGCTGGGTTTCTATGAAATACATAAACAAGCATTCTTTCGTATTGCAGTTTGTCTTTTCTTAATAGGAGTAAATAGATTTCAGTTTGTTGCTGCAACATTAAACATGTCGGTAGAAGACCGTAGTTGGATGTACAATGGATGGAATGATAACGGCTGTCATTCCCAAGAGTGGGTGCGCAACACAAATGCTTTCTTGGATTGTGCTTTTGATAGAGTTTCTAATGCTGAAAAATTTGGAGTAGTATGTCCTTGTTCAGTTTGTCGCAATAGAATTAGACGGAAGAAAAACACGATGAGCATGCATCTCTGTCAAAGAGGATTTATGCCTAGTTACACCAGATGGACCGAGCATTGTGAGCGTCCTATTAGGTCATTTACATTAGAAGAGACCTATAACACTGTTGACCGCTTAGATGACATGCTAGACAACTTGGGTGATGCCTGTCATATAGATAGTGCAGAGGATGAACCAACAGTAGATGCTAAGGAATTCTATGCCATGTTGTCTGCTTCACAAGAGCCGCTCCACAATTTCACTCAAGTCTCCCGTCTAACAGCAGTCACACGATTGATGGGAATTAAATCACAACACAATTTATCTGTGGAATGCATGGATAATTTACTTAGGCTTCTTGGCGATGTATTGTCACAGGGTCACAAAATGCCATCCAACTTGTATGAGTGTAAGAGACTTCTAAGTGGTCTAAAAATGCCATATCACAAGATAGATATCTGCATAAATAATTGCATGATATGCTACAATGAGGATAAACACAAAGAAAAATGTGACCCATGTCCATCTTAACATTGTGTCATAAATCTTCTAGTTTTTATTGTTTTAAGACTAAAACCTTGTCCACGAATCAAAGAACTAGTTCCATTTATTCCCATAGATCTTGTTGGGTGGCATAAACTGCATGGATGCAGATTGGTGTAATGATGGGGGCATGACTGCATGACTGTACATGTATGTATATATGCAGTTTTCATACTTTCATTATTATGCTAGTTACAGCTAGCAGCAATCCAGCATACTACATACTAGTTTTGTTCCAATGTATTCAGTCCCTTTTCATCTCATCTTTTGCTTTCAGAAGATGCTCGATTTGCTTGTCAAACTAGCTAACTGCTAGTGGGGTGTTACCTAAAAGACTATAGGTATAATGTGATACCTGGATTCTTTTCCACTAAAATTTGAGGTCGTAGGAGTCTACTTGAAACCTGAAAATTGGTATATGATGAGTTGCAATTTCCTTATTACCATGATAGCTACAAGTTAACCAATTTCTATTTCCATTTTAGTTATTGGAGGATGTGTGAGACTCGACGCTTATTAGGCTCATAATACTTAGTCGTCCGATTGACCCTAGTATTATCAACCAAATAAACCCGGTCTTCGAGAGATGTATACTTCCTGAATGCAAGATACATACCTCACAACAAAAGAATGTATCAATTCCATACAACACATAGAACATAAGCAACAAACCGAAGTTAACATTAATATGGAATAGATATTACAAAAGAGAGGCCCTTAGGCCAAATAGCAAGAAATACAAAAGATAACAATGAAGCAAAAGTGCCATAAAGATGGCTATAACACAAAGCCAATCGGTGTGCCTTAACCCCTAGGCATCTCGACCGACCGCCAAGCTAGTCGTCAAGAAATCGCAACACGTAGCACAAAAGAGAGGCTCTTGAGCTCTCCTTCTTCCTCTGCAACAAAAGCCACAAAATTGCCACAACCACGCGATGAGTACATAAAGTACTCCGCAAGACTTACGTGTGAGATAACAGTAACTATAAATAGCTACATGCAAGCTTTATTTAAGTGAATGAGGCTTTGACTCATTTTAGCATAAAGCAACATTTATTTGCAATAACATAATAGATTGAAGGCAATTTGGCAAAGCATTTTTAAATGTTGAAATAACAACGCGATAATAACATAATAACAACAACAAGAACAACCCGAAGTGACTAACCCAAGTCACCACAACAATAGCATGAACTCCCTGCTCATACCAACCATGTCAAGTTTTAATTAAAGGTTGTAGTCTAGTCTTGAACGACCTCACCAAGCATGTCCATAACCTAGGGCGAGGCTATTCAATAGTTTTATCCCCGCAGGTGTACCACTGCATACCACACGCCGCATCGCCTTTCCTTTACGCACACTACCGGGTGTGGCTGCACGGCTAAGTCCTACGAGACCTTTCCAAAGGATGAATGCTAATTACGAGCTGCACAACCCACGGGAGAAGGAGACATCACAACCTTCCCTAAGCTAATGCTCCTCCCACACTATACATATACATTTGTTTTTGAAAACACACCAACCGAGCTCGCTCATAATTAACACCTCCTAGAGTACTTAGTCAAGAGGGGTTCCATATGCCCTCAAGCGTGGTTAGTACGCCGAAATCGCTTGGCTTAGTGACCCAAGTACTCGGTCCTTAGGGACCTGCATACCACCACATCCAAAAACCGCACCATCCATCCAATATGCCCAAGTCTAAATCAATCTTTTATTTTCAGTTTTTGATTTTACAATTAATCAAAGCACAAGTGCTGGACATATAGGAGTAATAATCATTTTGAGTGATCAAGACCATCGACTAAGTCGATGATCGCCCATTTCTACCGAAAACTAAGCATGTCTAAGCAATTTAAATCGAAACTACTAAGTGATAAGAGCTCATCCAACGAGCTCCCACCACAGCAAATAACCTAGGCTCATGGTAGTAGAGGATGAACAATTCCTACAGATTATGCAACTATAGGCTTGCTAGCTTACATTTAACACAAAGTAGCATGCATACATAGAAGTAAATCAAAGTATTAAGCTTTCAAGTAATGGGACAATGATGGAAATGGTCAAACTGCTTGCCTTGTTGCTGGTGGTCAAATGGTGGCAGAGGATCACTCTCGGGATCACCACAAATGTCGAACCCTAACGAAAGAGCGAAAAAGAACCGATAAGAACAAAGAATTCAAAAGGACTCAACAGCAAACTTTCTCCAAAAGACTTGAAATTTTACAGCAGCAAGATAAAGATTTATCATGAATTTAGCAACAAGAATCAATCGATTTGGATTCTTGATGCAAAAGATATGATCAAAACAATTCAATTCGGCCAGAAAAATCCAAATAAAATTAAAAAGGGCTACTGTTCATAAATTATTTTCTAGGGGTCTTCTGGACATGAAATTTTTATGGTAGATAGGTAATGACATTCTAAGACTAATGGAAGTGGTTTCAACTCTTTTGGAATTACATTGCAACTTCTACAATTTTTTTTAAAGACAAGAACTTGAACAAAATTATAATGCATAATTATTCTTTCTGAAAACAGTAACATGTTCAAAACTATTTTTCCTAGTAAGTTCATTATTAGAGGAACCCAACAAACTTAGATTCACTCAAAAATCATCTATAGAGCATTAGTTATGTCTTTTACGAAGTTAAGCCTTAATTTGAGTGTATATTTAAAAGGAGTTTTAAAACCTATGGCCCAAATCTGCGCTCTGGAGCTGAACTCAACTTACAATCATTTGTGGATTAAAGTCAAGTCCAAGACAGAGCTAACACAATTTGAATGACCTCATTTGGAATTAGAATGAAAGAGATATGAAATTCTAAAGTTTATACCTTATTTCAGTTTATCATTAAGAATTTATCGCATTTCTAACACTCAAAAGCCATGGGAGGTCGTGAGCCACAGATTACAGATCTAACGGCTCTGACCTCCCAGAGAACAACATACACGCACATGGGAGGTCCAGAGGTCCTGGACCTCTTAACCACGCACACGCGCGAGGTGAGGGAGGTCGTGGTCGAGATGGGATATCCAACGGACCACAACATGGAAGGAAGGTCCGAACGGACCAGATCTAAAGGGAGGTCCTCATGGTGAGATGACCTCGAGGAGGTCCCGAGGAGGTCTCAACGCCACTGCACCTCCAGGAGGTCTCGACGGCCAAGATTGCGCCAAGGAGGTCTTGGACGCCCCAGATCTCCTGAGGAGGTCTCGACGCCCTGCACTCCAACGCGCACGAGCTTTGGACATGAGATAAATGCGCCGGGACCACGAGGAGGTCCGCGAGGGGTTTTAATGCGCAAAAAGGGACAGGGTTAATGGCGCTTAAGACACCAATGATTGAGATGATTGGGCATTTAAACGGTGAATTTATGTCCTAAAACGACAATGACACGCCGGACGTCCGACAAAATCCCGAGCGTGAAGAAGTGATCCTCGCCGGCGATGTAGAGCTCGCCGGTGAGGTCCATGATACCACCGAGTGCACAAAAACGCTATGCGACCTCAAAGGACCTCCTCTCGACGGCGACGGCGGCTTGAACGCCGGCGAGCCGAGAGGGCAAAAGATGACCAGCACGGCCAAAACTTGAAAAAGCAAAACGAAGCTCAGCGCGACATTCAAGCGTATGCCAAGAAAGCTCCGCAAAATCATTCATGCGGTGCCAAGATCTAAAGGACTAACAGGGGCTTACCCGTGGTCCTAAGGTGTTGGGAGGTCGTGGAGGTGATGACCGGTTGGGGAAGCCAAGAAGCTTCACCGCCTAAGACACAAGCTCCAGCTCGCCTTTGTCCACCTCTCAAAAGTGCCCAACAAATTAGGTTAGGGCTTGGTCCCAGAGGGAAGGCACAAATGGAAGCAAGGAGAAAGGTGGAAACCCCAGGACCCTTGTCCACCGAGGAACTTCAAGTCCAACAATGGCGCCAAGGAGCTCTGCGGCTTAGAGTTCACAAGCACGATGGGTGAGCAAAGAACAATGGCGTGCAAAGGAAGATAAAGGCACAGTGGGGGTGGTTTTATCCTAAGGGCAATTGAGGTCGTAGACCACTGGCTAAGCTCCCTGTGAGCTTGGCCCATGGCACGGTCTTGGCATTGGACAAGACTTAAAGTGGACATGGTGGCAGGTCTGAGCTGACCCATGAGGCGGAAGGCTGACCTGCATTAAATGCGGTCAAGAAAGAGTCATGAAAGGACACAAGGGACAAGTTGGACATTAACTCCTCGCCGAGCACGATGCGCGCAGAGGAAGGAGAAGAACAGGAGGTCCTTATGACCGCTGGATAAGACTCGGGAGGTCCTAACCATCGGATCTCATTTTCAACCAAGAGGTTTTAAGTGGTGGGAGGAGGTCCCACCACACGATCAAGGATGGGGAGGTCGTGGCCCTCCGATTTCCTTAATTGCAAAACGCACGTGAGGAAAAGGGACAGAGGTCCAAAGCGTTGATCTCCATCCAACTAGTCGGACCTCCAGTGAGGACTTAACCGCACGCGATCAAAAGACATGAGGGAGGTCATGGCCTTTGGATTTAAATCCAAGGGCACACAATGACCGGGAGGTCTGATATGATGCGCACAGCAAGGGAGGTCAGACCGCTAGATTTAGATCTAAGGGTTCCGATCAAAGGAGGTGGAGGTCTGAGCTTGCGCAACGCACAAGGGAGGTCATGGCCTTTAGATTTAGATCTAAGGGCTACGATCTCACGACGCCGGGAGGTCTGCAAGATGAGACAAAGGAGGTCGTGACCGTAGATTTTAAATCTAACGATGCACAACAAAAGATGGGGAGGTTGTGAGTGCTTGATATCGCAGGAGGTCGTGAGCCGCTGGATTTGATCCAATGGCTACGACCCAGGTTAGGTGGAAGGTTTGTTTAGTTTAGGTTGAGAGGAGGAGGTCGGGCCATGGATCTTGGATCCAAGGGCTATGACCTCACGAGGTGGGAAGACCTGACCGAGTATGTTGAGGAGGAGGTCGTGGGTCGTTGGATTTGATCCAACGGCCACGACCTCAACAAGGTGGGATGACCTCATTGCGATGGTTTAACAAATCGAGGAGGTCTTTGAGCTTTAACACAGGGAGGTCATGACCGTTGATCACGGATCCAACGGCAATGACCTCATGAGGTGGGAGGTCCTCGCGGTGTTGATCATGAGGAGGTCGTGGTGTTGGATGTAAATCCAACTACCGCGACCGATCAAGGTGGAGATGAGGTCTCACCGAGGTGCAGACTTGGTTGGGCTGGACCAACTTTGAATATGGCTAGCCCAAGGAACAAAGTAGGCTTTTAAATTTAGTTTTAACAAATGAAACTTACTGAATTATTTGAGATAGCAA
Organism: Phyllostachys edulis; assembly: GCA_036346405.1. Classification (NCBI taxonomy): domain Eukaryota; kingdom Viridiplantae; phylum Streptophyta; class Magnoliopsida; order Poales; family Poaceae; genus Phyllostachys; species Phyllostachys edulis. The sequence continues at coordinate 84,642,674 of CM070562.1, read as the reverse complement.
ATGAACTCCAAATTTGATGAAATTTTAACTGAGCTTGTTGACAATAAGACCAACCTTGCATAAAATTTCCAGAGGTTATTATGCAATGCATTTTTCTCAGGAAATTCATGAAGGTTGTTTAAAGGATTGTTTTGCCTCCAAAAATTATCAACAAGTGTTATAACTCATGATATTTTTTTAAGGGGTCCCATATCAGTTTTGGGACCAAGGAAAATATATTCCAAATGTTTGACACAAGATTTAAGATAATTGGAGAATGAGTTTGATTTTTGGTCAACAAGAGCTTTGTGTTTTTGGATTACACAACTCTTGGACAAGAATTACATAAGGTTTTAGGGGTTTTCAAGTTGTGAGAAAAAGTTTTAATTTCTACACATATAATTATACTTGATTAACCCTAATTATACATTTGGGATGTTACAAAATCTCCCCCTTACAAAAAATCTCGCCCCGAGATTTGGCTCACTCGATAAAGAAAGATGGATAGTCCGCACGCAGACGATCTTCTCTTTCCCAAGTATCCTCATCCTCGAATGGTTTGACCAATCGAACTTTAAGGAACTTGATGGTCTTATTCCTTGTCCTTCGCTCGGACTCATCGAGCACGCCGAACAGGTGCTCGCGATAGGTCAAATCTTCCCGGACATCGAGAGTTTCCAACGAGCTTCCTCGCTTGGAACACGGAGGCACTTCTTAAGCCGGGACACATGGAAAACATCATGTACCCCGCAAGTGCAACCGGCAACTCCAACTTATAGGCAACACTCCCTTCTTCTCGATAATGCGGTAGGGACCGACATATCAAGGAGCTAACTTGCCCTTGACGTCAAACGTTGATGGCCCTTCAAAGGAGAGACTTTGAGATAAACAAAGTCATTAGGCTCAAAACGTAACTCACGCCGACGGCGATCCGCATAGCTCTTTTGCTCGATTGAGCTGCGGCGCAAACGCCACGAATAAGTTGGACTTGGCGCCGCCTCATTGATTGAGTCCGCCAAAGAGAGGTCTCTCACCGGTCTCGACCAGCTCAACGGGTCCTACACTTTCTCCCGTATAAGGCCTCAAATGGTGCCATGCCGAGACCGGCCCGAAAACATTGTTATAAGAAAACTTCGGCGAATGGTAAGCATTTCTCCCAATGCTTCCCATAGGAAAGGACACAAGCACGAAGCATGTCCTCCAAAACTTGGTTGACCTTCTCGGTCGACCATCGCTTTGAGGATGATATGCCGTGCTAAAGGTAAGACGAGTGCCCATAGCCTCTTGCAAGCTATGCCAAAACGAGACGTGAAAAGGATCCACGATCCGACACGATCGTCTTTCGCACACCGCAAACTCACGATGCGGGCGATATAGAGTTCCGCCAAAAGACCTACCAAGTTCGGTCTTGACGGAAGGAAATGTGCCACCTTAGTCAATCGATCGATGACGACCCAAATGGCATCATTCTTCTTCGGGACGGGTAGACCGTGATGAAATCCATTCCGATCGAATCCCACTTCCACTCAGAATTGGCAAAGGTCAAGCGAGCCAAAGAGACGCCGATGTTCGGCCTTGACATCGATTTACACACACGTCGCTTTCGAGAACGAACCGCGATCTCCTCTTCATTCGGGTCCACCAAAATCTCTGGCGGAGATCTTGATACATCTTTGTGGCCCCGGATGAATGGATAAAGGCGAATCATGGGCTTCATGGAGGATTAAATTCGCAACTCCATGCCCTTTGGAACCACAAGGCGTTGTTCAACCTCACGACGCCATGCTCATCCTCGAGAAGCACTTGGTCGCTCCGTTCTTGACATTTGCCTTAATGTGGCTCACCCAACATCCGATCGCCGGGCGGACTTGATCCGATCCACCAAGGTTGGTTGCACAACCATGGCGGCGAGAGATCCATGCTCAACTATCTCCAAGTTGAGACGCCGAATGCCTCGAGAAGAGAGGGCTAATGCTCCTTGAGCACTAAGGCATTACAATGCGCTTATGACTAAGCGCATCGGCAACTACATTAGCCTTGCCCGGATGGTAGTGAATACCCATATCGTAATCCTTGATCAACTCCAACCATCTCCTTTGCCCGAGGTTCAGTCAGTTGGGTGAACAAATACTTAAGGCTCTTGTGATCCGAATACACTTCACAACGACACCGATGAGGTAATGTCGCCAAATCTTAAGTGCATGAATCACGAAGCCAACCCAAGTCATGAGTAGGGTAGTTGAGTTCATGAGGTCTCAATTGCCTTGATGCATAGGCCACTACCTTGCCTTCTTGCATAAGGACACAACCGAGGCCTCGACGAGAAGCATCGCAAAAGATATCGGTCGCTGCGATGGATATCGGGAAGAACAAGAACGAGAGCGGTGGTCAAACGCTTCTTGAGTATATGGAAACTTGCCATGCAAGCATCGGACCACAAGAACTTCTTGTCCTTCTTGAGCAACTCCGTCATCGGCTGCGATCTTAGAGAAGTTCTCGATAAAGCGCGATAATATCCCGCTAAACCAAGAAAACTCCGCACTTCGGTGACCGGCGTGGCGGACTCCATGAAAGAACATCGGTGACCTTGCTAGGATCAATAGCCACGCCTCATGAAAGAATATGGCCTAAGAAAGCCACTTCCTTCAACCGAACGCACACTTGTCAACTTCGTCAGACAACAGTGCTCACGTAGCTTGCCTAACACAAGCTTCAGATGCTCAGATGATCCTCATCGTTCTTGGAATAGATAAGAATATCATCGATGAAGACCACGACAAACTTATCCAAATACTCCATGAATACCGAATTCATAAGGTTCATGAACAAGGCAGGGCATTGGTTGTTTAACGACATGACAAAGTACTCATACAAGCCGAGCGTAGTAGAGAACGCCGTTTTGGAATATCCTCGGTCGAATCCGAACTCGATGATATCCCACTCTCAAATCAATCTTGGAGAAAACTCGAGCTCCACCAATTGATCAAGAGATCGTCAATGCGGGCAATGGATACTTGTTCTTTATCGTCACTTCATTAAGTGGGCGATAATCGACGACATGCGCGCAAAGTACCGCCTTCTTCTTTACGAAGATTGCCGGACAACCCCAAGGAGATGAGCTAGGCGGATGAAACCCTTCTCTTGCAGCTCACTTAACCGCTTCTTCAACTCTACCAACTCGCTCGGTGGCATCCGATAAGGCCTCTTTGAGATAGGAGCGTACCGAGCCAACTCAATGACAAACTCGAGGTCTCGAACGGGTGGCATCCCGAAGATCGTGCGGAAAGACATCAACAAAGTCACAAACTGTTGGGACTTCGCTAATATCTAGAGCGGGTTTCGCTTCAAGCGCCAAGAGATGCGGATCTAGCAACCGGTGGCGAACAGCTTAACCCGCCGCCAGGGACTAGATAGAGAGATGAGCTTCTGGCGCAATCGATTTGTCCCATGTACCGGGACAACCAATCCATGCCAAGAATCACATCAAGACTCATTGAATGGAGAAGGATAAGGTTTGCTAAGAAACCTACGCCGATCTCGATAGGGACATCCCTACACTCAACCTCACCCTCAACTCCAACCGGAGAGCGAATGAGAAGGGACCGACAATGGAGAGAAAAGAAGCTCTCCAACAAAGAAGAAAAGACTCGAAACAATGAATGAGATGCTCTGAATCAAACAAAACAATGAGCGGGATGAGAGTTAATGAAGTGTACCTAGCACAACGCCGGGTGCCTCCCGAGCCTCCTCTCGTGGTGATGGCGCTGACGCGACCACTACCCACGCCTTGGGTAGCCGGACGATCTTCGTCCTGCGATGCTCCACCTCTCGCCCGCGCCCTCCATTAGGACGAGGGGTCGCCTCGCCTTCTTAGGGCATTGGTTCGCATAATGCCCTTCCGTTGCATGAGAAACATGTGACCCGGCACCGGTTTGCGGGCCGCTCTGCGACTCGCAGTGCACGGATCGAGACACGGCCTCACGAAGGACGAGGAACAGGGGTGATCTCGGGCGCCAAGAGTGAGAGTGGTACCCCGAGACCGCCCAAGCGGGGACGGAAGAATCGCCTCGATGACTTATGGGCCTCCCACTTGCGCTATGGAGTCCATAAGCTCGAGCCGCATGCTCAGCGACGATGGCCTTGTCGACCAAGGTCCGGAAATCAGAAAGTCGACAATGGATAGCTTGTCCTTCACTCCTCGCACAAGCCACGCTCAACTTGGCACGCTTAGCCATATCAAGGCTACATCCTCGAGCATAACGAGCTAGATGGTTGAACTCAGTAGACATACTCCATGATCGAAGCTACACCCTTGCTTGAGCGCAAGAAACTCCCTTCTTGATCTCCATCAAGCCGGCAGGATGTGAGCCCGACGAAGGCAAGACGAAACTCCTCCCAAGAAACGGTGTGGTCTGCGGGCTGCATGGCGAGAAAGCTCTCCCACCATGACAAGGTCGCACCTCCACCGGTGCGATGCGATCTGAGCGCCTTCTCGTGCTCGCATCACGATGCGGCTTACGCTCCACAAGACGGCCAATCGTCTGCGATCCAAAGGGTCCTCGACCGGAAAAGGTAGGGGCTGAGTACGAAGAAACTCCACGAGTCCTCCACGCGGCCGATGGGCATTCCTCGCCCAGATCCTCAAGCTCCGGTAAGTGTTGTGGTGTTGCGCGATGACGCCCAAGAGAACTTCTCCGGTCATCCGCGCAGTTGCGCCGATCCAAGAAGAACCTCGGCCATGGTCGGAGGAGGAGGAAGCTCGTCGTCCGGACCAGCCGATCGCCTTGGCCGCTACGAAAAGGCCCGGCCATCCTGTTACAATGAATTTTGGTTAGCAACTAGACCCAAAAACAAAGCCTTAAAGAAAGCAAAAGCGATCGACTAGGGGAATGGAATATCACCCCAAACGAAAGCCAAAATCAACGGTTATTTAAACTTTAAAAAGCTTCTAAAAGACTCTAAAAACAGCCAAGAAGCACCAAAAGCAAAGCTCAACTTCTCAACTCAACTAACCCGTAGTGAATGAACGAGTAATTGGTCGAGAAGATCAAAAATCAGATTGTAAGATGAGATCTAAAACTATTAGAGAGCAAGGTTAATGCAGCGAAATAAGTGTTAGATACTTAGCTAACTAGTATCACATCTTACCCTTTTATTCCCACAAGTTTTAGTTGATTAACCTCTCATTATCTATCCTAATTAGAAACCTTTGAGACTGCTGTCCGGAAATTTGATGCTTGCTGTCCAGATTTCGCATCCAAGCTCCTTGTCGAATCACCGACTCGAGAACTTCAAAACCTTGTAGTGGGCAGCTCACACTTCAATTTGCCAATCTCATTGGTTCTCCCAAAACCCAGTGTTAATCGACAACAACTATTTTGTAGAAGGAAGAGAGGAAAACAACTTTTAAAACTCAAATTAGAGTGAGATGAGGAGAGAAAGCTAAGATAGGTAAGGAATAAAATCCGAGAATTTCCTAAGCTTTCAAAACCTCTTTTGATGCTTTGAAAATAGGTTTTCAAAATATCCTAAGGATCGACCAAGCTTATGCATTACGGTCATAACGGCTCGATACCAACTTTTGTGAGACCTCGACGTTTATTAGGCTCATAATACTTAGTCATCCGATTGACCCTAGTATTATCAACCAAATAAACCCTGGTCTCGAGATGTATACTTCCTGCATGCAAGATACATACCTCACAACAAAAGAATGTATCAATTCCATACAACACATAGAACATAAGCAACAAACCGAAGTTAACATTAATATGGAATAGATATTACAAAAGAGAGGCCCTTAGGCCAAATAGCAAGAAATACAAAAATATAACAATGAAGCAAAAGTGCCATAAAGATGGCTATAACACAAAGCCAATCAAGGTGCTGCTTAACCCCTAGGCATCCGACCGACCGCCAAGCTAGTCGTCAAGAAATCGCAACACGTAGCACAAAAGAGAGGCTCTTGGAGCTCTCCTTCTTCCTCTGCAACAAAAGCCACAAAATTGCCACAACCACGCGCGATGAGTACATAAAGTACTCCGCAAGACTTACGTGTGAGATAACAGAACTATAAATAGCTACATGCAAGCTTTATTTAAGTGGATGAGGCTTTGACTCATTTTAGCATAAAGCAACATTTATTTGCAATAACATAATAGATTGAAGGCAATTTGGCAAAGCATTTTTAAATGTTGAAATAACAACGCGATAATAACATAATAACAACAACAAGAACAACCTCGAAGTGACTAACCCAAGTCACCACAACAATAGCATGAACTCCCTGCTCATACCAACCATGTCAAGTTTTAATTAAAGGTTGTAGTCTAGTCTTGAACGACCTCACCAAGCATGTCCATAACCTAGGACGAGGCTATTCAATAGTTTTATCCTCCGCAGGTGTACCACTGCACCCACACGCCGATCGCCTTTCCTTTACGCACACTACCGAAGGTGTGCTGCACGGCTAAGTCCTACGAGACCTTTCCAAAGGATGAATGCTAATTACGAGCTGCACAACCCACGGGAGAAGGAGACATCACAACCTTCCCTAAGCTAATGCTCCTCCCACACTATACATATACATTTGTTTTTGAAAACACACCAACCGAGCTCGCTCATAATTAACACCTCCTAGAGTACTTAGTCAAGAGGGGTTCCATATGCCCTCAAGGTGGTTAGTACGCCAAATCGCTTGGCTTAGTGACCCAAGTACTCGGTCCTTAGGGACCCAGCATACCACCACATCCAAAACCGCACCATCCATCCAATATGCCCAAGTCTAAATCAATCTTTTATTTTCAGTTTTTGATTTTACAATTAATCAAAGCACAAGTGCTGGACATATAGGAGTAATAATCATTTTTGAGTGATCAAGACCATCGACTAAGTCGATGATCGCCCATTTCTACCGAAAACTAAGCATGTCTAAGCAATTTAAATCGAAACTACTAAGTGATAAGAGCTCATCCAACGAGCTCCCACCACAGCAAATAACCTAGGCTCATGGTAGTAGAGGATGAACAATTCCTACAGATTATGCAACTATAGGCTTGCTAGCGACATTTAACACAAAGTAGCATGCATACATAGAAGTAAATCAAAGTATTAAGCTTTCAAGTAATGGGACAATGATGGAAATGGTCAAACTGCTTGCCTTGTTGCTGGTGGTCAAATGGTGGTAGAGGATCACTCTCGGGATCACCACAAATGTCGAACCCTAACGAAAGAGCGAAAAAGAACCGATAAGAACAAAGAATTCAAAAGGACTCAACAGCAAACTTTCTCCAAAAGACTTGAAATTTTTACAGCAGCAAGATAAAGATTTATCATGAATTTAGCAACAAGAATCAATCGATTTGGATTCTTGATGCAAAAGATATGATCAAAACAATTCAATTCGGCCAGAAAAATCCAAATAAAATTAAAAGGGCTACTGTTCATAAATTATTTTCTAGGGTCTTCTGGACATGAAATTTTATGGTAGATAGGTAATGACATTCTAAGACTAATGGAAGTGGTTTCAACTCTTTGGAATTACATTGCAACTTCTACAATTTTTTAAAGACAAGAACTTGAACAAAATTATAATGCATAATTATTCTTTCTGAAAACAGTAACATGTTCAAAACTATTTTTCCTAGTAATTTCATTATTAGAGGAACCCAATAAACTTGGATTCACTCAAAAATCATCTATAGAGCATTAGTTATGTCTTTTACGAGTTAAGCCTTAATTTGAGTGTATATTTAAAAAGGGAATTTTAAAACCTATGGCCCAAACTGCGCTCTGGAGCTGAACTCAACTTACAATCATTTTTGGATTAAAGTCAAGTCCAAGACAGAGCTAACACAATTTGAATGACCTCATTTGGAATTAGAATGAAAGAGATATGAAATTCTAAAGTTTATACCTTATTTCAGTTTATCATTAAGAATTTACTGGCATTTCTAACACTCGCAAAGCCATGGGAGGTCGTGAGCCACAGATTACAGATCTAACGGCTCAGACCTCCCAGAGAACAACATACACGCACATGGGAGGTCCAGAGGTCTCGGACCTCCTAACCACGCACACGCGCGAGGTGAGGGAGGTCGTGGCAGTAGATGGGAGATCCAACGGACCACAACATGGAAGGGAAGGTCCGAACGGACCAGATCTAAAGGGAAGGTCCTCATGGTGAGATGACCTCGAAGAGGTCCCAGAGGAGGTCTCAACGCCGCTGCACCTCCGTGGAGGTCTGCGACGGCCAAGATTGCGCCAAGGAGGTCTTGGACGCCCGCATCTCCTGAGGAGGTCTGGACGCCCTGCACTCCAACGCGCATGAGCTTTGGACATGAGATAAATGCGCCGGGACCACGAGGAGGTCCGCGCGACGAGGGTTTTAATGCGCGCAAAGGGGCGGGGTTAATGGCGCTTAAGACACCAATGATTGCGATGATTGGGCATTTAAACGGTGAATTTATGTCCTAAAACGACAATGACACGCCGGACGTCCGACAAAATCCCGAGCGTGAAGAAGTGATCCTCGCCGGCGATGTAGAGCTCGCCGGTGAGGTCCAATGATACCACCGAGTGCACAAAAACGCTGCGCACCCAGTGGACCTCCTCTCGACGGCGACGACGGCTTTGAACGCCGGCGAGCCGGAGAGGGCAAAAGATGACCAGCACGGCCAAAACTTGAAAAAGCAAAACGAAGCTCCGCGCGACATTCAAGCGTATGCCAAGAAAGCTCCGCAAAATCATTCATGCGGGTGCCAAGATCTAAAGGACTAACAGGGCTTACCGGTGGTCCTAAGGTGCCGGGAGGTCGTGGAGGTGATGACCGGTGTTGGGGAAGCGGTGAAGCTTCACCGCCAAGACACAAGCTCCAGCTCCACTTTGTCCACCTCTCAAAAGTGCCCAACAAATTAGGTTAGGGCTTGGTCCCAGAGGGAAGGCACAAATGGAAGCAAGGAGAAAGGTGGAAACCCAAAGTGACCCTTGTCCACCGAGGAACTTCAAGTCCAACAATGGCGGCCAAGGAGCTCATGGCTTAGAGTTCACAAGCACGATGGGTGAGCAAAGAACAATGGCGTGCAAAGGAAGATAAAGGCACAAGTGGGGTGGTTTTATCCTAAGGGCAATTGAGGTCGAGACCACGGCTAAGCTCCTGTGAGCTTGGCCCATGGCACGGTCTTGGCATTGGACAAGACTTAAAGTGGACATGGTGGCGTGTCCGAGTGACCCATGAGGCGGAAGGCCGACCAAGATTAAATGCGGTCAAGAAAGAGTCGCTGAAAGGACACAATGGGACAAGTGGACATTAACTCCCCGCTCAGAGCACGCATGCGCGCCAGAGGAAGGAGAAGAACAGGAGGTCCTTATGACCGCTGGATAAGACCTGGGGAGGTCCTAACCATCGGATCTCATTTTCGAACCGTTATGTTTTAAGTGGCTGGGAGGAGGTCCCAGCCACACGATCAAGGATGGGGAGGTCGTGGCCCTCCGATTTCCTTAATCGCGAAAACGCACGTGAGGAAAAGGGACAGGAGGTCCAAAGCGTTGGATCTCCATCCAACGGTGCGGACCTCCAGTGAGGACTTAACCGCACGCGATCAAAAGACATGAGGGGAGGTCATGGCCTTTGGATTTAAATCCAAGGGCACACAATGACCGGGGAGGTCTGATATGATGCGCAACAGGCAAGGGAGGTCAGGACCGCTAGATTTAGATCTAAGGGTTCCGATCAAAGGAGGTGGAGGTCCTGAGCTTGCGCAACGCACAAGGGAGGTCATGGCCTTTAGATTTAGATCTAAGGGCTACGATCTCACGAGCGCTGGGGAGGTCTGGTGCGCATGAGACAAAAAGGAGGTCGTGACCGTAGATTTTAAATCTAACGGTGCACAACAAAAGATGGGGGAGGTTGTGAGTGCTTGATAACGCAGGGAGGTCGTGAGCCGTTGGATTTGATCCAATGGCTACGACCTAGGTTAGGTGGAAGGTTTGTTTAGTTTAGGTTGAGAGGAGGAGGTCAGGGCCATGGATCTTGGATCCAAGGGCTATGACCTCACGTAGGTGGGAAGACCTGACTGAGTATGTTGAGGAGGAGGTCGTGGCTGTTGGATTTGATCCAACGGCTACGACCTCAACAAGGTGGGATGACCTCGCTGCGATGGTTTAACAAATCGAGGAGGTCTTTGAGCTTTAACACACAGGGAGGTCATGACCGCTGATCACGGATCCAACGGCAATGACCTCATGAGGTGGGAGGTCCTCGCGGTGTTGATCATGGAGGAGGTCGTGGTGTTGGATGTAAATCCAACTGCATTTGACTCGATCATGGAGATGAGGTCTCGCCGAGGTGCACTGGTTGGCTGGACCAACTTTGAATATGGCTAGCCTAAGGAACAAAGTAGGCTTTTAAATTTAGTTTTAACAAATGAAACTTACCAGAATTATTTGAGATAGCAAATGAACTCCAAATTTGATGAAATTTTAACTGGAGCTTGTTGACACGAGACCAACCTTGCATAAAATTTCCAGAGGTTATTATGCAATGCATTTTTCTCAGGAAATTCATGAAGGTTGTTTAAAGGATTGTTTTGCCTCCAAAAATTATCAACAAGTGTTATAACTCATGATATTTTTTTCTTAAGGGGTCCCATATCAGTTTTGGGACCAAGGAAAATATATTCCAAATGTTTGACACAAGATTTAAGATAATTGGAGAATGAGTTTGATTTTTGGTCAACAAGAGCTTTGTGTTTTTGGATTACACAACTCTTGGACAAGAATTACATAAGGTTTTAGGGTTTTCAAGTTGTGAGAAAAAGTTTTAATTTCTACACATATAATTATACTTGATTAACCCTAATTATACATTTGGGATGTTACAGGATGTGTATTATTCAACATTCATTTTGTTTGGAGGATGCATGTTATTTAAATTTGATGTCATAGACGTAGGATCCCTATTACTCAAAAAAAAAAGTTGCTTGGAGCAATAGCTTTCTCCAATTTCTTTTTGTGCATTTGTTATAGGGATGTGAACTATCCATTCCTGTTAGTCTATTACTTGCCCATGGTTTTACTGGGGTGGATGTATGGTAAGAGTAATTAGCACATGCTTTTCTGTGAACTGTTCAACCTTTTTCATGTTCTTTCTATTTTGCCTGTGAATTGCCTGACGTGTTCAAGTAATTTCATCTAAGATTGTTCATCCTGTTTTTCTTTTTCTTTTTTTCCTATTTTCCATACGTATTTGTCCCTATCCATTCTTTAGTGCAAGTGTGCAACTACAGATGTATTTGTAAAGATGGTGAGATAGTGACATTATCCTATCTTTTGTCGGGATAGGTTCTAAACTCTAAAGGAACAAATTCTAGTGTCCCTTTAGGAGACATCAACCAATTAGCTAGCCTGCATCGCTAGCTTACACTTTAATTAACAAGTATCAATGCATTAGCCTGGATACTTGAATAGAGAGTACTTTTCTTATATATATAATATGTTACCACAGCAAAGTGATCAGTATGCATGCATAATTGCGTATTCCTATCCTAGGTAGATTAAGTTCAGCCGAAACTAATCCTTTTAGAATTGATCATGACCAGTACTGGGAAGTAAAGACCACAACTCTGAGCTTACTCTGAGTTGTTTCCTGTTTGAAGTCTTGAACTCTAGCTTTCACATACAATACTATGCCTATAATTTTTTTTTTTTTTTATTCTATATTTAAATTCTTGTCTTGTATAGGCTCATACCATTGGTTCAGCAATCGGAGATGAGAATCCAGATGAGACATTGAGCAAAATTGCTCAAGGAATGTTTGGAGGCTATGTCAACACATCTGGTAGTGTTGGCAGGAGCTATTCCCCTTATTTGGATGGTGGTTTTACCCCATTTTGATATCAGCCACATTAAAAGAGTTTATAGAAATATTTCAACCATATGGATGTATGAACTTTGATGCAAGTGGTGAATGTACCTCCTTTTGTTGTTGGATAACCTTTATGTCATTTTCATGTTACCATGCTACAAACCTTTTAGGAGGAACAACTATGTTTGTACTGAATTTTGTATGTGACAATATGAGTAATATCTTTATGATCTGTAGCTTGGTGGTGTTTTGATTGATATTGTTTGTGTGGTGATGTTCTGAGTTGTATTATTCATGTAGTAAAATATTTAAATGTTGCTAGAAAATGTTTAGACCTAGTGCTTTATATGGTGCTATAAAAATAATCAAATTCGGTAGGAAATCATTTTGATAGGGTGCTGAAAAAAATCACATATAGAAGTTCCCTACGGTAAAGTGAAACCCAAAACGTGGGGGAAACAATGTCTGGACACCATGCCAAGGTTCCCTATGGTGGATTAATTGAAACTGAAAACGTAGGGAAACAATATGGACACCATGCCATGTCAGCAATTTTCCCTACAGTTTCAAACCAGTTTCAAAATGTAGGGAAACAATATCCACAGTCGTATTAATCGTGCCATGTCAAGAATTTTCCTCGGTTTCAAACCCACGGAAAAAATATTCCCCACGGTTTTTAAGGAAACCGAGGGCACTTTCTCGCTCCCCACGCTTCTTTTCCCATGGAATTGTTCCTCACTTAATCACACTAGGGAAAGGTGTTCCCAACTGCTTTTGGAGTGTTCCTAGTAAAACCAAATTTCTAGGGATCATGGCGCTTAGTAGTGTAATTATGCGACTAGATATTGAAACATATAATATTGTTATATATATATATATATATATATCTAACGCCTTTAAGAAATATATCATTAATATTTGTAGTATCTATATGTTATACAACTATAATATTTGTAGTATCTATATGATTAATCTACATCATTATGATCTGGCTCTGACAAAATAAGTAGCGTGATATTCTTTCTTTTTTATCTGTCTCGATTAATGATATAATTTATAGGAATTTTGTATTTTTTGATTTAAGGATTATTGTGGAACTTTTTAGACCTCTAAAACGAACGAGGTTATTCGTGTGTATATTACTAAAGTTTAATCTTGAAAGAAAGGGAACTTTCCTCACTGACACGCCACTTGAAAAACGGGACCGCTGATCTCCTCGCGCTCCATCTCGCCTGCTCGATCAAGCTCCTGCGCTTCGTCCCAACGGCCGCCTGCGCTTGGTCCGAATAGCACACGTCGCGTGCGTCGCGAAGCGTCGTGAACTTGGCTAATACGACCCGTCTCTCTCGGTTTCTCCTCGCTCCCATGTCCAACCCCTCTCCCTCCCCATTCCCCTCGCCGCATCCCAACCCCATCGCCGCCGCCTCCTTCTTCCTCCACCACCACCTCGCCTTGCCGCCTGCCGCCCCACCACAACAAGACCCGGGCGGGTCCTGTGGCGCCTCCCCCCTCCCGCTCGCCGCCGCTCCCATGTCCAACCCCTTTGCCTCCCCTCCTGCGCTTGCTCTGGACAGGTCGCGAACTCGCCAGAACCTCATCGGCTCATCCTCATCCTCATCCCATCCCGTTCCTCACGCATCCTCTCTCGATCCGTCACGCGCCGCCTGCGCCTCTGGGCTCCCCCCTAGCCACCGCCGCTCCCTCGCTCTTCCTCACCCGCCGCCTCTGCGGCGAGTGGCGCACCCGATGGTGGCCCGCCAGCGTCGCCGTTGCATCCCTCTTCCTCCCCCGCTGCCCCACCTTCTTCCCCTTCACCTCCCGTCCATACCCCCGCCTCAGGTCCTCCCTCCAGCGCCGCGCGGCCACGAGGAACAACAGATCGGGGCTTTCGGCTCCACGGGGAGGCCAATGAAGGATCACGTCATCCAAGAATCCTCTAGCTCCAGAAAGATGGCTGGGACCTTCGGTGTCTTGGGCTAGACCTAGAGCGTTCTTGGCAATTATCAGCACTGGGAGCAGGGACTCGCCGTCTCCACTTCATCCCATTGTGACATCCAATCTTTGTTGTGTGCGTTGCTGACTCCTTTATGTTTTTTGTTGTCTTCTCCAGCTTATGCTGCCATGGTTGCATTGTATTGCTCAATTTCTGCCTGGATACAACCAAAATCATCTTGCGGTAGTTATGCATGGCCAAGTCGACAAAGCGACAAAGACCTCCGTGAGCCGTTCATGCCAGATGCTCAGAAGGGTATGTCGATTTCGAGTTTTTTTCGTTTGATCATGTTCGGCAAATTCCTTGGTCGATGATCTTATTTGGGCCATGTAATCAGCACAACAAAATATTTGATTTTCAGTGATTGCCTATATTAGCTCTTATGGTCTCTTTGTTTTGTCATGTACAAAAGTTACCTGTAAGCACACTTTCTAAATTATATTATTGAGGTGGCATTTGCCATAAAAATATTTACAGCATGTTCAGCTACTTGGTAGTGTAGGATAGTCTGTTAGAGATAACAAACCCTTTGTTGAGATATTGACTGTGAGTGTAGGATAGTCTGTTAGAGATAACAAACCCTTTGTTGAGATATTGACTGTCCAAAATTTCCTTTTATGCTACTTTCAAGCCCCTGAGAATACAGCCATTTTTTTGCTACACCCTATAGTTGTAGCTGTTGAATTTAATCAGTTTTCTTGTAGGTACTTTTAGTAGTTCAAATAATAGATTAGACTAAAGCTATGTGATTAGCGTCATGTTTTTTACAAAATAGTTGGCAGGCTATTAAATTTACATATAGTATTTTTTAGAGTTTAGTCTTTACTGATTGAATTAACTTCGTGGGAGATAGCAAAGATATGATCGAATGGAACCTCAAGCACTTGATCAGGTCTTTAAGTTTGCCATGCTTCAAAGGTGTAGATGCTCACAGATCAGGTCTTTTATGTTGGTCATGTCCAAATCTCATCCACAAGAATTGGCAAGGGATGAGTATTGCAACTCCTTTTGATGTGTACAGGGGAAAACTTTAGGCTTCGGTTCTTCGTGTTCCTTGGTTACATTGCCTGTCTGATCGTGCTTATTACTTTATTCGTCTGCTTTGCAGGTTATTTGTTTGGTCTCTATTCGCTTCTTGGTTTATCTCCCTTCAGAACGTCTGGCTGAACTTCTCCAAGATAATGCTGAAGTTTGTGCTCTGCTACCTTGCTAAATGCTACTGTCGTTTTAGGTTATTCTATGCATGTAAGTTACTGCTACTATTAGTCATTAGCAATAGTCTTGCTGCTTCCATATTATATGATACCTTAATGATTGATCATCTTTACAACCTGTCTCATTTGTTTTTTTAACTCATCGGTTTTTTAAACTTTCGTCCTGTTTTTCCTCCCTTTAGACCATGTTCTTCTATACACCCTCCCTTTTTTAGAGAATGCCGCTAGGCATTTATCTTTAGATACAGTGTCTTTTTATTTTATAATGCCGCTCTATTGTATTTGTCATCAGTTTTTTCTTATCATTAAAACTATAGCTATATATTGTTAAATGCAGTCAAAAAAACATCCTTCAATCACAATCTGTTCATAGAACCTTATTTACTGATCGTGAGCCTGCGAAACAAACAATGGACACAGAGGTACGTCTCATGATTTGACATGAAAGATTCAATTCAAAATATACATTATATTAGTCAACATCGTTTGGAAATTTGTGTACAGTCGCCACGATTTATATTCTTCTTCCTTAAACAAACCGAAGATCTATGTACATATCTCAGATAGAAAGATTAGATAAGCCTTTATAGTCTCCTACAACGCTACCACTTTTATGTTACTGCCACCAACCAACCACAAATACATCTATACAAAGACACTACCGTAAACTAAATTATTTTCGACAAAAAACAAAGAGAACACATACTCTTAACACGTATACCAAAGACTGCTCCATGCATATATAGCTCTTTAGATTGTGCTACCATCAAAAGTTTTTGTCCCGACATCTTACATATATAGATTTATTCTTTTTCCTTACTACTCCCTAACAAATGCTATTGCGCCTCTCCTATCCAAAACAAAGAACTTGAAGAGTCATACCCTCAAGACTCCACCCATACCAAATCGAAGCCTCCGCAAACTCTTCCAGCTAAAAGGTATATTCTCCTAACAAATTAAAACACATATAGTTCCATCTGTTTTGTTAATTAGTTCATCTTATTTCATGCGACATAACACTACGCCTTAATTTAGTACACAGTAATGTGTCACCCCTTTACCATTCTGAGCTTCAACCACCCACTAAAAAAAAGAAATCACCCACAACATCTACGGAGTCACAGGACCGCTCTATATAAGACTGCACAATCTCAGTTAAAATAACCTATCATTTTACACTTACAAAATCCTCGTGGTTTCTTTTGTCAGCTGTCCTGCTCGACGCCCTGCTTCATTTCTTGACAGACTTTTTGTTTGCCTTTAGTCATAGACATGTTATATTCTCGCGCTACATGCGTTCTGCAGTTGGTGCGTTTTTTCCCTTACATGGTTCCTTTTTTCAGCTGTCCTGCTCGACGGTCTTGCGCTTTATAGCTTTCCCGTCCTTCCTACCGACTGCTATCATCAGTTTCTAACTTCGTGGCTAGCCCTGTGTGAATTGTGGCCCTTCTGCACAGGTTGGTTACCCCACTTTACCCTTTTTTTTTCCTTCTGAGTTTTCCTTTCTATTCTTGCGCTATCTGTAACTGGAAAAAAAAACTTGTGTTAGCAACCTTCCTTCCAAGTACACAGAATTGCCACTTGCTTTAGCAAACAACTACATTCATCGCCACGCCATCGCAACGCCCTCCCAAAGAAATGAGATATCGGAGATGCATCTGCACTCATCAAGACATCTCTCAAATTGATACTGAGTTACGAACACTGTGCCAAACATATGCACAACTCAAAACACCTCTGTTACCAGAGCATCAAGAACACTCAACTACTTTAGAGGTAACATATAACCTGTTTTTCTGCTTTTACATTAGACTACTATTCGTTTGCTTCCATCGTAGCTTCTGTAATGTGTATACTGCGAACTGCATGAACATCCTACGAAAGTCCTTTCATATTATCATTGTATGAGTTACACAGAGTCATGATTTTTTAACTAGCTTGGTTTATGCATCATGCCTGCTGCATCTGTCGTGTGTAAGACATAGAGACTAAATTCTCGACAAATGTTTAGCACAGATGTCGTGGCTATTATCTCATCGTTTTTTTTTTCCATTTTTGCCATACATATGCAACTGTTCTCAGTCACCCAATGCTACACATCCATTCGCGTCATCATTTAGTCTATACATTGCCTCTACATAGCCATCTCTCTTGCCCTTCTGCTTCTATCGATTCAACGTCGTATACGTTTCTTGGTAATCATTTTTCCTTGATGGTCTCTGTTTTGATTTATGTTAAATGATTACATGTTGTTTAAATTATTTATCGTTCAGTTTCTGTGTATTACCAGCTTGATATATCTTATTCTTTTACACCTTATGTTGAGATAGACGCTGTGATAGTCTCTATTTTTATTATTGCCGAATTCTTACAGGTTCTTGAGATAATTGCTCAGTACGATGATGCGTGTGTGCAAGTTAGCATAACTGATAGCAAACTTGCCTACATCTAGAACTGTAGCATATCCAAAGAGTGCACAGGAACTCTCATGGTAATACGCTTAATGTCCTATGGATTTTCTCATAATGTTTACAAATTCTAACTAGCTGCTACTTTATACAGGCTTTACATACAGCTTTTGAAGACGCCGCAACAATCGCGACTTCCTAGGAATAGATTGTGCTTAACAACCTGTGCTTTTGTCCAACCGTTTTAACACACACTATCATTATTGTACATTTCAGCACGCTTCATAGCTATGTTACTACTCTTGCAGAACCTATTTTGTAAACAATTTTACCTCACCTAGAACCAAGACTGCATTCAGTTTATATATACATATATTTTCACTACTTGCTTCCACTGTTTTGTAAGCATACTACTTCCATTCTCTCCTTTGTAATCATTTACAACTCACTTAAATCCATCACTGAATGCAGTTTATATATACATATCCTTTCATCAATCTCTTGCTCTTCGTGATGATGATAGAAATAATAACCGCACGTAACTACATTTCAAATTACATAGCTATCTAATTTAACTTTATTTAAACTCACTATTAGATTATCTGTCAATCTATTACCGCCCGCGCTATTTGGCGCAGGTGAACTTCTAGTATATATAGATTTTGCGTCTAGTTCTTAGCAGATTATACCCAAGGCTTCTCGTTGAAAAATATAGAATGCCCAGGGCCTGCATGCATAAACACCCACCAAGGAACAATAAACAAGCCATTGAAAACAACCCAGGGAAAGAGAAGACGAAGGAATCAACGCAACGGTCTCCTCCTGGGTTGGCAAAAAAAAAGGAAAAGAAAAGAAAATAAAGCCACCGTCTCTTACACTCTCTTGAGTCTTCCCCCAAATTAACAACACAAGATCGTCGTGGAGAGCAGTCGCACGCGGTGAGGCGCCGCTCTCAACCTCCCCCCACCTCTCCCGCAAATTCTCCCCAGAAATCACGCGAACCACTCGGACCATGGCCGCCGCGGGACTCGACCGCTCCACCGTCCGGAGAAACGTCGCGTTTCCGTCTTCCGGAACCGACCGTCTCCACTAAACCTTGGTAATTGTCCGCTTTCCTGCTGCTATTGCTTGAGCGCTACTGGTTACCAGAGGAAAGTTTCTGTTCTGGTTGGTTGTTAGTGATGTGATCCCGGGGGCACTGTTTTGGTGGTTAGGTTCGGCGATTGTTTCATGCAGATCTGTTAATAACTAGGAATTCCTCGGGAAGGAGGATGGTTAGGGGTTTGGGGTGACATGAGCATCTGCGGGGTAGTGCTAGATTTGGACTAATCGGCGTTTCTCCAGTAGTATCTGTCTATAGGACATGCTAACCACTGTCCTAATTATGTGCGTAATTACCAGTAAGGGTCCACAGAAAATGCTTGCCTTCTCTTCCATCCGCTGCAGCAAGCTCGTCAACAGCCTTGCCATGCACTCAAATTCACAGGGATAGGATCATAGGACATATTCGTGCATCTCGCCTAGTTGGCTTCTTGGGTTGTTCTTTTTTGGTTTTATATGCCTTGCTTTCTTGGTTGTGCCTTATAATGGTGCAATCCTGGCAGATGGTGTAGGAGAAGTGGGGTAGGAGGGGCAAGTGAGTGGGAGAGCAAATGGGGGCGATTGGAGGTGATGAACTAGTGCAGTGGGACAAGGTGGATGGACCTGAGGCGGTCAATGGCGGCGGAGGTGGTGCGATGAGGCTGGATAGGATACAGGTGTTGGTGAGGCTGAGGCCGCTGAGCGACAGGGAGATTGCAAGGGGGGAGCCTGCGGAGTGGGAGTGCATCAATGACACCACCATCATGTTCCGGAGTACCTTCCCGGACCGACCCACGGCCCCAACTGCATACACATTTGGTCAGTGCACTGTGTGCCCCCTCTTTTGATAATCTATTTGTTGTGGTTTGTCATTGCTTTGATACTTCTATATGCTTAACTAGTCTGTATTGTTTTTCGGACAATTTTAACAATACTTGATGTAATGCAATGGCTCTTGGAAGCAACGCTCAAAGCCTCAAAACATCATATGTCCTTTGACAATTTTATGTATATTTGTCGTGTCAAGGTTCAGGTCCATAGCTTTAGGTTGTCACTAGATAATAGATATGCCTTTATTAAATATTGACTTATTGTTTAGAGCATTTTGATGTACTCAATTGCTATGTAGGTATCTCAGATGACTTGGGGGTGATTTTGGTAGTATATTAGATCAGTGACACTGTTCTGTACTTTGTCACTTCATAAACAACGTTTTGCATAATATCAATGTGGTAAAGAAAGTGCATTGATCCTGGTAGAGTACATGCAGTCTAGACTATAGACTTATGTTTGGTTGCCCTGGTGAACCCACCCTGCATAATATTATTGAGAATGGCATCATTTGAATAAATTTGATAGGATGACAACATCGTAGATCTATTCATATATATCTTTTGTGGGGCATCATCTCATCCGGGATAATCCCATCTGATCGTCTTAGCCAAATGCTGGATCCTGTATTTCCTTTCTCTAAGGATAAGCTCATCCAGGCAACTATACCGTCTCTTCATTTGCTAGGTGCTAGTTTTCCAAGGTTGCCTTAATTTATTTCGATTAGTTTTTTTCGCATGTATCCTTGTTAACATAAATCTCTTATAATTTCAGATAGGGTATTTCACTCTGACTGCAGTACCAAAGAAGTCTACGAGGAAGGGGTTAAGGAAGTTGCCCTATCTGTAGTTAGTGGCATTAACTGTGAGTGCAAACCACACCCAGAGCATATATCACAATTTTTAAAATATCAAAGCATTCAAATTAAATCAAAGTGTGTTTTCTCTCACAGCAAGTATTTTTGCCTATGGACAAACAAGTAGTGGAAAGACATACACTATGACTGGAGTGACAGAATACACAGTAGCAGATATATATGATTATATTAACAAGGTGATCAGACTCTCATTCATCCACAGGTTCCATGTTAGGTTTTGGTTGTAATTATAACAAAGTCCTCAAATGATGTTTCTTTTTCAGCATGAAGAGAGAGCATTTGTGTTGAAATTCTCAGCAATCGAAATATACAATGAAGTTGTAAGGGATCTTCTGAGTGCAGAAAATACTCCGCTCAGGCTCTGGGATGATGCAGAGGTGAAAAGAGGTTCCTTGTTAGCCTTGTTAATTGTTATTCTGCTATGTTCATGCTTACTAATGATTTGGTGCCATTTATTCTACAGAAGGGCACCTACGTGGAGAATCTTACAGAGGTTATATTAAGGGACTGGAACCACCTCAAGGGACTTATTTCTGTGTGTGAAGGTGCGATATTGATTACTAGCAGCAGCTTACATTATTACTAACTGGTGAATAGCTGTTCTCATTTGTGCTTTACGTGCTTGCAATAGCTCAAAGGAGGACGGGGGAGACCTTCTTAAATGAAAAAAGCTCCAGATCCCATCAAATACTTAGATTGGTCTGCCATTTACTTGGTTATATTTACAAATTACTTTGGTGTATATGTGTTTCATTTTGCATAGATGTGTGCTTTTTTGGCTGATCTGTTCATCAATCAATTCAGACCGTTGAAAGTTCTGCTCGTGAGTTCTTAGGAAAGGATAAGTCAACTACGCTTGTGGCTAGTGCGGTAAGAGAACATCCAACAATTCTGTTGTGGAGTTTTTTCGGTATGAAAAGTAAGTGTAAGCACCATTTATTCTCCCGATGCAGAACTTTGTTGATCTGGCGGGAAGTGAGCGTGCATCTCAGGCGTTGTTAGCTGGCACAAGGCTGAAAGAAGGTTGTCATATTAATAGAAGTTTGCTTGCCCTTGGCACTGTCATTAGGAAACTAAGGTTGCAATCTCAACTCATAGTGTTACTTTTCATTTAGTTCAATCCACATTTTAAGAGGAATTGCTTGTTTAATTTTGGGAGTATTTTGTTGGCTAGTGACATTTAAGTTATTTGTTTTCATTTATGCAGCATGGGAAGTAATGCACACATACCGTATAGAGATTCAAAACTTACACGCATATTACAGCCGTCTTTGGGAGGTAATGCAAGAACTGCGATTATTTGTACACTCAGCCCTGCAACAAGCCACATTGAGCAATCGAGAAACACTCTTTTATTTGGGAGTTGTGCAAAGGAAGTAGTTACAAACGCTCAGGTTAATGTGGTCATGTCTGATAAAGCACTAGTTAAGCATTTGCAAAAGGAAGTTGCTAGATTGGAGAGTGAGTTGCGGCATCCAGTTTCAAATTCCAATTCCAGTCTCGAAACATTAGTGAAGGAAAAAGACAACCAGATCAGAAAGGTAAATCCTACTTCTGACCCTTTTGTTTACCTCCCTGCACTTGGTTCACAGTTCATACATGACAATTCACAGAAACCATTGTTTTTGTGCATGACTGACTGACTGTTCTATGTTCTTACTGTCACTTTTGCCATGCCCAATTTCAGCAGTCAGCACAGTTCAATTTACATTTAAAAAAACTGTCTCATTTTGTTTCAATACATTCAGGATATTTAATGTCCTGTCCTTTACAGATGGAGAAAGAAATAAAAGAACTGAAGTCACAACGTGATTTGGCTCAGTCTAGGTTGCAGGATTTGCTGCAAGATGTTAGGGATCGTGACCCAAAGCACCAGGTACATTTACTTCTGTGATGTCTGATTCTTACTTACTAGCCTTGTGCCTACAGGGATGCATTTGTTTTCTCTTATTTAGATCTCAGGAAAGCGTTCAGTCAGAAGCCCTCCATCTATTGGAATGCCCCCAAGCTCCAGCAGAGATGACAGTTCTCATATCTCTCATGATGATTCAGATCTTTACAAGGAAGTGCGATGTATTGAGACCAGTGGAATAGGAGATGAACGGTTGGATTCAGCTGGTGAAAGTAGTACCCCACAAGATTCAAATATGAATTCTAGCGCACATGGTAATGATTCAAATGCATCAGTGAATTCAAGGCGTTCAAGGCCACTCAGTGAAACTCCTATTACCTTGGAGCAACATTTGGAGAACATCAGAAGGCCTTTTGTCAGTCTAACCAAAGATCTAGGATCTTCTACGCGTAACTCATCAAGCTCTAGAGTAATTGGTAGAAGCAGGAGCTGTAGATCACTGACAAGTTCTGCTTTATTTGATGAGATGGAGATGGATGATTGCACACCAGTAAACAGAAGTTTGGTAGACTTCCCAGGAAGACCTGAAGAGTATCATAGAAGAGGATCTGCACTAAACTATGATGCAGAGAGTGAAACTCTTTCAAGGGCAGGATCCATGCTTTCTGAAATTAGTACTTCGAAGGGTGCAACCAAGACAAATAGTTCTGTTGCATGTGATGCAGAATTTACCGGTATAGGTGAATTTGTTGCTGAACTTAAAGAGATGGCTCAGGTTCATTATCAGAAACAGTTAGGTGACCAGGTACGAACATAATTTAATTATCTAAGAAAAGTTTTTATGCTCTTGCCCCTGCAGCTCATTTAATTATTTTATGTGGGTCATAACTATGGTAAGAAAATATGTTGCGTGCTACAGTTCTATTCTACAGCATACATGATGCCAATTAGGAAATGAAATACATTTCTGTTCTACCTTTTGTTGAAAGAGTTTTAACTTTTAACCAACGTTTGATGACTGATCTTGAGATCTTTCATTAGTGGACCACTAGCATACAAATGTACTTACTATTGACCTAGACTGAACCAAAGTGAATACTAATCTGCTGAAATATTTTATTCTTTGCTTCAGTAACTCATTAAATTATTGGTATTTTTAATCCATCTTCTAGAATGCAAATGGAAAGAGCATTGGATTGGACCCAATTGTGGATGCTTCACAATCACCTTCTCGATGGCCATTGGTATTCGAGAAGAAACAGCAAGAGGTCATCGAGCTTTGGCACGCTTGTAGTATTTCCTTGGTCCATAGGACTTACTTTTTCTTGCTATTCAAAGGAGAAGCAGCTGACTCGATTTACATTGAAGTGGAACTTCGGAGGCTATCGTTCCTTAGAGATACTTACTCTAGGGGAAGCACTCCCAGCAATGTGATAGTAGGCAGCCTGAGTACTTCCCCTGTTGCGAGGTGAGTAATGTACCCTTTTTTTTCACTTCCCTTTGTCATAACCTTGATACAAAGGACAAACACCCCTTAGAACGCCTCATAACCCAATGTTCTGCCGTATGCAGCGCCAAGAAGTTGCAACGCGAGAGGGAGATGCTTGCCAGACAGATGCAGAAGCGGTTCTCCGTGGAAGAAAGAGAACACATGTACACCAAATGGGGTGTTTCACTGGATTCCAAGAAGAGAAAACTGCAGGTTGCGCGTCGCCTTTGGACCGAGACCGAAGACCTGGAGCATGTCAGGGAGAGCGCGTCCCTGGTCGCCAAGCTGATCGGGCTCCAGGAGCCAGGGCAGGTCCTCAGGGAGATGTTTGGGCTCAGCTTCGCGCCGCAACAGCAGCCCACCCGGCGATCCTCTAACGGCTGGAGATATGGAATCCCTTCCTTCGGTTGATTGGATCGATCACACGAGACAAGATGACACGACGATGCGACTGACCAAAAGATATGTTTTCCCCCATTTTTTTTAATCTCGGTGTATCTGCCTGTGTTCTGGTTGTCTATAGGATTCTAGGAAAGTTCATGGGGGCGTCCGTTTGTGCTTGTACTACCGGCTTCCGGCATGTTTATGCCCTGCCGCCGCCGGTCTTAATTGCTGACAACATTGTCGTACTAGTGCAAATCCAAACGCTGTTGTATAACGTGTGCTTGTTTATCCTGCTATATAGTACATTACTCCCATATTCCAGAAGGTTTATATGCTTTGTTTCGATGTGCGTCCCGGGACCGTGTGCCCGAAAAGCTTCTATAATTCCTCGAAAAACAAAGAAAAGAAAATTTCGAATGTGATTTTTTTCATATAGATATAGATAATACTAATCTGCACCTAAGTGTAGAATAACTTATTCTACACTCAGGGTAACCCACCGCGTGCGGACTGAGCCACCCCTACGTACGGAGCGCCGAACAGACCATTTTGGCCTCACTAAGCCACGATCTCCATGCGTGACGTCACGTGTCTAGTGTGCACTATAATGAGATTGAAAGTAATTGTGATAGCAAGTTTACTGGCACATGTATTACCGTGTTTATATATATTTTTAGAATAATTAATAATTTGTCACTCCAAACATGTGGAATTCAGGATTTGTCACTCATGTGTCTATGATATGTGACCTCGGGACTCACATGTCATAGACACATGAGTGACAAATCCTGAATTATACATATTTGGCAGTGGCAAATAATCAAATCTCCCTTTTTTTTTGCAATTGTTTCATACGCGCATGATTGGATATGCAGGTAAACTACAAGTGGAGTCCAGTAAATATTTTTGTAACAGAGCAGTAAAGTCGTGTGGAGGTTACAGTAAATTTCTTTTAGCGATGCAGTAATTTTTTTTAGTAAATACACAAAGAGGTTTTTATTTGTAAGACTTATATCATTCTGTTACCCTCCTTGTCACCAAGCTAGTGGTGAGAACAGTTCGTGAATCGAAACTTCCAATCAAAAGTTATTGCTAAAACGAAAACAGAAAAATTAATGTAGAAAACAAAGAACCTATTGTTTTCTAGTTGGTTATCTACTTGGCTGTGCTAGTTGGCGAAGATGGCAATAAAGTCATATAGAGGTTGCAGTAAATCTTTTTGTAACAGAGTAGTAAAGTCATGTGAAGGTTGCAGTAAATCTTTTTTGTAACAGAGCAGTAAAGTCATGTGGAGATTGTAGTAAATCTTTTTGTACCAGAACAGCAAAGTCATGTGGAGGTTGCAGTAAATCTCTTTTAGCGATGTAGTAAATATTTTTTAGTAAACGCATATAGAGATTTTTATTTGCGAGACTTATATCATTCTGTTACCCTTGTCGTCACCAAGTTACTGGTGAAAACTATTCGTGAATCAGAGTTTCCAATAAAAGCTATTGCTAAAACAAGAAAAGAAACATTCATGTACAAACACAAGGATATGATTGTTTGCTAGTTAGCTGTCTACTTGTCTGAACTAGTTGGCTAAGATAGTAGTAAAGTCGTGTGGAGGTTGTACTAGATCTCTTTTTAGCAACACAGAAAATCTTTTTTAGCAAACGCACAGAGATGTTTTATTTGCAAGACTTATATCATTCTGTTACCCTCGTCGTCACCAAGCTATCGGTGTAAACCATTCATGAATCGAGCTTCCAATAAAAAGTTATTGCTAAAACAATAAAAGAAATATTCATGTACAAAACAAGGAACTGATTGTTTGCTAGTTGGTTGTCCACTTGTCTATACTAGTTGTCTAAGATGATAGTAAAGTCATGTGAAAGTTGCAGTAAATACTTTTTAGTAAACGCATAGAGGTTTTTATTTGCGAGATTTATATCATTTTGTTACCCTCGACGTCACTAAGCTACCGGTGTAAACCGTTCGTGAATTAGAGCTTCCAATCAAAAGTTATTGCGAAAACAAGAAAAGACACATTAATGTACAAAACAATGAACTGATTGTTTGCTAATTGGTTGTCTACTTGTCTATACTAACTAGCTAAGATGGAAATAAAGTCATGTG
Source organism: Phyllostachys edulis (assembly GCA_036346405.1). Taxonomy (NCBI): domain Eukaryota; kingdom Viridiplantae; phylum Streptophyta; class Magnoliopsida; order Poales; family Poaceae; genus Phyllostachys; species Phyllostachys edulis. Next base: position 84,616,586 of record CM070562.1, on the reverse strand, counting down.
GAGGTTGCAGTAATTTTTTTGTTACAGTGTAGTAAATCTTTTTTAGTAAACGCACATAGAGGTTTTTATTAGTGCGACTTATATCGTTCTGTTACTCTCGTCATCACCAAGCTACCGGTGTAAACCGTTCATGAATCGGAGCATCCAATCAAAAGTTATTGCGAAAACAAGAAAAAAAAAGCAATAATATACAAAACAAGGAACTGATTATTTGCTAGTTGGCTGTCTACTTGTCTATACTAATTGGCTAAGATGACAATAAAGTCATGTAGAGGTTGTAGTAAATCTTTTTTAGTAAACGCACAGAGAAGTTTTTATTAGTGAGACTTATATCATTCTGTTATCCTCGTCGTCACCAAGCTACCGGTGTAAACCATTAGTGAATCAGAGCGTCCAATCAAAAGTTATTTTGAAAACAAGAAAAGAAATATTAATGTACAAAACAAGGAACTCATTGTTTGCTAGTTGGTTGTCTACTTGTTTGTACTAGCTGGCTAAAATGACGGTAAAGTCATGCGAAGTTGCATTAAATCTTTTTGTAGTAGTGCAGTAAATCTTTTTTAGTAAACGCATATAGAGGTTTTTATTTGCGAGACTTATATCATTCTGTTACCCTCGTCATCACTAAGCTACCGGTGTAAACCATTCATGAATTAGAGTGTCCAATCAAAAGTTAATGCGAAAACACGAAAAGAAACATTCATGTACAAAATAAGGAATCGATTGTTTGCTAGTTGATTGTCTACTTGTCTGTACTGGTTGTCTACTTGTCTGTACTAGTTGGCTAAGATGACAATAAAGTCATGTGAAAGTTGTAGTAAATCTCTTTTAGCGATGCAGTAAATCATTTTTTAGTAAACACATACATAGGTTTTTATTTGCGAGACTTATATCATTTTGTTACCACCGTTGTCACCAAGCTACCAGTGTAAACCGTTCATGAATCGGAGCTTTCAATCAAAAGTTATTGCGAAAACAAGAAAAGAAACATTTATGTGCAAAACAAGGAAATGATAGTTTGTTAGTTGGTTGTCTACTTGTTTGTACTAGTTGGCTAAGATAACAGTAAAGTCATGCGGAGGTTGTAGTAAATCTCTTTGAGTGATGCAGTAAATCTTTTTTAGTAAACATATAGAGAGTTTTTATTTGCGAGACTTATATCATTCTGTTACCCTCACCATCACCAAGCTACTGGTGCAAACCATTCGTAAATCGAAGCTTCCAATCAAAAGTTATTACAAAAACAAGAAAAGAAACATTCATGTACAAAACAAGGAAATAATTGTTTGTTAGTTGGTTGTCTACTTGTCTCTACTAGTTGGCTAATGTCGGTGATCTATAACTGATCTTAAGTATGATTGTTTGATTCGGGTGTCTCCTAGACTAAAGCTACGCAGAGAATGACACATGGATTTTATACAAGTTCATGCCTTCTCCGGAGAGAATAATAACCCTACTCTTGTGTGGTTGTATTGAGTGTGATGATTACAATCAAGAGAAAGACTAATGCCTGATGTCTTGTGCTCCTGATCAATCTGTCCCCTTTGCCTTTTTGACTTCAGCCTTTATATAGTGTATGAAGGAGTGACAGTTTCACCAATTGAAGAGGCACCTCAACGTTCCGAATGATGAACTGCTTGATGATAGTTGTCGTTAAGGATGTGGCACCCCCACGTCGCTAGGTAGTTATTGTCAGAGACAGAAGTGATTTATGCGGTTACTCACAAAGAGTAACAGTGGATATTAAATACCCCATGTGTTAAACATGGTGCATAATACTCCCTAACTAATTAGGCCCAAGGTCAACCAGCCTTATCAATAGGGTTGTCGAAGCCATATTGGTCGAAATCAAACGAGTCGTAGAAGATCTTATGGCTACACGATAGTCGTAGAAAGGCTTACGACTATATCATGGTTGTAGAAAGACTTACGACCATGGGGTGGTTTATGACCAGACAGCTTAGTCTATCCCTTACAAATATTAAGGGGTATATTTAAGACCAATATGGAGATATTAATATCTATAATAAGATTTACAGATAAATAAATAAATGAGGATTATTAGATCCTCGTCATCTAGCCCCCCAGCTTCAAGTGAAAGTAACTTACTTGGAAAAAGGAGTCGTAGAGGATCTTACGACCATTAGGTGGTCGTAGAATGATGGTCGAAGGAAAGGCTTTTCGACTGATATTTCATTTGACTAGAAATAGACTTGGTCAAGGAGGTAATTTCGCTTAAGGTGTAAAGACAAACTCGGTTCTCTCGAACAGGCAAATTAAAGAATCCCAATCGACTCTCACAAATCTGTCTATTGGAGCAGTTCCCAAAGAGGTGGCAACTGTTGAGTTCCCATGATCTCTTAACTTAAGGGCACGGTTATAAAAAGGCACTGCAAGCGCAGGTTAGGGTTTTTACTTTTCCCCATTTGCTTCCACTGTTTGTCGAGCTCTTGCGCTCTCCGCCGCCAACCAAATCGTTCGTTCTCTTGAAATCTTTTCAAATCCAAATCACCCTGCCTTAGAGAAAATGGCCGAAGCTGTTTCTAAGTGGGCGAAATCAGATATCGATTCGCCAAGATAAAAGCTTTGGTCGCCGCCGAGAAGGTCCCAAAGGAAGAATTTGTGAAGTGGATTGAGGCTGCTAGGCAACATTGGCCGTCGAGAGAGATTGGTCATATCCCTGTTTTCCAGTCGTACTGCGAGTGTGGCCTCCCACTGCCAGCTCATCCCTTCCATACACTCTTACTCAAGCACTTTGGGGTAGAATTGGTGAACCATATTCCCAATTCCATCACAATGTTAAGTGTATTTATGCACTTGCGTGAGGCTTACCTTGGAATCCTTCCAGACCTGGAGCTCCTCCAATACTACTATAGAATGAGCAGACAGTCTGGAATCGCCAGGAGCTACAGTCTGAAGCTCCATGACGGGAAGACCAAGGAGTATATTCAGATGTTTACCCGGTCGTCATAGCCGGGGTGGAAGAAGAAGTGGTTCTACTAGGAGATGACCAGTGAAGACAGTCTCTCCTTCGCAGGGAAGGTTGCCGAAAAGATTTCTTCCTGGGATTCAACTCCCAAGGATGTTGGCCGGATCACCACCTACATTTATGTCATTAAAAAAAGGAAGAGGGGCTCACCGGATGGCACGTGGTGAAGGATTTCATCATGCGCCACATTAGCCCTTTGAAGAAATGAGTAGATCCCATGTGGATGTACTCGGGGGCTAAGGATTCGACCAGAGATTACGAGAAAGGTAAGTAATCTTTCAACTTAGCTTTCTTTTGGTTAATCTCAAGCCTAACCATTGAATGTTTTATTTGTTTGCGCAGATCTCTTACAAACGGAGATCGACATCTGAGTTAAGCCCGTTTGTGAAAAAGCCCCACCACCTGACGCGGTGGCTCCTCGAAACTTTGTGGTCGTATCCGCAAAGGAGAAGGAGGAGTGCCTAAAGGTAATCAATGACTGATTTCATCTTTGGACCCTAGTAGTCGTAGGAGAACTTACGACCACTAAGTAATATTTCTTTTTCTGACCTTTATAAAAAGTAGGCATGACAGACCATCAAGACGACCAAGAGGTCGGACTAGTGGTCATTGGTACAGAGGCAGAGCAAGTCAAATCTCTTTCAGCCAAAAAGCGTTGACTTGTAATGGCCATCGACAAGCAGGGGGCGGGCTCAAGTTTCGATCCAACCAAGCCTTTCGAAAAATTCTTTGCAGACATAGTTGCTGCAGAGAAACCCAAGGCAATTGAAGCGATCGAAGCCTTTAACAAAAAGCCCCTAAGACTAAGGTGCCATTCTACTATGATGACAAGACTTTTTCAGTCTTAGCTTCTCACGGCTTTGTTAAGCGACTAGAAAAGGATAACACAAAAAGCTTTGTATCTTTTGTGAAGGATACCACTGCGTCGGTAGAGCCTATGGTCGAGGGGAGTACTGCTCCTGAGGTGGTCGAAACAGGTTTTGATCACCAAGAGGGGTAGGAAGTTCAAGGAGCAACAACTCTTGCTCGAGACCCACGACTAGACGTGGTCGTGGCGGACCCCATTCCTCAACTCTAATTTCAATCAGATGTGGTCGAAGAGAAGAGTTCGAAGAAATCTTCCTTAGGGAAGAAGGAAGGTTCCTTCTGGATTCGTGATCAAGTCCAGAAAACAAAGGTACGTAAAAGATCAAAAGTATAAGAACAACTTTTACCTTTTGTTCCCTATGACTTGACTGTTTTCCTTTCTATGATCTTAGCCTAACTCCTCCAGCCCCCAAGGATGCCTCCCTCGAGAATCCCATCGCCACTTCTTCTGCAGTCGTAGAGATAACAAATGTTTCCCTTGCAGTCGAAGAGATAACAAATGTTTCTCTTGCAGTCGAAGAGACAACAACGGAGGACGTCGAGGGATCGGCCACTGTTCCCATGGTGGAAGAAGTCGATACTGCTGAGGCTACTACGACCACTGAGGTGGTCGTAGAGGCAGAGGCGGAGATGGCTAACGAAGCGATGCAAGCATCTAGCCAAGCTGGTGGTGGAACCTCCGACCACCGCGCCGGGAAGGAAGTTGTTGAAGACGTTCCTCCCGGTTCTCAAGGGGAAGCTACCATTACTCAAGAAGAAGAATAGTACTTCAACTTTTTTTCTGAATTCTTTAGCCCAACATCCATTGTAGTGTCTTCCTCGTTCAGATTTTGCAACCGAGTCCTTCACCCTAAGGACATTCCTAACAGGGGAGATGTCTTTGATAACGAGTGTCTTCAAAAGGTGTGGTGGGACAAAGTTGAAGATATCGATGAACTCAAGGACTCCCAGAGGGTATTTGCCAAGTTTGCTCGATCGACCATCTATTTAAGCACCTCATACCAAATATTTTTATATTTGGACTTTCTAGTCTCTCATTATCCTTCTTTATTCAGAGATCTTTGGAGCAAATCGCCACTGTTGGTGAATACAACCGACAGCTTGTGCTGCTAAGATAGCAAAAAGCCGAACTCTGCGAGTAGGCAGAGAGATGGTAAGCTACTGCCATTCGTAGTCGTTTTTTGCTCGACTACTTGTGATGTTCTTATGTCTATCTTTAACCTTTGCAGGTTTAAGAATGACGAAAAATTCCTGGCTGACACACTCGACCACGAGAAAGTCGAGACGCAAAGACTTGTGGATGAAAAACTTGACCTAATGAAGAAACTTCAGGAGGCCAACTCTGCAGCTCTTGATCTGTAGAGTGAGATAAATAGTAAGTCTTGAATCTCAAGACTACTTATGATAAGGATCTTTTGCTCTTTTTCTAACTCTTGTTTCTCTTCAAGAAAAGAGATTGAAATGGTAAGCTCCAAACCGAGGTCAACGAAAAGGCCTTAGTTGTTCACGAGCTATCCCGTTCCACCAAAGAAAAAGACCAGGTGATAAAGTCATGGGAAGAGCAATCTACGAAGAAGGATGCCTCCCACGACAACGAAACCAAGCAACTTGACTCTCGAATGGCGAGTAAGTAACTCTTTAGCCACGAACAGTGTCGATTGCGAGTTGTTTAGGGATATGCTTCTGACTGGTCGTACTCTATTTGAGAGTAAGCAGTCGAAATCAAGTGGCTCCACGAAGCTTCAACTCATAGCTAGGAGGAGATGAAGTCGATGAAGATCAATCTTCAAGACAATATATCCCTCGTGAACAATGTACTCGGGAGACTTGGTGCTAAGGAGTTGACTCCTCTTGAAAACACCATGATTGCCCATACGAGTGTCATTGAAGAGCAAGTCGGAGCTGTAGAAGAGCTAATAGCTACTCTGAAGGCCAACCAGGTTGACTCACAGAGAGAAGCGGTCGAAAGTGTAGTAAGCTATGCCTTGGCAAAACTTAAGGCACACGATCAAAATCTCAAACTTCAACCAATCGAGGACGATTTTGACTGCTCCGAAGCAGAAGCAACTCGTCTAATCAAAGAGGTGAAGCCAGTCAGCCAAAAGGTTGCAGAGGAGATGCAGATCAGATCTCCTTCATCAGAGTAGATTGTAATAGAAAAACTTGTAAGACAAGTCTTTTGGTTGTGGATATATATACCTGCTTTTTCCTGTAAATTATCTTGTCGAGTAGTTAGTAACTCATAAGATAATGAATAGAAAAATGAAATTGAATTTAAGACTAAGAATTGAAGTCATATTAATGACTTTATCCTAGCCCCAACTATTTGCTTAATTTATTGAGATAAACTAAGTAAATAGTGTATATAAGGGTTTGCTTAAAAAAAGCAATTTGTCCTACTTGTGTTGTCGATCTTGATTATCATGTTCTGGTCGTAAGAGTTTAGTAACAGATAGACACTAGGAAGTTCCTTCTAGTGGGCAGGACCAAGTGTAGAGAGGAAATACTTCGACTAGTGAAGCTACGTTCTTCGACCATAGTAATCGAATCAAGAGCAGCAACATGAGTAAGATAAACTCTATGGAGTGCCTTAAAAATTCATTTGACCATAGTAAACTCAAGTTGTTTGGCACTGATAGCAAGAGTTAGAAACAGTACAACACTAGGAAGTCCCTTCTAGTGGGCAAGACCACATGCAGAGAGGAAAGACTTCGACTAGGTGTTGTGTCTTTCTCCGACCAGTTTAAAGGCATTGAGGTTACTAGAAACAGTCAAACAAACTATAAAAGTATACTCCAGTTAGAGAATTTTTAAGTAAGAAAGAGATAAACTAAGATTAAAAGAGCTGGATTGAGAATGTTTCAAACAAATTTGTTGAACCCAGACTCTTTGTATTGGCAGCAAAAGTTAGGAACAGGTTGACACTAGAAAATTCCTTCTAGTGGGCAGGACCACATGCAGAGAGGAAAGGCTTCGACTTGGTGATGTTTCCCTTCTTCGACCAGTGTAAAGAAAAACTGAGTGTGAAAAAATGATCGAAAAATTATCGAAGAACTACTCAATAAAAGACAATAAAGAGTGAAAAAACCTGAAACTTTATTGATAGAGTAAGGAGTTACACATAAAATTTGTGTAACTGGTCAATATTCCAAGAATTGGAGAGAACCCGGCCGTCTTCCATTGCTAGTCGTGATCTAACTGGTCGCAGAATCTCGACCATCAGATAAGGACCTTCCCACTTGGGGGAAAGCTTATTCTGGTTAGATTGGGATTGGATCTTCTCCAATACCAAGTCACCTACAGCAAGGCTGCAAGGTTGGACCATACGATCGTAGTATTTGCGCAGGGCTTATTGGTAAACTGATGAATGGATTAAGGCTTGATTCCTTTTCTCTTCGAGGAGGTTGATGTCATCCGCTCAAAGTTGCTCCTGGTTAGAGTCGCCGAAGTTTGTGACTCTTGTCAACTAGATCTTTAGTTCTGGTGGAAGTATGGCTTCTCGACCGATCTTTAGTTCTGGTGGAAGCATGGCTTCAGCCCCAAAAACTAGGAAAAAAGGTGTTTCACCTGTAGCCCGACTAGCAGTCGTGCGAACTGCCCATAATACTGAGGGTAATTCTTGTACCCAAGCCCCCAAGCGCTTGACAAGCTGGTCGAACACTCGTATTTTTATGCCCTACATTATTTGGCCATTTGCTCTTTCAACTGCCCCATTACTCTGTGGGTGGGTAACAGAGGCATAACATAACTTAGTACCCAACTCGTCGCAAAATTTCTGGAATTTTACGCTCAAAAATTGTTTACCATTATCAATAATTATTCGACTAGGAACATCAAATCGAGTAATTATGCTTCTCAACATGAACCTTTTGGCTGCTTCCGTTGTTATCCCAGTCACAGGTTCGGCTTCAATCCATTTTGTGAACGTATCAATAACCACAAAAAGGAACTCGAAGCCCTCCGGTGCTTTTGGGAACGGTCCTAGGATATCAAGACCCCAGGTCACAAAGGCCATGAAAGAGGAATAGTTTGCAATGTGTGAACCGGTTGGTGCATTTGCATGCTATGGAACTGACATTGTACATACTTTTTAACCAACTCTTTGGCATCATGAAGGGTCGTTGGCCAATAAAAACCTTGTTAGAAGGTTCTACCAACCAACGTTTTGTAAGAAGCATGAGTTCCGCAGATACTCCCGTGTATGTCGTGAAGGAGATTTAATCATTCTTTCTGCAATGTGCATCGCATGAGAATCCCTTGAGCACCTCTTTTATAGAGGACTCATTCGACCAAAATATACATTTTAGCCTTACGGGATAAACAATCTGCCTCGAGATCATCATCGGGTATTGTACCCTTCTGACGATACTCGTAGATGGGATTCATCCAAGTATCCTCGTACTCTAGAGAGGTTGTCTCAATAGGAGGTGTCTCTGGTGCTTCGACCAGAGACGACTTCTGGATCTGCTCCAAGAAGACTCCTTATGGTACTTGAGATCGGTTAGAAGCTATTCGAGCTAACTGGTCTACGAGAAAATTATCCTTTCGATGGATATATTGTAACTCGAAACCGAAAAAATGCTTTTCAAGCTTTCTGACTTCCGATAAGTACTGAGACATGGTCGGATTAGAGCACTGGTACTCTTTTCCGACCTGATTCACGACTAGTTAAGAGTCTTCTCATGAGTAGTCGTATTCTGCCACGTTATTAGTGGCAGAAAAGTGTAATTGAATAGCATACTTTAAGTTCTCTCAGGTAGCCCCCGAGCCACTTAACGTGAGTGACCCGTCAAAGTACATCGTCCACTGGTCGTGGGTATCATACTAGGGATCCTAAATAGGTTCAGGATTTGTCCATTCGGCGACAAAGTCTGCCAAGATCTGAGATTTAATGGCCGTTCGGGACACGAAATGGAGGTCGAACTTCCCAAGTTCTATTGACCATTTTGCCATGCGTCCTGCTGCTTCCCTGTTCTGGAGGACCACGCCTAAGGGAAACTCAGACGACACAATTACCTTGTGCGCCTGAAAATAATGCCGCGGTTTCCTCGAAGACATGAGGAGGGCATATAGAATTTTTTGAACCAGAGGGTATCGCTCCTTAGGCCCATGTAAAACCTCACTTATGTAGTAAACTGGTCGTTGGATGTTTTCATGTTCTGCGACCAGTACTGCACTCACTGCCTGTGGCGTGGCAGCTAGATAAATTAGGAGCATCTCTTTTGGTTTTGGATAAAGCAAAACAGGAGCGCTCGTAAGATACCTCTTGACATCCTCAAAGGCTATGTTTGTTTCTTCTGACCACTCGAAACCCTCATGCTTCCTTAGAAGTTTGAAGAAAGAAAGCATTTTTTTCTCCTAGTCGTGCGATGAAACGACTTAAAGCCGCCATGCACCCTGTAAGTTTCTGGACTTCTTTCTTCGTGGTCGGAGGGTGCATTGTTTTAATGGCCTATATCTTTTCAGGATTTACTTCGATTCCTCGTGTAGAGACAAGGAATCCAATCAATTTTCCTGAAGAGACTCTGAACACACACTTTTTGGGATTGAATTTCAAGCGGTGTTTTCTGAGATTGTCGAATGTTTCTTGGAAGTTGAAAATATGATTAAGTCGCTTGATGCTTTTTATGACTAGATCGTCAACGTAGGCTTCTAAGTTTCGGCCTAGTTGAGGTGAAAAAGTCGTTTCCATCAAGCGTTGAAAAGAAGCGCCAGCATTTTTTAGACCAAATGACATTTTGACATAGCAAAATATTCCAGATGGTATAATAAATACGGTCATTTATTTATCATCTAAACACATACTAATATGATGATAACCAGAGTATGCATCTAAAAAACTTAGCACTTCACAACCAGCAGTAGAATCAACCAACTAATCGATACGAGAGAGAGGAAAATCATCTTTTAGACAAGCTTTATTAAGATCAGTAAAGTCTACACACATACATCACTTACCATTAGACTTTCTAACCATTACAGGGTTAGCCAACCACTCTGGGTGGTCGACTTCTTTTATAAAGCCTGCTCTAAGTAGCTTGTCCAATTCTGATTTGATAGCATCTCGTCGATCAGGTGTAAATCTCCGTAATTTTTGTTTTACAGGTTTCTTATCAAGCCGTAGAGCTAACCTATGCTCGATCACTTCTCTGAGAACTCTGGGCATGTTAGATGCTTGCCACGCAAAGACATCTGCATTAGCTCGGAGGAAAGTGACGAGGGCGTCTTCCTATTTGGGGTCAAAAGTAACCCCGATGCGAACAGTCTTCGAGTGCTCCTTTGGATTCAGAGGGACTTCCTTGTCTTCATCGTTTGGGTTTGGTGCAACTTTAGGCTTCGACTGCTTGGTCGAAGGCTGACTTGTGCTTGCTTCTTGAGTTGGTATATGACCAACCATCTCAAGGGATTTGTGGTCGCATGTAAGCGTCATCTTCTTGTCATAGCATATAGTGATCACTCCTTTGGGACCTGGCATCTTAAGACATTGATACCTGCAATGAGCAGCCATTAAAAATCATGCCAAAGTTGGTCATCCGAGTTTGGCATTATACACCGTGTCGAAATCAACCACATCAAAAGAGATTTTCTCTATCATGAAGTTGCTTGGAGAACCAAACGTTACAGACAGGAAAACTTGACCAATTGGTTTAGCTGAAGAACTTGGTATGATCCTATGAAATAAGTATCGCACAGGTTTTATTCTGGTCCGAGGTACTTGCATCTCGTCCAGGACACTGGTAAATAAAATGTTTAACGAACTACTACCATTAACCAACACTCGATTTACTCGATAGTTGTTGATGGTAGGCTCAACCACGATCGAAAACCAGCCAGATCGAGTGGAAGGGATCGGGCAGTCATTTTGCTCAAAGGAGATAGTGACCTCTGACCACTTCAGCAATTTATTAACAAGAGGAGGGTCAATGGAGTTTACCTCTCGTACGACAACCTTGAGCAGTTTCTTTGACTCATATGCCGAAGATACACTAAAGATGTGGTCGATGGTGTGCTTCGGATCTTGGAACGACATTTCCTCGTCGTCATCCGACTACTTTCGACCACTCGTTTGTCCTACCTCCTCAAGTGTATGAAGTGGTCCTTTACCGGTGTAGTAGTCCTCGATCTTTGAAAAATCCGGCAGTTGCGAAGGTCATGTCCTTCCTTTTTATGGAAAGGACACCACTTGGGCTTGTCGTTCTTCCGCTCGAGGCGCTTACCTTTGCCCCGTTCGGAGTATGGCTTATCGCTTACGTCCAAGACTTTCTTAGAACTGTTGGCTTGAGGCTTTTGACTCTTCACCTTGTTCTTGGATTTCTTGGCCTTCTTATCCTTCTTTTTGCTGCTTTCACCTACTTCTTGAGGATTTTTGTCATCTCAATCGATGGTTTTGTTCCATTCGACTGCTTCAGCAGCAGTCGCATATCGATTGGCCATTTTGAAGAGCTCAGCGATAGTAGCCGGAGGATTCAAAGTGATGTCCTCTGTGATCCTTCGGCTGCGGACTCCCTGCTTAAAGGCTCTGATAACAGATGAGTCAGAAACCTCTGGAATCGAATGACGAACCTAATTGAAACGTTTGATAAATTGGCGTAAGGTCTCGTGGTCGTTTTGTCTCATTCTATGCATATCGTCCTCCTTTCCAGGGCAATTCTAGGTGCCCTGGAAGTTGGCCAGCAATAGGTCGTGGAGGTGCTACCACGAATAGATCGACTCGAGTGGTTGATTTAATAACCATGATCGAGTGGACCCTTCGAGCACAGTTGGAAGGTAATTCAAGATGACGTGCTCTCCTCCTCCTGTTACTCGGACAGCGGTTGTGTAGATTTGAAGGAATTCAATGGGATTTTGTGATCCATCAAATTTTCCATGTTCATCGGTCGAAACCGCGCCGGCCAGTGAACTGCTCAGAGATTAGACGAGGACGCTCGACATCCGGTAATGACATCATACCGCCTTCTCTGTAGAAAAGAAGGGTTGATTTCACCAGGTGATCGTAGACGACGATACTCGGTCGTGGTTGGACCCGACCTATGATAGGTGTTAGTCCTACGAGGGTAATACTCCTCATATTCCATCTGCCGTTGCAGATTTCTGGGTCATAGTGGTGAACGATCACCTCCACTGGAAGCTTGTCGATTGTCAGACGTTCAAGAACTCTTCTTCAACTGGACTTAAGGTTAGGAGAATGACGTAACCTGTTGTCACGCCGATCCCCATGAGACGAGTTATTCGAATGACTAGTGGTCGACGGAGTCGTACCGCTATGACTTCCAGAATGATGTCGGGGTGGATGCTCAAGTCTTGCCATCGTGCTTCGAAGCCTTCGCGCGAACTCTTCGGCGAAGAGGTCGTACCCTCGTGCTCGTGCGAGTTCTTGAGTTGGGTTCTCGAGCAGATCATTTATATGCTGGATTTCTCGAGCTTCCTCCGACTAATATTGAACGTGCCCAGGCAAATTTCTCTGAGCCACAATTCTTCTCCTTCAGGTTGTCTCAGGATCATCCACATCTGACCCTTGAGTTTGCCTCAATGGAGTGCTATTATTTCGAGGATTTCTCTCATGCTCATCAAAGTGCTAATCCCGTTCATTGCCAGAGGCATCCTCATCATTGCCACGAGGGGTCGTAGGATGTGATCGGCGGGAAGCATCCTCAGGCTTGCTTCTAGGAAAGAGATCATGATCTGAGGGGAGGGTGAAGACCTCCTGTATAAGATCTTCACTTGCGCTTGAGGCCTTCTGGCTTGAAAAGTGGTCAAATGACATCGTCTAGCAACTTGGAGTAAACCCCTCCAAGAAGGGAAACACCGGGTTATAACTATCTGTGTCCGCACGTGAGCTCTGTGAGTGTGTAGTCGAACTTGTTGGAACATGGTGCTCCCCATACCCTCTGCGGGGTAGCCACAGAGTTACAACCACCAGATGCTGATGGAGTCCCAGAATGATGGCTTCCAGGACTTGCCTCGCTAGGTCGGACTGCCTTAGGCAGACTCGAACATTCGGAGGGAGAACCCTCGTCATGTTGTGAGCAAGGTTCAAGAAAGCGCTAGGCGCTAGGTGGGCGGTGGCTCGGGGCCTAGCGCCTAGGCGGCGCCCAGGCGCCCAGCTTGGCTACGGTGTAGATAAGCCCATAATAGGAATAATATGAAGAATTGAGCAAGCATTAGGCATCAAAATTGAGTAAGATAGAAGGAAAATTACCTAAAGAAGCAAGACATGGGCAATTTGATATAGTCATATATATTATCTCCCCTCCAATAGCTTGATGTAAACATGTATGTAATCAAATAATGATGTGAACCTGCATGTTTAATCAAGGGAAAATTAGCTCAGTGACATCGCGTTAGAGCGTAAACGGAGGAATGACACTCCGTTTGTGACACACTGGAAAATAACATCGCGAACACCGATAAATTAGATGAATGACATCGCCGCCAGTTACTTCCATTTCCAGAATTTTTAAATATAGAAACTGAGCTCAAAAAATATCATTTTTTTGTGGAGTCTCCCAACACAATTTAATTACTTGTGTATTTTTTTCAAAACTTTATACATTCTAATTTTGTCTCTAAAATTCATTTACGTATACTATTTGTAGGAATTTTATAATATAGAAAATGAGGTCCAAACATTATGAAATTATTTTTTCAGGCTCCTTACACAGTGGACTTGATTGTGTAATTTTTTCAAATTTTACAAAATTCACTAATGCAATTTCATAATGTCCATTGTGTGAGAGTCTAATATTTCATAATGTAAGGACATTATGAAATTACATTAATTAATTTTTAAAAATTCTAGAAAATTACACAATCAAGTCCACTATGTAAGGAGCCTGAAAAATAATAATGTTTGGACCTTATTTTCTATATTAGAAAATCCCTACAAACATTATACTTAAATGAATTTTAGAGACAAAATTAGAACGTATAAAGTTTTGAAAAAAAAATACACAACAATTAAACTGTGTGAGGAGGCTCCACAAAAAAATTGATAATTTTTTGAGTTCAGTTTCTATATTTAAAAAAGTCTGGAAACGGAAGTAACTGGCGGCGATGTCATTCGTCTAATTTTTCGGTGTTCACGATGTTATTTTCCAGTGTGTCACGAACGGAGTGTCGTTCCTCCGATTGCACTCTAACGTGATGTCACTGAGCTAATTTCCCCTTTAATCAATGATGAGTTATTTTGCTATTGTGTGGGAAAGAATGTGTGAATGATTGATGAATGAATAAAAGTATGAAACATATGCAGATTAGGCAAATGAAAAGGGAATGTCCAAGCAAATGGAAAACTTGGAACACTACCGAATATTCTGGTAGAGATATAATACAAGATAAGGCTGATCCATACATGAAACCATCCTACATCTAGAGCTTAGTTACATACCTAGCCTACTCCAAAAAATGCACTAACTGTTCCTATCAAAACTAATCACACATGGCACTAGAGGAATTAATATATATGCAGGTTCATCATCTGCAACAATAGAGAAATGAACAATGCCACTATATAAGAAGGCATCCAGCTAGTGAACAAATGATTCTTTTTTCAATATTCGGCAAGCAGTATATGGAGTGCTCGGCTGGGGCTCCTTCAAAGAGCGGATGGGTCGTCCACGAGATCATCGCCCTTCGGAGCCGGAGGAGATTTCGTGGACTTAGAGTATTTTTTGGTAGGAGACATAGCCTTTCATCGGTTAGCTACGTCCCCACGGTCGGCGCCATTGTTGTAGGTGTAAAAACCAAACACGAGTGAGGGGTGGACGTTGGCCGTCTGACGGGCCATCATCCACGAGGGTAAAAAATGACACGAGGATTTATACAGGTTCGGGGGTCCGAGAGGACCGCCCTACTCCTGTCGGTGAGCCAACCGGGGGGGGTTACCTCCAGGAGGAGCCCCCGAGGGCTCACCAGTTTGAACATGTTTCTTTATTGCTCAAGAGAGCCATCCCCTTGAAAGGAGGGATACATGGGGTATTTATAGGCTCCCAAGCCTGTACAAATGACGAAAATACCCTTCAGCGAGATAGCTAGCCTATGAGTACAACCAAGGGGTATTACAGTTTTTTATGAGTACAACAGTATTTCTTGGGTCTGTACGCGTGTCATCTGAAAGGTGGGCCCTGCCAGTGCGATTGAATTATTCTTACAACACTAGCCCCCCTGTCCCTTGGCGTTTCAGGAGGAACGCCAAAAGGGGCAGTCTTTAGTTGTACTTTTCGTGCGGAGGTTGATATTTCAGAGAGTTCTGGTGGATTTGAACTGCGGTTGCGCCCAAAAATGTGCTCCAAAAATACCATATTATGCCCAACTAAACTGTCGGTTCGGCACTTTAAAAAATATCAAGTGCTACGAGTTGTTCACACATAGTCACAACCTTGACCAGCCATTGGATTGTTGAAATTTTGTTTTAGACGAGGGCCAACTATCCCTGTATTTCTGTTTTGATGCAGGTCTATGTGTCTAGCCTTTTTTTTTCTTTTTTTCCAAGTAAAGCTTGTCACGTGATGTTGTCCAGCACAACTCCACCGAGTGGAATCCAAGGCTACAGGTATCTTCTCTCTATTTCCTTTGCTTTAACCGAACACATCCATTCCCCATTCGGCCGAAGCACCCACTGGCTTCCTTCTTCATTTTCTCTCCCCCCTTTGTGCTTTCTCCCGATGCTTGGCCTCCTGCCGATTGAAGCTCCAAGGTGCTTCTTCCCTCAGCAGGCCGCCCTCCTCCCTGCCGCCGCCTCGATCGCTGCCCATCGCTGGTTGCAGGCCTCCAGCCCGTCTTGTTACTCCCAGCCGGCCGGCCCATGGCGCCACCGCCCGTGCCCAGCTCGCCTCGGCTTGTCGCCAGATCGAGTGGGGGAGGAGCTTGGGGCGGCGTGGCACAGAGCCGAGAGCAGAGGAAGAGAAAGGGAGGAGGCGACGGCGACAGCCTGAGGGCGGCGGTGAACAGTGGATTAGGGTGGCTCGGGGCGCCAGAGATTGAAGAGGATTCGGCGGCCTAGGCGTCGGAGCAGCGGGATCCGACGGCGGTGATAGCAGGGGAGGCTTGGGAGCAGTGGCGCTCGATGGAGGGTCACGAGGAGGCGGTCGACACCACTGCTCCCGTCAGCCGGGAACGCCGCGTTGCCAGCCCCTCCATTGCCGACTGCTGCGCGCTTGAGCACCGCTCCTGCCGCTCCGTCGCCGACCGCGTCCTTCTTGCTCGGCACCTCCTCCTGCGCCGCCCGGCTCGGCTGGCATGGCCGCCAGACGCCTCCGCCCGCCTCGCCCGATGGAAGATGATTTGGTCGCGCTTAGGGCACGTGAGCCGATGTCGGCGCGTGGGGGTGGTCTTTGCAAGGGCGAGGGCACCACCGCTGTGGTGCTCAGCGATGGGCGCCATCGCTGTATGCCGAGCCGATAAGGTGTTCTTGTGCTGTATGCTTGTGCAGTGCGGCTGTGCTGAAGCGCTCTTGCAGACACACTTTGTTAGGGCGCAGGCGCCGGTGCTGCAGGCGCTTTGGGAGCACGTCGCAGCGGTATTGCCGAGCGTCGCGTCGGCAAGAAGGCACCGCCTTGTCGGGGCGCCGCTTTCTGGAGAGAGCCGCTTGCAAGTCGGTCTTGTGCATTGCTGGAAAGTTGGATGGTTGTGTATACTTGCTCCTTTTTCCTTTGGACATGGGTCCCATATCACTGATTCAATACAGTCTGCGTAGTTGCTTTTCTACATGATATGTTGCCTCCCCTGTGTCCTCATGTGAAATAGTAGACCCTATTGAATGCATTGAGGCCGCATCAAACTGAGTGGCCGTGGGGACAATCCGGGGAATCCAAGCCAGGCAGGTGCTCTTTCTTATCTTCGGCTCCTTTTCATCAACCCACTCCCCAGCAACCATTGTTCTTTATTTACTTTTTCTTCACTGCTTCACCTTGAGGCTCCGGGTTCTATGGCGATTAGGCCCCGGGTGGCGGCAGCGCGGCAAGGCGGCAGGCGCGATGAGGGGGGCCAGCTTCGGGTGGGCGCGGCGCCACTCGATGCGGCGGTCTGGCAGCGGTAACGCGAGGTGGCGGGCCGGCGCTCAAGCGGGCGCGGCGCCATCCGGCGATCTTTGCTTTAAAGTCGGCGGCGGTGCGGCCGTACAGGGCCATCGGCCGTCACCCTCTTTTTTTTGATGTGGATGCGCCACACTGATCTTTTTGTGGACCAACAACTCCGCTTATTGTCTGATTCCAGGGCGGCTCCGAGGCGCAGGGCACGCGAGCGGCTCCTAGTTGCAGGGCGCTCAGACCGACGGCTGCTAGGGCGAGACTTCCAGGGCGCGATGCTTAGCAAGGCTTTGTGCGTGCTTTGGCCAGAAAATTGCTAGGCTTTCCGGTGGAACCCGCTGGACTTCCTTATCACCTCGACAATCAACCCCCAGCAGAGCCTCCAAGTAGCGCACTCCTCATGCCTTGTGTTGTCCTCATGTGAGGCTTGTAGCAGCAGTTTATTCATTTAGCTTAGCCGCAGCTTGCACATTTAGCTTGTAGCCGCACCTTGTACATTAGCTTGTAGCCGCACCTTGTACATCTTTAGCCGCAGCTTGTACATTTAGCTTAGCCACAGCTTGTACATTTAGCTTGTAGCAGCTCATATATTAGCTTGTAGTAGTACCTTGTACATTAGCTTGTAGCAGCACCTTTTGCTCCCTTGTCTTGGTTTCTATGCACGAAGGTCAACAATAAAGCAATGTAGCTAGTCACAGTGCCGCAGGGCTACCGGGCACACGAGGGTTTGGGCGTGAGGCTACGAGGCCCTGAGGGTGCGAGGGCACCACGAGGGTGCGAGAGCGCCGTGAGGTCCCGAGACCGCGAGGGTGCGATACCGCGAGGCCTTGAGGCTGCGAGGCCCCGAGGGCACGAAGGCACCGCGAGGGCACGAGAGCACGAGGCCACCGCGAGGGTGTAAGGGTGCCGTGAGAGCGCAGAGGATGCGAGGCCCCGACACCGCGAGGGCACGAAGCCCCAAGGCCCTGAGGGTGCGAGGGCACCACGAGGGCGCGAGGCCACCGTGGGGGCGCGAAGGCGTGCTGAGGCCGGGGGCTCTGCCGAGCCCATGTGGGATGGGTTTTGGCAGGGTGCTTCTGCCGAAGGTAGGCTTTGGCAGGGGTGATTTGATATTGCGTCGAAAAACACTTATCTGCTTTGGGTATTCTTCAGGTGTATGAGTGCTTATGAATAGCGTGTGTGAGTTATTATGTTCTTCTGAACTTCTCTGAAGCTGCTCTTCTGAATTGCTTTGATGACTCACTGTAACTTGTACGAAACGATTCTGAAGTCTGAACTTCTCTCCAGTTCAGTAGGGCTCTGGTAGTCACGAGGTTGTAGGATTCCTTAACACTACTAGCCCCCCTGTCCCTTGGGTGCCTGCAAGAGCGCCCGAGGGACAAAGAAGAGTGCTGAGGTCCTGTATCTTGTTGAATATCCTTTTTGATGTGCACTTAGCAGGGCGTTTTTCCAGGGCGCCAAAGACTTGGCCAAATTCCGGCTTGACGGGAATAGATGCTCGAGATTTAGCCAAATTCTGGATCGATGCAACGTGAGGCACGAGGGCTGAGGAATACATCCTAAAGACTTGTGCTCGAATCCCAGCCTTGCAGAGCTTCAGTCTTCAGGACCAGAGGCATAGTGCTATGTCCACTAGGCTATCTTCATTTTGTGCTTCATATAGCGTGAGTGCTTCACGCGAGGGTGGGCACCGGATTGCCGCTTCTTGTTGGCCCTTCATGTGGGGTGGTTTTTGTTGCTCCAGTCCTGAAGGTGAAGTACTTAATGTAGGGCCATCCCACCGAGGCACAGCCTTCAAGGCGGGCGACGCGTCGGAGCGAAGCCTCTGTAGGCGAAGTCGTGGGCGTTGGGCTGTCCTGTCGAGGCATAGCTTTCGAGGTAGACGGCGCGTTGGAGAAAAGCCCGTGTAGGTGAAGTCGTGGACGCGAGGCCGCCGAGCCGAGGTATAGCCTTCGAGGCAGGCGGTGCGTCAGAGCGAAGCCTCTGAGAGCGAAGTCATCCTCCTCTTGCTCCGTGGCTTGATGTGAGTCATTGAAGCAGAACCCCCTCAGAATTGTCGTAGTTTGAGCTAGAAACGTTGCGGGGACAGGTAGATAAGACGAGCGTCTCTGCGTAAAAAAAGAGAATGGTCAACACTTGTTTCTTGTAGTAAGATAGCATCCGTTCAACATGACAAATATTCGAAGCAATTGCCGTGGGACAAGTAGTCCCATCACTTTAGATACTGAGATCTCCGAGGTGATAGCCTTATGCGAGCATGATAGTCCTTGATCAATATTCGAGCCAGGTCGATGTTAGATGATTTGAGCTGCCTATGAAACTGAGTCATGGACATATCAGAGGGGTGGCCACAAAGCTAAGTCGTGGGGCACCGAATGACCCACAGGGGTGGTAGCCCCCCAGTGGACTTGGAGGCACCCATGAGGCTAACTCATGTGTATCTTGAAGGTGTGCCCACAACACTAAGTCACAGGCACACTGGAGGGGCGCCCACGAGGCTAAGTCGTGGGGCACCGAATGGTCACTAAGGGTTGTAGCCCCCAGTGGACTTGGAGGTGCCCATGAGGCTAACTCATGGGCACCTTGGATGTGTGCTCTCGACAGTAAGTCACGGGCACACCGGTGGCACCCACGAGGCTAAGTCATGGAGCACCGAATGGGCACTAGGGGTTGTAGCCCTCAATGGACTTGGAGGTGCCCATGAGGCTAACTCATGGGCACCTTGGATTTGTGCCCTCGACAGTAAGTCACGGGCACACTGATAGTGTCCACGAGGCTAAATCGTGGGCACCGAACTATAGGGGCGATGGAGCCCTTTTACCCCGTAGGTGATTTTTTGTGGTGATCGGGAATGCATGAGAATGGTTAACCCTTGCGAAGCAATGGAGCTATGCCTGTGGGGACCCGGAGGTCGTTCGGCGCGTGGCCTGGAGTCTAAGGGGGACGAGTCCTCAGCACATCCATCAACTTGGTACTGGACCAAAGTTGTCGCTCATGCCCTAGGTCTAGTAGGACACGAGCCGCCATGGTGGAGGCGACGGACGCCCAAGCCACCATGGACTTTTGCTAGGTGAGACCGCGGAGGTCGCACGCCCTATGCACCACGAGGGTGGTCACTCATGCCCTAGGGCCAGTAGGACACGAATCGCCATGGTGGAGGCGACGGACGTCCAAGCTACCATGGACTTTTGTTAGGGGAGACCGCGGAGGTCGTGACGCCCTCGCACCACGAGGGTGGTCGCTCATGCCCTAGGACCAAGAGGGACACGAACCGCCATGGTGGAGGCGACGGACGCCCAAGCCACTATGGACTTTTGTTAGGGGAGATCGCGGAGGTCGTACGCCCTACGCACCACGAGGGTGGTCGCTCATGCCCTAGGACCAGTAGGACACGAACCGCCATGGTGGAGGCGACGGACGCCCAAGCCACCATGGACTTCTATTAGGGGAGACCGCGGAGGTCGTACGCCCTTTGCACCACGAGAGTGAAATCCCTTTGAGGGAAAGTGTCTTAAGAGCCCATACAAGATTTATATGTCGGGACTGCCCCTAACAAAGAGCACGTTAGGGGTAGCCTCGATGTGAAGCCTTCATCGCCACGCCGCATGGACGCTCATGCCCCGAGGGTGATGGTTGGCCTCGTAATCCTTAGCCTTCTGCTACGAGGATGTCTTGAACTTTTGCCCTTGGTTGGGCCTCGTGACGACCAACAAGGGAGGAGGACGTCGTGGGAGCCCTGTGGCATGTAGGACATTGCCATCCCGAGGTGGATGGCCCCGATCTCCGGCGAGGGTGCTCGGTGAGGGCTCCTTCAAAGAGCGGATGGGTCATCCACGAGATCATCGCCTTCCGAGCCGGGAGGAGGTTTCGTGGACTTAGAGTATTTTTGGTAGGAGACATAGCCTTTCATCGCTTAGCTACGCCCCCACTTGGCGGCGCCAATGTTGTAGGTGTAAAACCAAACACAGTGAGGGGTGGACGTTGGCCGCCTGACGGGCCATCGCCCACGAGGGTAAAAATGACACGAGGATTTATACAGTTCGGGGTCCGAGAGGACCGCCCTACTCTGCTCGGTGAGCCAATCGTGGGGGTTACCTCCGGGAGGAGCAGAGAGGCTCACCATTTGAACATATTTCTTTATTGCTCAAGAGAGCCATCCCTTGAAAGGAGGGATACATGGGGTATTTATAGGCTCCCAAGCTTGTATAAATGACTAAAAAATACCCTTCAATGAGATAGCTAGGCTATGAGTACAAGCAAGGGGTATTACAGTCTTTTATGAGTACAACAAGATTTCTTGGAGTCTCAGACGTGTCGTTCGAAGGTGGGCCTGCCAATCATGATTGAATTATTCTTACAACAATAATAAGAATTAAAGATAAATAAATAAATGAGGATTATGAGATCCTCGTCAGCTAAGATGACAGTAAAGTCATGTGGAGGTTTTAGTAAATCTCTTTTAGCGATGCAGTAAATATTTTTTTAAGTAAACATAGAGAGATTTTTATTTGCGAGACTTATATCATTATGTTACCGTTGTCGTCACCAAATTATCGGTGAAAACCGTTCGTGAATCGGAGCTTCCAATCAAAAGTTATTGCTAAAATAAGAAATGAAACATTTATGTACAAAACAAGGATCCACGTGAGTTTTACCGCCGATCTCACGCGGGGAGACATGCGAGCTGGCACGCCTCACATAACACGGGGGGGCATGGGCTAGCACGCCTCGCACAACATGGCTCAGTAATGCCCACACCAATTATTCTCATACATGAAATAATAGCACTACCGTGTACATATGTATATATATAGACACATGCGGTACATGTACTATCACCCTCGAGATTGGTACAAATTTTCAAAATTCAAATCATCACATGTTCTAATAATTGAATTGGAGCTGCTAGCCCACGTTATACCGTTGTAATGCATTTCCAACGGTATAACAGTTTCATGAAGTATCAGTTGCTTAAAAGTTTCAGATTTTGAGTTTGAAGTTTCGGCTATGTTTCAGCGTGTTTTGTGAAAAGTTTCAAAAATGTTTCAAGTTATGAGTTTGATGTTTCAAGCTTGTTTCAGCATGTTTTTGTGAAAGTTTCAAAATGCTTTCGACGCTTTTCATTACGTTTGAGAAATATTTCAAGTAAGTTTCATACAAAAATTGCAAGTTTCAAGAAGCTTCAAGACAAGGTTTCATGGTAGTTTCAATCATGAACGAGACATGATGAAACATCCGAGTTTCAAACAAGCTTCACAAGTATTCAAAGTTCGAAAAAAATGAAGCTTAAAGTTTCAGATGTGTTTCAAGTATAAATAAATAAAACTTCAAGTTTTAAATCCAAAATGTTAAATTTCAAAGGTGATCTTAAGTTTCAATGGTTTTAACTGTTATAAATATGAAATTTGTGAGTTTCAAACCAAATAACAGATAGTTTCACACAAATTTAGAGGTTCTAAAGCTCCAAGTATCATAGAGCTACATCACCAAAATTAGGGCTCCCTAAAGCCACAAGTATCATAGAGTTTCATCAACAAATTTGGGGTTCCTAAAATTCGCAAGTGTCATAGAGTTTCAGAAAATTTTGGAAGGTTCCATAGCTAAGTAACAAAAAAGTTCACACAATTTTGAAAGTTCTAAAAGCCAAGTATCATAGAGTTTCAACAAGACTTAGAGGTTCGAAAGCCAAGAATCGTAGAGTTTCAACAATTTTTTCTACAAGCCAAGTATCATAGAGTTTCCACAATTTTGAAGAGTTTCACAAAGTTCCAAAAATACAAGTTTTAGAAAAAATTTCGTGGAGTTTCATAGAGTTTCGAGTGGTTTCAAGTTCCAAAAATGAAACTTGGTGTTGCGACAAGTTTCATATCTGAAACGTGATGTTTCATGAAGTTTTTAAAAAATGACATTCGAGTAACAAATATGAAACTCGGTGTTTCAACGCGTTTCACGTCTGAAACATGATGTTTCATGAAGTTTCAAATCAGAAACTTGGTGTATCAATGAGTTTCACGTTCGAAATGTGATGTTTCATGAAGTTTCACAAAACGAGCTTCAAGTATCAATTCTAAAACTTGGTGTTTCAACGAGATTCAACTCCGAAATGTGATGTGTTTCATGAAGTTAAAAAAGATGAGCTTCAAGTTCCAAATATGAAACTTGGTGTTTCAACAAGTTTCACATCTAAACCATTGTGTTTCATGAAATTTCAAAAAATGAGCCCCGTGTTTCAAATACGAAATTTGGTATTTCAATGAGTTTTCGCTCTAAAACATGATGTTTGAAGTTCGTTTTAGGTAGACTCACAAAAGGTTTTAAAATTCGAACAAGTATGAACAAAAATCAAATCTAGACATACTCGATGTCCTCATTGGCCACGCCTACGTGGTTGTATGCCACTTGGATGAGCTCGACGTCCACTCTTCTTCTCGTACGTCGTCGTCGCTCCCACTCCCCACTGGTTCTGCCTCGCCCGCCCACGACCATCATTCTCGCACTCGCTCCCCACCACACCGTTGTGTCCACCCATCGGCTCAGTCGTGGGCTCGTGATGCCCACTCCTCGTCACGCCTCCTAACCTTCCTATGACAACATCGGCTGCGCCCTCAGCCGCCTTGATGTGGGCTCGCACGGCCATGCCCTCCTCCCACTCAGCACTTGCCGTCGCTCCTGCACATGGCACCCGCTTGCCGCTCCAGCACGCTGTCATCGCGACTCGTGGATTCCAAGCGCAAGGAGAGAGAGAGAGAGAGAGAGAGAGAGAGAGAGAGAGAGGGAGGGAGGGAGACTCGAATGGGGAAAGTGATATGTCCTCTGTGTGGACATGTAATGACAGAAACGTATGGAGGAAGCAACTTGTAGATGTGTGCATAAAGTAGAGACCGAACCCGATGTGATGGTTCAAGTCCATTAGTTAAGGGAAAGGACCGGCATATTGCTATCCTATTAGTTTGGGGTAGCACGGTATACCGTGCGCTAGTTTTTTTCTCTAATTGAATACCCTTTGCATGAATATGATGCACTTTTGAGGGCTAAGATAGTGTATGTACCCGCGTATACACATGGTCGCGTTGATCCATCTAGATAGTAGTACGTGTTTGCAAATAGAAGCACAAAGTAAAAGGATAGAACTAAATTCTAGGTATGGTAGAGTAGTAAGCGTGAACTAAAAAAATATTATCCAAAAGCACAATAATCCATACACAAACTATATTGTAATTACACTAATAAGACTATATGATACTAAATAAATCAACAACTACAATCCGCATGCGAACATGTGAAGATGAATATCGAAAAATACCTCACAAATGAAGCATACTCAACAATTTGCTACCAATTATCAAATGAAGCTTACTCGACAATTTGCCACCAATTATCGAACATAACAGTTTGGACAAAAAAAACAAGACATAGAAGAAGTGTAACGTCCCAAAATTTGGGTTTTTTAAAATCTTTTGAGTAGTTTAGGTCCTGGAAAATTTACGCCAATTTTATTGAATTAATAAAGCTTAATTGAGAATTTCCTAAATTAAAAATATTTAATTTGACTAATCTAAACATCAATTAAATAAAAACCTGTGTTATTTGGCTTCCTTGTGTTCCAAGGAATTTTCTGGTATTTTCTGAGATTTTTCTGGATTTGTTTGCTATTTATTTGGATCTCCTCGATTTTTAGGATTTTCTTTAATTCCGAAAATCCTGATTTTCTCTCTCCTGCCGCACTGCTAGAGTACCGTCGGGGCACTGTTCACCTCCAATGTGCTACAGTAATCGCGAACCACTGTTTATCATCGTTTTCCTGGACGCCGAACGGGTCGTCGGCCGAAGTTCCCGTGTACGCAACCAACTCAAAATTCAAAATTTCATATCTTTCTCCTCGGTGCGTAGAAAAGCGAGCCGCTTGCGCTCACACGTCCGTCTTGAGCTCCTCTTCCAATCCCCTGATTTGGTTTCCTCTGAATCATCCTCGTTTCAGCGCAATCTGCAGAAAACCGAGCTTCAACCGAAGTTCTTCTCTGGTGAACTGCGCCTTCGTCCGACGTCCTCCAGCCGAACCGTCTACGGCGTTGGCTTCGCGTCGTCGTCCTCTACGTCATGCTTCCTTCCCCTTCGCCCGAAGATCGCCGGAGCACCGTCGGCCATGTCGAGCCATGACGTTCGTCGAGCTCCTCGCTTCCCCGGTGAGTTTTTCTAAAATCCAATCGCGTCATCTCGTGCCCCTCGTTCATACCTATTTTTCCCCTCTTTTAGATTCAAGTTTCATCAACCGTACGCTGAGAATCGAGCGTTCTCTCTCCTCTTGTACGCCGTCCTTCTCCGACCAATTTCTCCGCAACCGTTGATTCCCTGCCTTCAACTCCACCACCGTTGGGTTCGCATCGCCGCGTTCTACGCCGTGCTCACCTCCCTTTTCGCAGAGCATCGCCGGAAGAGTTACACGTCCGTGAGGCCGCCGTGGTCGCCGTTCTTCGCGTCGCTGCCGTCGCATGGAGCCGAATCTTGATGTCTGGACCGCGTCGTCATCTCCGCCTCGTCGTTTCCTTTCTGTTTTGCCTCTTCGCCGCCGCTGCGTCGTCTCTGGCCGCCGGCCACCTGCGCGCACTGTTCATTGCATGGCACTGTAGCTTTCGTTTTTCTCTGTTATACTTCTCCAGTACTGGGAATTCTCTATTGCTTAGTGATCCTTCTGTCTCTCTTACGTGCATATTCTAATGGGAAGCACCAATTCAATGCCAAGGCCTGGCCTTCTTTCTTTTCTGTGAAACCCAAGAGCGCACAAGCCAGCTACAGCTCGGCTGCTTTCTTTTCTACTCACACGTGCGCAACGCGTTTCCCAGCACCAGGCCGCCGTTTCTTTCCTTCTTTCGCTCGGCGCAGCCCAGATAACCGAGCGGCCGTCTTCCTTGCCTTGCGTGCGGCCGAGTCAACCCGCATCGCCGCTCATCCCAGCCTGCTCCCACCTGCGCACCAGCCCAATGCCCCGTTCTCCTTGCGCACGCGCGTGCGACTCGAGCAGCGCCGCCGCCGCCTCTTGCCAGCCCAGCCGCCCTCAGCGTGCCGCGCGCACGTGAGAACGCACGCCCCCGCCGAACCCTAACGGCGCAGACGCCGAAACCCGCAGTCGGCCGCCGCCGCGCCGCTTAAGCGCGCGCGCCACGCGGAGCAGCGTTCGCCGCCGCCACCAAACCCGCTCGGATCCCACACCGACGAGCCACCTTGGACTGCTCGCACCTTACAGGCGCGGTTTCTTCTCCCTTGGTGTCATGTCAACACGCCTCATCGCCGGCCATGCATGCGATCACTATTCATGGTTGCGTGTGCATGTGTATCTCGATTGGGATCCATGTTCCTTGTTCCTGTTCCTTGTGCATTCTCTATTTTGATTGTGAATTCTCCTCTGTCGTTCTTGATACCAAACCGCCACCTCTTTGCATCAAAATCACTGTAACCGGATCTTGTTCATGTCCAAATCCAAGACGTGAGTATATGGCTTGTTTTCTAATCCTTCTCTCTCTGTTAATTATTTCCCTAATCCATGCCTTGTCAACTCGATGTACAATCTTCGCTAGTGCTGTTCCATGTATATATATATATATATATATATATATATATATATATATATATATATATATATATATATATATATATATATATATATATATATATATCTTTACATATTGACCCCACCTACCATCCACCCAATTTAAAGCCCTATGTATTTATTTCTCTCTCTTACATGCGGGTCGCATGTCAGTCAACTTCTTGGTCAAACCTTAGCCATGAGCTTGGTCCACCTTGACTAACATATCTCTGTGGACTGGTCCATAGACCGATGGCCCACATGTCAACCCCTAATCATATTTTAGGAAATTCATTTAATTTCGATATTCAATATCGATTGGTCCCACATGTCATTCACTACCCTTGTCCTCTCACTTACCAGTGACCCCACTTGTAAGCCTCCAACTCATTATATTTAATCCAAAGGAATATTCTCAGGATATTCTTTTCTCTACATAACTTTATCATTTCTTGTGATTCTTGAGAGTCATATCTTTTGCATCCGAACTTTCAGATTGTGTCCGCTCAAATTCCTAAATTCATCTAAAATACATTATCTACCTTCTAGTACCATTAGGTTTAGGTTTGGAGTTTATTTGATTTGTCTTGTGTCTTTGGTTTGTTTTGCGTGTCTTTCTCGTTAGGCGTCGAAGTCCGGAATCGTCAAAAGGCTGAAGTTCAAGGAAGTTGAAGATCGAAGTTAATTCAAGATCGTCATTGCTTTAGCAAGGCAAGTTGTACCTTTGATCATATTGAATCCCAGTTTTCTAAAACTACTTTGATTCAAATTATTGCATTTACTTTAAGTATTTATTTAAATGCTTTTGGGTGTAGCTATTATCCCATTTGTTATATCCACCTTGTCTAATTGATATGCCATAATCTTTTGTCACCCTAGATTGGTTATTTAATAGTTGGTATATTGTAGCACCAGCGTGGGTTGGTTAAATGCGATTAGATTGCTTAGCCATGCCACGAATCATTGTCATGTAGATTGCTATATTAAATTGATTAAATGAATATGCAACTATGTGATAAAAGTCATGTGCACTATGTGTTGTAAGGGCATGTGTTGCACTTAAAACCAAGCTGGGTGGGAAATGATTTAGGCTGAGGCAAGTGGTGGATCTTGTGTGATTAATTGGGTGTGTGCTATTTTTGGTGGAGTGTGTGCATGGGCGTGATAAGGCATGTGCTATTTTTGGTGGAATTTGTGTGCATGGGCGTGATAAAATTTGTGTGCATAGGGATTTTGGTAGTCTTGCCTTGGTCAATTAAGGACCTCGCCATGTGCGCCATTGAACGGGCCTTAACCAGTACAACCACATATGCGGTATGGGGCAGACACTGGCTAATTAAATTAGCGATGTTTTGATTCGATTCTGTTTTGGTTGAATTCGGCATAAGAGGGCGGCCAGCGAAACCTTAGCAGCGAAGCGGGTCAAGCGGAGACTTTGTAAAGGCCTTGTCACGTACTCTAGGCCTTACCTAAGGTAGTGGCGATGGTATCAGCGGATGCCAAACAAACTAGAAAATTCGTGTCTTGTGGGTAAAGGCTGTACAACCTCTGCGAGTGTAAAACTATTGAATAGCCGTGTCGCGGTTATGGGCGTGCTCGAGGATTTCACACTAGGGGTAGATTTTCATAAAACTATGTGGGAAGGGGCCGTGTGGTCTAAATCATATGGCTATGTGAATAATTTGTTTAGAGTTGTGTGTGTGTCTTTGTGAAATCAAAGCATTAAATTATTCTTGTCTATTTGTTTTACTTACTTTCAATCTATTATTTGTATTCAATTGCAAATGTTGCATTTACGCAAAATAACCACGAATGCCATTCCTTTGGAATAAGCACGCATCTATAAATTGCATTTACGTGGTATGACTTGCGAGTGCGGTGTGTACTCACGCTTGCTTTGTGAATCAGCGAAGTGAAGGAATCGCCAGATCAACAAGGTCTACTTCAAGGATCGTGGAGAACTAGGTCGCGCGCCTGACCGGTGCTGTGGGCATATGGATGGGCTTCAATCGAGTTATCCTGTTTTAGTTCATTGCTGCGACTTCATTGAGCTTTACGCTTACGAGGCATTAATTGTAAGCTTTGACCTTATGGTCTTTACTCGATATTTATTGTATTTGCCTAATTATTAGTCATCTTTGTATATGGAATTGATATTTCACCGATGTTGTCCTTTGTGTGCACTAAGCGTGATCTGGACTAGTCACGATATAGGCGGAAGGTCGAATTGTAATTTTGGGTCCCGACAAGAAACAACAGATCAAAGCAGGTCAAAAAGAGATGGATTAATAGTGTCACGATTAGTCGATAATAAATCACAAAAGATGCAAAAACAAAAAAGAGAAGCCAAAAGACATACCACTAAAGAACTGACTACGTCTAGGAAATCAAGACATTTTTATTCTATGAGATTTCATGCCTTGAAACCGTTTCCATATTCTTTGAGAGGAAAAGTATGACAATCGATTGGATCTAACCTTTCAACAAATAAGCCCTTCTAACTTGATCACAATGTTGGGATCAAATTCATCCATTGGAATACGAAGTCCCAGATCAACAACAATATGATTCAGATTGAGCTACTTAGTACCTTTGGCTTCTTCTTGTTCTGTCCTGCTCCATCTTATGCTTGTGTGGTACCGACGGTTGCTGTGTCAGGTTGGGGTTGTGTGGCGCTGGCGGTTGCTTCTTCAGTAGCTTGTGCTTGTGTGACAACGGTGGTTCCACCAGCACCAGTACTTCGACTCGAAACATTGCTAAAACATCTCATCAAATCCATTTCTACCAAATCAAAAATCAACCATCAAACTTGTGAAGCAAAAAATCACAATCCATCATCCATTATTCCATATTTACATCTATCACATCTATAATTGAGACAAACTTCAAAGAACTTACTAGGCTTAGACTTAGACATTTTGCCCAACCGCCACCGTCCGCCGGTACTGGACTGCCCCAAGCCCCAGCCCGGGCGTCGCGCTTCCCACGCCGGGGGCGTCGCCTAGCCACACCTCCGCGGCTCTACCCCAACCTCCGGTGATCACGCCGCCACGCGCGCCGCACCTACCGCTAGCCTCCCCAAGCCCCATCGTTGCGACGCCGCCTAGGGTTAGGGATTCGCTGGCACCAACCGCACAAATCCCCTCTCTCGCATGCAAGTCGCATCCACACTCTCGACCGGTGCCTGCCTCGACTCGTCTGATCCGCGCTTAGAGTGGGCTTTGGCCTATGGGCTGGGCTCACACCTCAATGGCCTCATGGAAAAAAAACTGGGACTCGGCCGATGGCCCAACAACTTAAAGTTGGCCTAGCTTCTCACAGATGCTTCGCTACCTTGTTGTGCTCTTCTCTGATGCCAGCAACTCCCAAGGAGGAAGGAGAGAAGCTGACGGGGAGGGAGGTAGCTCTGGCGGACACGAGAGCTCGCTAGAATGGACGGTCCGCGCATGAAGTAAAGGGTGTGGCAATAACACAAATTCATTCAACTTTTTAGTAATACACATTTTATTACAAAATTAAACACGTTCGATGTTGTTTTTTCCCAAAGAAGTTTATATGGGAAAGCTACATATATATAGGGGGAATTGATATTTTGCCATTCTCTTAGTTGGGTTTTTAGAAAATACACCCCTTCCCA
Source organism: Phyllostachys edulis (assembly GCA_036346405.1). NCBI lineage: Eukaryota > Viridiplantae > Streptophyta > Magnoliopsida > Poales > Poaceae > Phyllostachys > Phyllostachys edulis. The sequence continues at coordinate 84,586,485 of CM070562.1, read as the reverse complement.
ATGTAATATATTTTTTGCCCTCCTCTTAGTCTATTTCTTCATCTCTCTCTTTTTGCCCTCTTTGCATTATTTTATTAATATCCAACTGTTTTCCCTGTTATAGCCACACGAAATGACATTTCTACCCCTCACCAACCACCCTTGACTCATCTCTTCACCTTCCTCCTCCCTCGTCGGCCATCCATCTCCTCCCGTGCGTCCCTGGCAGCAGTCCCCTAACCTTCCTCCCTCGCCGTCGCCGCTGCCTCCCTCCTCCCTGGCCTTCACCTCCTCTCCCACGCAGGCCACGCCTCCCTTAGTCCCTCCTCATCCTCCGATTGCAGTCACGAGAGGTTAGCGAGCCTCCTCCTCATCGGTCGCTCTCGGCTAACAAGTCGCCGCCATTCCTCCTCCATGACCGCTAAGCCCAAACCCACCACCCCTGCGTGTCTCGCGCCGTCCATGGAGACCTCCAAGTCACAAGTTCTTGGACCTTATCACCGCCACGAGAGCCCTCATGGCGACAGTCTTCTTTGTTCCCATGCTGGCGTTCCTCCTCCTCGCTCTCATTCTTTGTCTCCATCGCCCTCACGGTCCACTCGCCTCTCGCCCTCCCCTCTCGGGCACCTCCTCGCCCCCGCCCGTTTCACCGTGATTCAACGCCAGATGCCCACCACCTTCGGCGTGCGGGCGTAAACCCTCCCGGCCGTCGCTCGCCTGCTTGTGATGTTGCGCCGTCTGCGCTTTTGCTTCCCGATCGCGAGGTGCCTTTCAACCTCCCCCTCCGACTATGGCGATGACGGCAAGGGGGGCTCGCCACCACAAGAGGCATCGACCCACCCGGAGCACGTGGGCTGCGCGTGTGCCGCCATCGTCGACGTTTTCTCCACCGGCGCCGACGTGAACCTGGAGGCCGTGTTTTGCGCTCTCTCACCGTCGCTCTCCGAGGCACTCGTGCTCGCGGATGAGGATCTGGCGGCCGTGGTTGTCAGCCTTGGTCGTAGTGCGACCACAGGTGGCGTGGGAGGAGGAGGACGGAGGATCGGCGGCGGATGAAGGGGCACGACGGGTCGGCGCGACGTCTTGGGGATGGTGGCGCGAAGCGTGGCTGGCCGAGGGAGAGGTCGGCACCCTTAGGAGGTCGGTCGGCGCTGGACGCCCAAGATGACCCACGACGGCGACGAGGGCGGCGCTGGCTTGGGAGCTAGGAGAAAAGCAAGTGACCGAGGGACGGGAAAAGCAAAACGGCGTGATGGACGAGGCAAAATGACTTTTCCATTTATAACAGGCGAAACGTTGGTATTAATAAAATAATGCAAAGGGCAAAAAATAAAGAGCTAGGAGGGCAAAAGCAAGTGAATGGTTGACTTGAGGAGGGCAAAATAAAATACACACACACGCAAATGCGGGAATATCATGATGGATTTGCTTGAGGTTTGTAAAATGACTTTCTTCTCCATGGCTTTTCGCATGGCTATAACAGGGAAAACGGTTGGATATTAATAAAATAATGCAAAGAGGACAAAAAATAAAGAAATAGACTAAGAGAGGGGCAAAAAATGTATTACATCGAGAAGAGGTGTATTTTCTGAAAACCCAACTAAGGGGAGGTATCAAAATATCAATATATATATATATATATATATATATATATATATATATATAATGATTTATTTATTTTTGTGTGTGAATATCATTCGAAGTTTTAACCTTTGGATTTGCTTGGAGGTTTGTGATTCGAGCGGCAGGACTGTCATCTTCTCTGGCGGCGGTAGCAAGTTGGGCGGAGGGTCGTCGGATTAGGGTTAGGGTTCAGGGTTCATTGGAGCCCCCGAATTTAGAGGGAGGCCAGGACGGCGAAGGCACGATGGTAAGCGGCGAGGCGGTGGTGGCGTCGCCGACAAGAGCAACGAGAACGACCAGCAATTAGGATACGGCGGGCAACGGTGGCCGCCGGAGACGGGGAAGAAGGGCGAGGCTGGGGCAACAAGAACAACCAGCAATTAGGAGGCGACGGGGGAGGAGGCGGTGGGCAGCGGCTGCGGCAGGAGGTGGGGCGGCAGCGGGAGAGAGGAGGGGTTGCGGGCGGGCAAACCGGCAAGATGGTGGGGGCGACAGCTTCTGAGCTGGTAGCGTTCGGCTCGGTTGCAGGCCAACTAATATATGCAAGGGCGGGTTGATCTGGACTGTTGGATGGAGATCCATCCAACGGTCTGAAATCTGAATGATTTACTACGTGCTTGGTGGCTCTGCAAAGACACGCTGGCATAGCGCTACGGATGGCGTTCATGCAACGTGACGATATGCTCGCAATCCCGAACCGCGCGCAGTTCAGATCAGAATAGATGGCGCTCTCTGGCGCCAGACCCCATACACATGCACCAGCGACCTAAAAGAAAGAAAAGGCGGCGTTTGCCGGTAGTCTTTCGGCGAGAGAAAGATGGGCGTCTCCATACTTCTGCGCGGAGAAGATCCAAAGTGTCAAGAGCCAGATTGCGTTCCATACACATCACGCTAGATTGTCCGATTGATTGTACCCATCGGTGCCCCAGAAGCTGTCCGATCTCGTCTGGCCCGGTGGGAAAGCGTCGATGATCGAACGACCCGAGAGGAGCACCCGCAGTTTTCTCCTAGGTGCGCCCGGGGCACAGACCTCCGGCATCCACGGACAGGGCCCCGCGCTGTGCTGCGCCATGATTTTACGTGAAATATACGGGAATGAAAATTTTGGTACATTTGATGATATATTTTGAAATGAAATTCTATGATTTTATGCGAAAGAATTGTTTCAATGATTTTATGCGAAAACAATTGTTTCAATGATTTTATGTGATAATTGTCGGACCGTGGCCTTTAAATACCCCAAGCCCTTGCGTGTGTACCGTACAAGTCCCATGATCGGTGGCAACACACATCTACAACAATGATAATCATATCTATACATTCATACATATAGAATAAAACAACATATGATACATAACTTAAGCGATTATATTATTTACAACACAAAAGTCAACCGAAATTTTCTTGTTTTTGCCCTCACAGGGGAAATTTTTTTTTTCAAAAGTAGCCTCCGTTAGCCATAATTTACAAGTTTGGCCCCAAAAGCATCTGCGTGCCGCGTCCACCTGGCGGCGAGGACTCCCGGCCGGCCTGGCGAGGACTCGACCGGACCTCGGCAGTCACCCCGATGTGGCCTTGGCAGTGCCTCGCCCCGTCGGTATGGCAGTGCCCTCCCCACGTCATTTCTTCATTTTTTCTCGTCGTCCGTTAAAATATTATTTCATTATATTTTGTAAAAAAAAATGAAATTCCATTATATTTGATTGAAAATGAATATCGGCACTGAGATTTATAAAAAAATTTCATTAAGAAATAAGGGCAAGGAGTAGGGTTTTTTATCCGAAATCAGGGTTTCGTCATAGTTTGAGCGCATATATATAAAAAGGTATCAGGACTATTGGAGTGTCTCCACGATGAAATCGTCTGAGCGTATACATGTATATAGGCAGACAAATGATGAGGTACTTTATGAAGCTTATCTGAGAATGTGATTGGAGGGGTTGGGAGCAGTCGTTGTGATGATGAAGATGTCCGAAAATCTGGAGTGTCTCCTCGATGAAGACATACTTGCAATATATGCTTAGCGAGACACTAACAAGAACTACATTAGAGTATCTTGACGAAGCACGTTTCACGTAGTGACATGGCATGATGGTCCGGCTAATTGCTTTAGTCATCCTCGCTACTACTACGATACACTGCGACACAAGCATCCGGACCATATAAGTACACATGCCTTTAGGGGATAGTAAAATACATGGGGGTAGGACGGGAGACTACTACGTAATGATCGACCTCCATGCGTGGACCGGGCCATTTTCCTTCCTTGCTAGCTCGGCATTGAACTCCTCGCCGGCCTTCCCTTCCCTTCCCTTGTCGCGGAGTGTCCACGTCGGGCTGGTATGTCGAAGTCGTCCATGTCCTGCGATTTCACGATGTAAGTTCATCGTATAGTGGAAATCGGAAGAATGATGTAAATTCTTCATAACTCACGTCGTCGATACGGATTACGCCCGGACGACCGGATACACTGTGCCGGCCGGGCTCAGCCGCATGAGCCTTTCCCTTGCCCTTGTCGCGGGACTGCCCACGTCGGGCTGGTATGTCGAAGTCGTCCATGTCCTGCGATTCCATGATGTTAGTGCGCCCTATAGTGAAAATCGTAAGAATGATGTAAATTCTTCGTAACTCACGTCGTGGATACGGAGTACGCCCGGGCGACCGGAAACGCTGTGGCGGCCGGGCTCAGCCGCATGAGCCTTTCCCTTGCCCTTGTCGCGGGACTGTCCACGTGGGGCAGGTATGTCGAAGTCGTCCATGTCCTGTGATTGTATGATGTAAGTGAAAAACGTAAAAAGGATGTAAATTCTTCATAACTCACGTCGTCTACATGGATTACGCCGGGGCGACTACTGGGCTCCTTCGGTGCGTCCTCAACAGGGTCCGGTACGTAAGGTTTCCACCGCACGAAGTTCTCGGCCCGCACCGAGTAGTTCGAAGATATACTATTTGGATGAATGCCTGTCGTACATCTCCCGCCGTCGATCCATTGGAAGAAGTGGCAACGATCTCTGCTGCCATTTCATGGGGATGAAGTTAAAACTTTACTAAGTCAACGTTGGCGAAAATCAATCTTGTGAAAAGAAATGCTTACGAGGTGGTGCCGCGACGCGTAGTAATGCCTGCCTGCGGTGGTACGGGTGTGTGGATCAATGATCTCTGCTGGTTCGCCACACACACATTGCGGGATCGGGCGTGGTGGTCTTGGAGCATCTTTCATTGATTTATCTGGGTATTGTAGTTTCCTCTTCTTCTTAAGCCAATTTTGCTTCTTCAACGACCTCGCGTAGAAGTTTGTCAAGAGTCCATAGTCGGGTATCTATTGTGTAGTGTTGTGTAGTGTTCGGTTTGGTTTAACCCCTTTTATAAGCCCTATGGTTGGCATGGTGTGGTTAATTTCTTGTCATCTGCGCAAAAAAGTTGTCTCCTTTATCTCTTTGGTCTAATCATCGGGCAAAAGCGCCCGTGTGGTCTTGTCATTTAGCATAAAAGTCGCTCTACTTTATTCCTTTGGTCTTATCACCGGGCAAAAGCCGCCCGTGGTCTCTTCATCGCAAAGTCGCTCTCTTTGTCTGTTTTGGTCTTATCACCGGGCAAAGCTGCCCGTGTGGTCTTGTCACCGCGCAAAGCCGTCTCCTTTGGTCTTATCCTGCGAAAGTCGTCTCTTTTGGTCTTATCATCGCGCAAAGCTTGCCCGTGTGGTCTTGTCATCTTCGCAAAGTCGCTCTCTTTTGGTCTTATCATCGCGCAAAGTTACCCGTCCTTTGGTCTTATCAACGGGCAAAGCTGCTTCGTGTGGTCTTGTCAAAGCTACCTCGCTGTCTTATCATCGGTGCTGTCCTTCATCGCGCAAAATTCAGTATCAAAAGCCGCCCGTGTCTTGTCCTTTCCTTTGGTCTTATCACCACGCTCTTTGGTCTTATCATCACAAAGCTTGCCCGTGGTCTTGTCAAAGCGCAAGCCCTTTGTCTTATCATTGCAAAGCTCCTGTTGTTGTCATCGCTAAAAAGTCGCTTCCTTTGTCTACTTTGCGGTGGTCTTGTCTTTGGTCTTATCCTTTGGTCTTATCAAAAGCTGGCCCGTGTGGTCTCTTCATCGCGCAAAATCGCTCCTTTATGCCTTTGGTCTTATCATCGGGCAAAGCTGCCCGTGTGGTCTTGTCATTTGCGCAAAAGTCGTCTCCTTTGGTCTTATCAACTGCGAAAGTCAGTCTCCTTTTGGTCTTATCATCGCGCAAAGCTTGCCGGTGTGGTCTTGTCATTTGCTAAAAGCTGTCTCCTTTGGTCTTATCACTGCGGAAAGCTGTCTCCTTTTGGTCTTATCACTGGGCAAAGCTGCCCCGTGTAGGACCTCCCTCAGGACCTCGTGCAGGACCTCCTTACGACCTCTTCCAAGACCTCCAGAACCTCCTCAGGACCACGCCGGGACCTCCCTAGGACCTCTTGAGGACCTCCTCCAGACCTCCTCGGGACCTCGTGGCAGACCTCCTTACAACCTCTGCCAAGACCTCCAGAACCTCCTCCAAGACCTCCTCCGGGACCTTAGGACCTCCTCACGACCTCCCTTAAGACCTCCTCCACGACCTCCTCAGCACCTCCTCCAGGACCTCTGGACCTCTTCCACGACCTCCCTCAGGACCTCCCTCAGGACCTCCTCCAGGACCCCCCTCAGGACCCCCCTCAGGACCCCCCTCAGGACCTCCCCTAGGACCTCCCTCAGGACCTCCCCAGGACCTCCTCAGGGACCTCCTCTAGGACCTCCCCAAGGACCTCCCTCAGGACCTCCCCAAGGACCTCCCTCAGGACCTCCTCTAGGACCTCCCTCTAGGACCTCCCTCAGGACCTCCGTCAGGACCTCCTCTAGGACCTCTTCGAGGACCTCCTCCAGGACCTCCCTCAGGACCTCCGTCAGGACCTCCCCTAGGACCTCTTCGAGGACCTCCTCCAGGACCTCCCTCAGGACCTCCTGCAGGACCTCCTTACAACCTCTTCCAAGACCTCCAGAACCTCCTCCAAGACCTCCTCCGGGACCTTAGGACCTCCTCACGACCTCCTTAAGACCTCCTCCACGACCTCCTCGGCACCTCCTCCAGACCTCTGGACCTCTTCCACGACCTCCCTCGGGACCTCCTCGGACCTCCTCCGGACCCCCTCAGACCCCCTCAGACCTCCTCCAGACCTCCCTCGGGACCTCCTTAGACTAGGACCTCCTTGGGACCTCCCTCAGACCTCCTTGGGACCTCCTCAGACCTCCCCAAGGACCTCCTCAGACCTCCCCAAGGACCTCCCTCAGACCTCCTCTAGGACCTCCCTCTAGGGACCTCCCTCAGACCTCCTCTAGGACCTCCCTCTAGGACCTCCCTAAGGACCTCCTCCAGGGACCTCCTCACGACCTCTTCCAGACCACCTCCAGACGTCCTCGAGGGACCTCCTCGATGACCTCCCTCTAGGACCTCCTCGGGACCTCCCTCACGACCTCTTCCAGACCACCTCCAGACGCCCTCGAGGACCTCCTCGAGACCTCCCTCGAGACCTCCCCTAGGACCTCCTTAGGACCTCCCTCAGACCTCCCCAAGGACCTCCTCAGACCTCCCCAAGGACCTCTTCAAGGACCTCCTTCAAGGACCTCCTCTAGGACCTCTCCCTCCTCAGGACCTCCCTCGGGACCTCCTCCAGACCTCCTCACGACCTCTTCCAGACCACCTCCAGACGTCCTCGAGGACCTCCTCGAGGACCTCCCCAGACGTCCTTATCCTTATCATCAAGCAAAGTCTGTCCCTTTGGTCTTATCACTTCACAAAGCCGCCTGTGTGGTCTTGTCACCGTGGAAAGCTGCCGTGTGGTCTTGTCCCTCCGCCAGCGTAGCAGTCAGACCTGCCTCCTCCACCGACCTTGGGGACTCGCCCCCACGCCACGCTATGCCTCCAAAGGTTTCGGCTATTTAAACGCTGCCACACACTCGCTCGATCGTTCCTCTCAGGAATCTCTCCCTCTTTGTGAGGTGCCTCCCTCTCCCGTACCTAACATTTTTCTATGTCCTTTGTCTAAATTCGTTAGTCGTTACTAATGCGATGCATGTTTGAATTTGCAGTCTTCCGTGTCTGAGGTTCAAGAGTTGGTAACGTCGTAACGGTAAGTTCATTTCAGCAACGCACGTATGGTTCTTATGTTGTGTGTTGGTTGAAATATTGTCTTATTTTATGTCAGAAATGGAACCTTGACGTGTTCCATGGTAACGTCGCGTCTTGGTCGAGACGGAGTTGATTTGTCCACCGCCATAGCGCTTTGGTAAACGTTCCCAACCCGCACGCGTCGATTTGCCGGAGCTCTGACGGTGCATTGGCGATTGTTTGATAGCCACGTCGCTAGGAACAAGATAGTAATAAGCGGTCATCGCCACCATGGTCCCACAACACGGCGGATGTTGTGGGGCTGTGAAGGTGACCAGCGATGGGCATGTGGGCGAGTACATGGAGATCGTTAGCAATCCTCACGCCCGATCTATGGACGACCCATGGTGTACGCCAATTTTGTTTATCCCGCTCAATCCTCAGGGGCGCCGTTCAAGGAGCCAACGACGCTCTTGTCCCCTCTTTGGTTTAATGACGATGGGAGAGGTCTCGAGAGCGCCAGACGTCGTTCGCGGATGCTCCAGCTTGATGGAGATTACGGTACTTTCCAACCAAATGAAGGTGTGGATAGATGGCGGGATGCTCGTGTTGATTGTCACGAGATTATCGATGGCATGTCCGAGGGCACCGCCACCAAGATGAGGATGACTTTGACTCGCAATCCAAATGAGGACGGCCGATGATGAGGGCGGATCGCTTGTGGCATTGTTTCGACCGACACGGACTATGTTCCAAGTCGGTTGGATTGCTGCGGCCTCTTCCTTGTTCGGCCCTCAGAGCACGAGTCGTCGTGGGCCTTCGATCTGACACCCAGCCAGGGGCAACATTTCCCACAAGGTCGCCGCCAGCAAGCTATCGTGAGTTTCGCGGTGAAGACCAATCGGACTTACCGAGTGTCAGTGAGTTTGAACTTTGTTTGATGTATCTTCAACCATCTACAAGACGTTGTACTAACTAATATATGTCGCCCGTTATGTGCGTGTCTAATCTCGACACTTACATAGTTAAGTCGTTTTACCTCTTGCCCCGCAAAGTCCGTCTTGTGAGAGATTCCTCTGGGCGGGAACGGCCTTCCGTATCCAACCGTGACGGATCACACATGTGAGCTTCAGAGCCATTGCAAGCGATAAGAATGTAACCTCGGCCTACATCGCGAGCATTGTAAGCCATGCAGTTGTCGCCGATTTGACCATTTCGCCAAAGGTTCTCATGGCTAACGTAGCTAATACAATAGGGTATGTCGTTAGCTACTGATGAGTCTGGCGAGCGGTTTAAAGGTCCTTGAAGGGTTGTACGGTACCTACAAGGAGGCGTTCGTGCCTAGTCCCCAGAATGCTTTGAAGCAAATTGCGGATGCTAATCCGGGGACATGCGTCAATAGGGACGATAGGCCCGACAGGTCCAACAACCCAAATTCCCTAATCCTTGATCGAGTCTTCTGGGCTTTTGGCGGCAGCCCAGGGCTTCCACCACTGTCGTCCCGTCCTGAGTATGGACGGTACTTTCCTTTGCGGGAAATACAAGGGCACCATTCTCACCGCTATTGCCGCTGATGGCAACGACCAATTGCTCCCGCTTGTTTTTGCAATTGTGGAGAATGAGAACACCGCCATTGGCTATGGTTTCTAGCCAACATAAAGCAACATGTTGTAAGGATCGGCCAATGTGTGTGTCATAACCGATCGTCATGTCGGGTTGTTGTCGCGTTATGCACCATGCGATCCGGTATTAGGGCACCGCTCAATGGAACGACATGCGCACGTTGGTGCATGCGGCATCTAGCTGCCAATTTCCACACACGCTTCCGGAGCAAAGACCTCATGAAGAAGTTCAAGAAGCTCTGCCTACAGAACCAGAAGCGCAAGTTCGATGCCGTGTGGCGGGAACTTGAGGTCGAAACCCAGCGTGCAAGTGGAGGTTCTGGCCCAAGCGCACCGCAAAGTGAGTTCGCTGAGTGGATGAGCGAGCATGCCCCCGACTATGAGAAATGGTCCCTTCTTCACGACACCTATGGTGCTCGGTACGGCATCATGACAACCAACATGTCCGAGGTCTACAACGGTGTGTTGAAAGGGGTCCGTGCCCTCCCATCACCGCTGTTGTAGATTTAGACATGGAACCGTGACGGCGGGTTACTTTCAGAATCGGGCAATGATGGCCAAAAGATTTGGACGAAGGAAGCAATACTCGGAGGTTACCCTTGCGTACATGGAGAAGAAAATTACGGCGGCCCGATCCCATGTAGCTATCACAATGGATGGCGTGAGAAGGAAGTTCGAGATCCGCTTGCGGACAAATGCGTTCAGCGGCCACATGAGAGGTGACCTAAGCATGTTTGTACCATAGGCGATGTGGCGCTTTGCACCGCAATAAGCCTCAATCTACCGCACAAGCCTTGCTCCCACGTATATGCCGCATGTGTCAGATTTCACCAATCTTCTAGCATGTACATGTCGAGTACTACGACATACGACACCATGATACTTGAACGGGAGTTCAACTCCTACGGAGTGGAAAGCCACTCAGGACCTATGGCCAGGAGCAAGAAGTGGTCACCGAATGAAGCACTACGGCATCCGTGCCGTGGGAGGCGTCGATCAAGCCGAACGACATGGATGCGAGCCAACGTGGAGATCGCCAACACCAATAAGGTGTAGGCTATGTAAGACTCGTGGGCACTCATTCAGGAACTGCCCGAGTAGACCTTCTTCCTCCGGCGTCACTTAGTATCTGTAAGCTATCCGGTGTATTTGAGTCATGTCAGTGTTGTAGTGATGTGAGTGTTGTAATGATTTGCGTTGTAACTGTCGCACCGCTTCGAGTTACTATTACCGCTTGCTTGGGTTACGCTCGTGCTTTGCGTAAAGTAGTCGCGTCCCCGCTTCCGAGAGTTGTCACTTCACTTCAGAGAGTGGTCACGCCCAGCTTTCCAGATAGTGCTCACTTCCTACTTTCCACATCAAGGCGTCACGGCCTCCTTTCCGCAGAGTGGCCCCCGTCGTGCTCCTAACGCTATATATGGATGCTTTGGTCGCCATTGACCCCACTCTTCTCTTCCTCTTCTCCTTTCTGCGCATCAAAACAAGATGTCTTGGCCTCATCGAATATTCGAGTGAGCAGAGAATTACAATCACTACGACGCGGCTTGCTTTGCCCTCGTTGCGGATCCGGCTAATGTGTTTACCTCTCATACGCCAACGAATCCGTCCGAGTTTTCATGAAGTGTTCAAATCTTTCAGAACTTCGCAAACTCAAAGACGTAATGAATTATGCGTTGTACATATCGGGTTTTCTTACTTTCATTTGAAACTTCAATTCTTTTGTAGAACACAACATGTCGATTTTGGCAATGGGTCGACAAAGCCCCTCTGCTTCAAGATATTGCAATGCAAATTGTCGCTTTGCAAGAAGACTCCGTGGTGTTGCTTTGCAATGCAATGCAATGCCTCGGCGTCCGATGAACCAATGCAAGACTCCCATGATGTTACTACAATTAGGTGCAATGCCTCGAAGTTCGATCAACCCATGCAAAGTGAAGAGAAAAGGCTTCAAACACTACATGACAGATGGAAAGAGTTGAGAAGTCGCTTCACAAGTTACTTAAGTTAGTTACTTTTGCGGTCTTTCTTCTTTTGTATCTTGTTCTTGCCAAGTAGAACGTCGATGTGTAATGAGATTGTAATGTTCACTCGTTATCTATGCATCGCAATCCTTGATGAATGAGAATAAAATTGTTCTCTTGACATAGATAACGGTACAAGAGTCCAATTACATTCCAATTAGCACACTCGCTTGGATTACAAATCACTTAATGAAGCACAACTTACAACATACAATAGACTACTAATGCTACTATCGGTACTATCTCCTTTTGCTCCTCATCATTGTCGGGCATAGTACCTGACCGCCTTCCTTCGCGCCGTGTTCCTCCCAAAGGTCTCCGACGAATCTGTTCTCGTGGAAACGCTCAACCTATCGGTGACCGTGGGTTCTGCCAGCAGTCATACCGAGGTTCCTCAACCGCCGGTGTCGGCGATATCTGAGGGCATCACATGTAGAACTGGCGTTGACAACAAGTCTGTGACCCAAGCCGTAGTAGGATCCGTGGAGGGCACCAACTCGGCTCGTTGCGGAATGAACTAGGTGAATTGCTCGTCTTTGCGGATGGATCGGCGAATCGCTGTGGTACGGTTCGCCTTGGGTGAACGCCGCAGGTACATTGTGTACCCGACTCATACCATGGCGCCAGACGCCCATTGGAAATTGTCCAACAGTGTGGGCTCGCAAGGGAGAATGCAGGATAACATCCGCCATGTTCGGGTTGCACGTCCGTGCTCTCCGGAATGTCCTCTTTGTGCCTCTGTGGACGACGGCGGCACCGGCGTAGGGTCCTCCGAGACGAGGACGGCATCGGCGAGGGTCCTCCGAGACGAGGACGGCATCAGCGTAGGGTCCCTCCGAGATGACGACGGCAGCGGCGTAGAGTCCCTGCGTGGCAACCGCGGCGGACGATCCGCCGCCCATGCTGCTGCGCCGCTGGGTCGACTCCGCTGCGGACGGAAGATGGAGGGGCGAGGGTACGCGACGACGCTCCGTCCGATGCCTCGAGTCGACATCGCCGGCCCTTCCGCAGCTCATGTTACTGAACGACCGCTTGACATCATCAATAACCGCCTTCAAGGCCGTAAAAGGCGCTCCATCAGTTGTCCGTACCCGCCGAAGTTCGTGGCGCGCGATAGCGATATTCAAACGGTCGACTGCATGGTTACGTAACACACAAAATTTTGTTAGTTAACCCTATTTCGGAGGGTGGTTAATCTACTACATGCTCAACGTACCGAATCGTCCTGGCGTGCTGCACGGTACGGGTCCATCCCTAAGTCCAAGCGTTCGGCGTGGCTAGGATCTGCATGTCGGGGGGGGCGCCAGTCAATCTCGTCCGCGTGTTCCAGACGCATTCACTCCAAGCACGCGTGTCGTAAGTCCTCGTGATCGTAAGGTCAGTGCCTCTGCAAAATGGAATCAGTGGCCGTCTGCCATGCATCTACCCACGGCTGCTGCGTCTGAAGCCAGTCATCGCTCTTGCGACCCTTCTTCGTCTGCCTGCAGGTGGAACAAAATAAATAACTTATGGTACCGGCATAACGTATGTCTAAAGGATCTACAACATTATTAAGTAATGCAATGTACTTACAAATGACTACGCCTTGCAAGCGGTCGCCCAGGCGGGGGATCTCCGGTGCGGCTCGAATCGCCTCATCACCCGTTGTGGGTTGTACGGCTCAACCATGTGGGAGAACACCAAATGACAAGTTGTCCTCCAAGACGCCAGATCTCGGTGGCATAGCAAGCTCGTTGCCGTCGGCGCCGTGCCCGCTGCGTCGATCCGCCCAAGGAGCCCATACTATGTCGCGTTAAATGCGAGGTCTCGAATTCATTGTGGAACTCGGGGTATATACGACGACTCTCTCCCTAGACCACCCTAGTATCGCCATTATCCATCGGGATCCCATGGTCGGGCCTTCCACGGATCCTCCTCCTCGCCTCCACCTCACCATAGAAATGTTGTGTGTGCGGGTAAGGGTGGATCAAGGCGCGGAACAACGGCCGTCCGACCGCGAAGTGCTCCCACGACCACAACCAGTATAACGGCGTGTGGCAACCCGAGAGCACGGGCTCGCGTTCCGTGCCGCAGCTGCGAAGCGTCAGACAAAGTCATGATGATGTCGCAAGACAAGACAAATGAACCCCAATCAGATCTTGCGCACGTCCTCATCGTCGGCGTCCACGATAGACTCCGCAAAGGTGAATATAACTTCGGGTACACCATGTCCCCTGCGTGCTAGGGAACATGATCCACCCAATATAAACAACAAATATGCAATAAGGTGGCATCGAACCACCTCCTCCGCTTCGTCAATTGGGCAATGCATGAATTGTCGCAGCCAACCGTGGAATGCCCTTTGACCTCTCGGGATAGGCTGGCAAACGATGATGGAGACGCGCCTTCGGTCCGGCGACCTCGGAGGAATAAGCGACGCCTCGAACGGAAGGCCGGTAATAAAGCTGACATCTTGCAGTGTCACCGTCATCTCCCCCCACCGGAAGTGGAACGTGTGGGTCTCCGGCCGCCAACGATCAACCAAGGCGGAAAGAAGAGAGGCATCAATTAAGAAGTTTTGCCCCATGTTCAGCATGCGCGAACGCAATCAGCCCGCATTGACGAAGTCTCGGAACATACCGCTCGTCCAGCGGCCAGGTCTCCCTCGGTCCCCGTGTCACCAGACTTGGCGGCCCATCGCCATCGATCCAAGCGTGACAGCGATGCTTGCCATCCCATGCCGCTTCAAGTAGGGGTGGTATAGTACGTGTAGTACGTGCCATTGCTGCAAATAGACAAAAACTAACAGTTAGCAAAATCTAAGTACGTACTTAACGGTACAAAATGCAATAAGCAAAAAATTAAACACGAACTTACCTCACTAATCAAAACGCTAGCGCTTCGAGCTCGGCTTGTCGATCGACAAGGCTTTATATAGGGCTGGTTGTGAAGACAGTGAAAGACGCGACGCGATGTAAAGAAAGACAACGAAAGACAGCGACGCGATGTAAAGAAAAGCAAATAGGAAAAAACGTATACGTCAAAACTTCTTTCGGTGCAAAGGAACGGCGCGGCGACCGAGGACAAATTTTTCACGCGGGCGCGGCGAGCGAGGAGGGAAAAAATGCGCACGTGGGGGAGGCCACCTGCCGCGCCGACGGGCGGGCGAGCGACTGCTACGCCGGCCGGGCGAGTGACTCGCCAGGCCGGGTCGGGCAGTCTCGCCGCCTCGGACGCGAGATCGCAGATCTGCTTTTTGGGGCCAACCTTGTAAATGATGGCGAACGGAGGCTACTTTTGAAAAAAAAATTTGCTATAGGGTCAAAACAGTAAAAATCTCAAGTCAACCGGCCAAACAAAAGCTTAAGTATCAGAAGTAGCAAATGTAACAGCGGAAGCAAAATATGTTATAAAACCAAAATTCCAGCAACATGCTCATCCGAATCATCAGACAACCGATAAGAAACAAATCCTAAAAGGACCCGTCACTGAACCCACCGGTTTTGGGTATGAAAAAAGTGTCGTCCGGTGTAGGCTCGTCCGCTAAGTTTGAACAACAATTTAAGCAAAATTGAGTATATTGCGTATTCAAAGAACATTTGTAGTGTATTACAAATTTGTATACATGCAAGGCTAAGAAAAGATAAGGCTCTATGCTACAAGTTGTTTTCAATATTAAGTAAATTTTATTTGCAATATCAATATGTCGTATTTTGCAACGAAAATTTTAAAGAGCGGTTAAATAGATAAAGTACAATAAGTAATTGAATAAATAACAGCACACAACCCTCCTCAGCTGCAAACAACATCTCGTTTTCAGCCATAGACATAACACTCAACTCAAAAATAAACCAACAAACCATTTTTCACATTTTCCAACGAAACTGTTTTATAAAAAGCAAGACTATACCCGTCAACACTGCACTAAGCACGCTCATGACCATGAGCACGGCTATTTAAATAGATTTACACTCTGCAGAGGTGTGCAACTTTACTCACAGCACACGAATTCTCTAGTTTGTTTGGCATCTGTTGATACCACCGCTCACTACCCTTGGTAAGCAGTCTCGAGCACGTATCGAAGCCTTTACATCACCTAATCCTAACATTGCACTAGCCCGGTGAATGAACGCCCTCACTTCACTTGGGTACACCTCGTCTCAGTGAGCCATTCACTGTTGTGTTAGCAAGCTTTATACCCAACACTGGGGTGAAGAGAGCCCATTCGAACATGCCTACACCGGTTATGCTCGCACTACTACAGCATACCAACATGCAAGGCTAGTTTTCAGTGACTTAATTAGCTAATATCATGTCATACCAGCACATGTGGTTGTACGCTTAGGCTTAGATAGGACTTGCTAGCATTCGGTCCTTAATTCACCCGAACGAGGATCTCCCCCTATCTACTTGTGAGATACACCTCTCACACTTCTCAAAATATAATATAACTCGCTCGCGTCGCAAACTAAGTTTTTTATTTTTATTTTATACAAAATAACAGAGATAAACCCCTCTGGATCATCATTTCAAAAACTCCCAAATTCATATTCATCGTGTCATCCTTTTTAACAAATTTTAGTGTGGACTATAGCTTGACTAAGCAATTGTATGATACTCGCACTCAAAATTCCCAATTTTTGACATCATCTATTGTCTATAACATAACCTAATGGCTAAAACAGTAAGAACATCAATCTTTCAAAGATGTTCATGCATCAAATAAGATTACGACTACCGTTATCCCCAAATTTAGCGATTTTAATCAAACATATATGCATGCATAATAGATTTTACAAAAAAGAAGTAGAATAATTAAAAAAGTAGGATCAACATGGTCAAAGGGGGTGCTTACCTTGCTCTGGTTGCTCTGAATACGAGGATGATGGAGAATCGTTGCAAAAGTCGTTCGAACGATTGACGTCTAATCAAAAGAGCTGGAAGCAAATTAAATATAGCAAAATAATTTCAACAGGAACAAAATCCAAATATTTTTGTATATTCAGGTATATCATGATTTTATATGAATTTAGGAAAAATATTCATTCAATTTGGAGTTTTTATGCAAAAGTTATTAACGTTTTAATTTGCTTCGGTTTGACAATTCCAAAAATTAGAAAAGTGCTAACGTTGAAAGCGTATTTTATGAGGTTTATGCTTTCCAACAAAGAAAGTGTATTTTCCTCTGAGATCTACTGAGATTTACGCTTTTCAGTAGAGGAAACATATTTTCCTCTGAACTAAAGCGACTTTCCTTATTTTTTTCGATTTTTATAACTTTACATGTGGGCCTACTTGTGAGTGACTCATATTGTTGTTTTATTAATTTTATTTATAAACCAGAGGTAGCCCCACATGTTATAGACTCATTTTTTTATTAACTAATGATAAAACATATTTCTGATTTTAATTACCGACGATTGGGGCCCACAGGTTAGTATCTCGGGTTTAAAAACGTGTTTTAAAACCGAGAATATTGTGTGGTCCCACATGTCAGTGACTCATTTACTAAACACGTTTAAAATTATTTTTTTGATTACTTTTTTGGTCGGTCCCACCTATCATTGACTTAGTACTTTTAACTATCGTCATTAAGCGCTAATCAACGTTTAAACATGTGGGTCCCACTCTCAGAGAGAGAGAGAGAGAGAGAGAGAGAGGAAGAGAGGAGCTGGGCACGCACATGGCCGAGAGGGGGAGAAGATCACCGGCGGCGAGGCACGCGTGGAAAAGCTCGTTGGAGCCCAGAGGAGTCCATGCGATGCCAGGGGAGGTAGAAGTGGCCAGAGAGGTGAACGAAATCGACAGCGTGATGGTGATGAGCAGCGGAACCTCTCGAGTCTGTTATGCATTTCACGTAGGAGGCTTTCCCTGGGATAAAGGAGTGTCGCACTAGAATCAGTGAGTCCAGGCGATGCTATTGGGTCGGGCACCGGGACCTAGGGTCACCGGAGGCGTGTCAGCGGCATGCAACCACGGCGACGCCATGAGTGGCTAATGGGGAATCGCACTAGGGACTTGCCCTTGGCAAATTGATGAGCACATGAGGATCAGCGACTCACCACGACCACGAGGCGTGCAGAAAATGAGGTCGGGGAGGCTCTGGAACGACTTGTCGACAGTGAGCAGCGGCGACGCAGAGGAGGTCCACGACAACAGCTTACCACAGCAATGAAGGTGCTACAACAAGTGTCGTGTTAGGTTACTGAGGTGCTGAGGATGGTGTAGACGTAGGGAATCGGCCCGAGGCTCACCGGCTTTCAAAGAAGAACAGAAATTGCAGCGGCGGCCGTGAATAGGGCAAATGAGAGTGAAGCTCGAATTTAGAGCGAGATTGACTGCATTGAGAGGGAGATTAACATCAATAGATTGTAGAACACCTTTTGACGCAATTAGTTTGGACTCGAACTCACCGGAGCGACGAGAACACATTGGTGAGCTCGAGTGCGCGGAGCTGAGGACAAGGGTGAATGCGGTCAATCTACAAGGCTTCTAAGGCTGCATTAAGCACATCAGAGGACTAAGTGATGCATGAAGATCAAGATGACGCAGTGTCGTGGGTGAGGAAGCTCACCAGAGCGGGAATAGTGTGGAGGCGCGCTCACTGGCGTCGAAAACGACGCAAATGTTCCTGCCGAACCAAGGAGCGATGAAGCTCAGGTTTGCACGAAATGGAACATGGGTGAGCTGAGGATTACTGTTTACGTGCTAGGGCTTGAATAGTTAGAATGTTTGTGGGAGAAAACGATGAGATGCTGGCGGTAGTGCGAGAAACTCACGATCGGCTTTGGGTCTCTCCACCAGCGCGGGATATACTCGCCATGAATGGGGTGGCTAGCGGAGGTGACAGGGTAGCTAGGCGCAAAACTGTGGGTGGCGAGAGGAAACAGCGGGCAAGCGACGGAGCTGGAGAGGCGCGCTTGACGAACGAGGGCAAGGTGGACGAAGGGCTCTAACGAATGGGGCCCACTCATCACCTAGTCATAAGCTTTTCTATGATTATCCCCTGATTGTAAGTCCTCCAACGATCAGTCTGCGGTCGTAAGCTTTACTACGACCACCACCTATTCGTAAACTCTTCTACGACCAGCCCCTAGTCGATGGGGCTTACAGACATGTGGACCTGGTCGATCAGGGAATCTTCTACACCATCTTTACAGATATGGGTAGTTAATTACGTTGTTATTATCTAGAATAACTACATGTTTAACTCTTTGTCCTGATGATAATTGCTTGGCGACGTAGGAACGTTACAACTCCAGTAATAATCTCCCGTAACTGCTTCAACATCTGAAGTGTTGAGGAGCCCTTTGGACTGGAGAAACAGCCACCCACTTCGAGTTCTATATAAAAGACAGAATCATCAGGAGGAAAGGTAGAGGGGGATTGAGAGGCATAATCAGGAGTACAAGACATTACACTCGAGTCTTTCTCTTGATTTATAACCAGCATACTCAATAAATCCACACACGAGTAGGGCTTTTATTCTCTCTGAAGAAGGCCTGAACCTGTATAAAAATCCCTATGTCATTCTCTCTGCATGATTTGAGTCTTGGAGACCGCCCGAATCAAACAATCATTACGTAAGATCAGTCCTAAAATACCGACAGTTGGCGCCGTCCGTGGGGTGCTTCTAGTTAACATGTTTTCTTTGTTTTTCGCAACTCTAATGCTTCCGTGGTAGGAGAGTGGAATGAGGAGAACTGGTTTGACTTGGCCGATTACGCAGATATTGACATGGATGCTGGCTTCGACTACAAGCTGAGTATTGTATCATCCAATGGTAATGTCGCCTCTGGAGATAATTCTCAAGGAGACCATACCACCGATGGAGTTGAGGAGGGATCTTTATCCCCCACAATGTTACGTTCAACTGAGGAACCAGCTTCCTTGGAGGGCAAGGGTCTATCCTACCACAATCGGGGCCATCCTAAGGCAAGCTCAGAGCATGGTGAGGGTTCCCCCCCCCCCCAAGTGTTCATGTCCATCTAAGACAGTCCGACCTGGCACGGCAAGTCTTGGAAGCCAACATTCTGGAGCTTCATCAGTATCTGGTGGTCATCTCTCTCCGGTTAGCCCCGCAGAGGATGGGGTTGTGCACGCTTTTCCTGTGAGTTCAACCATCCCATTACAGGGCTCACCTACGGACAGAGATGGTTATAACCCGGAATTCCCCATCCTAGAGGGGCTTGCTCCAAGTCACCAAACGGTGTCTTTCGACTACTCCTCAAGCGAGGAGACCTCAAGCACAAGTGGAGATCATCAACGGGAGGTCTTCGTCCTTCCCTCAGATAATGATCACTCTCCTAGAGGCAGGACTGAGGACGCTCCTCGACAACCACACACTGCGACCCCTCGTGGTGATGACGAGGACACCTCCGGTGATGAATAGGGTCAACACTTTGATGAGTGTGAGGGAGATTCTCAAAATACTCGCACTCCATTGAGGCAAACTTGAGGATCAGGAATGGACGTTCCTGAGACAACCCAACAGAAAAGAATTGCGGCTCAGAGAAATCTATCTGGGCGCATTTGGTATCAGTCGGAGTAAGCTCAAGAACTCCAACGCATCAACGATCTTCTCGATAACCCAACACGAGAACTTGCCCAAATGCTCGGCTACGACCTCTTTGTCGAAGAGATTGCACGAAGGATTCAAAGCACGATGGCCAGACTCGAGCACCCTCATCGGCATCAACCCAGAAGTCATAGCTATACGACTCCATCAGCTACCAATCGTTCGAACAACTCACCACGTGGAGATCGACACAACAATAGGTCGCGTCGCTCTCCTGATCTTCACTCCAGTTGAAGGAGAGTTTCTCGAATGCCTGATCATCAACAAGCTCCCGGGAGAGGTGATCATTCACCACTCCAACCTAGAAATCTGCAACAGCAAATGGAATACAATGAGTATTTCCCTTGTAAGGTTGAGACCTACCACAGGTCAGGTCCACCTACGACCAGGTATCGTCGTGTACAATCACTGGTGACGTCAACCCTTCTTTTCCGCAAAGAAGGCGTCAAGAAGTCATTACCGGATGTTGGGCTTTCTCACCAGACCTCCGAGCAGTTCGCTTGCCGCCTCAGTTTTGACCAGTGAACATGGAGAAGTTTGATGGATCTCAAAACCCCATTGCATCCCTTAAGATCTACACAACCACTGTCTGAGTAGCAACAAGAGGAGAGCATGTAATGGTGAATTACCTTCCTACTGTGCTCGAGAGATCTGCTCGATCGTGGTTGTTAAATCAACCACTCCAGTCGATTTATTCATGGCAGCATCTCTGCGACCTGCTACTAGCCAAATTCCAAGGCACCTACCATCGCCCTGGGAAAGAGGACGACCTGCACAGGATGAGACAAAACGACCTCGAGACTCTGCGCCAGTACAATCGACGTTTTAGGTTCAAAATTCCATACCTGAACTTTCTGATTTTTCTGTCATCAAAGCTTTTAAGCAGGGAGTCCGTAGTAGAAGGATCACAGAGGATATCGTTTTAAATCCTCCTGCTACTATCGCCGAGCTCTTTGAGATGGCCAATCGATATGCGACTGCTGCTGAAGCAGTCGAATGGAACAATACTACTGATCGAGATGACAAAATCCCTCAAGAAGCGGGCAAAAGTGGCAAGAAGAAGGATACGAAGGCCAAAAATCTAAGAACAAGGCAAATGGTCAAAAGCCTCCAGCCAATAGTTCTAAGGAAGTCTTGGCCGTGAGTGATAAGATGCCTCAAGGCTCCAAGCCATACTCCGTTCGAGGTAAGGACAAGCGTCCCAAAAGGAAGAACAACAAGCCTAGGTGGTGCCCTTTCCATAAATACGAAGGATATGACCTTCGCAATTGCTGAGTTTTCCAACGAAAACTCGAAGACTACTACAACGGCAAAGGACCACTTCCTACTCTCGGGGAGGTAGGGCAAGCGAGTGGTCGTAAGCAGTCGGACAACGATGAGGAGATGACATTCTAAGATCCTGAGCATACCATCGAACATATCTATGGGGGATCATCAGCATACGAGTTAAAGCGACAGCTTAAGGCTGTCGAACGAGAGGTAAACTCCATTGACCCTCCTCTTGTTAATAAACAGTCAAAGTGGTCGAAAGTCGCCATCTCTTTTGAGAAGAGTGACTGCCCGATCCCTTCTACTCGACCTGGTCGGTTTCTGATCGTGGTCGAGCCCACAATCAACAACTATCGAGTAAATTGAGTATTGATTGATGGTGGCAGCTCATTAAACATCTTGTTTACGAGTACCCTGGACGAGATGCAAGTACCCAGGACCAAGGTAAGATCGTTACGATACACTTTTCATGGTATTGTACCGGGGTCTTCGGCCAAACCTATTGGCCAAGTTTCCTTCCTTTAACATTTGGTTCTCCAAGTAATTTCAGGACATAGAAGGTCTCCTTTGATGTGGTCGATTTCGATATGCCATATAAGGCCATACTCGGACGACCAACTTTGGCAAAATTCTTAATGACTACTCATTATGGGTATCAATGTATTAAGATACCAGGTCCCAAAGGAGTAATCATAATTCACTATGATAAAAAGATGGCGCATACGTGTGACCGCCGATCCCTCGAGATGGTTGGCCAAACACCAACTCGAGAAGAAAATAAGGCGATCTTGACCAAATGTTGAAGCCTAAAAGTCAGACCGGTTTAACGACCAAGTCAAGGAGGTTCCTCTAGATCTAGAGGATCTCTCGAAGATTGTTCGCATCAGGGATACTTTCGACCCCAAATAGGAAGACGCCATCATCAATTTCCTCCGGGCAAACGCAGATGTCTTGCATGGCAAGCATCCGACATGCCCGGAGTCCCTAGGGAGGTGATCGAGCACAGGCTAGCTTTACAGCTTGATAGAGTACCCGTAAAATAATAATTACGGAGATTTACACCTGATCAACGAGATGTTATAAGATCAGAATTAGACAAGATACTTAAAGCAGGCTTTATAAGAGAAGTCAACCACCCAGAGTGGTTGGCCAACCCTGTAATGGTTAGGAAGTCTAATAACAAGTGGCGTATGTGCGTAGATGTGGATATCATGGGGATATGCCCATGATCTTAGGATGATGAGACAATTGCCAATGGCGTTCAGGGTGTGCGGAAACACGCGTTTTCGGCGAGGTTTCAGCTTCTGTCAGGCCTCTGGCGGTCTGACCGGCCAAGGGGGCGGTCAGACCGGCCATGGCTTGGTTTAGTTGATCGCTTTGGTTCTTTGGCGGCCTGACTGCCAGGCGGCCCTGACCGACCATCGCCGAGCGGTCAGACCGGTCACCTTATGAACTTTGGATTTTGGAGCTTGGCCAAAAATAGAGGGTATAGGCAAGAGAGAGGATTCTTCTGTACTTGGTCTCATATTTTTTGGAGCTTCTAGTAAAAAGTTCTATTCATTTGAAAATTCCAGAAAGGTTCGGATTTCCAGGGTTGGAATTTTGGCTAAGTCCCAGCTGGGCGGTCAAACCGGCCAGGGGGCTGTCAGACCGGTCAAAGTGGCGGTCTGACCAGTTTTGGCTTGTTCATTGGCCAACTCGATGGCGATGATTGTTTTGTTAGGACAAGTTCATGGGTTTCTTTGCATAGATGTTGCTTGATGCATGTTTTGGCTAACATGGGTCAAGTTGTGAAGAACTTGTACCCGGAAATGGTTGCTTGGTCTATTGTTGTGCAGGTGGCTCGGAGTCAACTATGGTCAACGACGAGGAGGACCGGGACTTGGTTAGGAGAACCAAGGTTCAAAACGGTCGTGGATGTCGGGTGAGATGGTTGGACTCAAGCAAGATGCAAGATAGACAAGAACCATAGAAGGCAAAGTTTGAGCAAAGACCTTTGTGAAGGTATGTGCTCATACCTCATCAATTATGAGAATTGATGATTGTGCATAACGTGCGGTGCTACGTAACGGTTTGCTTGTTTGTGATGGTTGTAGGACACCGGAGCTAGGTCATGGTGAGGCAGACTAGATCGGGACTAGGTTAGGAGAACCGAGGTCCAGAACGATCGAGGTTGTGCTGAAAGATGACTAAGGCTAGCGGAGTGCTTACAAGCTGAGAAGACAAGGAACCGGTTTAAGCTACGGTGGTGAGACATGTGGTCGCCAAGTGACTTGGTCCCGCCAGCAAGCAAGGACGGTTCGGTGGCATCCGGACACGTGAGAGGCTTGGCGGGAAGTCATTGGGATCATATGGATGAAGACGGAGCATGGGAGATGCTTCGAGGTGAAGGAATCGCAAAAGGTCGGTAGATGGGCATTTTGGGAAAATGCTCTATACCGGAAAAGTGATAAGTGGTGGTGTGCGAAATCACCTTCTTGGCCTTGGCTAAACCGCGACGCGGGACGGTGCATGGAGAAGTGGTTTAGGTCAAGCGAAGATAAAGACGTCGCTTTGAGATGCATGCGTGTGTTGAACCCGTTTGTGTGTGGGCTTAAGGGGTGCCCTAATGAAATATTCTCTAGATGCTAGCCTCCACTATAAATAGGGCTAAGTGCTAGTTGCACTTGAGAACCCTTTGGCCATTTGATAACCCTATCTTGTGTTTTAGGGTTTTTGGGAGAAAGAAGGAGAGCTAGGGTTTCTAGGGTTTGGATTGAGTGTGTGCTCATGTGTTGAGCTTTGTCCTCCATGATGGAGTGGCTGTAAAACATCCATCTATCTCAAATCAATCCAAGCATCACTTCTTGAGATGAGTCTCTTTGTGTTCTTGTTCTCTATTTTATGATTTTGGGACTCTCTTTGATTCTCATGTTTTTACTTGGTTTTTTTTCCTTATCTTGCTTGCTGGGATATGTGGGAACCCATCTAGGATTATCTAGATCATCAATCAACACGAGCAAGCTTTTGGATCTAAGTTTTATTTTTGCCTGGTTTTTGTAAAAGAAAGGGTGATTTTAGGGGGTTTTGCTCTTGAGAGCTTTTGGCTTGATTCTTCCTGTGATTGAGGATGCTAGGACGTATGGGAGACTATACTTAGCCATCTTGGATTGATTCCTCCCACGAAATCATCTCAATCATCGTTTTCGTATTTGGCTCGGTTTTGAAGCAACCTTCACTAAAATGGATAAAGGTCAGAACTTTTACAACGATCTTCACGATCGTTGATTGGAATAGGTTTCTGACATCCTAAGGAATGTATGTGTCAATTTTTGTGAAGTTTGGAGTCACGAATCAAAAGTTAGACCTTTTTGTGTTTTAGAAGTTCGGACTGATTTCACTGTTCATCAGGCTGGAGGTCAGACCGCCCATTTGAGAGGTCAGACCGCCCCATGAAGCGGTCAGACCACTAGGCTGAGAGGTCTGACCGCCCAACTCATTGTGAATAAAGTTTTTGGTAATTTTGGTTGTTTTGCTTTGGGGTTTCGATTGGATTCAATACAAGTCTTCCACTGTGCTTGTATATTGATCTTCATAGCTTTCATAGCTATTGGAGTGAAATTGGTATTGAATCCGATCTAGGAGAAAAAGTGATCATGCTCCTATTCACCCTCCCCCCCTCTAGTTGTTGTTTCGGTTCAACAAGTGGTATCAGAGTAAGGTTTGCTCTTTTGTGATCTTCACCGATCTTTGAGCATGGCAACTTGTATGAGGACTTGTGAATGCTTCTTTGCATCTTGTCGTGGTTCTTTTGCCATTAATGTCCGTCGTGACAAGACGCTTGAACGGTCAATTTTTATGTTGGCGGTTGAGGAGGAGTTCTCTTGTGATATTTGTGGCGATCTCTTTTGTTTTGATTGTCCTAGTTTCAGAGATGAGATACGCTTGGAGTCTAAGGAGAAGGAGCCTATTGGCATATGTGCAGTAGCGATTGAGGATGAGAATGATGAAGAGCTTTTCGAGGATGATCATGATGACTCTTCCGAGGACGATCCCCTACTCAAGCTAAGCAAGGTGAGCAGAGAAAAACTCATTGATGGCTTGTTGTCATATGAGTACAAATTGCATGCTCTTAGGAAGAAAATGAAATTGCTAGAAAGAGAGAATGGGGATTTGTCTCATGAGCTTGCAAAATTGAAAACCTCCATGTGTGCTTTTGATTCATTGCTTGTAGATATGGAGAACTTGAATAATTCTCTTGCATGTCTAAAATCTGAAAATGAATTATTGAAATCAAATGCTTCTATGCCATGTGATTCTTGTGTTGCCTTACATCATGAGCTTGATAATGCTAAATTAGAAATAGGCAATTTTAGATCTATGGCTAGAAATGATTGTGATTCTTGTGTAGGCATCCTTGCTGATTTTGAGAAGCTTAAATTGACTAATTCCTTTCACCTTAGCAATTAGAGAATGCTAGGGCTGAAATTATTGAAATTGAAGCTAGGACTTGTAGCATATGCTTAGAATATGAGAAATTGCTTAAGGATGGTTTAGTCTCTTGCAAGAATTGTGTTTGTTTAAAAATAAAATTGATGCTTTGAATTGCACGCTTAATACAAAGGCATCATTAATTTCTTTCACATCTTCCATTGATTTGAAGAGCGAGATTGAGTTTTTGAAGAAATTGCGCTATGATATGAGCACCAAGTCATGTGACTCTTGTATTTGCCTTCACTCCAAGATTGATGTTCTCAAGATTTCTCTTGCTTCTTTGCATTCGGAGTTGGAGTCTTTTTGTGCTAAACGTGAGTCATTTGATGTTGGTTTTTATGCCATCACTTTGGATAGCTCTTCTTTGGCAAGTGTGACTCTTTCTGACTCTTCTTGTGTTGTCCAAGGGATTTCTAAAAACAAAGGTGTCTCTTCCTCAAATGGTACTACATCTTCAAAAGAGAAGTATCGTTGCACCTTTTGTAAGAAAGATGGACACATTTTTTAGTTTTGCTTCCGCCGTGTCAAACACCAGCGTCGAATGTGTCGTCGAGCTTTTAGGGACACATATTTCTCTTCTCATGGCATGTATGAGCCTAGTGCCGACACCAGTACGATACCTACGACCAGTGGACGATGTACTTTGATGGGTCACTTACTTTAAGTGGCTCGGGGGCTGGGGTGGTCTTGAAATCTCCTACCAGAGAGACCTTAAAGTATGTCATTCAATTAAACTTTTAGGCCCCTAACAACTGGTAGAATACGAAGGTTTGTTGGATAACATACGAGCCGCGAAAACGCTCACAATTCAACGACTACTCGTGAGAGGAGACTCTCAACTAGTCGTAAATTAGGTTGAAAAATAGTACCAGTGCTCTAACCCGACCAAGTCTCGGTACTTATCGGAAGTTAGAAAGCTTGAAAAGCATTTTTTTTTTCTTTCGAGATACAATTTATCCCTCGAAAGGATAATTTCCTCACGGATCAGCTTGCTCGAATGACTTCTTCCCGATCACAAGTACCAAAAGGAGTCTTTTTGGAGTAGCTTCAGAAGCCGTCTCTGGTCGAAATACCAGAGACAACTCCTATTGAGATAGCCTCTCTAGAATACGAGAATACCTGAATGAATCCCATCTACAAGTATCTTCAGAAGGGTATACTACCCGATGATGATCTCGAGGCAGATCGCTTATCCCAAAAGGCCAAAATGTATACTTTGGTCGAAGGAGTCCTCTATGAACGAGGCACACAAGGGGTACTCATGCGATGCATATCGTAGAGAGAAGGACTAAACCTCCTTCATGATATACACGGGGGCATCTGTGAAACTCATGCTTCCTACAGAACGCTGGTCGGAAAGGCCTTTCGATAAGGTTTCTACTAGCCAACAGCCCTCTAGAATGCCAAAGAGCTGGTTAAGAAGTATGTACAATACCACTTTCATAGCAGGCAAATACACCAACCAGCTCAGGCATTACAAACAATTTCTCTATCTTGGCATTTTGTGACCTGAGGTCTCGATATCCTAGGACCGTTCCCAAAAGCTCCACATGGCTTCGGGTTCCTTTTTGTGGTTATTGATACATTCACAAAGTGGATCGGTTTAACTCCGGATCGGGATCACAAGTATAAAGAAATGGTTCAAGATGAGAAGCGTGATTACTCGGTTTGGGGTCCCGAGTCGAATAATCATAGATAATGGTAAACAATTTTCGAGCGCAAAATTCCAGGAATTTTGCGACGAGTTGGGTACCAAATTGTGTTACACCTCTGTTGCCTATCCTCGAAGAAATGGGGCAGTCAAAAGACCTGCGACGCCCTGTGTCATTACCCCGGGGGTAATCATACTTAGGCATACGGATTACTATTTGTTTGCTCATAAGAACACTGCTCCAACGAATAGTAAGCCTTTACCAGAGTTACACAGCAAAACAATAAGATAGAAACTGTACATCTTTATTTCAATAGTAGCCACGCAAGGCTTTGGTTCTTAATAGAAGTATTAAACAATTACAAAAGGGAACCTCTCCACTTCTCTCGCCTGCCCTGAAGTACCGGCCGCCTATTCGGCCCACTCGTCAAATACGGAGTCCATCTTGCCCTACTTCTCGTAACAAGTGCCCTCATCCCCTCAGCCTCATCTGTACCTACGTGTCCTTCGTCCCACTCGGGATAAATTCTGGTCGGGCTAGGATCTAACAAAGGAGAATACTAACAAGGTTGACTACAAATGTACTCAGCAAGCATTAATAGCAAAAGATGCACTTGATGACTTATCTCTGTTGGCTAATACATTTTCTAGCTCATCTATTTTCTGAAAATAAACAACTCGTTAAAACATTAAATGGCATATTTTAATACTGAAAACACTACTTGTCACTCGAATAGAGAATAGACCCCCTGGCGGTTCTCGTAAACTCCAATCCAGGAGACAGGCATGAATTCATGATTTTGTTTAGCACTGCGCGGGCTTGTACCACTTTACCCATAACTATTCTAAGCTCTCTCTGAGCTAGGGCTCCCGCATTTCCTTTGATGCGGTTTTGAGTTCAGAATACAAGACATTTTCCAAGTTACGTGATTAAGTCTCCACCCATTACTTTCCATCGATACTGACCCGGTCACGGTGCTGACCTAGTCATCCACCGAGTTCCAGTAATGTTGGAGTCTATCAAATTTTATTCGCGCACATACTTCTAGTTGATTTTACTTAAGTGCGTACGTAGCTATTTAATCCTCTAAATAAACTCAGGGTTAATTAATTTAGTTATTCTAGTAAGGATACCATATTTCTAACGTGTCAGACTATTTGTCTAATTTATAGGTTTGGTACGCTCGACAACGAACTTTTTATTAACAACATTTTAAGATATTTTATCTTGTTTCAAATTATCATGTACCGGACTGATCTATGACCGCTTACCCCTACGTGATCTAATTAAATTTGTTCAAATATTTACACAGTGCTAACGCTTACAAATTTTATTTCTAACCTCTATTGTTACATAATTCACTTACTAAAATTTACTAGAATTTACACATTTTCATAAAAATAATTCCTATACTTAAATTCCTAACCCTAACCCTAATCATCTAATCCCTAACTCCACCTAATCCATCTCTCAACTAATCCCTAATTTCCTCTCTCCTTCCCCTTTCATTCGGCCGCCACTCAGCCCCAGCTCCCCTTCTCACTTGCTTCTCCCCCAAATCCCATCTTCCTCTTCACTCTCTGGCCCGCTTTGGCTCTCGGCCCGGCTCAGCTCCGCCCCTCCGGCCTTCCAGACCTTCGCCCGCCTCCCGCTCCAGCTCAGGCCACGCCACCTCCCCTCCTAGTGTCGCCTTCCATGCTTGGCTCAATGCCGCGCCCAGCTCCTGCACATCGGCGCTACTACCCTCGGGCCGCCCCCGACTTAGCTCCCTCACTCTGCTCGGGCTTGACCCACGCCGTGGCCACCCTCGGCTCTTGTGCCGCCACCACTGGCCCGTGGGAAGCCCCCCTTCTAGCTCGGCCCGGCCAGCTCACCATCGCCACTCACTGGCGCGGCCAAGGCCTCCTCGGCCCCACGGCCCGTCCACTGCTGCCACCCGGCCTCCCGGTGCACTGGTGGCAGCACACTAACCCTAATCACAAATTTCATGGCTTGTCACATGGCTCGACCCGTGCGTGTCGACCTGTATTCATACCCTAGCCCCCTCCCCTGGTGCGCCGGCCATCGCCATTCTTGGCTCTACACAACCGACTAATGGCTTCTTTAACCCCTTACTTTCTTTCCTCTGGTGTCTTTGGTTTGCATGAGTTTGATTAATTATCTGCTGATGTTTGATGCTTAAGGTTCACTTTCGAATTTGATGGTATTGATGCATGGTGAAGAGGAAGTATGAATGAATACTTGCTGATGTTGGGTTTGCACCGCTACTGAGGTATACTACCCCCCTCCCCTAATCCCTCTCTCTACTGCTTCCCCCCTATTGCTCTATGATGAAAAGCCGATGCTCTGAGGGCTAATGATGAGGCCATTGCGAAATGTTGAAATGGGTGATTTATCTGGGTCATGCTTATATCCTACTAAGGGATTTGGTTCTGGCAAAAATGATGTTGGGGCATGAATGGGGTTTTACCTTGGGTTGGTTGGTTCAGAAAGGGCAGTGGTGGCGGTAGTGTAGTTGTTGCCGCCTTCTCTGGTGCTCTAGTCCTTGTTGATCCTGGTCTCCCTTGCTCCACCTTCCTCCCTTCTACCTTGTGCTCCCCTTCTCCTCCTCTGTGGGTGCTTGCAGGTGATGATGGTTGTAACATCCCAAAAAAAATGGTTTGTTTTGAAGTTTTAAAAGTAAAAATAACCATTTGAATTTTTCTATTAAAGTTAAAGCTTAATTAGAATTTTCAGAGTTCAAAAATAATTTAATATGAATAATCTCAATATCCTATTTTCTAGTTGCTACTTGAGTTTCAGTATTTTCTAAAAAGAAAAAGCTAATTAAAATCTCGGATAAGTCTTTGGGCCGAAACCCAATTCCATTCCAAACTCAGCCCAAGCTGTCTGCCCACTCATTCCTTAGCCTGCTTACCACTTTCTTCCGCGCGTAAAGCCTCAGCCGCCTCCCATTCTCCTTGGCATGGCATGAAAGCACTCAA
This sequence comes from Phyllostachys edulis, assembly GCA_036346405.1. Classification (NCBI taxonomy): domain Eukaryota; kingdom Viridiplantae; phylum Streptophyta; class Magnoliopsida; order Poales; family Poaceae; genus Phyllostachys; species Phyllostachys edulis. Next base: position 84,556,196 of record CM070562.1, on the reverse strand, counting down.
TTTCAACCGCCGAATTGCCTTTTGTGCTTGAGCCAAGCTAGCCGAAATCTAGCTCCTTTGTTTCCTTTTCCTTGTGTCTCCCTACCGAGTGGGTCCCGTCGCTAGCCACACCAGCATCTTCTTCAACCCGTGCCCGCCCCGACTCGAGGGTCTGCTTTGCTTCTAGACTGCCGCCACTTGCTCGCCAGATAAAGAACTGGCGGCTACCTCTTCGCTATTTGTTTTGATTCCAAATTAAACCACTGCCCAGCTATCAAACGAGCGCCGACTCCTGTGCCTCCCAAAGCTTCGATCCATCGTTAATTGCTTCAATCCAACGGTCTATTTTTCATTCACCAATTTCAGGCATATACTCCAACCAAACAACTAATCTTCAAGTTTGCCTGGTCAGATAAAAATCATCTACTTTCCAGGCTACCTTCAAGCACCACTTTTTCCCAGGCATGGAATCCAGGGCACCAACCAAACAAGCCCTGAGTCCACCGAACGACAGCGCCACTGGCTTCGTTTGGAACTCCTTCCTCTGGTCTTATATAAAGCCTTTCCCTCGCGTCAATCTCTTGGCCCTAACCCTCTCCTCCGAAACCCTAAAACCTCATCCTCAATTTCGATCTAGTCACATCGGATTTTGTCCAAGACCAAGCCGGCTGCCAAAGCTTAATTCACTAGAGTTCTTCACCGTGGGATTTTCTTCGGCCTCCTCGAGGTGTGCTTTGTGATCCTCATGCTGCCGCCAACCCGGTGCTTCTCATTCCTATCGGGCGCCACTCCTTCGCCAATTCTGCCACGGCCGTGAGGCTCTTCACCGCCAAGGTCGTCGTCGTTGCCGTGTCATCGTCGGACTCGTCAAGCCACTACCACCGAGGGATCCTCATCGTATCAGGGATCTGTTTTGCTCGTTGTTGTCGCCTCCTTGGTCATCGGTTGCCCTCAACTCTGCAATCCTCATCGTCGGCCATGGTGGCTTCGCTGCTCCCTCGTTGTTCTTCCTCCACTGATGTGGCAGCCAGTTCACCCTACACCTAAGCTTTTGTGGCCATGTGGCATCCAGTCATCAGCTACATGGAGCCCATGTGGTAAACCAAATCTCCACCTGATCCAAAAGGTCCACGGATCCAGTTCACCATGCACCAACTCATTGATAGTGGGACCCACCAATTTATTTTAATTCCTTTGTTTTTCTTTTCGGCCGAAATCCCTGCTGACGTCATATTTCCCTTTTTCCTTCTGAAAAATAATTTAGTAAATCCATAAATCCTGATTTTTCAGTATTTTATGTGATTTCAATCTTCCAAAGCCCATATCTTTTGCATCCGAACTCCGATTGAGTCCATTCAAATTCCTAAATTTGCTAAATTCGATATCTATTTATCTGAGATTTTATTTAATTTTTGGAGTTTGTTTTGTCTCTGTTATTTATTTATTTTGTTTGTTTGCTTTGTTTGTTAGTAGACGTTGATACTTTGGGAAGTTTTGAGCAAGAAGGAGATCACTAAGATCAAGATCAATTCCAGGATTTATTTCAAGGCAAGCTGTAGTCCTTTGATCATATTGAACCTATGATTTCAAAAGTATATTGTTTTATACAATTGTATGCTATCTTGATACAAATTGTTTTGGGGTTAGCTATTACCTGTTATCATTATGCCTCCGTTGATTATTTGAATGCCCTGAATCATTTGTCACCCTAGCATGGATAATTTTAGTTAGATATATTCATATCACCAACATGGGTATCGTACAAATGCTTAGTTTAGCTTAGTTATGATGGGTTCATTATCACATGTGTCATAATAATTACTCTTGATTTAATGATATATGGAATCGTGGTGGTTAGCCACTGCTTTCAAAATTTGCGTACCATGACAGGGTGTGTCATTAGTCTTGGTTAAACAAAATAGTTTTCGCTCGGGCGAGTGGATGGTGGATAGTGTGGGTGTTTCAACACATCGTGGGTTTGTGGTAGACTCGCCTTAGTAACTTGTCAAAGACTTAATCTTGTGCGCCATTGAACTGGGCCTTAACCGTACAACATGTCTAGTATGGGACGTTCCTATCTAATTAATTAGCGATGTTTTGATTTGGTTCTGTTTGGGTTGTGTTTGGCGCAAGAGGGGGGCCCTGTCTGGTTGGAAAGACATTCAATGTTGAAACCTTAGCGAGCAGAATTGGGTCAAAACAGAACTTTGTAAAGGCCTTGTCGCGTGCTCTAGACTACTTACCTAAGGTAGTGAGCAGTGGTATCAACGAATGCCAAACAAACTAGAGAAGTTGTGTCATGTGGGTAAAGCTGTACAACCTCTCCATAGTGTAAAACTATTCGAATAGCCATGTCCACGGTTATGGACATGTCCGGGGATTTCACACGAGAGATAGAGTTTCTTATAAAATATGTCGGAGTGTGAATGGGAAGTCCACTTGATGAATATAATGTTTGTTTGGTAAACGGGCAATTCACTTGGTGGTTTGTGTCGATTGGTGAATTGGGGATTCACTTATCAATGGTTTGGTTGGGAAGTGGATGGGAAGCTCACTGGTTGTTTCTAAGAAATTGTTTAATTATTTATTATTGTTTTCAACTACGCATTTTAATCTATTTATTATATTTATCGGCAATGTTGTTTTCTGCAAAAGAACCATACAGCAAACATTTGTCAAGCTATGCATGAATACTATTTGCATACATTTCCCTACGGCTTGCTGAGTGCTTTGTGTACTCACGGCTTTACGCCTTTGTTGATCAATTGAAGAATATCAAGCTGCTTAAGAGTTCTTTCAGAAGGAGGACTACGAAGGTTTTACGGATTAGGATGCGTTCTACACTCGATTGCCTGTGGGCATGTTGATTAGCCATTTCAAGAGTTTCGTTCCACTGCAAAAGTTTATTTGTTTCTTTAGCCCTGCATGGCAAGTTAAGTAAACGTTGACCATAAGGTCCAGATATTATTACTATTTGTTACTTTGATATCTTTTTAGTTAAATTGAATAAATGGATGGTATTTCATCATCGTTTCCTGTGTGAGCTAGCAACTGATCTGGGACTAGTTCAGAATACACAGAGGGTTCATGAATTGTATTTTTCGGTCCTGACAGAGGTGGTGTCAGAGCCATATCGACTGTAGAGCGCAACCTTAGTTAGCATGGTCATTTTAGCTAAAAGCTTCGAATTTTATTTTCTAAATCAAATCAACTTAATTTGACTTGAGCAGTTGTTTTTCTCTCATCTACTCTATTCTTTTCTCATCTCAGTCTATTTTATTTTTATCCTATTCTATTTTATTCTCATCTTGTGCTAAAAATCTGGTTCCTTATCTTTGCTGAATTTCGTTTTATGATCTTAAATTGACTTTCTTGCCTCACTAAATTCTCTAGTCCGGAAGAAGGAAGTCAAGTCATCGACAATCATCAAGAGTATCTACGTCACTTCATTCCAGTTGAGTTTGAAGAGTCTTCATTCTCTAGTCCAGAGTAGGAGCTATCAGATTAGAAGTCTTTAGTATCGTTTTTATACCGTTGTTGCATTAGGTCTTTATTTGGGTTGTGTGTAAGCGGGAGCTATAGTTCTGCTGTCAAGCATTATGTTGCAATCACACTAAGGCTTTAAATTGAAGAGTTAGTTGTGCTTTCATAGTGTTCCAGCTGTGTCTTCTTTGTCTTTTCTCTTTGGGTGTAATCTGTTCCCCTAATTAAGTTGTTTTTGTCTTCTCTATCTGTTCTGGCTCATCTATTGTGTAAAGAATTGCTTACCTGCTAGTCGAGAATCTAACTTCTTGACCTCATCGTCATGGGAGGCAATGCTCTTTGCATATCGCTCTTCCCACAACCTGGCCTCCTGATCTTTTTCTTTGGCGATACGGGTAATCTCGTGAACAACCAAGACCTTTTCTTTATCCTTGATTTCGAGCTTCCCCATTTCGACGACCTTTTCTGAAAAAGAATAAGAGTTAGAAAAAGCAAAGAAGGTCATTGGCATAAACGGTCTTAAGTTCGAAACTTACCGTTTATTACTCCCTACAACTTTTGAATTGCAGAGTTCACCTCCTGAAACTCCTTCAAAAGGGCCACCTTCTCTTCCCTCAGCTTTTTTGTTTCGACTTTCTCGTAGTCGAGCGAATCAGCCAGGGTCTTTTCGTCGCTCTCGAACCTACAGAGATAAAAGGTAGACATAAGCATAAAACAAGTGGTCGTAAGTTCTCCTACGACCAGTACATAGTCGTAAGTTTTTCTACGACAATCCTCCGGTCGTAAGTTCTCCTACGACCAGTACCTAGTCGTAAGTTTTTCTACGATAATTCCCTGATCGTAAGTCCTCTTACGACCAGTACTTAGTCGTAAGTTTTTTTTACGACAATCCCTATAATCACTGTGCAAGTGGTCAAAACATAAGCAACTATGACTAGCAGTGACTTACCATCTCTTTGCCTGCTCGCAAATTACCGCTTTCTCCAATCGCAGCTGAACAAGTTGTCTGTTGTATTCAGCAACAGTGACAATTTGTTCCAAACCTTTCTGCATAAAGAAAGACAAAGAGAAGCGAGAAAAAACACATATGTAAATGTCGGGCGGCAGGTACTTACATTCATGGTCGTTTGAGCAAACAAAGATAATACTCTCATGGGGTTCTTCAGTTCATCGATCTCTTGAACTCGGTTCTGCCACACCTTTTCAAGATGCTCGTCATCGAATACACCCCCCTTGTTAGGAATGTCCTTAGGGTGAAGAACCCGCACTGCTACAAACAAGCTATAGAAGACGCCTCATCACAGGCGATTCCATTGGAACCGTCTGTGATGAAATTATCACAGACAATTTTTGGAACTGTCTATGACATATAACTATCACAGACGGTTTTTAAATAGAATCGTCTGTGATACGTCACAGACGGTTCTTAACAAGAACCATCTGTGATAATCTCGGTCATCACAGACGATTATTGTTAAGAACCATCTATGAAGTATCACAGACGGTTCTATTTACAAACCGTCTGTGATGTCTCCGTATATCATAGACGGTTTATATTAAAAAACCATAAGTGATTTTACCATGGATTGTGTGCCACGGCAGAGGCGTGGCAGAGGATTGTGTGCCACGGCACAGGATTAGCTGCCACGGCACAGGATTGGTAAAATTTGAGAGGAAAATTTCAAGCCATGGTAAAATAAGAGATGGTTTTTGTCTGAAACCGTCTGTGATTCGCAGCGCGGGAGTTCAAAAAATTTTGAACTAGTGCGCGGGAGGCAACATTTTTTGGGGCTATGCTTATATATTTCCGGCTGGGACGCGTTGGGGCGAGGCTAACTAGGAGTTCAAGCATATTTTCGTCGAGCCGCATCATCTACTCCATTTTCGGCCGCCGCCTTCATTTTCCTTTGTCTCTCCCCGTCCAGTGAGTTATCGTTTGATTCGTCTCTAGATCCTCTAGATACTAATACTCGCCTCTCGTTGCCTAGTTCTGCCTCAAGCTCGCAGTTACCGTGAACCATGCTCCGTCATATCCGATCGCCGCCGTCAAGCTGTCCCGGAGTGGCTCCATCATCATCATCCACCTTCGTGAGCTCTTGGACCCTCGTGAGTAGAAATGTGAGGCTTAAATAGCATTCCCGCTCCATCCAGCTCGCTGCCACCATTTAGCTTCTCACCGCTGCCGCTCATCGCCGGCACAACTCCAATGACCATAGGTCTTCGTGTCACTACCATAGCATTGTGGTTGCTTCCTGGAGTCATTCGTTTTCTCTGTCGCAATCGTGCCATTCGTGTCGCCTCTCATCGCTGCCGGCAATGCTTTAGAATCCTTTTTTGCAATAGAAAAAACTATTACAGACGGTTCTTGTTCAGAACCGTCTATGATAGCTTTTTTCATAGACGGTTTGAAAACCATCTGTGATGATACTTTGTGTAGTAGTGCTGAGCACAAGATCTGAACGCACGAGATCACACAACGGAAGCAGGGCTGAAGAACCTGAAGGAATGGTTGAAGAAATCAGACACTTCTTCTTCTTCGGTGGTAGCGGCATCAGTAGCTTGACCTTGGGGGTTGGGAGGAGCATCTACAACGATCTCTTTCCCAGCGTGATGGTCGAATGATTTATCACCATGGTCGAATGCTTCCGTCACTACCTCTACCGTCTTCGCTTCTGGCTCCACGACCACCTCACTGGTCGTAGCCGCTTCAGCAAAAATGGCACCTTCCACCTCGTGGACAGTGGACAATCCTTCGACCACCGCCACCGTCATTTCTCCGACTGTCGAAGAAGTAGCGGTGGATTCCTCGATAGGAACGTCCTTGAGGACTGGAGGAATTGGGCTAAGGTTACAAAGAGGAAAACACGTCAAATAGTAAAAAGCAAAAAGATAAATATTGTTCTTACACTTTTGTCTTTTTACATACCTTCGTTTCCCGGATTTGATCTTGAATCTGGAAGAAACCTTCCCTAAAGAAGTTTTCTTTGACTTCTTCTCTTCGGCCACATCTGGTTGAAACTCAAGTTGAGGAATGGGGTCAGCCACAACCACGTCTGGTCGTGGGTCTTGAGCGAGAATTACCGCTCCTTGGGCCTCATGACTCTCCGGATGGCCGAGACCTGTCTTGACCACCCCAAGGGCAGCACTGCTCTCGACCTAGGCACTGCTAGTGCAGCAGTTTCCTTCACAAAAGACATAAAACTCATCTAGTTCTCTTTTTCTAGCTGATTGATAAAGCCACGAGAGGCACAAACTGTAAAAGTCTTGTTGTCCTAATAGAAGGGTACCTTAATCTTGGGGGATTTGTGTTTGAGAGCTTCGGTCGCTTCGACTACCTTTGCCTTCTCTGCAGCAGCCATGTCGACAGCAAATTTTGCAAAGGGCCTGGTCGAATCAGCAGAACATGAACCTGCGCCTCCCTTGTTGACGACTTTTACGATTCGACGCTTTTTGGCCGGAGGAACCTTGACTTGCTCCGCCTCTGCGCCAACGACTATCAGTTCGACCTTTTCATGGTCTTGATGGTCTTCCATGCCTACTTTCTGCATAAATCAGAAAAAGAAATACTACTAAGTGGTCGTAAGTCTTTCTACAACTAGTACCTGATCATAAGTTTTTCTACGACAATCCTCTGGTCGAAAATCTTTCTACGACCAGTATCTAGTCGTAAGATTTTCTATGACAATCTTCTGGTCGCAAGTTCTCCCACGACCAATATAAAGTCGTAAGATTTTCTACGACTACAAGATCCTAAAGATGAAATCAATCTTTGATTACCTTTAGGCATTCCATCTTGTCCTCTGCAGACAAAACCGCAAGAATTTGAGGAGCCACCATGTTGGGTGGCGGGGATTTCTCACAAATAAGCTTGACTCGAGCGTCAATTTCTGCTTGTGGGAGATATGCAGGAGTAAGTAAACTTTTAATATCCAACTTCGAAATCAACAGAAATAGAGCTAAGTTGAAAATTTACTTACCCTTCTTGTAATCTCTGGTCGGGTCTTGCGGCCTCGAGTACCTCCACATGGGATGAACTCTCTTCTTCAGAGAGCTAATACGGCGCGTGATGAAATCCTTCACCACGTGCCATCCAGTGAGCCCCTCTTCCTTCAAGTCTTTGATGGCTTGAATGTAAGGGGAGGTCTGGCTGAGATCCTTAGGAGTCGAATACCAGGAAGGAATCTTATCAGCACCATTTCCAGCAAAAGGGAGGTTGTCTTCACTGGTCGTCTCCCAATAGAACCACCTCTTCTTCCATCCTAGCCACGACGACCGGGTGAACATCTGAATATACTCATTCGACTTCCCATCGTAGAGCTTCAGACTGCAGCTATCAGCGATTTCGGCCATTCTGGTCATCCCATAGAAATACTGGAATAGCTCTAAGTCGGCTGGAATCACCAAGTAGGCCTCACACAAGTATATGAACACACCTAACATCGTAATGGAATTGGGAACCAGGTTCACCAACTCCACCCCGAAGTGTTCGAGTACGAGTGTGAGGAAAGGATGAGCAGGCAAGTGAAGGCCACACTCACAGTACACCTAGAAGAAGGGAATTTGCCCAATCTACCCCGATGGCCAATGTTGCCCAGCCCATCTTCCGCGCCTAGCAGTACAATTTGGTTGGTGACAGAGAACGCAAGAACTTGATGAACAGTTGAAGTGATTTGGGGAAAGGTAAAAAACCCTAAGTCTCACCCATGTTAAGTTTTTATAACCGCATATCTGAGTTAAAGATGTGGCAACTCAATAGTTGCCACCTCTTCAGGAACTACTCCAACAGACAGGTCTATGAGAGTCGATTGAGATTCTTTAATTTGTTTGTTCGAGAAAACCAAGTCTGTCTTTACATCTCAAGCGAAATTACCTTCTTGACCAAGTCTATTTCTGGTCAAATAAAATAGCAGTCGGAAAGGTTTTACTTCTGATTACAGTACTACGACCACTTTGTGGTCGTAAGATTTTCTACGACCACCTTGTAAGTCATAAGATTTTCAACAACTTTCTTGACCAAGTTCATTTCCGGTCAAATGAAATATCGGTCGAAGAGCTTTTCCTCCAACCACTGTTCTATGACCATCTTCTGGTCGTAAGATCATCTATGACTCCTTTTCCAAGTAAGTTATTTTCACTTGGAGCTGGGGGCTAGATGACGAGGATCTAATATCCTCATTTAATTATTTATCTGTAATTCTTATTATGGATAATAAAACCATCATATGGTTCTTAAGTATACCCCTTAATGGTAAGTGAGGGAAAAGCTGGAGGTCGTAAGTTCTTCTACGATCACCCCATAGTCGTAAGTCCTTCTACGACTACCTCGTGGTCGTAAGTTCTTCTACGACCATTCCCTAGTCGTAAGCTTTTCTATGACTATCCCCTAATCGTAAGTTCTCCTACGATCAGTCTGTGGTCGTAAGCTTTACTACAACCACCACCTGGTCGTAAACTCTTCTACGACCAGTCTCTAGTCGATGGGGCTTACAGACATATGGACCTGGTCGATTAGGGAATCTTCTACACCATATTTAAAGATATGGGTAGTTAATTATACTTTATCTAGAATAACTACACGTTTAACTCTTTGTCCTGATGATAACTGCTTGGTGACGTGGGAACATTACAACTCCAGTAATAATATCTCGTAACTGCTTCAACATGTGAAGCGTTGAGGTGCCCTTTGGACTGGAGAAACGGTCGTCCACTTCGAGTTCTATATAAAAGACAGAATCATCAGGAGGAAAGGCAGAGGGGAATCGAGAGGCACAATCAGGAGCACAAGATATTATACTCGAGTCTTTCTCTTGATTTGTAACCAGTATACTCGATATATCCACACAAGAGTAGGATTGTTATTCTTTCTGGAGAAAGCCTGAATCTGTATAAAAATTCATGTGTCATTCTTTCTGTGTGATTTAAGTCTTGGAGACCCCCCGAATCAAACAATCATTACGTAAGATTAGTCCTAAAACACCGACACGATGTATGAACGACCCTCGGTGCGGAGGAGCTCAGGTCTTGACCGTCTATTGGGTCGTGGAACTCGGCGCACAAGTGCACTGCAATCCTGAAGGTGGGCCTCCCAACAGGGAAGTGCTCCTAACTCTATAACTGCAGCAGCATGTAGTAGACGACAAGGACTGTTTCCACTAGTGTTTGCGGCGAAAGCGCCACACAACCCTCTCATGCGTGGTGCAAAGGATACCGATCCAAATCAGAATGGGGCATCTCCTAGGCTCACACAACCAAAGACTCGGCAATGTGGACGGCGTTATGGTACACCCAATCACCCTGTATGGTGGGAAACAAGGCCCAACCGAAAAAAAACAATAGGTACATGACGATGTGCGTCCTAACAACCTCATTCAGTGCATTCGCCGGGCATCGACTGAATTGCCTAAGCGTGCATTCACGAGGCATCGACTGAAATACCTAAGCCACGTCCGAGGGACACCATGGGCCCTGTCTAGGATAGCTAGACCAAACCGATACGCCAAGCGGGCCTTCCAATTTGCTGGCGAACGGTGTGAAACAATTTCTTCTCCCGTGATTGGCAGACCGGTCAAGAAGGACATATCTTAGAGAGTGATCGTCATCTCTCCCCACTGAAAGTGGAAGGTGTGCGTCTCGAGTCTCCATATGTCAGCAAGTGCCGACATCAGACTGCCGTCCAGTGTGAAGTAGCGGCTAACGTAGAGCATTCTCACAAAGGACAACAAGCTCGTCTCCCGAAGGAGTGGGACATAGCTAGTGTCAAGCTCCCAGTAATGCCTCTCTGACCTAAGAACAAGGGATGAAGGACCATCCCCATCCCCAGTAATCCACAACTTGCTACGGTGATGTTCATCGTAAAATGGTTCGAGTAGCTCCAGTAGAGGAGGCTTAGCCCTGGTTCCTAGCATGCAAGAGATTAAATGTCAAGTCAATTCGCAACAAATAGAATGCCGAAAAGCATGGAAACGAAGCATTAAAACGAAATGAAGTACATAAAGACACAAATATTACAACACTACCCGTTAACATAAAATGACGGCATTACAACATGCTGATTCCGAAGGAACTATGCCGGAGTTCCCTCGCCATCGTCGCTCATGCATCGGTCGACGCCCAGCTCACCACCAACGTCGTCGCCATGCGCCCTTGCCCGTGACACTGCCTCCCATAATCTCCCCAGGACCCCTCCAACCCATTTTGGCCGTCGCCCACAACTCTCGTGCCGTCGCTCGTCACCGCTCACCGTTGGCGCCATCGTCCAAAACCGACGGTTGCTTCCTCTATTTTCTCTCTCTGTGTTCTTTGTTCTTTCTCTATTTCATTGATCGCGGGTCCCACTTGTCATTCCTCTCAAGAGGGAAGGGTATGGAGGTCATTTTGCAGTGTTTATCTCTCCGAAATAGCATATAATATTATTATAATAGTCTCAGTCTCCTAGAGCAAAGAGTCACACAATTTTAGTGTTTTTGGACAAATACACAATTTTTGGATGTCCAGCAGCTAATGACATAAAAGTTGAGCATCTTGTAGTCAATTTTGACCTATCCCAGCATCACAAAACTATGAGAACTGGAGTGGTCTTTTTTGCTACTGCTTCTTTTTGTTTTTAGGCATTGCGCGTTCGTAAGTTTGTGATGAGTACCGTTGTACCGAACACACTCCGATCTTCGTATTGAAAAAGACAAACCAACGAGGTATACAGAGCTACAATTGTAGTATTACCTCCACAGGGATGGATCCACAGAAAAAAAAAGTCATCGGGATCATCATTGGCACATTAGGACTATTATAGGCATGAATTAGTAATGATATTTTGTAGGGTTACTTTGTTTATGGGTTAAGTTATATGCAAAGTTGTGAATTCCATTCTGGTACCGACCGGAATGGTCGGTATATGCCGTACCACCACCCAAAAGGGCACATAGCAGCTCCCATCCCATACCAGCCATGATTCCGACCAATTCCGGCCATTCCGGTCAATCCCGGCCATTCCGGGCAGAATTGAGCTTTCCACCTATTTCGGTACCGGTTGATAGAGCAAAGGAGTCGATGATGCTTTCAGGGAGCTGGAGAAAGGCACAACAAGAGGATGATTTCTAACGGTGAGGAGCACGATTTAGAGGAAGAAAACTGCATTAGATCGAGGGATTCTTGACGGAGGAACAAAAGATTTTGGGGAAGAAAACTTCTTCGGATCCAAGATTTTGGGGTGGAGCAGATGGCGCTAGCTCAAGCAGTCTAGCACCGACAGTTTGCTAGGGCAGAGCAGATGGTGCGGGCTAACCGTCATTGAGATTGCCTCGCCGTCACTCAGAGCTCCTCATGTTTGCGGGTGATCTCTGTTTAGAAAGGAGAGAGAGAGAGAGAGAGAGGTTGGTTGGTAGGGGAGAGATGGGGAAGAAGCTCCCGTGAGTAGGGCTGGAAACGAGCCAAACTAAGCTGGCTCGAGCCATGCACGTTTCGGCTCGGGTGAACAGTGGGCTCGGCTCGTTTTGGAAACGAGCCAAGAGAGGGGCTTGGCTCGGGCTCAAAATGGAGCTCGAGCTGGCTCGAGCGGCTCACGAGCCCGAGCCAAAATAATGATCGGCCAAAGATTACAATGAGCCCAAGCCTAAAACAACATCGCTCAAAGATTATAGGCAAGATCTGCATCAGATTCACCATCAAGATCCCAAGATCCATATTGCAATCAACTAATCCAAAGTGGTCTCACTAGATCAAGAAATTTTTCTATCATCCATTCATCCAGCACTAAGAAACTAAGAAACATGCACCGAAACAAGCATTCATCACAAGAACAAACAAGCAAATCGCAAGATCAAGCATTCAAGGTCCTTCTTGATCTCCTCCATCCTCCTGGCCCCGGCGCTAGCGGCCTGGCACGGTGGCGCCCATCGTCGCCTCCAAGAACTCGCCCCTCGCCTTCAGCCCTTCACCTTCCTCCCTGTCTCAGCGCAGACGAAAAGATCAAGACCCTCCGCCGCGGATGGAGGAGAGGCAGATAGAGAAGAGAACGGGCTCGGGAAGGACCGGACGGCCATGCGGTGGAAGGGCGACGGTGGTGGCCGGAGCTCGGAGGATTGCGGGCGCGGAGGAAGAAGGCGGCGGTGACGGCCGCCTCGCCTTGATGGCCTCTGGCCCTCCACCTCCGTGGATTCGAGAGAACTGACGGGCGGCGGCCTCCTTATTGTGCTCCAAGTCCCAATGTGAGAGGGAAGGGGCGGGGATTTGACGACGCCAGCCACCAATGAGGAGCCGGGAGAGGAAGGGGCGGGGAGAGCTTCAGGAGGATTAGGGATTTGGGGAGGTCTAAAGAGGAACAGGTCGAGGGGCTTCAACAGGACAGGGGACGCACTAGGCTACGCGGGCTGAACGAGTCAACGAGCCGCCTGAGCGGCTCGCTAGCGGCTCGATTTTTAACGAGCTGAAAATAGGGCTCGACTCGACTCGAAAATTAACGAGACCGAGCCGAGCCGGCTTGGCTCGTGACGAGCTCGAGCAGGCTCATCAACCTTAAGCTATTTTTCCAGTCCTACCCGTGAGTCTGCTACTTATGGCCGAGTCGCTGAGAGCTAAGGATAAGAATAGAAGTGGGGCCATGGCTGAAGGAATCTTGACTTGTTTCCACTAATCAAGTTGTTGCGTCTATTCATCCTGCAGCACTTCATCTATTCTTGTTTCCAGTAATTTGTATAAAAACACACACACACATATGATCAGACTTTCTTTTTTAAAAGGACAAAGAAAAGAAAAGAAAAGAAGAGAGGAGCGGCATTAATACGCTCACTCAGGCTCGCGAGTTTAGAAAACGAACTTGAAATGTCCCATATGAATTCAGATGCAAAATCCCGGGAATATCACTTGCTAAACCAGCAAATGGCATTACTTAACTCTGGTCAATGTTCTTCCCGCCATATCATCACTTGACCCTAGTCCTTATAGGCTTATACGCTGGATCCGCCCCTCCTTTGTCTCGTAATATGAGTTTGGGAAGTGTCGTCGTACAGTATAAGTCCATTGCTAAAATCAAATACATAGTTATTATAATATTTCTACTGTATACCCCTCCTTTAATGCAACAAAGTGAATGAGTAGTTTTAGCATGTAATTTAATAGGGTACACATGGTCCACTGATATTGATTTTTTTTTCTTAGATTTAGTGCATCGTGACACTGTGCATTTGCGAATTAGGGTATCTTTAATAGTGTATTTATTGTCGTCTCTTAACTATATCACGTCAATAAAATCCTACGTAAAGGAGAGAGAGCACAGGTCGTCTCTTCCTGAAAAGACTATCGTGCACGCGAAACAAGACATGATACATTAATCTACTCTAGTTGACATGTAGATCCGTTTCAAAAAAAAATTATAAAATATAAATATTGAAGAATATATTAGAAACTATCTATTAGAGATATTGTCTCTAAAGATGATGTAGTATATATTAAAGATAAAATTATCTTTTACTATTAGAGATACCCTTATCATCGCATAGAGGATCAAACACTTCAGACTTTTAAGTCAAGGGGACTGGGCCAATGGGCCTGCCAGTCATTTTTGATGCGTTCGATGAGGTGATGAGGACAGGAACCTAAAAGCTAGCAGGTACAAGACCTATGACCCCGTAGGACCTTCTTGATACGGCGGGAAGAACATTGACCAGAGTTAAGTAATGCCATTTGCTGGTTTAGCAAGTGGTATTCCCGGGATTTTGCATCTGAATTCATATGGGACATTTCAAGTTCGTTTTCTAAACTCGCGAGCCTGAGTGAGCGTATTAATGCCGCTCCTCTTTTCTTTTCTTTTTCCTTTGAAAAAAGAAAGTCTGATTATAGAGAGCAAGATGAGCCGATCCTACCATGGAGTATCTGGATATCTTCGTGCACCGGTGTACGCATGTTTGAGCGAGTTGTACGCCTAGCACTGCAAACAATTCGTCATGCACGTCCAAAGAAAGAAAAGAACCATACATAAAGCCAAGCAGCCAACGAAAGAAAGACCATTCCCAAACACAGACAACGACAACTCCTCGCTCGCGCTCGCGCTCTTTCGCTGCTGTCATGACGCGCCGGACCAACCACACCGCGTCGCCCTCCATGAACGCCACGGCGGCGACCATGATCACCTCGTCTCCGTCTCCGCCGAGGCCGCCGCCTCCCGCCCCCGCCGACGCGTGGGGCCCCTACTCCAGCTCGCGGGCCTTCTTCTCCAACGTGGCCACCATCCTCATCATGCTTGCCTGCGTCTCCCTCCTCGCCTTCTCCCTCCACGCCGCCGCCCGCTTCCTCCTCCGCTGTCTCGCCCGCCGCCGCGCCGCTCAGGCGCAGGCGCAGCCTCCCAAGCCCCCGTCCGACGACGACGACGCCACCGCCAACGCGGCCGGCGCCGGGTCCGGCTTCCCAGTGGCCGGCGGGTGGGCCGAGGCGGAGTGCGCCATCTGCTTGTCGGAGCTGGCGGACGGCGAGCGCGTCCGCGTGCTCCCGGCGTGCGGGCACGGTTTCCACGGCGCCTGCGTGGAGGGTGGCTCGCGGCGCGCGCGTCCTGCCCCACCTGCCGCGCGCCGTCCCGGCCGTCGCGGGCGGGAGAGCCCTAGCCAACGTTCCAGCTCGCTGCTAATACTCCCTAGCTTTCGCCGCCCTTCCGCGCTGGCTCTGTAGCACAGACAAGAAGTGACAACAAGTACATTGTGTTGGAGCTAGCTCAGCTCTGTGATAGTGTGATGTACTGATGTCCATTGAGTACTACTCTTTGATGGTGTATGACGATGCAAATCGACACTAGCCATCTGCTCGTGCATATGGAGTAATCATTCCTCTTCCATTTCCATGCCAATCTTGCACGCATCTGTTGATTCTTGCTTATCCATTCATGAATTCGATGGCGTTGGCTGTAGTAAGCCTGTAATTTTTTCCGTTCGAGCAGGCTCGTCAGTGACGAACTGACAATGCAGCTATGGATTCCAGTGACTCGGAGACGAAAAGAAAGGGACAGGGCAAACCAGAGATCAACAGAGTACAGTGTTGTTGGCTCAGTCGGCTGCCGCTACGAGAATATTAGGCACGGCTGTAGGCCGCTTGCGGCTGGGCTGTACAGTTCAACTGAAAAGGTTTCGTATTTAGTCTGTCTAGTTTTTAAATAGATTACTATAGCTTCTAGATGAGAATGTCTGAAATGCCAATAAGATAAGTAATGATTTGTTTGATATCATTTAACGGTAATTAATAATAATTAACGATGATTGCTGCAATTAATACAATTGACTACAACTACCGCAATTGACTATAATTAATAACAACTATCGCAAATTAACGTAATTGATCGCATTTGACGACAATTAACGCAGTTTATCACAATAAACCGTAATTAACAACAATTATTATATAAATAAATACAATAAATAATTCATTTTTTCGTACTTCTTTTTAATGTAATCTCACTTGAAAATTAATAGTACCGAACTATTATCTTTACATAACTATCGTATGTTATATGCATTTGTATCCACGACAAACATGTTACTTTCACAATATTTTTTCAATGATTACAATTAAAAATTATTAAAGAACTAACATTGGAGAATGTACCTCGAGGTGGAGAAATTTTTTTTTTGAAATAATACATTTTTAAAATAAATTACAAAACTAGGTTATCATCTCAAAAATTGCAAAATAGGTTCACGTCGCCATTTCATCTGGCGACAGGTTCCTATCGCCAGATGAAATGGCGACGAAACCTGTACAGGGGTAGGTTCACATCGCCATTTCAAATGGCAACGAGAATGTATGAATTTTAAATATAGCAAATAAACTCAAAAATTACAAAAAAATTTGTGGAGTATCCAGATAGAGTGTTCTTGCTTGTGTAATTTTTCATAATTTTATCCATTATGAATTTGTCTCTAAAATTCATTTAAGTATACTATTTGTAGAATTTATAAATATACTAAATGAGGTCCAAAATTATGAAATTTTTGTGAGCGCTCCTTACATAGTGTAATTGTTTGTGTAATTTTTCTAGAATTTTATATGCTCTGAAATTATCTCTAAAATTCTGAATTTAGGTTTCCGATACAGTGTACTCAATTGTTTACCCTTAATTGTTGAGATAATTTCATAGCATATAAAATTCTGAAAAAATTACACAAACAAGTTCACTATGTAAGGAGCAACCATAAAAAATTTCATAATGTTTGGACCTCATTTGGTATATTTAAAAATTCTACAAATAGTATACTTAAATAAATTTTAGAGACAAATTCATAATGGATAAAATTATGAAAAAATTACACGAGCAAGAACACTCTATCTGGATGCTTCACAAAAAGTTTTGTAATGTTTTGAGTTTATTTACTATATTTAAAAATTCATACATTCCTGTCGCCATTTGAAATGGCGACAGAACCCGCCTCAGCAGTGTCTGGGTTCTGCCGCCATTTCATCTGGCGATAGAAACATGTCGCCAGATGAAATGGCGACAGAACCTATTTTGCAATTTTTGAGAAGATAACCTAGTTTTGTAATTTGTTTTAAAAATGTATTATTTCAAAAAAATTCCAAGGTGGACCACATTGCAATTCTTCCTTCGAAGAAAATAATTTTATTTCTTTGCGATATTCATATGTACAGTCGAAATACTGGAGCACAATAGAAGTAGGGAAAAAGTCGAAATATTGGAGCACAATAGAAGTAGGGAAAAAGGTACAAATTACAATATTCATAGGTACACATAGAACTTCTACCCACTACTTTGTTGGCATAGAATCTGTTAGTACAACAGATTTCATTCTCCTCTATTGTCAAATCCCTTCCAGATTCAATTGGTGAAAACAATCCATCAGCCTTTGGGTCAGAGAACTCATCTGGATCAATATAATGAAGCAATGAAAACAGTTCCAGCACGTTATTTTGCAATGGTGTTCCATGTACAGTGAAGAGAAAAAAAGAGGAACAAGGTCACATGGTTAGATCATGCCGAAAAAAGACAATCAGAATGCAAATCAATGAGAAGGAACTGCTATGATAACAACAAAGGAAGAAATAAATTCAACATGTTCCAGGGATTATCTAACTCAGGTCACGAGTCGTTGCAGAAAGAAGACTGTAGGGGTGAGGAACTGCCTGATCAAACCCAATTAGATTGCTCATGAACCGGATCTAAAGTCCATGGCGGTGTAAGACAACTGTAATGCCTCTAAAGACCATTAGTTAGCATTACCAAATCATGGGGAATTAATTTCCTATGCTTACTTTTTATTTCAAATTACTATTCTGACATGCTATCCCTCCCGGGGATGAAACAAAATCAATACATACAACTTAATGAGAGACTGGAAGTTGAAAGCATTATTTGTGCAAGATCATTTCTTGCTTGAGTACCTCTGGAGCAGCTATTGAATTAAAAAATAACAATTACCAGTTTTTCATTTTCCTACCTGGCAACTTTACGCCAAAGGCCACCGAACCCAACTATGATCTGTAGTGCATAAGCAACGATCAAAGCACCTTGTGTTCCACGCATGATTCAGAGGAATTTCTGTACAGAATAATAGGTGATTCATCAGGTCTAGATATAGACAAACAATATCGGAAAGCAAGTAGCATTATACTTGTTTTCAACATACAGTGTGTGGATTTGGTTCATTGGCATAACGACCAGCAAGGATGATCGAGGTAACTGCAAAGCCCAGAAAAACGAAACCTGCAATCACAAGATGGTTTCTCTTGAAACGGAGAAGTCCTTTATCAGCAAGAGTTGCATCATTGACCATTCTCTGAGCCAGGCGCCATGGATGCAGATGGTCTCGCAATCCCGGAGCTGGCCTCGGAGTACGGATGCGGATCCAAGCTGCTCGAGACGCCGGCTAGGCGAGACGCTGCGACGGTGGACGGGCTCACAAGGTAGTGCTCGCGTCTCGGCGGCGACGACTGGCAGAGAGGCAGAGGAGATACCTCTAGGCCTCCGGCGACGAACGCATCACGATGCGGATCTCGGTGCTCTGAGAGGAACACGAGGGCAGAGGTGGGAATGGGGAATGGCTGTTGCGAGGACAGGCGGGAGGAAGCAGAGGTGTCGGGGAAGGAGTTCGGCGGCGGCTCGGGGAAGGAGGAGGCCGGCGGTAGCGGCGGCGTCGGGGGAGGAGGGAGCCGGAGAGGAGGGAGGAGGAGGGCGGCGTCGCCGGAGGAGGGATGAGAGAGCTCAGCGGCGGCGCGGGCTGCCAGATCTGGCCGGGGAGAGAGGAGGAAGGGAGGAGGAAGAGGAGGGCGGAGGAGCGGGTAGGGCGGCAGCGGCGTCGGAAGGGGAGGAGGAGCGGGCGGGCGGGAGGGCGGCCGAGCGGCTGTAGGGTTGGGGGAGCCGTGAGTAGTGGTGGGCATTGGGCCGGCCCGTGGGCGTCGACGCGTCAGGTTTCAAACTGCGTCGTCTCGTGTCGGCTCGGCTCGGTCATCCCGTCGTGCCGTGTCGTATCTGTCCGTCTTATCTCTGGTCAGGCTTAGACACGGTTCAAAACCCGTTGTGCCAGAGCTATACCGTGCCGGCCTAATCCCGGGCCTAAGTAACTATAGACATCCAAGACAACGATAACTGTCGTCGCTAGAAAGACAAAGACACCGTGTGCTATCCACACCTGCTCCCCCTCGCCATAGCCTCCTCCTAGACGTCGATGAAGAACTCCGCCTACCTCGGCCGTGTCACGCGCTTGCGAAGAGGTGAAGAAGGATAGCGATGAGGAGGTAGCTGGAGGGAGGGCAGCGGCTACGACGTGTGGGGAGGGAGAGGGAGAGGGAGGGAGGTGGCTGGAAGAGTGGAGGGAAGGGTGACCGGCGACGTGTGGGGAGAGAGAGGGAGGGAGGGCGGCGATCGGTGGCGTGTGGGGAAGGAGGCGGCTGGAGCTGGAGGGAGGGGAATCAGGGAATGTGATTAGGGATTGAGAACTTGGGAGCCAGGGCTCGGGATAAAGGGTTAGGGATGGGGTTGGGGGAGGCCGAGAGAGATGTTGGGCCAAGCCGGGTAGCAGAGAAGGGTTATTGGTTGAGCCAGGCCAGGGATGGGGGAGTGATTGGGACGGTCGAGAGAGGAAGGGATTGGATTAGAACGGAAGGTTGGGTCTATTTCGTGCCGGATTGGCCCAAGCACGGTCCAAACTGACCGTGCCGTGGGTGCCGCCTAACGGGCCATATTCTCAGGCCCAGCCTGGCCTGCCGTTCGTGTCATGCCGTGCTTAGACCGTGCCATGTAGACCCAGCTTGGTAAACTAAAAAGCACTACCAAGTCTCACTCTAGCCGTGAGCGGCCTTCGGTTCGGAGTGAAACGGGAGAATCAGGATGAACTCAGGTTTTTATACTAGGTACGGGGCGGGTAATAAACATGCAACTTTAGGGGTATTTTCGGAAGGGAAACGAGGGAAGTCGTGGGAAGTTCCTCGCAACCGGCTTTCAGCTTCCACATGTTTTAGACAGCCTTTTGCTTCGGCAAAAAGTGGGAAGAAAAGCCAGTCGTTTGGGACGGCATCCGGCTTTTTCGAGCGAAAAGCCGAAGCCGAAGTCGTCCCAAAGAGGGCCTTAGTGGATTTTTTAAATTTGACCCCGTGCTGCCACCTTAATTGCAAAAATAACCCTTTGGCATGAAAATTGCAAATATAACCCATGCTAACGCGAAGGATCGGAGGTCGATCGTGGGACTTACCGCTTCGGTATGCGCAGAAGGCGCCGCTAAGCGCGAAGACGGCAGCGCGGGATCCAACGGCGCGACACGGAACGTCGCGGGCCTAACCAGGTTCCGCGCCACCGGAACGCGAGAACTCACTGGCTTCCTTCCGTGATACCGGAGCGCGGCAAGCACTGGTACCGCACACCCAAAAAAAGAATGAAAGCGACGTTTAGGTGCAAAAAAAAGAGAATGAAAGCGATTGGAAAGCGAACTTTGTTCGATTGAGTTTTTTTGCTGAGATGCTTGCCACGCTCTGGTGGCGTGGAAGCCACCCGATCCATGCTCCTGTCTTCCGCGTCTAGCAGTGTCTTTTCACGCTCCCAGCGTAAAAAAGTGCCACGTGTCGCCCTCTAGTGCTTTTGCGCTGGGCGAGAGGCAGATTTGGAATTTTAATACTTTTGCAATTAAAGTGGACCAAATTAGAAGAAAAGATTCGCCTCAGTTGGGGCAGCTTTACGACCAGCGTGTAGGTTTGGTTGGCTTTTGGTGCGGCAGGAAGCATCGTTGTTCGGCGGGGGTCGCATACTCGCAGTGGAGTCAGTCGGCCTCGCCTCGGGAGCAGCGCCGTTGTTTGGCGCGAAGCACGACATCTCCTCTCTTCAACGTACAGACCGGGCATTGTTGTTGTTGGTAGCAGCTGGTGCTCTACATACTGCAAAGGCTGACGAAGCTATGGCCTATTTTCTCCTTGCGTTCCCTATCCCTTTTCTCCATTTTTCTTCAACGCCAACCACGTCGGAAAACACTCCGCCGACAAATGTGAGCTGATGAAATTTTGGAATTTTTTTGCTCATCTAGTTCGTTTGCATCACCTACAGATATGACCGTATAGGATTTATAAAAGTAGCAACTCTGTACGCCAGCGCTACTCCGTCTGACGCGTGGCCAACCTCAGCGCCACGACCCCGCCCGGCCCGCCACCCTGTGCGCCAACCAACTAGCTAATTAGATTATGTTAGTTAATTAGATTAGTTAGCTAATTATGAAAATAGCGATAAAAATTCTCAACGAATAAACTTATGAAAAATTTACACAAACAAGTATACAGTGTTAGGAGGCTCCACAAAAAATTCATTATTTTTTGAACTCATTTGCTATATTTTTAAAATTCCTTCAAATTTCAGACCATAATTAACTAAGCCATGCGCCAGCCAATTAGCTAATTAGGTTAGGTTAGTTAATTAGGTTTAGTGAGCTAATTAGGTTAGGTTAGTTAATTATTGTCTGAAATTTGAAGAAATTTTAAAAATATAGCAAATGAGTCAAAAATTATGAAATATTTTGTGGAGCCTCTGACTACCAATGTACTTGCTTATGTAAATTTTTCATAATTTTATTCGTTGAGATTATCGCTATTCATATAAATGTCATGTTAAATGCGAATCAATAAATGTACAAAATAAGCTCTAAAAATTATGAATTTTATTTTGAAAGCTCCTCACATAGTGGACTTAATTGTGTAATGTTTCGACGATTTTATATGTGTTCTGGTATTATCTCAAAAAATTAGGATTTAGGTCACGAAAATTTCTATTTTAGGTTTCGGAAATTAGGGTTTCATGATTTTCATGTGACTTGGAATGTATAAAAAAAACTGCATTGCAACTCCATTGGATATGTCGATATGTAATATGGTGTTCGCACATATGGTGGAGTCTTACGCGAGCCAGGTTTCGTGACCTCCGAAGAATTCATCCACAACGGAGGCTAGAACCTAAAATCATGAAACACCATATTGTATATCGATATTTCCAATGGAGTTGCAATGCAGTTCTTTTTATACCTTCGAAGTCACATGAAATCATAAAACCCTAATTTCAAAACATAAAATCAAAATTTTCGTAACCTAAATCCTAAATTTTTGAGATAATACCAGAACACATATAAAATTGCCGAAACATTACACAATTAAGTCCACTACGTGAGGAGCCTTCAAAATAAAATTCATAATTTTTGGAGCTTATTTTCAATATTTATTGATTCGTACGAATATGACACTTATACGAAATAGCGATAAAAATTCTCAACGAATAAAATAATAAAAAATTTACATAAGCAAGTACACGGTGTCAGGAGGCTCCACAAAAAAAAATTATAGTTTTTTGGACCCATTTACTATATTTTAAAATTCCTTCAAATTTCAGACCCTAACTAATTATCTAACTAACCTAACCTAATTAACTAACTTAATTACTAACCTAATTGCCATTTAATGGTGGCCTTGAGAGTAGCCATGTGCCCATGGCGTCCACAAGGCGATATGTACCGTCTTGTGTGATGTGTGGGTGAGTGGTCAAGGTAGGCGGGTGAGGTGGCCATCGTCGGCAGTGGGGCGTTGGCGTCTGGTGTGGCCGTCTTAACGCCACATGTCGTGATCCCGGCCGTTGGGGCACGGTGGTCGTACGTCAATGGCGTCATTTTTGTAAATACGTTTGCAATATGGTCATATTTGCAAATACCTGTTGCAAACGTGCTAGATTAGTAAAAAATTCGAAATTCTGTCAAGTGCGAGAGAGTAGTGGCCGTGTGTATAACTTTACTCAGCCGGTCAGCCCATGTATCTTTAGCCGGACCGATAAAAGGGTTGAGGTTAAGCGCTTTTGATACCGTGTGCTTGGGTCTACTTGAGCCACCGTCATCCAATCCAAGTTTTTCATGGGTCTCTAGCTCAATTAAATGTCCAAGTTTTCGGTCCACGAACCAAATGGACGTATTTTGGTGAGTGTTCAAGACTTCGAAGTCCAGCTTGATGCATGCCCGGCCTTGTCAGTTGTCGCAAGCTAGTAGTAAGTCATCGTCTAGCTACTATTACTGCGTATCCACGTCTGCAGCTGCGAAACTGATGTCGCCAGAGAAGGATGGTTACCTAAACCTCATGACAGGTCTTCGACACTTTAAATTTCCCACGTCTAAATCACGGGGATCGATCCAATCAGTAAGCATAGGCTCAAAACGTGTCAGACCCCGGAAATTAATCTTAAAAATCTTGTGTATTTATTTTATTAGTCTCATGATTAGTAACTAGTACACACATTTACAACATTAATATACCACATCTATACATGTTATATTAAACAAGTAGTGCATAATTTACAACTGAAAATACGCCTACACGACGAAGTTTACAACATAAGCGCCGAGAAGCCAATATGTGATCAACATGATCAAAAAAGGGTGTTTGCCTTGCTTGTTGAATGATGATTCTAGCTCTGTAGCGTCGATGAAATTTTTCGGAGTGTCGGTATCTGCACGTATATCGGCAAATAACACCAATCAGAGACAAAAAGAAATCAAACAGAGGAAAAATCCAAATACTTTTTGTATAATATGAAAGAGGGTGATTTTAGAAAATTTTAGAAACAAATTTCACTTAATTCGGAGTTCATATGCAAAAGTTATAAGCATTTGAATTTGGTTCGGTTTGAAAATCCTAGAAAATCATAACAAGTGATGACGTCGAAGGCGCATTTTCCAAGTTTACGCTTTCTAACATAGAAGATGTATTCCTTTGGAACTGAAAGCGTATTTTCTATTACTACATTTATCTGAAAATCATTTTCTTACATGTGGGTCCTACATGTCAGTCTCTCATATTTTAAAACATGTTTTATTTAGGAAAACAGTGGATGGTCCCACATGTCATCGACTTAGTACCTTTAACTACTGTCATTAGCGCTAATTTAATCCTAATATGCGAGTAGGGCCCACTGGTCAAAGAAAGAGTGAGCAGGGGAGACGAGGCCGAGCTCGTCGACGGCGGGGCAGGCACAGGAGGCATGGGGGAGCTCGGGAATGGGATGTGGTGGTCACGGCGATGCTATGGGTGGTGATAACGGCCGGAGAGGTGGACAGAGGCGACGTTACGGCGGCAGAGCGCCTCGGGTTCAAGTTTGTTTAGGCGCGGGAGTTAAAAGCAATGGGACCTGGGGCTTAGGATAGGACCAGGAGGTCTTCATGTAGCTGGGGGAAGTGGCTTGGGGACCTAAGGTCATTGTAGGCGAGTCAGGGGTGATGTCTTACAGTGGCGTCATGGACAACATCGGTGACAATGGCGTAAACGACTTGCTTGAGTCAAATTGAAGTGTGCTTATGCACTAGTAGCTTACCACGATCACCTGGGCGTTGTTGATGGGGTCGGGGAAGGTGTGGGGGCGGTCGAACGGCGGTGAATAGAGGCGGTGGTGATGGGCTTCATGGTGACTGAGCTCCTTAGCGGGAATGGGCTAAAATGGAGCTCAAGAATAGGTTCAGGAGGTCACCAGATAAGAGAGGACGTCAATGGCAGCGGCGGTGACGGCCAAGTACAGACAACGAAAGCTGCAATGGGTCATGCAAGCGGGTTTAGGGAGGCGAGGCAAAGCTCAAACCGCCATGAAGCAACTAGGGACTCACCGGACACAAAGATCTCCAACGCCTTGAGTAGCGTCTGAGCTGGAGAAGACGGCGTGGACTCAGAGCTACACTGCACTAGAAGGTAAAATGAGTGAGGGGTTTGAGAGATTGGGCAAGGTGACGCGCATATCGTGAGGTTTGCTCACCAGACTAGGCGTGGGCCTCAGTGGAGCACGCACGCCGGAGCCTAGGACGACGATGCCTTTCGGCCAAACCAATGGAAACCAATGGAAGGAACTTACCGACAAGGGCCAAAATAGACATGACAATGGCGCTGAGGGTTTTAGCATGGTCGAGAAGTATTTAAATAGCGAGACGAGGACGAGATGCTCGACGAAATCTCGCGGCCGTTCTCGGGTTTTCATGAGTATCTCGCCCGGCGATGACGCTCAGGTAGAGCAAATTGGTGGGCGTGGTAGGTGAGACCAGGCGACTTCAGTTGTCTCCCATGTGCGCTTGAGGGTGATGGCGGCTCAGCTTTTACAGGCGGCGCTGTAGAGCTACAATGCAGGAATTCGGTGCTGGCAGGCGCGAGCGCGAGATGGAAGATGGCGCCTGACGGGCGGATCCGGTGTGTCAGCGTGAGAGGGAGGCGGGGAGCGAGGTGGCTGGCTGGCCGTGGCGACTTTAGGCGGCGAAAGGAGATGGGTCATGACGGGTTTTCGACCCAAAGAGTGGGTATGAAAGGTTTTAGGAAATTCGTAGACGAGTTCCAAAGATTATGAAAAGGCTTCGACTTTATTTAGTTTTGAGGATTTGGATTTTTTTTTTTAAGTATGAAAGGTTTTAGGAAATTCTAAATATAGTAGACGAGTTCCAAAGATTATGAAAATTTCTAGGAAGGCTTCTGACTTTATTTAGTTTTTAATGAAATCAATCCCACTATCTTCTCATCTTTCAATATCTGTTGAAAATTGTTTTGCTGCTGCAGCTTTTAAAGAAAAATTTTAAGCAATTAGTGAAAGCAAGAAAATTTTAAAATCCATACCAAAATATTTTCAAGCACTCGCGAACAGGAAACCCAAATTTAGGCTGTTACAAAACGTCCGGTGATTCGGTGAACGAATAGACTGCCGTATGTTCATCCATAGCGCACAGTTTCTTTCTGCAGTTGTATCAGTTGTTTTTTGCATGCATAGCCGAAATATTTGACCATGGAGTGCACTCGAAGATAAGCGACGCAGTGAAGGCATGCAAAGCACGAGAAAGTAGTTGTTTTTCATCACGCTAGTACTAGTTCTTTTCTTACCTGGACAACGCGGTCCAAAGTTCCAGGCGCATTCAGCGTTTTGCCGTGGTTAAGCACTATGTAATCGTTCGACACGTAGACAGAAAACGAGACTACGAGAGGGAAAATAACAAAAGGTGTCCGGCTGACACACGTCCTCTCCTGGCAATGTCGTATACTATTATACGAGTTCTTTCACTCAAATGCTTCTCTCTGCAGAGGATTTGGATGAGACGCGCGCTCGGTTGGCCTCACATCCTCCCAATACCTATGTGCATTTGCGACATCAGTTCAAAAAGAAGCATAACATGAGAAAATTGTTTATAAATGCTTTAACTTTTATATATTAATAATAAACTGTTAAGTGGACCCAGACAACAAATTCTTTTCGGAATTGCTATGCTATACACAACTTTTTTTTTACGATCTTAATTGTTTTCCCCCCCTAACCTTTGGCGTGCAACATTGGCACGAGAGGAGACATTGGCACATCTTCTTTTTTATTTATTATAAGCTGGTAATTTGGTGCTTCAAAGGCAAGTTTAAATAATTTTAAAATAGTCGAGTCAAAACTGCTAGTCTGCTACTGCACGATATATAGAAGATCATGCTGCAGAGTGCAGATCAATGCGGAAGAATCGTAAAAAAAAAAGTCTAAATAGGAAAGCATTCCATAAAAGGTTATTATCGTACTATATCCACTCTTTTCACGTCAAAGGAAAAATTTTAATTAATAATTACAAAATTAAATACCTTACCGAACTCAAAGACACGATCCCTCTATTCACAAATGGCCCCTATCGTTATTTCATCTACACTGTCGTCAAACAAAATGACGACAGATGCCATGTAGACGGTGACAATACTCTGTCGCCATTTCATCTAACGACAGAGGTGAATAGTACCCTGTCGCCATTTGGATTGGCAACAGGGTCCACATTATAACCTAATTTTCGCCCCCACCTCATTCCTACTCATTCTAGTTGAAAGCAAAAGAGCGGAGGAGGAGAAGAGGGGAGGGGGAAGGAGAGAGGAGAGAGGAAAAGTATGTGACGAAGCCCTATTGGTTCGTTGCGGAGGAGAAAGAGAAAGAGAAGCAGATCATGTCGTCTATCTCGTAGGTATTTTTTTTTACAATTTTGTAATTTAATTCAAAACTCTAGTATGTTAGCAAATAAAACTAGTGACTGAAAATTGATTTCATTATATCATTTTAGCTATAGTGTAGTCTGTTTTAGATTAGATTATCATGGTAGTTTAGATACCGTTTACATGAGAAATAATTTAGAAACTAGGAAAATAGTAAGATAGCTCTAAAAATTCCATAAAAATTCCAGAGTAGCTAAATAGGGTGTGTGGAGCCTGATTAAAATATTTCTAGCTTCAATTATGTTCTCATTTTTGCACGAGTAAATATTATGTAAATACTGAGAATACATTTTAAACTAGGAAAATAGCAAGGCATGTCTAAAAAATCCGTAAAAATTCCAGAGTAGCTAAATAGGGTGTGTAAAGCCTGATTAAAATATTCTCATCTTCATTTCTATTCTCATTTTTGCACGATAAATATTATGTACATACTGATAATACATTTTAAACTAGAAAAATGGCAAGGTAGCTCTAAAAATTCAAGAGTAGCTAAATAGGGTGTGTAGAGCCTGATTAAAATATTCCCAACTTCAATTATATTCTTATTTTTACACAATAAATATTCTATATATCCGATAACGATAATATATTTTAAACTAGGAAAATAGCAAGGTAGCTCTAGAAATTTCATAAAAAATCCAGAGTAGCTAAATAGGGTGTGTAAAGCCTGATTAAAATATTCCCAACTTCATTTATGTTCTTATTTTTGCACGGTAAATATTTTGTAAATGCCGAGATGATCTTTGAAATATTGTCTATCTTAAATTTCAGGTATGACGGCCCTAGGAGATGTTGTGTAGTGGACGTACGAGCTGTTTGACCCGGCCATTGACGACGACTCACCGTAGTCGCCTCAGTACAATTCTCCCGCAGGAGGGCAAGCGACCCATTGAGCTTGGCGCATTGCGGCTGCGCACACCCATGAGGGCATGGAGGATGGACCCACATTGGGTTCCGCGGTACGTATAGTTCTGATCTTCTTGTATTTAATTTTGGTATGACTTGTGTGGATGGACTCACGTAGTCACGTATGTTTTTAATCTTTTCGACATGGGTTGAGAGTGGGAGGCCTGCTTCCACTAGCTAGGATGATGAAGGCGATGTGGGAGGTCGAGGAGGACGTCGTCACCAGGGTGTCTACGTCAAGGCGGTTTCTATATGACCGGTACTTCTTGATGGTGCTGGTTGACCAGTGGAGGCCAAAGACGCACACGTTCCACCTTCCATGTGGGGAGATGATGCCGACGCTTAAGGACGTAGGCTACCTGATGGATTGCGCTGCACGAGCTTCCCTATGACAGCGTACGACATCCCAGACATGTGGCGTACTGATATCCTCGGGAGGTTTAAGGGGTTGCTGCCGACCAACACCGGCTACAGGGAGTTCTCCACTACACACAGGTCGATGCTGAGGTGGATCAACCAGTTCGACATAAGTATTTATAACTCTTGCATTTCTGCTTGAATTCCTTTATTCAACTTAGTGATGTGTCTTTGTCTTCTTGCAGCCGGCTGCCCTAGGACCGGATGCACCCGAGTACATAGTGAGGAGGTACTTTGAGGTGTACTTGTTGTGTCTCTTCGGGTGGGTCATGTTCCTAGGGTCCCACGATGATAGCACGGACAAGCACATGATCCGCTATGTACGGGAGCTAATAGACGCGGAGGTGGATATGATCCCATCGTACGCCTAGGGCACGGCGGTGATGTGCATGACGTATTGCGGCCTGTGCAGCGCGTGCCACCGGGTTAGGGAGTGCTACGTCCTCTCCGGATGCTCCCTACTCTTCAACTGTGGTCCTTCGAGTGTTTCCAGATCACATGACCATAACTGGACCTGGTGAAAGCATCTAGGCCCCTAAAAATGATTTTGGTAATTAATGACAACAATATGTTAAGGAACTAATATATGTGCTAAGATATTTTAAAGGTTTAGGGCTTGTTTGGATTGAGACCTGAACTCTATGCCTGAAAAAAATTGGTGCCTAGAGGTAGCCTGGAAAGTAGATAATTTTTGCCTGGTAGGGCAAGCTGAAGATGTGGTGTTTGGTTGAAGACCTGGGCCTGAAGAAAATATAAAGTTAAAAATGACATCTTGAGGTGGTTTGAAAATAAGTAGTATGAAAAGCGGTTCATCAACTAATGAAAACAATTCATTAACTAACCGATCTCAATTAGCTACTTCTAATCACAATTAGCACAAGCGCATGCACTTGCACGGCTCCCGAGCGCTCAAAATCGATACTGCGCCAAACTTTTGTGCTGCGCCAAACTTTTGTGCTGCTAGGCATCCATAACCGAACCTCAACCAAGCCTTTGCTCGAGCAACTTCGAGGAAGGACTCGGCGAGCAATCTTCCCAGTTTGCATCAAGCAGGCCCTTAGTCCCGGATTATGGATGAAAACATGGAAATAGCAATGCAAAGACGATAAAGGATTGATATAGCTCAAGACAAAGGTATTATGTAGTCTAAGGACCCTTTATAGTTTTTACCGGTCTCGATGATTGGTGGAAAAACCAAATTTATAGGCTAGATATCGTACTATAAAGAGGAATCATGGCTAGTAGCTTGAAATCTTTATGATGTGCCACATTGATCAACTAAGAGTCATGCATTGCATTTAGAACAACATCTGGAAAAAGATAAGTAAAAATAGTATGACCGCACCTAAGGGGCACTAGTACCGCAGTGCGATAGGACTAATTTCTAGTTGACGGTATGTTATTTCCAGAGAGCATATTTTTAGTAGTTTTTCTCCCCTGGAAAACGGTAGTTCCGATTGAACCAAACGGTACTACCTCCGTGCGATAGTACCAGACCTTATGAGTGTGGTAGTACTGCACCAAACCATAGCGGCTAGTTCAGAAGCATTTAATGCACCCCTTATGACCGTTGAACAGGAGGTGCGGTAGTATCAGTCGATCAATGGTGGTAGTACCACACCTGTTGAATTTTTAGGGGATCTTCGTCAAACGATCAAATTTGTGGTTGGAGGCTATAAATACCCTCTCACTAGCACTAAGCTCATAACCCCTGACCTCATTGAATACCATTGAGCTATTGGTGCACTCTCTACTACTCATTTGCTCATATTTCTCATTTTGAGATAGTTGAGAGTATTGAAGTGCATTTGCATCATTTGTTGATTTTTTGGCACTTGATAACTTGCAAGCAAGGGCTGTGATTTATTACTCTTGGTGCTTGCCAACACCTAAATGACTTGGAGGAAGTTTGTGCGGTGATCTCTTCAAGAAGATTGTGAAGAGGCCCGACAACGTTTGTGAGTGGTTCGGTGCTCGCCATCTCCGGAGTGGAGTAAGAGTAACCCTAATGGTATTGAGGTTTATTAGGCTCAATTCGTGGAGTCGGTCCAATTTTGTTTGGGCTTACCTCAACGTGGACTAGTGAAGACCGACAAGTCTTCGATACCACGAAAAACATTGATTGTCTTCATTGCGGTTTTCTCTCTTGTCTTTACTATTTCGTATTTACATTTCTAGCTACTTATTTGTGTAGAATCGCTTAGCTAGAATTGTATTTAGTATTGACATAGCTTTGGGTTATCTTAGTGATCTTAGGATTTATCTCTTGACTTGTGCTAGAAATCTCTAATTAGTCCATATTTGTTAAAATTATTAATTAGAGGACAAGTTTTTTAGAAACCTCCTATTCACCCCCCCTCTAGTCGGTCATCCTTGATCCTACACATGGGAGTCTACACGACACAATGTATCGCCATCGATGGCCTCGTGGATTGGGCGACCATGGGTATGGTGTGGTGTCGCCGACGGGTATATTATTTTTGAACCTTTAGTTCTTTTTCATAATTTAATTTAATTGCATGTGCTAAGTTTTTGTTGTTCTATTCCACAGGTCACCTTCACTCCGATCACTACGCATGCGTCCTACCCAGACTACGTTGCGATGTTCAATCAGTTGATAGATGACCGCGTTATCTAGACACCGTACACCGCCAACAGGGTGTCGGCGCACGCATCCCGAGGCTTGTCCACCTAGTGCATGTGAGATTGGCAGTACTGGTACACATGGAAGTTCTTAGTGCATGACATCTTTGTGGAGGAGTACCACATGCATCGTGTAATGCACCAGTTCGGTCTACGTTAAGAGTTCCTAGTGCGCTGGGGGCTGCGGGTGTCGCCGAACGTTCATGGGTAAATTCATGTTTTATTTTTGTTGCATCCTTTCCCTTACAGACTTATGAATTTATCGTTTCATTTTCCACAGGTACACCAGGAAGGGAGTAGCTGGTATGACTTCTAGGCCGAGAAAATGACCCAGTGGATTGCGCAGTGGCTCCATGCGTTGGTGGACGTGCACCGGGAGGCTACTCCCTACGACCCTAGGATGTACGACGAGTACTCCACTCGACGAGGGTTCGTTGCGTCAGGGTCGTGGACGACCTACCACACCACAAGGCGACGACGACCGACACGTACAACACCCAGCCAGACTTCACATTCCAGTGCATAGTACGTATTGAACGGTCCATACTTCTTATTCCCTACACGTGTTTTCGGTTTCTAATTTGCTAATTTTGTGTATGTAACGATCTCGCATGGGAGATGCACGAGATGCCAACCTTCGTGCGTGCTCGGACACCTGGGGAGCGCTTCAGCCTGACGGCGCACGAGATCATGGATCGGTTCCTGGAGCGGATGAGGCGAGCCATCCAGCTTACATTGTGTCGTAAGTAGACAGACATGGTGGACCGAGCAATTCATGGACGTAGGGTGAGCCACGGTGCATCACACCCACGGCTCCTCACCCGAATGTGGCGGGTGGGTCCTCGTGGCACCGTGCCGGGACTACCCCCAGCACTAACTCAGTTCGCAGGTACAACTGAAACACTTACGTCTAATTGTTAATTTTGAATTCCACTAGTTACTAACAGCATTTTCTTCTGGTAGGAACTCAGTACCATCCATACCAGGGGTAGGACTACGCCGAGTCGCCCACTGCAATGAAACAATCAGGTATGTCTATGTTATTTACACGCATAACATACTATTTCAGCATTTCCTTCTTGTTTACATGCATAACGTGTTGT
The DNA here is from genome assembly GCA_036346405.1 of Phyllostachys edulis. Classification (NCBI taxonomy): domain Eukaryota; kingdom Viridiplantae; phylum Streptophyta; class Magnoliopsida; order Poales; family Poaceae; genus Phyllostachys; species Phyllostachys edulis. The sequence goes on along the minus strand of CM070562.1, from coordinate 84,524,193 downwards.
TCCAACGGTCGTAGATCCCTACTGGACGAGGAGCTGGGGTCGCATGAGGGAGAGGACTTCGGGGACTACGACGTCACTTGGGAGTTGTGGCTACAATGAGCGCTATATGGAGAGAGCAGCCAAATCTCCGTTGGGGCTTCATAGTTGCACGGTGCATCAGGAGCGAGCCAGCCGACGCAACACTCCCTCAGGGCACACCCTCTGGGGACACCCCTCAGGCTACTCATGTCGGTAGGGTATCTCGGTCGTCGGAGCCTTTGAAGTACTCACACCAGCGTCCATAGCTGCCCCGGGCAAGACCAGGGGCCACACATGGGGTACGCCCCAAGAGGGTCCGTGAATAGATGTATCCATTTTATTATGTAAATATTAATTTATGTACGACTTACATGAATTTATACTAGTCTTGTGTTTCGATAATATTTATTCTTGTTGTGTGTATAGGTAACTGTGTGAGGGAGTTAGCATCTCGACACCTCGCACCACCCTAGTTCTAGCATTTTCGTACGTGAAATGACTACACATTGTTCGCAAAGTACGTCGCACCTTTTTCATATCGCGTCACCAAACAAGGCTATTTTCGATATTGCGTCGTCGAAGGTGGCTATTAATATTATTGCGTCACTGAACGGGGCTATTTTCGACATTATGCCACCGAAGGAGGCTATTTTATAATATCGCATCGTCGAATGAGGTTATTTTCGATATTGCGCCGTTGAAGGGGGTATTTTCATTATTGTGGCGCTAAAGAGGGCTATTTTTTACATTATGCCGCCTAAAATGCATTATAAATATATTTGGTCACATTGAAACTCATAATTTTTTCTCTACCTCATATTTCCTCATCGCGACAAGGGAACCTATCGCCAATCGACAGGTTCCCTGTTCACTATTTGTAGTGGCGACATGGCACTATCGCTAGATGAAAGGCAAACTTTGATATATGCCACTCAGAAACACGGTGTTTTGAGATATGCCACTTAGAATATTGAATTTGGATAAATGCCACTCTAAATCTTATTGGCTTTGATATATGTTTTGCCCCTGGCTCTTCTTCTTCCTCCTTTTTTCTTCTCTCCCAAAATACCTTCTTCCCCGCCATCGCCAGCTTGCTCCTCCTCTCTTGCATGCAGCTCCAAATCCCGCCTCTGCTGAGCTTCACTTCAAGTCCCGGTTTCCCAACCCAAAGAAGACCCGCCTCCTCAACCAAACCCAACCGTCCGATCCCAAGAACCTGATGGCCGTAGCCGACGGGGCACAACGGTGATGCGACAATAGCGGCGGCCATTCCATGCGTGACCCTTAATACGGGCCACGCGATGCCGGTGCTGGGCATACCGCCACCTGGACGCCGGACAACCTGTCGTCCACCATCCTCCACGCCGTTCGCCTCGGATATCACCACCTGGACACCGCGTTGCTCTATGGCACGGAGCGCGTGGTCAGCGCTGTGGCCTCCGCGCCGACCTCTTCGTGACCTCTAAGCTCTGGATCCCCGACGAGCACCCCGCCCGCGTCGTCCCTGCGCTCCGGGAGTCGCTCACCCACCTCGTCCTCGACTACCTCGACCTCTTCCTTGTCCACTGGCTCATCACCGTTGCCAAAAAGGACCCCGCCAGGTGCCTCTCGATGGGCGACCTTGTATCATTAGGCATGGAGGGCGTCTGGCGCGCCATGGAGGAGTGCCACTGCCTGTATTCCAAGAGCGGAGTGCCACCGCTTGTATTCCAAGAGAGGAGGGCCGCCGCTATGAGTGAGCTCCGGGCGTTGGGCACCAGTAGCCTAGCTCACCACTAGTAGCCTCCCCAGCACCCACCATGCATCCACCAACAAGACGGGGAGGAGCTCAGAGCAGTGGCGCCAGCCGGAGGTGGCGTGAGGAGCTCCAACAGAGCTGAGCCGAGTGGGTGGCTGTCTTGGTGGCCTTGTGCCTGAATGCGAACCTGTTGTATGAGGCAAGAAGCACCTGGCGGCACACCACTAGGCCATTAGAAACAAGGAAGAGGACGGCGCCTGGTATGTGAGCATGGGGGACATCGAGGACAAGAAGAAGAGAGAGGGCGAGGAGAGGCGGGAGTTAGCGGCAAGGCAGCAAGACAGTAATGGCGTGCGCGTGCCGGAATGAGAAAGCGGTGCCATGAAGCTTCGTTGAGCCAGGAGAGCCATGCGGCCAAGAGCATAAGCACTCTGGTTGGAGGTATTTGGAGAGAAGAAAAGGAGGAAGAAGAAGAGCTAGGGGTAAAAGTGCCATAGAGTGTTATATATCAAAGCCAACAGGATTTAGAGTGACATATATACAAATTCAAGATTCTGAGTAGCATATCTCGAAACGCCGTGTTTCTAAGTGGCATATATCAAATTTTGCCTAAATGAAATGGCGACGGGAGGTCATTTGTGCAATTGTTTTACTATTTAATTTTGTAATTATTAATTAAAATAATATTAAACGGTGTTTGTGCAATTTTTTACTATTTAATTTTGTAATTATTAATTAAAATAATATTTTTTTTTTGAAAAACCCTCTTTTCTAAGGGACGCACACTTTTGTCTTGCAATTCTTTACACGCCAAAGCAGCAGCAGCGGTCTATATAGATAACGGGGGAATCGAAGAAAATATTCAATTTTCATCCATCCCTTCAAAGCTTCCTTCTCCATTCCATCAAACAGGCTCCAAATGCACATACGAGTATACGACAAGCGTGCACGAGCCAATGACGTAACGATCTTATCCGTTCCATCCATGTATCCGAAGTTTCAAATTTAACCCAAAACGCATTCGAATTTGAAAAAAAAACGCGGATCTGCTGCGTTGTCCATGATACCCGGCGGTTAGGTGTTGGACAGCGAGATAAACTTATCGCAACGCAAATCATTCGTACAAGGGCTACCTTCCTTCCTGAGTCCTCACCCAACATCATTGATCCTATCGTGACGACACTATAACAGCGACCCGTTAGCCCGATTCAAAACCACGAAGAAATCCCCAATTCCGCACGACTAGGCCGCGCCCCATCCGAACTCGTGAGGAAACCAAATTCCTTTCCGTCGTGTGCAGATCTATAGCCTCCAATCCGATCGCGCCTACTAGTACCCACTACCCAGGCAAGCCAGATTTATGCGGTCTTACTGCTGCGCGCCCCAGCCATGCAGCGGAGGAGTAGCGCGGAGGGGAGTTTGACTGCTGCGGAGTTGCGGAGGAGCGATTGGTCTCGGGTTCGGCAATGGCAGCCCTGTCGGACTCGGCGGGCGGCGGCGGCCGGGCGGGTGTGGAGCTGATGGTGCTGCAGTTCCACCTCAAGGCGCTGCACGCCATCCTCGCCGTGCGCGCGCCGCGGCCGCTCGCGGCGCCTGCGGCGGCGTCGTTCCGTAGGCGGGATAGGTGGTTCCACCTGCCGCTCCACGCGCCGCCGCCGCCGGCCGCGGTTGAGCATATTCCGGAGCCGTCTCCCGCGGAGCCGCTCGTGGTGGATGTGTACCTGGCCCCATCGGGCGGCGGCGGAGGAGCGGAGGAGGTGGTGGAGAGGTGGACGGTGGCGTGCGAGCCGTGGCCGGCGGGGGCGAGGGCGGCGGCCGCGGCCGGGGAGGGGCTGGCCGTTAACAGGGCGTACAAGCGCTGCATCACGCTGCTCAGGTCGGTGTACACCGCGCTCCGCTTCCTCCCGGCGTATCGCGTCTTCCGCCTGCTGTGCGCGTCCGGCCAGTTGTACAACTACGAGATGGGCTACCGCGTCGGTTCCTTCGCCGCGCCCTTCTCCCGAGCCGAGGAGGCGGCCATGCGCCCCCGCCGCTTCGGCCCCGTCGAGACCCAGCTCGGTCGCCTCGTCGTCTCCGTCCAGTATCTCCCCAGCCTCGCCGCCTTCAACCTCGAAATCTCCTCCCTCGCGCCCGCCATGCTCATCACCGATTACGTCGGGAGCCCGGCAGCAGAGCCCATGCGCGCCTTCCCGGCATCGCTCACGGAGGCCGCCGGCTCGGCCTTCCCGCCGCCCTCGCGGCGCCCGAACAGCTGGGCGTCGCCTGCACCCTGGCCGCATGTGCAGGGGCGGCAGGCGAAGTTCTCGCCGCCCCCGGCGTTGTACGCATCTCCCACGCCTTCTCCTCCCACGTTCTCCGGTGGCTACCTGCAGTCGCGGCTGAGCGGGGAGACTGCACCGATGAGCATTCCGCACGCGGGAGGTGGGAGGGCCCTGTTCACTATCGGAACATGTCGGACCCCAGTAGGGGGTTCATGCTGCCTCCACCTTCACCGAAGAGCGCGAGAGGGGAGGCAGGGGTGCATGAGTCGCCTACAGAGACCAGCCGATCATTCAAGAGGGCAGAGGGGCTCCGGATGGCGGATCTCTACGCTAACTTGCCTGCTGCTCCTAAGGTGATTCCTGGCTTTTGCAAATACTTGATTGATGGTATTTGTGTGCATAGATGAAAGCCTGCACAGACGTAGCATATCTGAATTGGATCTAGCAGTTTATAAGTTCAGTTGATATGATGATGCATCAAGTAGGCAGAAAATCTTGCTAATTTAACTTGTGCTCACTGAAAGTCTAGTGAAACACATGTACCAATCCAGAAAGGCACATTGTCAATATGCCTTCACCAATCCGTCTCGAAATTAGGAACCTACGGTTTAGCCTACTTTGCTCATTCATCATGATTGATGGCTTCAACCGTTCAACGTAAGTTGCACCCTCTTAGAGACTTAGAACACAGCTATTATTATAGCTTATTCAATTGTTTTAGTGATTTTAACCCATACCTTCACAGTAGCATATTTTATTTCACTTCAACATGACATTTGGTAGAATATCATTATAATAATCTTAGATGCTGTAGTAGCATACTGCAAACTCTTTTTACTTCATTTGGTCTGATCATATTGATGATTCGCATATAGCTTCCTCTGTCATTGTGTAAGACATCTTATATCACCATGGATAGAACATAGGGCTCAATGGTATTGTCGAATAGTGCCATGCTATTCTCTTTGAATTTACAAGTTTCTGTAATACCACCTCTATTGTTTAGTCATGTAGATCAAACTTGTGCACACTGCAGACTGATGTGCTTAATGTGTTGATGAGCAATGCTGCCAGTTCTATAATGACCTGTGAATGAAGAAAACTTCTTTGCTTTCTGTCAATTTGGAGGGATAATGATATTGCATGACATCATACTCGATGCTGGAATTCACTATGCCGAAAGATAACAAATCTTGAACTTGCTAGAATATTCATATTGGTACTGGAAATCACAATGCCAAAAGATGACAAATCTTAAACTTGCTAGCTACAAATCTTAAACTTGCTAGCTGCATTTGGTTGTCCATATCAATAAGGTCATTGCCAAGTTAGAATTGGTTGCTATTGGGCTTTGGCCATTTGGTATGAGTTAGAACCAGTAGTTCTTTTTTGTCTCATTCATGTAAATCGGCTGTGGTTTGTTTTCCTCGAGCTGATGCTGGTGTGAAATTAGTGAAATGTGTCTAATCCATGGTTTGAAAACCCGTTCGGGAGAAGCTCCAGTCCCAGTTAATTTTCTCACATTTTTCCTTCAAATTTGAACTTCAAACAACATATAATAGCAAGTAGAGTTCAAAACAGCAAAAACCAGCTAAAAACGGCATACTCTTGCTGGGAAAAACAGCTCCCGGTACCCACCGGTATTTCCAGTTCCCGGAGGGCCAGTTACCACTGGGATTTGGAACCTGGTCTAACCTACCAATTTCAGGAATGGCATGCAATTGTTCTAAAAATAGGTCTACTAGGCCATATACAAGTAACGAGTGCCCTACCTGTTAGCTGGTTATACCGCATAATCCGGCTGGTTATGCCGCATAATAGGCCGATTATGCCGCATAATAGGCTGATTATGCCGTATAATCACTACTATGTGGGGTGACCTGTCGAGTACCTATTACCCATTTTTAGAACCTTGTTGGCATGTCAGTGTTGAATGAACTGGGAATGAGAATTCAGTTAGGATGTCTTCCACGTATTTGATTCAGGAACAGCAAAAACTCAACAGATAGATGAACGCAGTGCCTTTGATTGCCTGGAAGTTGAGTAGAATTTAGTGGTTAGCTGATGAATCAGTTCTGATTTAAAACATCTTACAATGTTATTTCCCTCGTTTGGTTCGGAAAGAGACAATGGATTTAAACAAATATTTAAACCCTCATATTGGACTAACTGATGATTTAACTTGGGAATTTGGTGGTCATGGTGAAAACTGACTCCAATTTATTAGTTCTTTTGATTTTGCTTTTGCTGCTGTGCTGCATGCTTCACTTGCATGTTGTTTGCTAGGCCAATATGCTATCATAATAGATTCATTAGCATCCTGCATTTATGGTCAACCTGCTGCCACAGAAATATTGTAAGCTGATTCAGTCTTTGTCGTATTCAAGAGAACTTGAGTGCACACACCTTTTTTTAATAGCCTTTTCTTTTCCGTGTGTTTTCCCCCCTCTGAATAGTTTTCTTGCTGAGCTGCATCTAGTGAAAACCTTATAGATTACTGTCATAATTTCAATTTCTAATTTCGTTTGTGTGCTACATAACCTTTGTATTGCAAGTGTCAAGTGAGGGGGGGCTGTTTGGATGCCTGCCACAGTTTTGTGCTAAAAGCCTAAAAGTGTTGCAAGCAGTGGTGGCCAAATCGGTCACCACACTTGTAGCAAAATTTGGCTAGAAAATTAGTTTATGACAGGCGGGCATGAGGCTAAAAAAGTGTGGCATGCCGCAAGTGGTAATGACAAGCTCCAGCCATGAAAAGTCAAACCCACCTAACTTGAGTGTGGCAAAGTCAAACCTGCTTGGATGCTAGTTTGCGATGGCTCTGGGTTTTGCTGATTGCATTTCTTGCATTGGACAATTAATGCATTGCACCCTATAAAGTATGGTTGAGTGCCCAAATTGCACGTGGATTGTATGCTCACTAAGTACGCTTTTTCGCCTATATGCAGATTAAGGACAGTAGGGATGAATCTGGCAGGTTCTCAGGTGTTTTCTCCTCTAGTGGTTCCCCACGACTTGGGTTTTCAAGGAGCTCAAGCAGATTGTCTATGCAGGATGATACTGATGATGCGGATTTTCCTTTTGCTGTGGATGATGTTGATACACCCGATTCCCGACCTGGGTATGTAATATGTTTGAGCTCCTACTTCATCCTTGTTGGATTTTTCTGTGCAGTAGCTTGAGCTTCTGCATATGACAACCTCATTTCCTGACTTGGGTATCCAATATATTAGTTAAGCATATGCTACCCTGTATATGCATTATATAATGTTATTACCTGGCAACCTTTTTTATCCTCTTTAGTTAATCTTGTTGATTACCAGAACTTGATGTTTATTCCATGGCATGCACTTTACAGGAGCAGTGGTGGAAAGGATGTGGGGGATCAGGCAGGTTCGTCATCCCATAAATCACAAGATGCTGCTGTCGGCTATCTTGTCCACCTGCTCAAGTCTGCGAGTCCATTGCGAGATCCTAGCCATTCGTCTCATACGTCAAGGGCCGAATCTACTGAAGCAGGCAGGACCAGTTCTTTCATGTCCCGTAGGACATCTGATGCATTCGAGGAGCTTGAATCTTTTAAAGAAATAAGGGAGAACCTGCTTGCCCGGAGTAGATCTAGACTGCAAGATTCATGGGATAAATTCTAGCACCAATTCCGCCCTTCATTCCGTTCTTCTTAACTTAACAGGTGAAGAATCCCAACCACTGAGGAGATTATATGGTAAGATCGGTAGCCTATTGAGGAGTGAGGACATCTCCATGTATATAACTATCTAGTGGCGCTTTTTATGAAATGAGAATTTACAAGTCGCTCATTCTTCAGCAGGATCATCGTCCGCCTTTGTTCATAGTGTTTTGTATACAAGCAAAACCTGCCGGATGCATGCTGCTGGAAGCCTGTGATGGGCACTGCTCACTAGTGTGTGCGTGTGGAATTATGTAACCATACAAAACTGTTTATTTATTCTATTTCAGCTCTTATAGTACCGCTCTTAATTTATCAAACTATTCCTCTTGGTGGATTTTTATGTCCTGGGCTGGAATTTTTTATTATCGTTGGCGCTGACGACGTCGAGGCGGCGGCGGCGGGTGGCCGCCCGGGTGACCGCGTTAACTACGTGGCTCGCGCGAAGTGGCTCCGAGACGCCGTCCTGGGCGCCAACGATGGCCTCGTCTCCGTGGCTTCCATCATGATCGGCGTGGGCGCCGCCAACAAGACCAAGAGGGCGATGCTCGTCTCGCGCCTTGCGGGGTTCGTGACCAGCGCGTGCAGCATGGCCATCGGCGAGTTCGTGTCGGTGTACGCCAGTACGAGATCGAGGTGGGCCAGATCGAGCGCACCCGCAACGGCAACGACGACGGTCACGGCGATCGACAGCAGCATCAGCAGTGAGAAGAACTTGCCGAGCCCGACACTGGCGGCGGGCGCGTCGGCCCTGGCTTGTTGGAAATTTCCTTTGACCTATGCTATCTCTGCGCTCGTTCCTGAGATAATCGCTCGGCTTCGGCTGTGGATGTGTTACTGCTACGTGACTCGATGTGAAGCAGCCGTGCAGCACTTCCGACTGGTCCCTGTCCCTGCTCTCCAAGCAGCGTCTCGAGCTTCGGTTCTTCACGTGAAGCACAGCCCTCCTGCTTCTTGTATGCTACGAACAAGCACACAGTAGTGCCTCTGTTACGAGTCTTCACGTAATGTCTTTTTGTGACGCCCCGTATCATTACCTTAAGGGTAATCACACTTAGACATACGGATTACTATTCGTTTGCCCAGTAGAACACCGCTCCAACGAATAGTAAGCCATTTATCAGAGATAACGCAGCAGAACAATAAAATAGAAACTGCTCTTTATTTCAACAGTAGCCACACAAATTTAGGGTTATGAATACAATTATTTAACTACAAAGGGGAAAACACTTCCTGCTAATTACTGCTAGGTTCTTCCAACGGTCTTCTCGTCCCACGAGTCGAATGAGGCGATCACCTTGTTCTACTCCTGGTACCCAAAGCCCTCGTCACCTGCGGCCTTTTCGGTACCTGCAAAAATTCCTCATCCCACTCGAGATAACTCCCGGTCGGATTAGGAGCTAAGCAAGGGGAGAGATAGCAAGAGTGAGTACTATAGTGTACTCAGCAAGCATTAATAGCTAAAATGCATTTGACGACTCTAAATTTCGTCCTTATCAAAATTCCTACCTCATCTCTTATTTTGAAAATAGTTTTCAAAACTTAGGTTGCAATTTTACTTCTGAAGAGACTACTTGATTACTCGGAGAGAAGAAAGACCCCCATGGTTCCAGAGACTCCAATCCAGAGACGGCATGAATTCATGATTTTGATAGCACTGCATGAGCTTGTACCACTTTACCCATAGTAATTCGAGCTCTAAATGAACCGGTCCCCAACATTTCCTTAGATGCGGTTCGAGTTCGAATCTGAGCGTTTCCAAGTTACGTGATCAAGTCTCCACCCATTACTTTCCATCGGTCTTGATTTAATCACGTTCTTGATCTCATCATACACCGAGTTCAGGTAATGTTGGTTAGGGCGCCACCGTCCGTGCCCAACACTCCGCTTGGGGCGGCGACTTCGTGCTTAAAAACACTCAATGTGTCCTTGTGGAGAATCTTAATTGCGTAAAGAGGTAACCTTTCCGCCCGTAGTAACGGAAAATGATTGGTCTTGAATTACGACCTCGTAGGAGTAAGAGTTTTGTTTGTCTTTATATTATAACCACCCGTAAAAAGGGACCCACCTCTTACCTCAACATCATCGTCATCGTCGTATTTCCCCACCCGGTTCCCCTTTTACCAACCTATTAGCTTTCATCTCTTTCTTTCTCATTTCTTAATTCTTTTCATCTCTTTTATCTTTCTTCTATTTTCATTTTCATCTCATTCATTCGAATTGATTTTTGAAAAATAGTTTTGATGCAATACATATAAGATAGAGCAATATATGGTTTACATTTAATATAGCTATGTTAATGAACAAGGGAGTAGCTTGCCTGCGGAACTTAGAAGAGATCGTCGTTGATGAAATCGATATTAGCTACTCCTGTTGGTTCACCCGCTGCAATTTATACGATGGTACGAAATAATAAATACATAATTAAATACTTAGTAATAATATGTGCGACTATGGGCATACTCGTGGAATGATCCTTTTTGTTAGCGGATTTTATTTTAATAACACTTTTTGAACCCCCGTTAGGTTAGCACTCTCCCGACGCGGTCGTTTTACAGCTTATTGGTTCTGGGGTTAGGATAGTTGACATACACATTTTATTGTGCGAAAATAAATTACTACACATAATTGCGTATTACTAGGTCTAACAAATTTTTATTCGCGCAAAACTAAGTCTATCAACTTTTATTCGGATAATTTAAACTATTAACTTTATTTTATGACGGCGCTAAATAAATAAACCTCTTTGAGTAAATTATTTCTAACGCCTCAATTTACTTAATTACCTAATTTTGAGAATTCTATCGGCAACTAACCCAAATCCGAAGTTTCAATTTAATTTCTACGCATATTCCGCCTTTAAATTCTACCGGTCGTATCACTGTCAATAACTCTAACGCGGATAAAATACCCTAACTTACTAGTGACTCAAACGAAATTCGCATTTATACTACTAATTCAATTCCTCTATTTAATATGAAATTCATAAACATTTTCTACAAAATTTTCTTTTATCTATTTCTTCCCTTCCTCTAATCTCTTTTCTTTTTCCTTCCTCTAATTCTTCTTCCCTCCCCCTTTTTTTTAACCCTACCGGCCAACTACCCCTATACCCCCATCTCTTTGCTCCCTTCTTCCCCCAATCTCCCCCAATCTCTTTCTCTTCTCTCCCTCTCCAATCCTTGAAGCCGTCCTTTGGTTCCTCCCCTCTGGCGCCGCTTTCCTCGGCCTTCCTCCTCCTCCTCCTGCAGCCTTGCTGCCTGCCCAGCTCTCTTGCTCGGCCCTCCAATCCGTGCCGCCACTCACCCCATCTCCCCATCTCCCAACTATTCTCCTTTCCTCCATTGGAGCCGTCGCTCCTCTCCCTTTAGCGCCACGATGGTCCCCGACCCGGCTCAGACGCTTCCTCCGGCTCCTTCAGATTCCGACGCTGCCTTGCCTCCCCTGGGCCCGACCAGCTGCAGTCTCTTCCCTCGCTGCATGGCTCCCACCGACGCCTCGCCTCGGTTCCCGTGGTGGTCGGCCTGCTTGACTCCACCACGCCTCGGCTCGGTTGCCGCCGACGCCTGCCGCTCGGCTCCTACTGTGGCCGCCCCTGCTATGGCTCTCCTTGGCCGAGTCAACTCCAGGCGCCGCTTCCTCATGGCGCCGCCCGCTCACTGGCCCCCTCTCTCTCGCGCGGCCAAAGGCAGCCCATGAGAGCTCCCTCTCTGCGGCAGGCCTCTGGCCTTGCCGCCATATGGCTCGCCCTAGCCCGGCCCGGCCCGGTTCCTTCCTCCCCTAACCCCCACTCTGATTAACTCATAATTACTTGATTTGGTTGATTCAATTTTTACTTGTTTTGCTTTGAATGCAAGGATGATGCACATGCTTGGTGATGGTGGGGGCTTGGCTGGTTGCAGTGAGGTATCACCCCCTTCCTCTCTTTCCCCCTGACTCCCTCCCTTGCTCTGTGGTGCGATGAACTGTGGGCTTATGAATGTGCAAGATTGATGGATGATTGATTTGGATGGCTCAACATGATGCATTACTGATGATGGAAACTATTGATGGATTGGGGGAGATGGCTAGGTTACCTCTTGCTAGAACTAGGGATGGGGAGAAGGTTGCAGTGCCGGCTTCGTTGGTGCTCCTTCCTTCCCTTCCCCTCTGCTCCCCGATCCTTGCTTCCTTCCTTGCTCTTGCTGGGTTTGGTCTGAGGCTTGGATGGTTGTGTCAGCTGTGATGGTGGTTATCGCTGGTACACTCCTTGCCCCTTGCACCTTCCCCTATCGGCGCCCTTGATGCTGGCTGCAGGCTGTGGCAATGGTGGTGAGGCTCCTGGCTGCTCTCCCTCTCTCTTGCGGCTGTGAGAATGGGAAATGGGGAATGGCTTGGGCTGTGGGGGTGATCTTATCCTAGGCTGTGAGCTGGTTGATCTTATCCTCCCTTATGGTAATTTCATATTTACTGCAACCCTATTCCTATTTACCGTAATCCTTTTTACTCTAATTCCTATTACCTCCTATTCTAGGCTGCTCTCCACTGTGATGCATATGAGCTAAATATTGGGTATAAATGATTATGTGGCTACCAATGTGGGCTTTTCGGTTGGTCGGAAAAATATATGGTGGGCGTTGGATTCGGTTGCCCGATGATGTTTTGAACAGAGGGCGGAAATGAATGGGAATGCATTGTTGGATTCTAATGTGGTTGAGGCAAATGAAATAAGATGGGTGTTGGCTCTCATGACGCCGAATGATGAAACCCTCAGAAGTAATGGTTGCCTACTCACTTAGGTTGGCTTTGGATATCTTGGTTACTATAGGTGCCGACTATCTTTGGTTGGTCAGGTCATCTTGGTGATCGAGGGACCGGTTGACCTAGGTTGATCTGGGGCTCCTATCGTACTTCGGGAAATTCTGACGGCCACTTCCTATATTCTAATACTCACAACCACTGCTTTCGACTAAGCTTGCTAACCGTTTTTCTGATTTTTCTAATGAGCGAGGAAAATGGATCGCAAGATGGTTCTGTAGACTGGCGCTAAAAAGACAAGGAGGCAAGGATGGCAAATGTCTACTACTACATGAATGATATGAATGAATTGTAAATTAATTAATTGCTACCAAAAACATTGCAAGCTGTTGTAAAATAATTTTTGTACCAAGTATCATGTTTGTAATAAATAATTTATATAATAACGGATTTATTGAGATGCTGCTGATGACGACGACGATGTAATGATAATGACAAAGATATTGATGTACTGATTTTACCTTGATTTATCTAAACACTTGTGATAATTACATGCTTAATGGAACTAAGATTATGAGTTTCATCAATGTTTAACGGGTTTTATTAAACGTTAATTATCGATTACTGTTGCTTAGATTAGATTAATTACACGAATTCTCACACTTTTCTTTCTGGAAGCAAAACAACGTCCCACACCTCTGTGCTTTCGGCAAAAGCTATGCCCCTGGTCTTCGCTCGAAGCAGCACAAAAGTGTACCTGGGTGGCGCGAACGTGGTGCGGTCCGGGGCTCGGGTGCTCATGGGTGGGTGGCTCGCCATGGCGACCACGTACGGGGTGCTTAAGCTGTTCAAGGTGTCGTCCTCGGTATAATTATATTTTCACGACGTAAATAATTAAACCAAGGGATTAGTTAATGGTTCTAGTTATTTCAGACTTCGATTGGTGAGTAGCTGGGTCTCGTGGGTATTGCTTTACGAAAATAAATCATGGAGTTCGCTATGGCTGGTTGTGCGCTTGCACTCAGATAGTTTGGTGTGTCTGCGCGGATAGGTGGTGTGAAGTAGACTAAGGCCCTATTTGTTTGGGTTTAAACTTCAGCTTAAAAGTAGAAAAACTAAAACATAAGTAAACATATGACTTTTTGATTGGGTTTTTAGAAAAGCCTAAGCCACCCATATAACTATAAGCCAAAATGCCTTATGAGATGTGTGTGTGTGTGTTTTTTTTTGGCTTTTGTGGGATGGAGTAGACCTTTGCCACTAAGTTTCGAAAAAATTACCCGTGCTATACCAGGTATATAAGCTTCCATCGCAGACTTCCTCACCCAATTTTTCCTCGCCCCTCTCAGCTCCTGCACCCGAGTCGCCTCCAGGGCGATTAGGGCTCGACCTCCTCTGGCTGTCGGTGACCTCTATCCGATGTCCTCGACCTCTGTTGGTCGCCCGCGATCTCCGCCGTGGGATCCCCAAGTCACCGATCCTCCTCTTGCTCCCCAGGCCACCGCCGTCCTCCCAGCGCCTGACGCCATCTCCCTAGGCCGCTTGGTCCTCTTGGCCGCTGTCGTCCTCCTTCGGATCCTCAGTCGCCGTCCTCCTCCATGTCCTTCCTGCGCCCAACGCCGTCTCCCCAGGCCGCTGGCTCCTCTTCCTGCTCCCACAGGCCATTGTCGTCCTCCTCCGGATCCGCAGCCACCGTCGTCCTCCACGTCCTCACCGCCACTCGCTTAGAGGATTCTAGCAGTGCAGCTCTAGATCTAGATTCAATTAGCACATGGAGCATCAAATGTTTGTATGGCTCAAGAAAGCAATATTAATTATTTTTTTCTCTGTTTTTGTTTCACAATTGGATCAGAGATGATTGTACATTACCTTTTGTTGATCAGGTCACAAATTCTCGATGAATTGAGAATTTTTGGTATTCACTTCTGATCATTGCTCTGTGTTCATTGAGAGCATGTTAAATTCAAAACCGATGATATACAAACCCTTCTTAGCTATTTGAATAAGGGTATTTTGGACATTTTGTGCTTTAAGACAAAAGGTCAGTGAAGAAAAGGCCAAATTGTCAAACACCCTTACTTGGCTAAAAATTAGACTGCTTATAAGTTGTTTTAAGTCAAAAGGCTAGCTTTAAGCCTAAGCCTATACAAACATGGCCTAAGTAACGAAGAAATGGGAATATATGTGCTAATACTATCCTTTGGTTACGAATTGAAATGTGTATGTCATTCCGGCTTGTTATTTTGACATGCCGAAATTTGGAAGTTCGAGTAACCAATGCTAAATCATGGAAAAAAAACACACATATGTAGTCATCTACTTCTAACTCGGCATGAAGTTTTCTCAGATATTTGAAATCGCAAGAAATGGTCAAACTATAGTACCAGCAGCCACAGATCGAACCAACAGGATCCACATGAGCTTTCGCCTTGGTTGTTCTAGGAAAACGCTGGTGCGAAGCGAGGTGTCGCGACTCGAAAACATCTCTGATCACCAGGTCCGCTACTCAGTCCGTCTTTCCATCGCGCCGTGCGTACGTTGCGGAGGTGGGCGCCGGGCGGCGACAGAAACACCCACACTAACCGCCGCCCACGGCGCACACGCCCAACCGCCGCGCGCTTTCAGATGTCGCTGCCGCGCACGGGCGAAGAGTGAACACAACTACACAAGTTCACATTTCGCAACGAGGTCGACTCAGTATTGGGTTGAATATGAGAAGAGCATACTACTAGTACGAGCTTACGCCGGCGGGACCGCGGGAGGGTTGTTGGTCTCAAAGGATACTGGGGATTGTTGATTCTCATGGTTAGTTTCATGGTGACGGAAAAATACGAAGAAACTAGTCGACAAGGCACATGGATTCGTCAAAGGCAGCCATTGACAACCAAAACGTATTCTTGTTCCACACAAATTGCCTGACATGAGATCGAAATGCAAACTTGAATTGCATCTCGTGAAGGACAAATATCAGTACCATCATATCTAGCTGCTGCAAACTTCTACCACCTTTATGTTCACCTCGCAGTTCCATCCCTTGCCGTCGCTGGTATACGCCTAGCTAGTATACGTAAGTTTCTCATCAATCACAGCATTGCCTGTACTTTTCGATGGGCGTTGTCGTGGTAGGCAATAGCTACAGGCCTTTTCAGTTGTTTGACTCAGGTGAAAGCCAATTTGCATGCAATATTTGTCCTAACCAGCTGAAAAAGATGCTTTTCGATAGCATGGCTGTCACGAGCCCTGCCCTTGGCTTGCATCATTGCCATGCATGACCAAGAGTTGTTCGGCGAGCTTGGAACATGGAATATTTTAGTTTTACGTATCAAGGTTCTAACTGCTACGATCTTGTCTGTCAGTCACTCACTCACTTTGCTTCAAACACAGCTAATCTAGAGTACGAGGAATGTGCGGCGGCGTACAGCTACCCGATCTGTAATTAAAATCAGTGAGCTCATCTTTGTGCAACGATGACCTAAGGCGTGTCTCGCAGTGCTCGTCCTCGAATCTCGACTACTTTTGGACAAGGCGAGGATACTCTCCAGGATTTTTTTTAATAATTAATTGTTTATTTAGAATTACAGAAATAATACTATGTTTTTTACAATAATAATCTCTTGTCGCTCCACGGTTGAGCGACCTTAGGCTAGTCACCCAATGGTTGCGCGTCAAGTGTCCAAGTCGCTCAACCGTTGAGTGACCAAACCTAGTCGCCCAACGGTTGAGCGACGTCGACACTTGGCGCGTAACCGTTCGACGACTAGCCCAAGTCGTCCAATCGTGGAGCGAAAAGGGATTATTACTGTAAATAAAGCGGGGAATGATAACAACATGATAGTTTTTTAGATAATGGATGAGAAAAAACTCTCTTGGCCTCTACATCAAGGCTGCACAAATCTTCTACGCCAAAAAAAAGGCTGCACAAATCCCAATTTATTACAAAGATCCAAGTTTCAAAGTAGCCAAAAAATAAAAATAAAAGTGGCTCGAAGCCTTATAACCAAAAGACGATTGAACTTTAAATTCAATCATTACAAATCTCGTGACTACACCTTCAACCAATTGTTGAAGATTTGCTTCGCCACATACTCCAACCTGACACTGTCGATCAACATGGACTCCTTCTGGGTCGATTTCTGCATATTTGCCTATGCCCTCATCCAGTGCCAACTCAATAAGATAACCTACAAGGGATTAGTGATAGCCTTTTTTTATTATCAAAAATAACATCATTCCGACATAACCAAATAGACCAATATAAGACACTGGTTCCCACAAAGAGTTGTGTTTTTAAAATGTTTGAAATACCGACTAACCAATTCTCAAACATGTTGGCTATATTCACAGAGGGAGATAAATTAAACGCACATTGAATAGCACACCAAACAAGACGTGCAAAGGGACCGTCAATAAAAAGATGCTGAATTGTTTCCTCTGAAATACAGAAACAACATTTTTTTTTTTTGCTTCCTCTAATTTCTTTTGAGTAGATTATCTTTAGTTAATACTACCCCTCTTTTGAGATACCATAGGAATATTTTCAGTTTTAATGGAATTTTAAGTAACAAAAAAAAATGCCCAATGGGGGCTCAATAATTTCCAATAAGTGCCACATATAAAGATTGTACCGAAAATAGTCCAAACTTATTCAAATTCCATTTAAAAATATCATTTTGAGAACTTAACTATAAATTAGTAATTCTCAAAATTAACTTATTCCAAGCCTGTAACTTAGGCCCAATAATAGGTCTACGAAAAGAAATATTTAATGGAGCCGATCTCATAATATTTGCTATTGTATCATCCTTTTACCTCACCACATGATAAAGGATTGGATATTGTCTTTTTAGTAGAGAGTCTCCTAACCAAATATCTTTCTAGAACTTAGTTTGCATTCTATTTTTAACCTGGAATGAACCAAAGCGAAAAAAAGATACTTAAATTTTATTAGACCCGATCAAAAGTGGGAAGTCCCGAGCTTGTTAAACACCTGCGAAAAACTCTTCTCACCCAAATATTTCCTTGTTAACAAAGCTTGCTATACCCCTTCTTCATTAAGCAACTTAAAAAGCTATTTTCCTAGTAAACTTTTGTTTTTTGTGTCTAAGTTCTGAATGCCTAGACCGTCATGCTCTTTGGGTGTACACACTAAACTCCATTTAACAAGTCTATATTTCTTTTTATGACCATCACTTTGCTAATAAAATCTAGATCTATAAAAATCAAGTCTTTTAATAACCTCTCTAGGAATCTAAAAAAAAGACAACATAAACATAGGTAGGCTACTTAACACCGAGGGCCAAAACAAAATATTTTGCTCTTGTGAAAATTAATCTTTAAACCTGATAATTGTTCAAAGACATACACAAGAAGTTTGAGATTTTTTTTGTTTACTTTATGTCATTATTCAAGGAAAAGATAGTATCATCAGCATATTGTAATATTGACAGCCCATCATCAATCAATTGAGGAACTACTCCCGATAGAAGACCTTCATCTTTATCTCTTGAAATAAAGATGGCTAGCATGTCTACAAAAAAATTAAAAAGAATTCGGGACATAGGGTCACATTGTCTAAGACCTTTCTGAGTTTAAAAAAGAACCTAAATCATCATTAACTTTTATTCCAACACTCCCTCCCTTAACAAAACTCTCCACCTAGGAACACTACTTAGCTAAAAAGCCTTTCATCCTCAAAGTTTAGAGTAAGAATGGTCATTTTACTTTGTCATAAGATTTTTCAAAATCAAGCTTAAGCACAATCCCATCCAACTTTCATTTATGCAGTTTATGAACCGGTTTCATGACGGATAACAACTCCATCAAGAATGTATCTCCCTTGCATAAATGCTGTTTGGGATGGTCTAGTTGATAGTTGCATAAATGTTGTCTAGGATGGTCTAGTATCTCCCTTGCATAACAACATGATAGTTGTATTGGAAATATGCCCTAGAGGCAATCATAGAGATAATTATATTTTATTACGTTCATAATATTGGATAATATGCTATCTTGTTCCTAGAATAATATCATTAATATTTATTATCAAGTGTGTGACTTGATTGTGAAACTCTATATTTTTGCGATGATTATTCTTAAACGTTCCCTGGTCGGAAACATATGAGAACACATATGAATAAACTAGCATATGTATTGGTTGATGACTATATTTCACAGGTCATGGATATAGAGATATCAAACCAATAATATGGACACATGTTAGAGAACATGGTGTTGGATAAGACCCACCTTGAGACACTATTGAGATTGTTATAATTCTATGTGTCGTTAGTTGGTCTCAAGCAATGATGATGTATAATCCTTAGACCTGAGATCAACATGGTTTTTACATATGTAATAGTACTCTTAGGGGTTGCCAATCGCTACTCGTAATTGGATAGTTATAAAGGTAGCTTTCGGGTATGCTCTGAAACATGCGGAGGAATGTGATTGGTTGAATATGGGATTTTTCCCTCCTAACATAACAGGAAAGATGTCTCTAGGCCACTCGTTGTGGTCGGATAAAGTAAGTGCATGGCCATGCCACTAGTGGTCGAAGTGTTCGACCACGTGAAGTTATCCGACACTCGATTGAGAAAGTATTAAACAATCCATAGATGACACAACATCTTACCTGGAGTTCAACCAGATATCGTGAGGCAAAAAGAGAATACACGAGTAGGTCGTTTAGTTTGATCAGTTACGGACTAGTCGTATGGAGATACGAGCTGGTCGTAGACTGGTCGAATGTAATCACAGGGTGGTCGTAACCTTGTCGTGACTAAATACGAACTGATCGTATAGAGATAGGATCTGATCGTAAGTGATGAGGATCTGATCGTAATCATATTGCAATAAGGTTCGTCCGATATAATTTGCGTGTATTCGGGAATCGTTATGTCCTGCTAGGTACCGCTAATGACTCGTGGTCGGAAAGGTGTTTCTGAGTCACAACCGAATACGCATAAACCTAACGAGTCACACACTTAACGGGTTGAAACAAACCAGTACAGATATGATTCGTAAAACATGTTCGGATAGGATCCTTCATGGGCACTATATAAGGAGATACTTGAAGCTATTGGAAAATAGACGAGTTGACGTGAGTTGCTCCACCGAAACCCTAGCCGCCATCTTCTTGAGAGCTCTATCGTGCGACTTGGTGCTAGCACACCGGTGTACGGTTGTTCCTTCCCTAGACGTGTGGATACCGTAGAGGCGCTACTGTGGTTGCTGTTGCGCTTGAGAATAATCCGCGATCTTCATAAGGAACTACAGATGTTGCTGGAGGAAACGATTGACTCGCGAGGACACTAGATGATCGACTACGACCACTGCATTGACGTGCTCAACGGTGGATGACCTACTACGACCACTACATTGAAGTGCTCTACGTTGGACTAGGCTGCTCCAACTCTTCTTCCGCTGCTCAGCGCGTCTGGTGGTAAAGATCTGTGATCATCACTTGCTTGGCTTCCTGGTTTACATGGTAGAATTTTTGATTTTTTGCTATCGTAGCCTACCCGTACCCCCAACAGGTTGATCTAACAAAGGTTTACATGACACGTAGGCTAAAGAACCAAGGACGCTACACGCATGCCTTTAGGGAATTAGAAATACATGGGACATGTGGATGAAGATGGTTGAACTACTGTGTGGAACGTGGCCATTTGCCCTTGCAGCCCAGCTCGGCATTGTACTCCTCGCCTTGCACCTTAGCTCTCGCCCTCTTCTGCTCCCTCTCGGCCTCACGTCGCTTGGCATGCTCGCGCTCCTACTCCTCGCATAGCCTATCCCACCTCTCCTTCTCGTCCTTCTTAGCCTACAGCTCTTCGAGGCGCCTTTCATGGTCCTCGATGTCCTCCCTGACCAGCTCTTTCATGTCAGCAGTATCCACATGTCATAGGGGTGGATCTTGTCGTCGATCCACTGGTTAAAGTCACATAGGTGCGATAGAGACTGCGGTGGGAAGAGAGACGTGGTTATGATGTAACGGAAAGCAAAATAGTGGTGTGCACTGAAATACGATTTTATTACCAGCTGCCTGTGGATCGGCATGTCAAACCTGCAGTCGGGGTAGTCCATGCCGTAGTTTGGGCAGCACCAACAGCACTACCCAATGTCCCACTCGTCGGTTGATTTGACGCACTTGCAGACGTCCCGACACCAGCAAAGGGGTAGCGCCACCCCTGTCGGGTCCCTTCTGAAGGGTGTTCATCGGGCATAGGAGGGGGGCAGCTCAACCCAGAATCATTTGGCGTACTGCGAGGTAGCCTCCATAGATCCACAAGCTCCAAAAAAGCTTGGTGTGTGTAAGGCTATTGACTAAACTCCCTGTGTTGAGCAGTGGTCTCCTAGGGAAACACCCAATCCTTCAAAAGCTTGCAGATTTTCTCACATTCCTTCTCCTTGTCTATGTTATCTAGGTAGTGTTGTTGGTATGGAGTTGCTGGCCGAGTAGCGTTGTATTTATACCGGGAGCGAAAGCAGCTGTAGCGGCTCCATTGCGATGAGGCGCGGATGTTTTTCGCGTCCGTGTGCCAAGTCCTGCTTTTGCGAGAGTGGACATTGACAATGAAGATAAAGTTTACAATTACGATACAATTAGTTCCACAATACGTACAACAAACAAGATACTTACTGAAATACAAGTTATAACATGCTAGCATTTCTAATCTTAGTACTACTACACACACAATAAGAAGCGGTGCTGCACTTCACGTGTCCTACGTGTCGACAGGCACCTTACAAGTTCTCGCAGTGTGGCCTTCCTAGCGGCAGCGGTTGCAATGTCTACCCGCTGCTCTAGCTTCCCCTTCGTCCATATCGTTCCTAATGCGATGACTCTGCCGACGGCCCTTCCCACCCTTCAACAGGTCAAGATCCGAAATCTAAGTTCTTTGTGCAATATCTAGCGTGGCAAAGTTGCCCATAACCCTGTAGCCTCTTAGCTCGCTGTAAGATCGAGGTGGCCGACTAGAGGGGGGGGGGTGAATAGGCGTTTTAAAAAACCTTTAGGCTCTAAAACCGATTTCTAATGCGGAAGCTAATACAAATACGGTTTTGCACAATTAAAGCCTAAATCAACTAGGTTCCCCTAAGTGCACCAACAATACAAGTCTATTGATAAAAAACAATTAAGCATATGACTTGTAAGCTAATCAATTCAAGCAAGGTGAATAGCACAATGAACAATTTGCAATCATACACAATGAATAAGCAATTTAATACAAGGTATATAAATTGCAATATAGTAAAGCTCAAGAATGCAAACCACAATGACACGATTATGTTTTACTGGTGGTGGTCGGAGACTTGCCGGTCTCCCATAATCCACGTTGAGGGAAACCCAAACTAATTGGGCCGGCTCCACTAATTAAGCCTTCCTCCGAGGATCAAACACTCGCTCCACTTGGGTTGCTCTTTCCTCCACTCCGAGATGGCGAGCACCACACCACTCACAAACCGCCTGGGTCTTCTCACAATCTTCTTTGAGAAGCTCACCGGCAAGACGACGCCCACGCCGTCTAGGTGTCGGCAAACACCAAGAGTAACAAGACTCTAACTCTCACTTGAACCAATCAAGTGTCAAAGCTCTATGGATACGAAATCCACAACCTAAGGCAACACATGCACTTAGGGTTTGCTCTCTAACCTCACTAAGTGCAACACATGCACAAAAGAGTATGAGAGGCTTGCACTAGCTCAATAGAACTCAAAGGGCACCACTCCTCTCCCTCACACGCCAAGGTGGGTATTTATAGCCCACACACAAAAACTAGCCGCTGGGACAAAGTCTCTTGAAAAAATTTAGGAAATCGAACGATCCGCCGTTATGGGGCCTGGTCAGATCGCTTTTTCCTCCAACGGCTATAAAACTAGCCGTTGGTCACCAAATCGAACGACCGCCAACTAAGGCCGGTTGTACCGCAACAATCGGTACAACCGCACAAACACTGTGGTCGCGTACGCCCACAAAGGAGCGCCAAATGCGGCTAAGTCCCACGAACAACTGCGTTGCGGATTTTACAACCGCACCAAGAAAGCAATAAACCGCATCGCGGTCGTATCGCCAAACACTCGCGGTCGCATTCGCTCCAAGGGTTTTCTCAAAACAAAGATGAGCAACAAATGCATCTTCTCTGAAAAAATGAACCGCTAACAAATATCGGAACGACGGCCTACGGTCAGACCGCTCGACACGCCGCATTACCGCTTCCACACCCAGAGCAACACATGCTCAAGAAAGGGCGGTATCACAGATAATCGCCGATATGACCGCATCCCGGTCGTATCAAGACATTACACGCTTGGTTCATCCGATTTTCCGAGAAAACACAGATTGCATTCGCTTCAACTCAAATTGCAAAACACATTTGCTAATTTGATGCGCAATGCACACAAGGGCTTAAGTGAGATTCTCAACAAGTTGCAAAACACATTTGCACACTTTTAGAATCACACCACAAGGAATAAGGTACATGGACTTACACCATTTGCAAAACGCATTCGCAAACTTAAGTCACATGCTACAAGGATTAACCATGAGCCACAACTATTTGTAAAACACATTCACAAATATTGGCAACATGTTAAAGTGAGCTAGAGCAAACACAATGAGCTATCAACACATGACAAACTCAAGCTACTAGTCAAAGACCCCTCTTAATAGTACGGCAACCTATACTAGCAATCCGGTCATCCAACCAAACACCAAGACCGTAAAAGACTAGGAACACATCCTTAGCCCTAGCTAGTCATACCTTTGCTTTATGCAAACACTTGAAGCTTGATGACGCACATCCTTGCTTCAACTCCGGTTCTTGACTTGATATGCATCAACTCATGATGCATCTCTACTTGACCTTCATCAACACATGATGAAGCTTTACTTCGGGATCTTGACTTGATGCTCATCAACACACGATGACATCTTCCATCCCGAGTCTTGATATGCATCAACACATGATGCACTCTTCACTTGACATCCATCAACTCATGATGGGTCTTCACTTGACTTGATAATCAACACATGATCATCTCTTCTTGACTTGATGACTATCAACACATGATGTCATCCCAAGTCATCAACCACCGAACATAACCTATTCATCTAACTCATGAAAAATGTTAGTTCCACAATATGATTATCATTAATTACCACAACATACCATTAACTCATAATGGCGGGACAAGATACCACAATCTTTCCCTCATTGGTAATTGATGATAACCACTTCAATAGCAAATAATTGAATAGAGTTTGGTATGAGTATATAAGCACTACATAAGTTATATATACTCAACATGAGTGTATACTGAACTACACAAGTCGATCAACTCAAGAATACATGATCATATATTAACTACATAAGTCTCATATACTCATATGAATATATTAACTACACAAGTTAAACATATTCAAAGATATGTGAGTACACATGAACTACACAAGTTATGTTCTACTCACATATAAGTATATATAGACTACACAAGTCTTATACACTCTTATGAATAGATTAACTACATAGTTAAACATATTCAAGAATATGTGAGCACACATAAACTACACAAGTTATGTTATACTCACATATAAGTGTATATAGACTACACAAGTCATATATACACACTTGAATATACTAACTACATAAGTTATATATATTCAAGAATATGAGCATATATAAACTACACAAGTTATATATACTCACATGAATATATTAACTACACAAGTTAAATATATTCAAGGATATGAGTATATACTGAACTACACAAGTTATATATATACTCATATGAATATATTAACTACACAAGTTAAATACATTCAAGAATATATGAACTACACAAGTCTCATATACTCATATGAATAAATTAACTATGCAAGTTAAATATATTCAAAGGACATGTTTCAAAGTAAAGATCCCAATTATATATGGACAAGGAAATATGGATCAATACTAATGAAACTACAAAACATATATTGAGCTCCCTAAATGTGTGCATACACAAATGTGTAATGGAAACATATGCACATATTCAAGTTAGACTTTTGGTGGAGTTCAACATATATTTTGGATCCGAGGAATGCAACAAGATATATGAATACAAAGTAGAATGCATACCTCTTTTGATCTTTATATCCAAACGAGACTAAACATGATATAACAAATAGAAATGTTAGTCTCACAAATAGATTCATCATTATGAATGCATACTTGTTTGGATTTTCCTTTTGTTTATCCAATGAATTGGATTTGTCATTAATCACATGCATGCCTTCATGATTATTACCTTTATATCCAAATAAGACTACACAATATGTATATCAATAGAAGGTGTTAGTCTCATAATTAGATTTGTCATTAATCACCAAAACCCCATTAACACATAATGGTAGGGTCTAGATTCTTCAATCTCCCCCTTTTTGGTGATTGATGACAAATCCTTTATAAATGACAACATTTGGATATAAGTCAACATAGGATAATCAATTAGGCTATCTGACTATATGCATGCATTGAAATGACAAGAGAATCTTGGTAAACTCTCACTTTTGGCACCACAAGATTCTCACTCTTGATTCTCTCCCTAGATTATTCTCCCCCTAGATAAAGCTCAACCAAATGAACATCCAAATGTAGCTCATACAAATTCTCCCCTTTTGGCATTAAACACCAAAACCAAAATAAATCTCAAGTAAAAGGAGAGTCTTTGCAAAACTTATGAGCTAGGCAATAAAACGAGTTTTATTTTCCCTTTTTGGCATAGAGCAACAATAAATCAAAATAAATCGAAGCCTTAAGGGTGTCTGTTCAAATTAGTTTTCCCATATAAGATATACCCATTTTTGAACAAAACTCAAAAGGTTTTTAATTTAGGTTTTCAAAAACTTTTTAGGAAAACTCCCCCTTACACAAAGGTTCCTCTTGGACAATCTTCTCCTTTGACTCACAAAGGTTTTCTCTTTGTTCAATCCAATATCTTTGCTTTTGACACACAAAAGCTTCCTTTATCCAATTATCTCCCTCTTTGTCATCTTTTTGAAATATGTCCATCCAACACTTAAGATGACTTCTACTTCTTCCACTTGATCTTTGATTTGCACCCAAAAACTCTCTCTTTTGACAACACCACTTGTTGGTAAAACATGTAGATATCACTTGTAAATAATACTCGTAGATATCACTTGTAAAATCATATGTTTATACCACTTGAGGAGAACATGCGTCAACAAAACTTGAAAGCAAAGATGATACCAAATAATAATTAATTCCACTTGTAGATACTTGGTACCACTTGGAGAGATAAGACTTAGATAGATACCACTTGAAAAGATATATCATGAAATGAAAGTATCGGAGAGATACCACATGAAAAAGATATATTAAGAATTTAAGGTATCGGAGAGAGCTTGGTTTGAAAAGAATTGATTGGCAAGGATTGAAATAGATATCACTTGTAGGTGGGTATAAGAAGTATACCACTTGAACGATATCACTAGAAAGAATACCACTTATAAAGACAAGATGATATCATTTGAAGAATACCACTTGTAAACATAAGTAATATGAATTCCATGCCTGATCAAGATGATCAAAAGGTGCTACCACTTAAAGGAATACCACTTGAATGATAAACATATCACAAGGATCAAAATGGTATTTGGAGTCAACAAAGCATGAGTGGGTAGCTTGCAAGGATAACAAGGATCAATCTTGACATGAGGGAGGCAAATCAAAAGATTTAGAATTGAATAGAATTGAAATGGAATCAATTGATCGCAAAAATAGCAAAATCGGTACAACCGCAGTTCAATTGCCGGTCATACCGTTTCTTCGGTCGTACTGCAGTGCAAAGGCGGTCGTCTGCATCTAAAATCGGTTGTACCGCGAATAACTCCTATCGTTCCGATTTTCCCGAGCTTCGAATAGATCAAGGAATAGGAAATTTTGCAAATGATCCTTTGTTTTAATATTCAAATAAATGTTACTTAGGATCCTTATGCATTAGATTGGAGATAGTAAACTTCAATGAATATAGTTTTTATGAATTAGTCTTTTGAATTTTCGCAATAAAGCTCATTTTTAGAAACTTCTCCAAAAGAACCAAATTTGAGCAAATGAAGAAATTAAGGCATCAAATTTCATGTATGAGTTATAAATACCATTATGGACCTTTTCATGTGAATAGTTTTGGTTCATATGGCAAAACTCACTTAAGTGCTAGAAAGTGACCACTTAGGTCAACCTTGAATTTTGGATGAGTTTCAAAATCGAATAACTTTTGATAGGTTGGCCTTTTGGAAATATTTTGAATACCAAAATTGTTTAGAATAGCCAACTCTATTATTTTCATTTTGGGACAAAAGTCAAATTCCTTTTAGAATAGATTTTACACAAAAAATCTAGTTTTGGTCAAAAACAAGTTTCTAAGATCTAGAATTTTGGCTAGAAACTCATTTTCATTTTAAATAGGTTTTTCTTGAACCAAAACCTTTGCAAAACATTTGAAAATCATTTGAATACATTTTGCAACTAGTTTTTCAAAGTTTATACTAATAATTTCAAAATTTTGACTTTTGGCTAAATGGCTCATTTTGAGAAACAATACTAGCACTTAATTTATTTGGGCACACTTAGGGATGTGGTATACATGGTTATGATTTAGCACTCTTAATGTGCCACTTCTTTCTTGCTCAAGAAATTAATAACAACGAATTAGCACAAGAGCAAGAACAACCCTTTTAAGATTTTACATGAATGCAACCTACACAAGGTATAAGGGCTAGATACTTCAATGTAAATACTTGTTACCGAGATAGCATTGGTTTATGATACTGAATTTATCTTCCTCAAGCTTGGCTCCAATTTGTATATGGTGGAATCCACCTCTCCATGAGTGAGCCAAACCTCCAATACTTCTCCAAGTACCTATTAATCATTTAAGCATCTTTTGGTACCCACACTCGGTTGGGTCCTTGAATGTTAGTCACAATAGATTTGGGCACCCAAATGGCCATAACAATAGTTTTATGTGAGTTAACATTCCTAGCAAACACATTGCCATTTCTATCCTTCCTAAGCAAATAATGATCATTATAGATGATAGGCTTAGGAGTGATACCTTTGGGACATTCTTTACTAAAATGTCCTTTCTCCCGCAATTGTAGCAAGTAGGGCTTTTGCTTCCCTTGATGTCTTCTTATCTTGCTCAATTCCCGCTTGCCTCTTCTTTGAATGTCTTGACTTGACATCCTTTTGATTTGGACACACCGAGGCAATGTGACCATTCTTCTTGCATCCAAAGCACTTGATATTGTTGACTTGTTTTCTATCTTGCTTTGGAATGCTCTTCACCTTCTTCTTGGCGGTGAGACCAAGTCCTCCTTTGTCATTCTTCTTGTTAGGGCATACGGAGGCAATGTGACCCTTCTCATGACAATTAAGGCACTTAATATTCTTCATGTGTCTTGCATTGTGCCTCATTTTGCTATTTTCCTTTTTCTTCTTGGGAGTAAATCCAATGCCACTCTTATCTTGTAAGCATATTTGCTTGCTCAATATTTCATCGAGAGTAGCCTTCCCTTTATAGCTTCTATCCAAGTCATTCTTCAAACTTGAGACTTGGGCCTTGAGCTTTTTGTTTTCCTCTACAAGGTTAGTCTCAACAAGTATAGAGGAAATAGGTACATCTAATTTTGAGCAACAAGGCATATCAATTAAATCATCACAAGAAGTGGATACATTAATTTTAGATGAATTGCAAGGAGTAGGAGCAATACAAGGCAAATCATCTAATAGATCACATGTAATTCCTATATCCACTTTAGAGTTAGTATAACTTTTAAGAAGGAGGGTTTCATGTTCATTTTTTAAAACATCATAATTTTCTTGAAGCAAGTTAAATTCTTTCTTCAAAACTTTGAATTTTGAAACCTCCTTTCCCATAAAAACATTTTGTTCTTCTAGCATATCTATCAACTCATCATATGAAGGTTCATCATTATCATCATCATTATATACCTTCTTTTTACCTTTTGCCATAAAGCAATGAGGCGATGTAGATGGAGTTGATGTGTCATCATCGCTTGAGCTAGAAGTTGATGTGGAGGACTTGTGGACTCTTCATCGTCGGAGTTAGAGATTGAGCATTCTTCTCCGACGCCCACTTTTGTATGCAATCCTCATTAGTTGAAATGGACCGTTCATAATATTCTTGAAGATAAGTCCACATCTCATGAACGTTCTTGAGATCGCATATGGCATCAAACACACCTACACTCAAAGCACTAAATAAGGCGTTAATTGCTTGAGCGCCGAGATGTAAGCATTTCTCTTCCTCAATTGTTGGAGCTAGTTGATCCAATAGAGGAGAAAAGCCAACATCTACAATCCGCCATATATTTAGGCCCATGGCCTTAAAATAACATGACATGCGGATTTTCCAATGAGCATAATTTGTGCCATCAAATTTAGGTGCTTCACCAAGGTGCACTAAATCTCTAGTCGCCATCCTTTACTCTCTAGACGGTTAAGTCTAATAAATGAGAGACCAAGCTCTGATACCACTTGTAAGATCGAGGTGGCCGACTAGAGGGGGGGGGTGAATAGGCGTTTTAAAAAACCTTTAGGCTCTAAAACCGATTTCTAATGCGGAAGCTAATACAAATACGGTTTTGCACAATTAAAGCCTAAATCAACTAGGTTCCCCTAAGTGCACCAACAATACAAGTCTATTGATAAAAAACAATTAAGCATATGACTTGTAAGCTAATCAATTCAAGCAAGGTGAATAGCACAATGAACAATTTGCAATCATACACAATGAATAAGCAATTTAATACAAGGTATATAAATTGCAATATAGTAAAGCTCAAGAATGCAAACCACAATGACACGATTATGTTTTACCGTGGTGGTCGGAGACTTGCCGGTCTCCCATAATCCACGTTGAGGGAAACCCAAACTAATTGGGCCGGCTCCACGAATTAAGCCTTCCTCCGAGGATCAAACACCTCGCTCCACTTGGGTTGCTCTTTCCTCCACTCCGGAGATGGCGAGCACCACACCACTCACAAACCGCCTGTCTTCTCACAATCTTCTTTGAGAAGCTCACCGGCGCCACTACGCCCACGCCGCCTAGGTGTCGGCAAACACCAAGAGTAACAAGACTCTAACTCTCACTTGAACCAATCAAGTGTCAAAGCTCTATGGATACGAATCCACAACCTAAGGCAACACATGCACTTAGGGTTTGCTCTCTAACCTCACTAAGTGCAACACATGCACAAAAGAGTATGAGAGGCTTGCACTAGCTCAATAGAACTCAAAGGGGCACCAGCTCCTCTCCCTCACACGGCCAAGGTGGGTATTTATAGCCCACACACAAAAACTAGCCGTTGGGACAAAGTCTGCTGAAAAAATTTAGGAAATCGAACGATCGCCGTTATGGGGCGGTCGTGCATCGCTTTTCCTCCAACGGCTATAAAACTAGCCGTTGGTCACCAAATCGAACGACCGCCAACTAAGGCCCGGTCAGACAAGAACAATCGGTACAACCGCACAAACACTGCGGTCGCATCGCCCACAAAGGAGCGCCAATGCGGCTAAGTCCCACGAACAACTGCTTCGGGATTTTACAACCGCACCAAGAAAGCGGTCGAACCGATCGCGGTCGTATCGCCTAAACACTGCGGTCGCATCGCTCCAAGGGTTTTCAAAACAAAGATGAGCAACAAATGCATCTTCTCTCGAAAAACTGAACCGCTAACAAATAATCGAACGACCGCCTACGGTCGTATGCCAAGACACGCCGTATTACCGCTTCCACACCCAGAGCAACACATGCTCAAGAAAGGGTCGTATCACAGATAATCGCCGCAGATGACCGCATCCGGCCGTCTCAAGACATTACACGCTTCATCCGATTTTCCCGAGAAAACACAGATTGCATTCGCTTCAACTCAAATTGCAAAACACATTTGCTAATTTGATGCTAATGCACACAAGGGCTTAAGTGAGATTCTCAACAAGTTGCAAAACACATTTGCACACTTTTAGAATCACACCACAAGGAATAAGGTACATGGACTTACACCATTTGCAAAACGATTCGCAAACTTAAGTCACATGCTACAAGGATTAACCATGAGCCACAACTATTTGTAAAACACATTCACAAATATTGGCAACATGTTAAAGTGAGCTAGAGCAAACACAATGAGCTATCAACACATGACAAACTCAAGCTACTAGTCAAAGACCCTCTTAATAGTACGGCAACCTATACTAGCAATCCGGTCATCCAACCAAACACCAAGACCGTAAAAGACTAGGAACACATCCTTAGCCCTAGCTAGTCATACCTTTGCTTTTATGCAAACACTTGAAGCTTGATGACGCACATCCTTGCTTCAACTCCGGTTCTTGACTTGATATGCATCAACTCATGATGCATCTCTACTTGACCTTCATCAACACATGATGAAGCTTTACTTCGATCTTGACTTGATGCTCATCAACACATGATGACATCTTCCATCCCGAGTCTTGATATGCATCAACACATGATGCACTCTTCACTTGACATCCATCAACTCATGATGGGTCTTCACTTGACTTGATAATCAACACATGATCATCTCTTCTTGACTTGATGACTATCAACACATGATGTCATCCCAAGTCATCAACCACCGAACATAACCTATTCATCCAACTCATGAAAAATGTTAGTTCCACAATATGATTATCATTAATTACCACAACATACCATTAACTCATAATGGCGGGACAAGATACCACAATCTTTCCTCATTGGTAATTGATGATAACCACTTCAATAGCAAATAATTGAATAGAGTTTGGTATGAGTATATAAGCACTACATAAGTTATATATACTCAACATGAGTGTATACTTAACTACACAAGTCGATCAACTCAAGAATACATGATCATATATTAACTACATAAGTCTCATATACTCATATGAATATATTAACTACACAAGTTAAACATATTCAAAGATATGTGAGTACACATGAACTACACAAGTTATGTTCTACTCACATATAAGTATATATAGACTACACAAGTCTTATACACTCTTATGAATAGATTAACTACGCTAGTTAAACATATTCAAGAATATGTGAGCACACATAAACTACACAAGTTATGTTATACTCACATATAAGTGTATATAGACTACACAAGTCATATATACACACTTGAATATACTAACTACATAAGTTATATATATTCAAGAATATGAGCATATATAAACTACACAAGTTATATATACTCACATGAATATATTAACTACACAAGTTAAATATATTCAAGGATATGAGTATATACTAACTACACAAGTTATATATATACTCATATGAATATATTAACTACACAAGTTAAATACATTCAAGAATATATGAACTACACAAGTCTCATATACTCATATGAATAAATTAACTATGCAAGTTAAATATATTCAAAGGACATGTTTCAAAGTAAAGATCCCAATTATATATGGACAAGGAAATATGGATCAATACTAATGAAACCACAAAACATATATTGAGCTCCCCCTAAATGTGTGCATACACAAATGTGTAATGGAAACATATGCACATATTCAAGTTAGACTTTTGGTGGAGTTCAACATATATTTTGGATCCGAGGAATGCAACAAGATATATGAATACAAAGTAGAATGCATACCTCTTTTGATCTTTATATCCAAACGAGACTAAACATGATATAACAAATAGAAATGTTAGTCTCACAAATAGATTCATCATTATGAATGCATACCTGTTTGGATTTTCCTTTTGTTTATCCAATGAATTGGATTTGTCATTAATCACATGCATGCCTTCATGATTATTACCTTTATATCCAAATAAGACTACACAATATGTATATCAATAGAAGGTGTTAGTCTCATAATTAGATTTGTCATTAATCACCAAAACCCCATTAACACATAATGGTAGGGTCTAGATTCTTCACTCGCCGCACCACGCCTACTGCACCCTCTCCTTCATGAAGTACTCCGACATGAAGTTCGATGGGTTCATGTTGATTGTCCCGCATGCGGCGAGGACATGAGAGCATAGCTTGTGAATGAGCTTTGGCTTGTTGCATATGAAGCTAGGTTTATTCACATGATCTCCAAGGTATACCTCGTGGGTAACAAGAGAGCGAGCCGTCCAAAATCCGGCTCTGTCCCAAAGGAGCACACCGAAACGATGCTCCGTATTGCCCATCACGAAGACCGTGTGCGACTGACCTTTCTCGGTCTTGGCCTGCATGTACGCTGTAATCTTCAAGCAATACTGTGTATGTGGGTTGGCTGCATGAAGTGCCGCATTTGCATACATTTCCCTGAAATATTCGATAGTATCGTGCAGAACGCCTTCCACGATGGCGACAAGGGGCTGAGAACGGAGACCCCTAATAACCCAGTTGTACACCTCGACAAGGTTAGTGGTCATTATGCCATACCTTGCACCGTCCGTGTCGTACAACAAGGACTACTTCTTCAATGGCTCGGCTCAATCCAATGGGAGAAGCACTCGATGTCCCTCGAGGTCCTCTGCATCAAATAGGGAGGGTCAAACCCCGCAGTGGTGTGAGACGTTTGGGTTGTGCCGCTCCAGGAATGAGCGTATGCTTGTTCTTCTCGACGACATACTTCCTGGTGTGCTTCTCCAACATCTCCAACAACGCATCAAATTTACACTGCTGGTTTTGCATAGCCAGCCTCTTGATCAACTTCATCAAGGGTTGCTGCTTGAACTGTTTGAAGAAGTTGGCTCCCAGATAGTGAATGCACCATCTGTTCCTCATGTCTGGCCAAGGGAACGGCTCATCGGGGTCTTGCTGAAGTTTTTGGATGGCCTTCATCATCCCGGGGTGGCGATCATGGATTATGCATACATCAGGACATGCCCCAACTACTCCCTCCTTCAGTTGTCGAAAAACCACAGCTAGCTGTCGAAATTCTCACTTTCGACGAAAACGATGGCTAATGGCAGAATCTAATTGTTGCCATCAACGCCAATTGCTGTCAGGATCATGTCCTTGTATTTCTCAGTTAGAAACGTCCCATCCACTGAGATCACGAGCAACATATGTCTGAATGCATCAATGTAAGGATCGAAGGCTAAGAAGACCCTTTGTAATACCGTGAAACCTAGCGGTCTTTTGGATGGCTTGTCCTTCATAGTAATGTATGTGTCCGGGTTCCTATCCTGCAGTACATGGAGCATACGAGGAAGGTTGTCATAAGCCGCCTCGAAATAACCGAGTCTCCTTTCCAAAGTCTTCTTCTTCGTACGCTATGCCTTCGTAGCTAATCTTGTACTTGAATTTCTGCTCGATAGCCATCATGATGTGCTTGGCCTCTAGGTCCGTCTTCTCCACTATCTCTCCATACATCACATTGGCTATGAAGGTGGACGTTAGATTGCGATGCTTCAAAACACAAAACACTACCGAGACAATAAGCAGTGCGCGCCCAACCCCCGAGACAATCCAATTTGAGGAGTCTTGTACTTGGGTCTCGTGCGTGCACATACTAAGGACAACCATCCCGCCGCAGATCCACGATGTCCAAACTTCATGGCTGGATTTGAGGATCCGAAACGTCCGTTGCATGGATAAGGCCCAGATGCCTTAATGACATCCTACAAGAGATCCCTTGTCATGGGTAAACATTGCATAAAGCCGAACCTCCGTACCATGGTACTCCCACGGTGATTCGTGCTCGCTCTTCTTCAAGGCGGACCCCATCAAGATAGACCCTCAGCGTTCACCCTATTCCATTCCCGTGGGATGGGACTTTTGTCCTCCTCAGAAGAGTCATCGCTATCCTCTTCTAAAGATTCCCCCTCCGCCCAGGCCGTCAATTTATCAATTTCTATCTGACACACTATGCTGTCGACATGCTCCCCGCAGATCGCTGCAGGTGGGTGGATCGAAGCGCGATGTGCGATATTCCTCTTCGCCTCGCAACATCGGTCACCGCATCCTCTTCTGCCTCTGCAACATCGGCCACCGTGTCCTCTTCATGTAGCACGCGTTGCGCCCAAGCTGGTCCCACCAACCAAACGAGAGCCATCAGCATGGCCTCCTTGGACTCTCTTCGGACTTGGTTGCACGAGTAGCACACACTCGTATCCACGGCGCCGACAACCTTCCACAAAGCCCTTCCATGCAGCCGTACGCATCAGTCTGCTCAACTTCCACCAAATGTGCGTGGACGACACCGCACACCTCAGGGTCCAAGGAGAGGCTGCATGTCAGCCAGTGTAGGAAATCTCTGATTAGAGTATTCTCCGCATTCGGATGTACCATACTGACTTACTGGAAACCACTTAGATCAACATCGTATGGACCTTCACGAATCGTACAAACACCGTAATGCACTTTTAATCTTGTGGGCTCCGACATGACTGATTTCTCACAACGCAAATATTTCGAATATTTCAACTAGCCATTTGTCACAATACATTCATGAAATACGTGCTAAACCAATAAGAACAAGAATGTATGAGACTATTACTTTCACGCGAAGACCTTCTCTCCTTATCAGCTAGCTTCTCTCTCCTCCCCTCCCTCTCCCGAGCTCTTCTCCTTCTCCCAGGCTCCTCTGCTCTCCCCCTGTCGTTCTCTCTTCTCCTCTCCCGACCTTCTCCCCTCTTCACTTCCCCTTTCCTTCTCTCCCTCTCATTTTCTCCTCTCTCGAGCTTCTCTCGCTCTCTCCTGAGAGAAATGACGAAAGAGACCGTGAGTGTGCCTTTCTATACAACCGTCTAGTCGCTCAACTGTTGGACGACTTGGCAGCAAGACGCCCTAATGGTTCAAATACATGATGATGATGCAGATTTGTCAAAATCGCCTAATGGTTGGACGACTTGAGACTAGTTGCTTAACCATTGGGCGACTTATCCAAGTCGCTCGACCACCGGGCGACTACTACACATGTAGCTCGACCGTTGGGCAACTTGGGACTAGTCGCTCAACCATTGAGCGACTAGTCCTAAGTTGCCCAACGGTAGGACGGCATATGATTATTTCTGTAAAATAAAAAAACAGGTATGTTACTGCATTCGAAATGAAAAATTGCTTATTAAAAAAAAATCTATTCTCCAGCGTAGAGTTCCGTGTTGTGCGCGAGCGACTTGCAAGCATCACACAAGTAACTCAGCGTTCAGGTTTCAGCTGGTATCGACCGATTATCAAAGTTGGTAGCATCATCCACAACACTTGGATGCTACCCATGGTAACATGGTAATAAGTTGTGCTGTTTCGAATGCACATCCGCGCAAGGCATGTGTACACTGCTTCACGCACTTGGCACGTACGCCACGCGCAACATTCGGCACGACGCGAAGACGTCAACATAGCACACAGCACAACCGTGCCTGCACGCACAACCGTCAAGCAACCACGGCCGATCGCGCGAGCGCGCCGAAGCACACCACGGCCGGGCCAATCACGCGCGCACGGCGCCACCACGGCCATAGTAGCAAAAGCAGCGGACAAGGAAGGCGGCGAGCCGGCGGAAGCAAAGCCCAGAGAAGACGCGGCAGCGGCACAGGCCCAAAGAAGAAGAATACACTAGCAAACTAGCAGCACCGCCACAGCCTATTCATCGCGCCACTGCCGATCATCGACAACTCGCCAGATTTTGTTTAAACGCTCACTTAACATTGGATTTTGCGGGGGAAAAAATCGTGTCAAACCCCAATTTGCTATGAAATCCACTTGAATGCTTGCCTGCTTGCAGAGGCGGATCCAAAGGGGTGCCGGGTATGCCCTGGCACCCCCAAAATTCTGAAAAGCAACCAGGAATCCGTCGCGCCTCCTCGCCTCTCGGCGCTTCTCCTCCCGCCGCGCCTCCTCCGCTCCGCCTCTCGCAGTCGGCAGTCCCGGTCCTGCGGTCCACCTCGCCTCCTCCGCTCCGCCCCGCCGCTCCACCTCGCTTCATCCGCGCTCCTCCGCTCCGCCCCACCGCTCCACCTAGCTTCCTCCACCTCGCCGAGCAGAGCCACGGTGCAGGCATGGCTGAGCCGCACAGGGGCTTGGAGGAAGGGCGCCGCGTCCCTGCTCCACTCCGGTGCGCTCCCTCATGGCTTTCTCCACCGAGCCAGCAGGCGAAGAGGCGGAGGAGAAAGCCCTGGCCCCCGCCGCCGCCGATGCTGGAGACAGAGGCGAGGTGAGCACGGAGGAGTGGCAGTGCTGGGGCACTTCTCCTCTCCCGGCCGTGGTGGCCACCGTCGTCCACGAGCTGCTCGAGATGGAGGCCGAGGCTGGTGAGAAGATGAGCTTTGGCGGCGCTGGCTCCAAGCTAAAGGTATATGCCTTTTTCTCCAATCCCCTATCAGATTTAGATGTTCTTGTTCCTTCCGTGCTCCTAAAAGTTGTAGAACACTGCAAGAATCGAATCGATGGGAATGCTAGTGAAGTCATGGTATGATTACTTTGAACTCGCAGGGTGATTTCAAAGATATGGAGGACAAGAAGCACAGAGCGGTCTACGAGACACTCGTCAACTCGGACAAGATGCTGCAGTATTTCTCAGCTCGCCGGATTGCTTGTCGTTTGCTAGGGAGCAAGGGATATCTATGCCAGAAGGTAGTGCATAGGTCTCAGCTACATACATGTTCTAATTTGTAAAGCACCTGCGCAATGCTATACACAAATGTAGCAATTCGAGCTTGGTGGTTTATTCAACTAAATCTTGTTTTGCTAACAATTCTGTGCTCTTTCTGTAGTCTTCTTAAGTTTGACTGAGATCAAACATATGAACTCTTGCATGTGATGATTCAAGAGCTTTTTAGACCTTCTAGTTTAGTTTAGCTTCACCTGCCACTGCCATGTTTGTTCAACAGTTCTTTGTAGTTCTCTTTTGAGGAACAGTTCTGTGTAGAGTTGTAGAATTGTTATCAGGCAAGCAAGCTTTCTTTCTCAAATAAGCTCTCCCGATATTGTTAAATCTTTGTTTAGGATCCAGAGATGCAAGCAGGATTTCAGACTTCTGATTTTCGTTGTGATCGCTGAACTTTTGGAAGGGGATCAAAATAATGCAAGCTATACAAGTCATGGTGCTCTTCACAGTTAAATATTGTAGTATTCCATTCTGACTGTAAAAGTAGCATGCAGAATTTTCCAGTTCTGTGAATGTAGTAGACACAAATTAACATCTGTGAATGATTTGATTAATGCATCTGTGAATGATATGTGAATGCCTCTGATTTGCTAGGCGGCAGCCGGCAAGCGCAAAGCGGTCGGTGGCGCGACGCGGGAGGGCGATCAGCGGCGCGCGGCGCGGGAGATGTGTGCACCCCTATCAACTAATTTCTAGCTCCGCCACTACTGCTTGGCTGGCCGGAAAACACATCAACGAGAATCACTTGATAAATTATGCGTCCTTGGCAATGCCGTCCTCCGTCCGTCAGTGAAGGTATGGACACAAATCTAGGGCGGAGAAAAGAAGAGAAAGCAACCTCCAATCTTTTGATCAACTCATTCTTTCGTTTATTAGTGTACATCTTGCTTTCTTGGTATTTTTCTGCCTCGTAGACCTTCCACAATCCCTAGTATCAGCGTCCTATGTATTTTCACTACAATCCAGCCAAAACCAACGTCAAGAGGGCGGACGAGTAAATACAAAACAGATTAGGAGAGCGTCGGGATAAATAAACTTTTAACAGTCTCGATTCAATGCATCGAGTTATGTCTTGAAATGCCAAATGGATCGTTCCACTACCCACAAGGATAAAATCGTTCAACCTAAAGTATCATTCAGACATGAACAGGGAGTCAAGGAGGAACTTCTCCATTGACAGCACTTCCCTAGACTCCAGTAAATGAAATACATTAGCATTCTACTGTTCTAGCACCACTGTTCATTCAGAACGGGAAAATGGCCACAGCACTACCCTAGGACTAACAAAATGAGACGTTACCCGTAACTGTAAAACGGTAACCATAACCATGAATAATTCAGTGGCAAATTGTACTCACAAATCCAATTGAAAAGTGGTGATTATCCCCATGTTCTATATTAAAAGTTCACAATGACTCGGCGGGGAAAAAGTATATGGGGCGATCCAACCGAGCACAAGAACATAAACAAGTGGTCACGAATGCTTCTAGCTTGGTTCGATTATCTCATTTGGACTATTCCAGCGCTTACGAGCTTCTGAATTTTCTGCATCACTTCAGGGTTCTTGAGATGCTCCTGAGCAGACCTAGGGTTCTCCTGGAAATCGCTCAGTACCTGAAAAACATTTTCCAGCATCATTAGATTATTGACAGACAGGTATAATTAATTTGATCCCAACCCACATCTAGATTCCAACCAAGAATGGAGATTTGATGATACCTGTCGCATGATAGGATCGGTAAGGATGTTCTGGATTTCTGGATCCTGCATGGCTTTATTCTGCAGAAACAGCAGGACCAGTTAACAATATTGAACTTCTGAAGCAGCGGATACGTAAAGAGCACTGGAAACGATCAAGGGGCTTACCTGTCTCTCCTGCAATTCTTCCTGACTTATTTCACCTCTGTTGGCCTTGTTGATTTGTTCAATACACCTGCAAGTGTGAGCAACAGTTAAAAGTTGGTTTATGTAAACAGATGGTGTAAGTACACTAAATGATTCCTGGTATGACATAGCTTCATTACCTCTTTACACCGTCAAGCAGTTCCGGGTTATTGGGATCATGCTTTAAGCCGGCCTGGTAAGTTTCCATTGCGTTGTCATATTCTTTCATGAAAAATTGAATTGCACCTTTCCTTGTATACCCCTTGGAGAAGGTCGGGTCTAGCTCAATACACTTCTCTGCATCTTTAAGACCTTCAGGCATGGCTCCCAACTTGGTGTAGCATGCAGCCCTATTGCTGTACACCTATAGATAAACAACATCCCAAGGCTGTTATAGACTGTAAGGAACACAAGACGACTGATAGACAAAACACAACAACAGTCAACAAATGCAACACGCAGAGCAATGTATGACATCAGAAGGATAACAATTGAGATTAATTCAAAATCATCGACGGAGTAAAAAACACAGACAAAGGAGACTTCGAAGTGCCCAGTATTTCTAAAAACAGGACATATCAAAGCAAGCAGTACATAACATCGTTCCTACACAAACAACTAGGTAAATCTTATAGCAACTCCAAGGAAAATATCATTCAATGTTCTCCAATCTGTTGAGCTCCATATGCTGTGAGTTGCGAGTTGCAACCAACTGAGTTTTTTCTCCATCATACACAACCAATATGGCAATGATGTAGAACCGTCCCCAGATAATTCAAATTATGCATATATACAAGAAGGATGCAGATAAAACATAGAATGCACGATATAATTGTAAGGATTTTTTTTATTGATTAACCAATTTTTTAATTTTTTATTATTAACCTCTCGCCAACTTTATTTCTAATTCTGACCCTTTTGACCACACCACCACTCATGATGTGGCCAAATCCTATCACTCCCTCACCAGTGGCACGACAGTGTTATTTGGTCACGCCAACACCAGTGACGTGACAAAAAATGCTTCTTAGCTAGACTTACCATATAGCATGGTAGTGTTGTGTTGCCATGCCACGGGTGGTGGCGTGACCAAAATGGTCAAATTTGAAAATAAAGTTGACGAGGGGTTAGCACCAAAAATAAATTAAAAAACGAGTTAATTAATAAAAAAGTTCAATTATAAGCAATAGGGACAGAAGAAATTACCCTAGGATCCTTCGGGTTTCTCCTGAGAGCCTCAGTGTAATGCTTTACTGCTTCTGGGTATATTTGCTCCTTGAAACACTCATTACCTATAAAACCATAAGACAACTTAGCCTAATATGAAAGCAACACATTAAAACTCCTGTAAAAAACAAATCTGTAATAGATAACCACCACCACAAGAAGCAGATCAGAAGATAAAGAAAGGAAGGGGAAACTAGAGATGACTATGTAGTGTTTCTCATACCTTTCTCTCTCTCCTCATCTGCTAACTTTGGATCATAGTACTCTTGTTGCTCCAACTCTTTCTTTGCCCTCTCAGCCTCATTTAGTTTGTTTAGAGTGTCTGGATTCCGATGCTCAGTTAAAGCCTTCTGGAAAGTCTCAATGGCAATATCGTAGTCCTTAGAGGTCTTAGCAAGTTTGACCAGAGCAGTTCCTTTTCTTGTCAGTGCCCTTGAAATCATCTTGAAATCAGCACGAAGTTCCCTT
The DNA here is from genome assembly GCA_036346405.1 of Phyllostachys edulis. Taxonomy (NCBI): domain Eukaryota; kingdom Viridiplantae; phylum Streptophyta; class Magnoliopsida; order Poales; family Poaceae; genus Phyllostachys; species Phyllostachys edulis. The sequence goes on along the minus strand of CM070562.1, from coordinate 84,483,504 downwards.
CCCCTCTCCACCGCCTTATCACAGTCCTTAATGCATTCATTGTACTGGAGACAGAAAATGATATTAGATTCCAATTAGCAAGAATTAACATATTTTACCAGGATAGCTTTTGTCAATAGAAAACGAGGAGACAAAGCTAGAGACATGATCTAGTAACTAGTAACCTGTTTCATGCACAGGTCACATAACTGATCATCACAGTAGCTCATACATGGAATTGCAAAAAGGAATAATAATGTGCTCTTACTCCTAAAAGTAAAACAAAGTGGCCAGTTAAGGTAACAATCATGCAAGAACATGTAGCTGTTTCTCAGCTGTAAGCACTTGTCACAATCTTCTCTATCAACATGAAACTTTTATCAGGTGAAAACCGTTAAAGATTGGTACCAATAAATATGTGGCTTTTCCCCATGGGGCCTAGGAAGCTCTTTTTGAGCAAAGACAAACATCATAATTCAGATGATGTAAAATTCAAATGCACCTCTTCAATATCGAAAGGGTATCTTTGATCTTACAGGTGATTTGGGTGAGGAGGTGCTCATGAGCAAGATGCAGGGTCGTTCATTCGGGTGGGGGGCAGTGCTGTGCTGGCGGTCCACTAGGATCTACCTCCAAAATTGCGACTAGCTAGACTTGATGCAGCCGATTGCTATACATATAATACAGGTCGTTGCTACTAAAAAATGTGCATAAACTTGCTGTTATAATATGTAGTAGAAATATCAATAGAACTAGGATCAAAGGCCATACAATTAATAAATCACTAAATTTAAATCAATAGGCAAAAATCAACATATTTACAGCTTAAGGCACCAACTTAAATATTTTATCAAAGCTTGCAAAGGAGCTATATGTTCATATCTATAAATTTAATGTTTCTAACTTTGTCCAACCTCTAAATTGTGCTTTTCCATCCATCCCAATTCAAACCTCTTCTAAAAAATCTTTTGTGAATATGATAATACCAATCTATCCAGGGCATGATAAAGCAGTTCCTCCTGAGAGATCTACCTAATTAAGGTTGTGATAAAGCCATCACGTAGTCGGTAGTTAGCAATTTGCCAGTCAGTAAGAATTGCAAACAATCAAATTTGAAAACCCAAGCAAAAGAACCCCAAAACTGTTTTTAAAGAAACAGAAATTTTGAATTGGTACTATTTGGCTAACATTAAGAGTCTAATTTGGTTGTCATCAGTTTTAGACCTCCCTCAACAGTCCTATTGCGATCTCATGGTTGTTAATCTCTTGTATCTTAGTGTTCAGCAGTTTAGCACAGCAATCAAACAGCCAATCCTCTCAATTGATAGTCACTATGTTTCTGGTGCCAGCACCTAATTTCTCAATAGTCAAAACTACTACCAATTCACACACTGTAGCAACCAAGCACATGAACAATGCAGTGAACTCATAATTAGATCGTTAATTAGCAAGGCATGAAATCACCACGATAAACCTCACCTTTCCCATCTCAATGTACACCGCTGCACGGTTAGTGAGGTAGGAGATGTCCTCGTCGTCAAGTTCCATGGCTTTTGTGTAATGCTGGATCGCCGTCTCAAAGTCCTTCTTCTTGTAAGCTGCGTTCCCCGCCTCCTTCTCCTTCTGAGCAGCCACTTTTCCTCTCCTTCTCATCGCTCACCTCCATCGGCTCCGGCTCTGGTTCAGGCTCCACCTCCCTCGCCTTCGTCTCGGGCTGCTCCTGCTGTGGCGGCGGGGAAGACTGCGACGACTCGGAGGCTTCGGGTCTATGGATCTTGATGTTAAGCATGAGACTGAGCACCTGCATCATGCGGGGGTCGGAGAGGTACATGTTGAGGCTGCTGGGGTTCCGCTGCACCTCCCGCAACATCTGCATGAAGTCCGGCTGCTCGAGGTAGGCGCGCGTGGCGGGGTCCGACGCGATCTTGCTCCAGAGCTCGGGCCCCTGGAACATCTGACCGATTCCGTCGGCGCCGGATGGCGGGCGGCGCGGCTGCGCAGCGGCGGCCTTCTTGGCGTCGGCGAGGCCGGCTTTGAGACCCTCGTTGCTGGGGTCGAGGGCGAGGCCCTTCTCGTAGGCGGCGACGGAGCTGGCGGCGTCGCCGAGACCGAGGTGTGCGGCGCCGAGGCGGGAGTACCCCTTGGCCCAGTCGGGCTTGAGCTCGACTGTCTTCTCGGCGTCGGCGAGCGCCTCGGAGTAGCGGTGGAGCGAGGCGAGCGCCGCGGAGCGGTTGGAGTAGAGGACGTGGTTCCCGGGGGCGAGCGCGATGGCATCCGTGAAGTGCCGCGCCGCCTCGTCGAAGCGACCGGCCGAGAAGGCCGCATTACCCTTGGCCTTCGCCTCGTCGGCCATGGCAGGCGGTGCTGCTCCGATCGGATCGGGGGCGGATTCCAGAATTTCCCAGAAGGTTCGGCGGCTGGGAATGAGGGGGCGGAAATGTCTGGGGTTAGATGGGATTAAGGCGAAAGGCAGGCGAGGTTTTATAAAACTTTGGAGCACGAATTCTCAAGGGTTCCGGAAGGTTCCGCCGGAGAGCAGCGACCGCCGACCGGACCCACAAATTTACGTTTTCGGTGTGGGCAAGCGTATGACGAACCCTGACTCATCCCTTTTCTCCCCCTCTCCTGCACATGTGGGCCTCTCATCAGCCCATCACACAAGCCGGTATATTGGGGTTCGAATTGGGCCACTGGGCCGTTCTTTCGGGGCTTGTGACCGAAAGACGCACGCGGTCGTGAGTTGTGACCTGCCGCACGCCGAAGTATGGCTGCCGCAAGGCGACGAGCCGCACCACCACCTCACGCCCCACGTGTCCGCGCCACAGGCTGCCCTCCCTGCATGGCGGCATGGCGCTGGCGCTGGCGCCGCGCCTACTTACTCCGTTCCTCGCGCCGCTCTCCTCGCCCGCGCATTTCGGCTCTCCCGGCTACCGCTCATAGACCGCACCGTGGAGTCGCATACGCGAGGGGATGGCGGCGTGGTGGTGCTTCGCGTTGCTCTTGGTGCTGTCTGCGGCGGCGGAGGCCGACGCCTCGAAGGGGAAGTGGGAGCAGGTGATTCGGATGCCGGGGGAGGAGGAGCCCGTCGCGACGCGCGGCGGTGAGAGCCTCGAGGTGGAGGAGGCGGACGGCGTCGGGACGAGGTGGGCGGTGCTCGTCGCTGGCTCGTCCGGCTACGGCAACTACAGGCACCAGGTGAGCGCGGTCTGAGGTCGTAGGCGTGGGTGCATGCGTATGCGTTTGCGCGCGCCGTCGGTGCGTCTGGAGTTTGATTTAGGGCTTGGAACGGAAGGACGCAGTTCTGAAAAATTGGGGTTTGCCGAAGTTCTCTTGCAAGGATGCAGTTCTGAAAATTATCAAGATTATTCGTATTGAGATTTTGGAATTCATGAATTTGTAGCTTTAGACGTTTAATTTTGGGGGTCCTTTGTTAATTCGTGCTCCAAAATTTCAAACTTAAGCTCTTTTTCTATTTGTCTGAGTTCTTAAATTAATTGAGCTGCAAGTTAGCGGCGTGGGGTTGAGACTTGAGAGCAGAACTGCGCAGCTGCAAGGTTTTTCATAGGTTTAAGTATCATGTGAGAGAGTGGTTACTGGTTAGTACTGACATTTCAGGGCCTATTTGGCACCTCGCTATAAAATCTGTAGTTGTCTGTTTGTCAGGATTCAGGAAGGTCGGGAACTCCAGTTAGTGATGTTTTGACGGGTTTCTCTTTTTGTTCTTGTATACTAGCCGTTTTCAGGGAAGGAAGAAAAGTGTTAAGCAGCAACCTGATTCGGGATGAGGAAAGGGATGTGAATTTTGTGAATTCGGTTTCTTGTTTCTATGCCTAGGATAGATTATTGAGACAAAATTTGGCACTGACAAATTCACTGGAGGATACTGACACTTTGATCACTAATGTTCACTGAAATTATGTAGCAGACACTAAAACTTGATTGAACATTCGCCCGCTGATATAGTAAATGCGTGCTAATTTTATCTTGTTTTGGTTCGAAATTAGGAGTTAGGACGAAAAGAGACGAGCAAGCATTTCTGTTCCATGGACCATTTGCTTAAGGGTTGATTTATTCTTGATGCCTTGCAGTCCGATATATGCCATGCATACCAGATATTGCGGAAGGGAGGGCTGAAAGAGGATAATATTGTGGTGTTTATGTATGATGACATTGCCAATAATGCACTCAACCCGAGGCCAGGGGTTATCATCAACCATCCGGAGGGCGAAGATGTTTATGCTGGTGTCCCAAAGGTATTACTTGGTGGCTTCTCCTATTATTCTTTCCTGCTTGGAGGGAAGCATTAGGATCGTTTTCTGTCCAACCTTGCTCATTTAGGTGGTGCCAGTGCCCCTACTTATATCATGAACAGGCAGCGGTGGTAACTCGGCTGGTACATGATCTTTCTGGATGATGACAACAGGGAGATCACTCAACATGGTTCAAACTAGCTGAAATCCTATTCAATTCCACAATCCAGCATCATATTCTTATCAAGATATATCTATTAATATCACTAACCAAATGGCAAAGCATACCTGCTAGCTCATGCTAATCTGAAGTACTATTGCAACATTCTGCAAACAAGCGGATCATTCTAACCGAGTTTGGGTAATTTTTATTCAAATATTTTTGAATAATCCTAACCTACTTGTGAATAATTAAAAGCGATGTTTGGAAGGAAATAATGGGCATCAGGTTGCATCCTTTTATTGTACCATGAATTCCAGAGTTATCTTTTCTTCAAGTAGTTCACCATTGGCATGTTTTTTAGCTTCATATGGCTTAATATCTGTGTATAGCAGAAGTGCAGAATTTATATATTATCTTTTTTCTCCAAGTTTGATGACAATAACATACTTTCTAATTCCAGGACTACACTGGAGATGAAGTTACTACTAAAAACTTCTATGCAGTTCTCTTGGGCAATAAAACTGCAGTCACCGGAGGGAGCAAGAAGGTCATAGCTAGCAAACCAAATGACCATATATTTATCTATTACTCAGATCATGGGGGCCCTGGAGTTCTTGGTGTGTGAAAGTTGCATATGCTGCTTTGTTGTATAAGTTAATTTTGTTTGTCATGCATATTGACATTTGCAAGTTTCAGGTATGCCCAAACTGCCGTATCTTTATGCTGCCGACTTTATGAAGGTGTTACAACAAAAACATGATTCTAATACCTATGAAAAAATGGTAAGATTGTTCTTAGTTGCTTGTTTGTGGAAAACTTATACTGTTTGACTGAAAGCAGGGTTACATTTGGGCAGGTTATATATGTGGAAGCGTGTGAAAGTGGCAGTATTTTTGAGGGTTTGATACCTGCAGACCTTAATATTTATGTCACAACAGCATCTAATGCAGAAGAAAGTAGCTGGGGTACATACTGCCCAGGAATGGAACCATCGCCTCCCTCTGAGTATATTACCTGCTTAGGTGATCTCTATAGTGTTTCTTGGATGGAAGACAGGTATGTAACCGGTACCTTAAATTCATTGTTGCAAAACAATTTTACTAACTGCTAGTGCTTAACAGAATAGACTAATTTTTGCAGACTGCTAGTGCTTAGCAGAATAGACTACAATGCGTAGTAATCTATTGAGTCTATTTAATCGAGTTAGTTCGCTTGGGTGTAGCAACAGCAAAAAGGAATGTATAACAAGTCCCCCCCCCACCCCTTCTTTAGTTCCAAAGTACGTACCATATGACCTGCAAATCCAGATTACATGAATGTTTATCATTATATAGTTCCTTAATTATAAGTCTGCTGAAGAATTTCATTGTAGATTCCAAAGTATTCATTTAATGATTTTAATCATCTTAATATTACTTGGCAGTGAGACTCACAATCTGAAGGAGGAAACAATCAAGGAGCAGTACGAAGTGGTGAGTCTTGATCTGCTTTTTACCTATTTCATTTGCGTTGGTACATTCCCAGGTAGTCACAGCTTTGTGGACAGGTGAAGAAGCGTACCTCAGACTTGAACAGCTATAGTGCTGGTTCTCACGTTATGGAGTATGGGGACAAGACCTTCAAGGATGAGAAGCTTTATGTTTATCAAGGTTTCAATCCTGCAAATGCCAACATCACAAACAAGCTATTTTGGCAAGCCCCAAAGTCTGCAGTCAACCAAAGAGATGCAGATCTTCTTTTCCTGTGGAGGAGGGTAAGTTCTAGTTTTAATCCAGTCTTTCAATTGGTTTGCTAAGTTCCTTTGTAAAAGTAAACTGAACTTTGCGTTAAAAAAAGAATAGCAAACTGAACTGAGTAATCTATTGCCTCTGGGACCAATTTTAGTCCTCTTTGACTGTCTGTTACATTGTTTTTTCCTTGTGCAAGAAATTATTCCAACAGACAAAATAGAGGTGGTTATATTGTCCGTACCTTAAAGTGGTTCTTATTTAAGACCTACTAAATTTTATAAACTAAAGCCATAGTCGACATAGATAATTTGGGTAGTTTTGTAGCATGCTGATGTCAGGCAAGGTCGCCATATCTCACTATTTTCCAACTCTTAGGTCCTTCGACGATTTGGTGTATATGCTGACTTTCAGTTGCTGTTTTCATTGAAGTATTTCTTTTTAACAGGAAATTTTCCATTTAAGTTTTACTTACTCAGTTACTGGCATTTCGGAACTGATAGCACTGCTACACTGTAAGCAAAACAGGCAATGTGATCTGCATGGTGCATAGAGAATTCACATATGCAATCTATAAACATCTATTTCGTATTGGCTTATGCTTCGAGCCTCGCTCAAGGGTTCTTGCTTTGGTTTCAGTATGAGCTGTTACATGAAAAATCTGAAGAGAAGGTGGATGTTCTGAGGGAGATCAGTGAGACAGTAATACATAGGAAGCATCTTGACAACAGCGTCGATTTTATTGGAAAGCTTCTCTTTGGATTTGAGAGTGGACCTTTAGTGCTTCAAGCTGTTAGACCTTCTGGTCGGCCACTCGTTGACGATTGGGATTGTCTGAAGAGAATGGTAAGTAGGAGACTATTGCCTGTACTCTTTTTATCGAGATAACTCGTTAGTCTAATGTCACAGTTCTGTTTTCTGAATGGTTATACTTGCTTATGTTCATTTGACTTACGTAATGAGCTTCTTCAGGTGCGAATCTTTGAATCCCATTGCGGATCGCTCTCTCAGTACGGTATGAAGCACATGCGGGCATTTGCAAATATATGCAACAAGGGCATTCCTGACACCACAATGAAGGCCGCAAGCATCAGTGCTTGCGGTAGTCACAATTCGGCAAGATGGAGCCCATTGATCCTGGGGTACAGCGCTTGATCGATCTTCTGCAGTACATCCTACTCGGCCTCAACTTATGTACTATGTAGTAGTAGACTAGTAGTGCATCCGTAAAAAACGTTCGGACTGCAGAAACTATACAAGAATGTGCTCCTTCCTGTATGTTGTTTTGCCTGTGTATCATATAGATGTCCCGTGTGTATTAATCATATGTTTGGGGTGTGGTTGTTACTGGACGCAACAATTAGGACAAAGTATATGAATGATATCAATGACGCTGCAGTGCAATGCAACCCATGGTAATACATTCACAAGCAGGCCATATGTAGTAGATCAACAGAAACAAGACACAACACCAGCAAGATTAGTGAATCTATACTGCTCACGAAATGCATGCGATGATGACAAGCTCCATGTCGTTCATGAACGGTGAACGCGGACGACGTTTGTCGGTTTGAAACAGTTGCACGCGTCTATCTTCAATATTCAGCACAAGCCCTCCTTCCTCTAGTCTAACGCTGTACCTGGAGATATCTGATTCTGAATGGGCACAAACTCCAGTTGCTAGCTAGCCTGCATTGAAGCATTGGTTTACTGTGTTAGTTTGCTCTGGGCTTAACTAACGGCTTCATTTTGTTCTTTTTGAGACAATCAGGACAAGAAGTGAAGATTGTTCGACTTCAGAGTTCAGAGAGCTTACATGCTTTTCTGAGGAAAGAGATGAACACCACTAGGAGTGCTAGCCCAACCAAGATGCCAATTATTATTGCCACAGTCCTCCCAACATCATCTCCCGAATAATCTATCACCAAAGGACGCACAATTTATAACTAGAGTAGCATATATAGAGCTATGTACAAATTAAGTCGAGCACTCGCGAAGTGCTTTACAAAGAATATATTCAGTATGGCAGTGTCTGGATCATTTGCATAGCTTAATAATAGATCATTAAGGCTTGGTTTGGATGGGCTCCATGGTGGGATCCTAGTTCAATCAGTATAGAGAAGAGAATTAAGATTTGTACAGGCTGGGTTAGAATTTCACCGTTTACACCAGCCCAGACGAAGGTCAGGATAGAATGGTTTTTTTTTTGAAGGTTAGGACACAATGTTATCATCGAACGAGAAAACAAACGCACGGGGGGAAAGCACCTGCTTTGCTTCTTAGTGGATAAGCTAATACGATTGACTGCTTTCTGAGTCGTTTTTTGTAAATATCTTCAGGGTGGCCTATCCTGGATGCTAATGCTGGTAGCGCTTTCAGTCTGTTAGCTGTGACTGTTGTTAGTTTGTTTTGGTATCTCTGTGCTTGTTTGTAAGTTGGTATCCCCAGCCGTTCTATAAAACTCTGGTATTAGCTTTTTTAAAAAGCGGGGATTCATTCCCGTTTCAAAAAAAAAGATGGATCGAAAAGTTTATTCCGGAGGATATATTCTTCCTGTCCTCTTTATCAACTTTGGAAGTTTACCAATTTGGAATCTATTCTCACTTTCATATCGCCTCACTGATCTAGTGATCTAGTCGCTAGTTGCAACCAACGACTAATTCGCGCATCAGGTAGGGCCCTAACGCTCGTTCTCTTTTAGTTAAGATTTAGATCACCATTGTTATTTAATCCCACAGATTCGAATTCGCGCGCCTAAAACTTCATAAATAAAAGAATTAATATTAAACATAAATAAAACGGTTTTACTAAACAACATTTGACTGTTTCTTTTGTAAAAATAGTCGAATTTTTATTCGTCCAATATGCTTCGAGATTTGCACTTCTTCCCATTTGACGAATTGGTCCGAATTTATTATGTTTTTTTTCTTCGGAGCATAACGAGGTCACTACATTACCGTATTTTGTTGGTATATAATTTCATGTTTTGTCTTTGTTTTTGCTCAGCCGCTAAAAGTACATGTTAGATTTTAAATCATGTGCTGGAAATATGAGTTGTTAAGACTTTCAAGAATAATTACGGTGACAATTTTGTATAGACGGCCCTAAATAAGATTAATCTATTTCAAATTCCGAGAGAGAGAGAGAGCTTGTGATTTGTTTCACAATCCTCAGAATGAAGGTGATTAGTACGTGACATAGTTGCGTACCTCGTGAGGAGCGGAAGTAGTAACCATTTGCCCAGTACCTCACGTAGCACTGCGCCAGGTACACGTCGGCGGCCAGCGCCTTGCCGCACGTGCCCTTGAGCTGCCCCACCGCCTGCGCCAGGCAGGCGGTGCAGTCGGCCGCCGCGATGTCTCCGTGGCACTGCGCGACACCCTGCACCGTGCCGGAGGTGCTCACCTTGTACCCCGTCGCGGCCTGCAGCAGCTCCCCGAGGACGCCGTCGCGGCTCCTCAGGAACCCGCCGTCGTCGCTAGTGCTGGAGCTGCACTTGCGGTACGCCGTGGTGGTATCGGCCCGGCCGATGAAGTTGCTGGTGTCGTACCGCACGTAGCAGCCGTCGACCTGCAGCGACGCGGCGTACGCGTTGGCGCACACGGCGCCGAGCCGGCCCACCGTCTCCTTCACGCACGCCACGCAGTCGCCGCGGCTCAGGTCGCCGCGGCACTGGTACATGCCGTAGGCGGCCGTGCCGGCTGCCAGCTGGTCCCCGACGCCGCCGCCGGCGGTGAAGCTGTTGTAGGTGGCGCCGGAGGACGCGGTGGAGGCGATGGAGGTGAGGAGGGAGTTGAGGTTGCTCTCGAACGCGGTGTTGGGCTCGTACTTGGACGGCGAGCACCCGGCGTAGACGAACGTGCCCGTCGCGGCGTGAACCGCCTTCGGTGCGGTAGCGCCGAGGTGGAGGAGGAGCATGATCACGACGCGGCTGGCGAGCAGATGCATGGGTGAATGAAGCTTACACAGTAACCGGCATGCAGACGTGTACGAGCTTTTGATCTGGGTCTATGGGCTTGTATTTTGGCTACTTATCGGCCGAGCGATGCAAGCGTGCTTCGGATGTACAACGATCCCGCCGAACGGTTGGTGCGGTGTTGCTCGCATCAGAGATTCTTGTACACCGTACCGTCGCGGTCGATCAAAAGCTACGCACTCTTTTTTCCGGCCAGTGGGCGAGCTCGTGAGGGAGGGGGGCAGAGGCGGGGCGGGGTGTGGCAACTTTGGTGTGAGCAAACAATAATTGCTGCCGTCCTTTCCTTACGAGTTCGCGCGGGATGTCTCTTGCCCTCGACAAGCAACTTTCGCGGACGGTGTTTCTATGCATCACACTAATTGAAAGTTGCATAAATATTAAAGCATGAATGAATAGTAGATGGTGATTGCTTACCCCTTCTCTTGCTTCAAGATTTGTGCAACTTGTATTGGGATGGTGCTGTATATTTCTATCTTGGTTGACTATATGAAAATTACTTCCTCCGTTCAAGAATATATGATGCTTTGGGCGATATGAAAATTACTCACTCCATTCAAGAATATATGACACTTTGGGCGAGACACGTCTCCCATGAGTAACTTTTTTTTAAAAGGTTAGGAAATGTTCCCCTCTGACAGCCTTAAAAAAGAAGCATCGCGAGCACCCACGCCGAGATCCTCGGCGCTCGAGCATGGGTGGGAAGAGGCCCCGAGTCCCCTCTTGCCATCTGAGCTACGGTGAGTCTCTCTTATGAGTAACTTTGACCATCAATTTTCATAGTAATATGTTAGTTAAAAATATAAAAAAACATTATATATGAAAGTACTACTAATAATAGATTTAATGATATTGTTTTCATACGATCAATCTAAACAGTTGTGTACATATTAGCGGTCAAAATTACGGAAGTTATATATTTCGAACGGATGAAGTACATCATTAAATTTGTCGTTAAAAATAATTTTAGAATATTATAATTTTACTGGTATATTTTAATGTAAAGTTATAAAAAGTAATTGTCAAAATCATATTTCGGAGACCGTAGAAGTTAAAAAATGTTAAGTAAAAAAACGGAGGGGGTGCATACAAATGGCAGCCGCGGGCAAAATCCAGGGAAAATTGGTTCGGTCTGTGGTGCTGTCCGGCAAGTAACGCAAGTTCCACCGTCGGTATCTCCACTTGTAAGTTACGTGAGTCGTCACATTGAGATGGCTAGAAGAAGGCAAGCGAGTACACTTCGTTACTCGAAGACCTTATGGGCTTTAATTTGTGTACGGCCCTAAATAGTTATGGGCGCGGCCATTGTTGGGGAGATCTATGTCTGGGCAGCCAGGCCTGCTGATCATAGGCGCTGGGTTGGCACTTGGCAGGGACGTCCAACGTTCTGTATCTGTCAGTTTTGAGATTTTTTTAGGAGGTTATCTATAATGTTTTGGATTCTATCCAGGGACATGAGACGGAAACAGTCGATGTCTTATCCCCATCCCATGGTAAATTCACGTATCAGCAGCCAGTGCCTAACCCACTGGATGCAGATCCTCTGATTTACAAGAGCAAAGTCACGGCGTGCAGTTGCTCAAGAATCCACCGTCCTTCCTCATCTAACGCTTCTTATTCCGTGGCCCCATCCTACAGACCGTGACTTCTCCTTCTCTTTCGCTATGAGGCTCCCGTCCAGCCATCTGTGATCGAAGAAGACAACGCTGTGGCCGCCGACGCCGCTGCTATGTCAAATCGCGGGAGATGTGAGACGGCGGGGAACAAGTTCGTGTTGTCGCTGGGCTGCCGGTGGTGGCGACGGTAAACCTCACGAGCAACACGGGCGGCAGGAAGCTCTACGTAACCTCCGTGAAGGGCATCAAGGGCAGGCTCAACCGGCTGCCCTTAACAGCTAAAACTCAGCACGTGCTTCCCTGAACTTATAAGTTCACAACACTGGTTTCCTGATGGACAGTGACTTTGTCCCCTGCTGTCAAAGAAAAAGGACATAGAATCGTTCCTCTACTTGCCAGGTTTGTGATACTTGTCATATGGCCTCGAGAGAGCAAACTAGATATTCCTCCCACATAATAGTAGTGCCACTGTACCAGAACAGGTTTCTTTGGGGGTCCTTTTCAGATCAATCTGAACTTATTCATTTCCTAGTTTGAAATTTCCAAGAGACTTCCTTCCTAGTCATGTACATTCACATCAGTGCAGAGTAGTAGCATTTGGATTGGAACTCTGCAAGCGTGCACTGAAATGTACTGGGTTGTTGTTATCTGGTCCTTTCCTTGTTGCGATAAACGAATACCAAGACAGAGGAAGGTAAGTAATATGCTCCCATGGTGCTTCTTTCTTGCTGATCGTGTTTCTCCAAGGCAGAGAAACAAAAAAGTGCAGTGCAGACTATGCCAATAGATAACATCAAGTAGTTCGATTGTTGTGTCTGCTTCGAGGCCAACCTGATGCATCGGCTGGGTATAATTTTACCCGTTCCATAGGGTACGGTGTGATGGTTCACGGGTGTGACCTAGTTGCTGTCTCCGTGTCAAAGGACTAGGAAAGCGAAAAAAAAAAACTGTAGTCCTATCTCCAAACTTAGCCGATAGGAGATCATGTTTTGTATGACTTATATAATCAGCATGCATGGCACAAATTCGATAAGGAACTGAACTTGTTCTCAAACATGATGAGGTAGCTGTGTTGGATCGCTCAATGGACGGTTTAGATCTTCTCTGACAATTCACTCACTCTTTGCCATACAAGCACACAACACATCATATCTCAGTCGTCTTCTTACAATTCGGGAAGAGAGATTTTTCGGTACACCGTCTCACCCCATAGGAGGTAAGATTAACTATGAAGGTCAGAAGTGGAATTGTATACTCACGTTCTATCCAAAATTATGAGGTAACGTCTAAACAAACAAAGTTTTGAATGAGAATCTATTAATTGCAACATTCCTTTCATTGCTATGCGATTTAATGCAGTATGCAGTGCTATCGTGCCTAATCAAAAGATTGTCTACTATTTTTGTATTTTTTTTTTCACAAAGTATTAGTTTTGTACGAGGCATGTTAGTGCCACAAAGTTTACAAATAAATAGGACATGAGGAAAATTGGGAATTAGCAGAAGTAAAATATATGACTCGAATTTTGCACAAAGGTCTGGAGAACACATACTAAATTGCATATTTTCTATGTTGTACACCTATTATACTATGGTTTTTTTTTCAATCTACACTGACTTCTTCTGAACATAAGTGATGATCATGGATCTCATGCATGGTGGAAAGAACCGGCGAAGATATTTGGAACATAAAACTAACAAAATTTGGCGTCATTATTACTTTCCTGGTATAATGTGCTTTAATGATAAATATTAATGCTGTCATCTCTTTCTTTATATGTTTTGTAGTGGAAAGTCTATAATAACCTTGGTACGATTATTGGTAATCTTTTACCACCTAGGAGGTAAAGGTAATATTAACCATCGGATCATGTAGGATTAACGGTCCACATTAAAGTGGGTGGAGTTTTTGGTTATTTTGGTAATGTTGGCGTGTGTTTTAGTAAATCTAGCACCCTCACATGATCAAAGCCGAGAATGATATCGCGAAGCAGACGCTGACGCATCGTAGCTGTTCGGCCCCGTGGGCACGGATCGTAAGTTCGCCCCAAATAAGACGACATCGACTAGTCCGGTTCCCAGGGGAACGGACTAGGCAATTTCGGCCCCCAGGGGCACAACACTGCCCTAGGTCGGCCCCAGGGGCACGGAACCCCCCCCCCCCGGTGCCATCGTCATTTCATGTGGAGTTCGTTGTCTGTCGTCATTTCATGGGAAGTTGAGAAACAAAATTTGAAAATAAAAATTGACGAAATTTCGGAATTAAATTTGAGAGACTTCACAATGTAATTTGCGAATTACATACAACATAGGGTCTGGTTACGTGCATTAGAAATGACAACATGCATGAATCAACATACCAGAAAACACCTACGATACACGTGTGGCTTTTTTGGAATCGAAAAAAGGAGGATCGAAATTAGTCTTGACAGCCCATCGGTCTCTTCCTCTTGTCTCCTAACTATCCACGATGGCGACCAGTCTTGAAGGAAGCCCTGTTCTACTAGACAGGCTAGAGAATTGAATGATATTAGCAGAACATAAGGCGAAATCAATAATCAGGATGCAAATTGAATAACACTTACCTCTTCAATCCGGAGTGTGCTAGGACAACGGGGAGCGCTAGGACGGCCGTCGGTCTCACTAGCAGGAGCCTTCCCCTTGTCGACCGGTGCCTCTTCAATAGGTTCGGGTACGTAAGGTTTCCATCGTTCAAATGTCTCGACTCGCTTCGCGTAGTTCAACATGTATTCCTGCTCGATGAACGCCTATCATACATGTCTGGGTCATCGATCCATTGGAAGAAGTTACAAAGCATCTTGGGCTGCCATTATGCGTGGCTGAAGTTGGGATATGTGGAATGCAACGTAAGGTGTGAAAAATCAATGTGTGCGTAAGATTCGCATACGAGGATGTTTCTGCACGTGTAGTACGCCTGGGCGGCGAGTCGCCGGGTGTATGGACTGAATGATCCTCACTGGTTCTTCGCACACACATTGCGGGCGTGGAAACTCCGTTGGTACCAGTGTATCCTTCATAGAACAATCCGGGTAGGGTTTAGCCTTCTTGGCAAGCCACTTGCACTTCTGCAACATCTTTACATAGAAGTTCGACGACGAGTCCGACATCTCCAAGGCCGACCTAATATTTTTCTCTAGCTCATAGAACAAGGATGAGTCAGTTCAAAACAAATAGAATGGCAAAATACATACCTGTTAAGAAAAAATGACGTACACAAAGGCACAAATATGCTAACACTACACGTTTACATAAAATGACGGTCCATTAACATGCAAATAGTATAATTAATTACAACACAGAATGATGTCTAGACGAGAACAATTTGTTGGGGCAACCTTCATGGAGTGGCCAAGGGTCTTGAATATCCGACACTTCCTTGCGTGGCTCAGCCCCCCACGCTGGCTATCATCCATGTCGTTTCAGAAGCGTCACGTCTACCATCGTCCCTTTCCAGTTGTCTTCAAGGCTATGTTCGGGCCCCATTTCACCTTGTCCTACCAAAGATCCCTATAGTTCATGTCCACACCATACGAGTGAAACTCAGCACTCCATATCCCAAAAAGATGTTGCAAGTCATAGTACTCGGAGATGTACGACGTAGATATCTGCCTGACTTGCGCGCACGCCTTGTACACATGCGAGCATGGTTTGTGCAGGAACTTCGACTTGTTGCAGGTGTATGTAGCCCAACACCGATGGTGGAAGCTTGTTTCCTTTCCCCTAGCATGACTATTGACATATTTTTGCCTCAACCAGATCTCACACTTTCTCCTCATGCCATCGATCACCCGGATGTCGTGCATATGAGCTTTTTGCATCTTCTATTCCACATACCTCTGCATGTTCTCATACAACTGCTTTCCTTCTTCCAGCTGTCGCCTCACTGTGATGGCTCCATTGATGAAGTAACTGACCGTGTGAGTCTAGGTATCCTCAACGATCGCGGTGATAGGGATGCACCACATACCTTTCAGCACACTATTGTACACGTTAGACATGTTGGTTGTCATAATATCGCACCTAGCACCGTCGATGTCGTACAGCTAGAACCATTTCTCCAACTCAGGAGCGTGGAGATTAATCCACTAGGAGAAACTAATGGTGCTCATGGATTCCCCTATCGCGCCCTATGCCTCCAGAGGGGACTCCTTTGTATGCCTCGTAGTCCAATGTTCGAGGTCTCTCCAGATAGACTCAAACTTCTGCCTCTGGTTTTGCATGCACAACACCTTGAACGTCTTCATTAATTCCTAACTATGGAACCACGTGAAGAAGTTCGACGCAAGATGTTGTATGAACCACCGGGTTTCCACGTCGTTCCACTAGTATGGGGGTTCCGTCCCATTCTTTATGGTGTTGAGAGCGTACAACAACCTAGCATTGTGGTCTGTGATAAGTCATATGTTGGGTCTGTCTCCCATAACCGCCTGCTTGACATTTGCTAGGAACCACAACCAACTGAATGTGTTCTTATTCTCTACGATGGCAAAAGCAACCGGAAGAAGCTGGTCATTTACGTCGGTCGTTCCCGTGGTGACTGGTGAGAATGTTGCCCTTGTACCTCCCGGTGAGGAAAGTGCCATCCATCGTGAGCACCGAATGATAGGACTTGAAGCCCTCTATGGCCTAGAAGAAAGCCCAGAACACACGGTCAAGTATGTAGCAGTTAGGACCTCCATCAGGATCTTCACTTTCTAACTTGTTTATGTACATGTCGGGGTTTGCTTTGGAAATCTGGTGAAGCATCCTTGGTACAAGGTTGTACGCCTCCTCATTTGTCCCATACATGTTCTCGATCACATTCTGCTTGGTTCATCGAACCATGCTATAGCTGACTGGATAACCAACCATATTGGTGACTTCTGGCAACAACATCTTGGGGGAGACGGATACGTCCTCCACAATAAGGTGGCTGATGAGGCTTGCCACATATACAGAAGTCATATTCTATTGCTGCCACAGCGGCTCACTTAGCTCGCAAGTGTGGTCGATCATCGCCTTGACCGTGAAGACCGAGCCAAAGAACTTCGCCCTGTGAGCATTGACCTTGTTAGGGCAGCCTTCCACTAGGCACTTCACTATGTAATGTTTTGAGTTGGACCGGTGCACCCGGTACACACGGATAATGGACAAGGCATACCATGCTATAGCTTGCTGCACGTTCGCCTTGTTAGGGAAGTGCTGCCCAACGAACAGGTTGTCAGCATCAAACCCCCACTAGGACCCTTCTTCTTGTGGCAGTACGAGCGACCGCACTATGAGGTTATCTAGTCTGGATGCCACGTAAGGCACCTCTGATGACATAATTCCTCCGGTCGGACCACCACCCTGGGGTGCATCCTCCTCGCTACCTTCCGAGCCTAAGTCGGCGTCCTCGTTGGACTCCAACCCGACCGGCTGGTTTGGCAAAAACTTGTGGCAGTCAATGCGGGTCGACTACCATTGTCCCGCTCCCTCATTTTGCACAAAATTATGCACAAGTTTTCTCTCATAATCTTCCTCCAAAACAACACATTCCGTGCTGCCGTCTTTACGCACCACTACGGTTTCCCGTTTCCTGAGGCACCAGCATCATTAAGATTTGCTGGCACCCTTTGCACGAAATTCACGTGCACCATTGGCTTCTAGTATATCGCCACCTCGGGCTGGGAAGCAATCTGCATGTACCAGGATTAACGACTTCGGGTTATTAAGTGCATTGTAAAAAAAAACAAAAAAATTACATACGACTAATTAGTTATGGCGAGTTAATTACGACTACATTAATTATGACTAATTAATTAAGGCTCATTAATTAAGACTAACTAATTAGGACTATTTAATTACGGTTGTTTAATTAGGACTATTTTAATTACGACTAACTAAGTAATGCGACTAATTAATTAGGGTTAATTAATTTGGACAAATAAATAGCCACTAAATAAATACGATGATTTAATTACCACTAAATAATTATGACTAACTAATCATGCGTAAATAATTACGAGTAATTAGTTTCACTTTGAACTAAATATGACTAATTTATTACGACTAATTAATTACCACTAAAATGGAACTAATTAATTACCAAGATTTAATTAAGCCTATTTTAATTAATTATGACTATTTTAATTTAGATTAACAAACTATGAGTAAAAAATTATGACTAACTAACAGCAAGTAAAAAATTACGATTAACAAAATACGATTAATTAATTACGACTACATTAATTACAACTACCTAATTTTTAAAATAAATTGTGAATGATTAAATATGACTAATTAATTAGAACTATTTTGATTGTGACTAACAAACTATGGCTAATTATTTACGATTACATAATTTAACACTAACTACGTAGTTAATAAACATGATGCATAGGAGAAAAAATACCTCCTCTATAAGATCTTCACTTGATGTTGAACAAACTCTACTAAAATAAGTGCTAAACACTTCTCTAAGCACTCTCAATTCAGCAGCGAAATCAGAACAAATTTCAGACGATCGCGTTGCCTCTTGCTCGAGCGAATCCTCTCTGCCTCTCTACACAAAGCAGAATAGTTTTGGTGTGGAGGAATGAGAGAGCATTGTTGGGTTTTATAGCCACGCAAAGGCCGACTGCGAAGCGACGGGACGGAATCTGATTCCCTCCCATGCTCGAAGCGCTGTGTTTTTCGCGCATGTTTGCGGAGGACAGTCGAAAGCACTGATTTTCATCATAAATGTGAAAAAAAATCACACGGGAGGGCCAGGAGGGGGGAGGATGGGGGGGCATCCGTGTCCTTGGGGGCCAGCGTAGGGCAGTGTCGTGCCCCTGTGGGCTAGACTTGCTTGGTCCGTGCCCCTAGGGCCAAACTTGGCTACATCGCACGTCCACGCGGTTTCTCGGTGCTATTTTTGGCTTTGATCGTGCGAGGGGCTAGATTTGCTAAAACGTACGCCAATAGTGCCAAAACAGCCAAAAACTCAAGTGGGTGAAACTTTAAAATTCCCATTTGGGAAATTATTACTCTATTTCTACGCCTGTTCCTATCAGATGTTCTCCTTTGGTATCGGTCGCACTCGTTCGCTTTCTTGTACCTTTCACCACAATTTCAACCAATCCAAGTACACAAGTACCATGCTCTAGGTACTTGATGAAAAAAGAGAGAAGGAATCGACTTTTGTGGTTGGCATGCTAGTAGGCTCCTTGTACACAAATCAAATAGGCACAAAGAAAAAAAAGAGTAAAATACATTGTAGGTCCATAAACTTGTCAAGTTGGATCGATTAGGTCCTTAAAACTTGGAACAGCAGATTCATGCCACTAAACTTGTTAAGTGGTTCATCGGAGTTCCACAGGGTGATTAGCTGCGGTTGACTACTAATGTGTCATGTTGACCGGTCGTGAAGACGATAACAACGACTCCTAGCGATGATTATCACCGGAGATGACGAAGATGACCTCTTAGCTGGCGAGCTGGCGACCGACGGCAACAAATCTGAGCTCGATCTGGCGAGGAATGAGCTCGGCAACAACAAGTAGTACCGAATCCAGGCTTGGTGATGAGGAAGACGACAATGGAGACCAGCTCAGTACAGGAAGGCGATGAAGGGCGACGAGGACTGCTACTGCTACTCTCGGTGACGAAGAAGACAACCAGTGATGAAGACAAAGGTCATGTCACCTTGACCGGTCATGAAGATGATAATGATGACTCCCAATGACAATTCTCGCTGGAGGTGACAAAGGCGACCTCCGAGCTGGCAAGCTCACGACCGATGGCGATGAATCTGAGATTGATCTGGCGAGGAACTAGCTTGGCAACGACAAGCGGTGCTGGATCTAGGCCTAGCGATAAGAAAGCTCCCACTGATGACCAAATCGAGGCTTCATCTGGTGATGTGATCTAGACCCAGCAATGATTAGGAGCTCGACCCACTTGGATCTAAACCGACGACGATGGAGACGAGTCAACGATGGTTCTCGAGCTCGAGGACAACAACGAGGGAGATGACGATCAGCCACGGAGGCTCGATGAAGATGACTGCTAGTGCTCTCCCATGCGCGACAGCAGATCCAACTGGGAGATGGCACAGATCCAGCCCCTGCTGGCGGCTGCAATGAAGATGAGCCGGCGACGAGGTACATGGCGTCACTAGCAGTGGGAAGACTGGATCCTACCGAATTCGAAAAGGACAAGGTGGCCGCCGACAAATGAGTTGTAGGGTTCCCAGCCGGTTGTGACGACGTGCAGAGGCTGGCAGTGTTTATTGCAAATCAGTGCCACATTGTCATTGATTAAGGGGCCACATCAACGCTCAGAGCCAGGGTTGTGAGCTTTGGAACTCTAGTGAACTACTTAACAAGTTTAGTGGCATGAATCTGTGGTTTCAATGTTTAGAGACCTAAGTGACCCAACTTAACAAGTTTAGGGACTCATAGTATACTTTACTAAAGAAAAAACATGCGACAATCTTTGTCACCTCGAGAGGTCAGCCGATGTACATCACAAAACCGCGTCAAAAAGTCAGTAAAATCTTGTCAGATGCCCCCACTTGTTGTCGGTTGTGTAACTGTCGGGACCCGAATACGCAAATCCGGGCCATCTTTGTATTTTGCATTAGGCCAAGATCATGCTAGTGCACACAGTGGCAACATCGGTGAACATCAATCCATACAAGCGATTAAAAGGAATAAACGACTAGATTTGATAACTAAATAAGGGTTTTGACCTTATGGTCGAGTTTACATTTATTCAGCCACGCAGGGCTTAGGCAAATAAAGGGAAATAGCGGAACCCATCACTTGCCACAGGCAACCGACTGGGAACAAGATCTAATGATCAACCTCGTCGAAGAACACCTCCTCAAAAGCACAAGTTGATTCATCCAATCCTTCCTCTGAATGATGATTATAGCAAGAGTGAGCACATCTAGTACTCTACAAGTTGTACCACAAAATGCAATTTATAGATGGTGCTTTATTCCAAAGGAAATGACATCTATTGTTATTTTGCGAAAAATAGTAGTTACAATTTGAATATGAATAATAAATTGAAAGTCTATGTTAAAACAGTAATAATATTAAGTAAACAAGAGTTTCCACAGAGTCCACAAAGCTTAATTCAATTCTTTCACATAGCTTCCCACCCACAATGTTTTTCATAAAATCTACCCTTCGGGTAAATTACCGAGCATGTCCATGATCGAGGACGGAACTATTCGAATAGGTTATTAATACTCTGCAGAGATTGTACAACTTTACCCACAAGATATAACCAGTGCGGCCAACATCAATCATAACAAAACCTTTCATAAACTTTATCTTGACAATTGACCCTCCCGATGTGCATACAACAGACACCAAACTTCACTCAACTCGTTGGCCTGACGCACACCATTGGACACGTAAACGACAAACTGTCCATAGATGTGACCTTACCAAGTAGTCCACACCTCCACCCATTACTGAGCAGTTAACCTACCCCCTGAGTAGTCAATGTCGAGACTCTATAACTTACTAAGCTAGGTCTGTCTCATACCAGGCTTGTGGTAGTATGATATGACTCAGTTCAATGTCACACAAAGTTAAATCCTTAATTGACCAAGGCGAGACTGCCAAACTACTTTAAGTCACCACAATTCATATTTCCCAAGCACACAGCCCACCATGTCACAACACCTTTCCACTCACCTCAGTTTAAATCTTTTTTCCACCCTGTTGATTAGGTGCAACACATGCCATCAACAGGTGACAACATACAACACTCAACTTTTCACAAAGATGTTCCATAATCAATTAGTCAAATATGATATTAATATTTCAAAATGATATCAATAACCTGTTGCAAGGCTAAGCATACTAATCGTATCTAACCAACCCATGTTGGTGCTATGATAATACCAACTAGTAATTTAACCAAGCTAGGGTGACAAATAATCATGGTAATACAATTCACATGGGGGTTATAAATCAAGTGGGTTGCATAACTAATTCCAAAATAAGTAAAGCATTTGATAATTGAATTAGCAATGCAATAATTTGAATCAAAATAGTTTTGTAAAACTTGGTGCAACATGATCAAAGCACAACTTATCTTGGTACAACTCTTACTCTTGACCTTGGTCTTGATCTTGAGCAAACCCCCATTCCTTGAACGCTCCCAAAGTACCGACTTTTAACACAACGAGAGAGAAGAAACACAAATAAATACAAAATAGAGAGAAAAAACTCCAAAAATTATAATAAAAATACTAGAAAGTAGATGTCAATTTTAAATGAATTTAGACACTTGAACGGACTCAATCAGAGTTCGTATGAGAAGGAACAGGCTCTTGGAAGGTGATCGGCTTAGAAGTTCGGGGAAAAAGAAAAATGTGAGAGAAAACCGACAAGTAGGACCCACTGGAAAAGAATTTTCGGAAATTAAATAAATTTCCAAAAATAGGGTTAGAGACTGATAGGTGGGACCTATGGTCTATAGACCGAGTCCACATGCTTAGTCCACAGGTCTACGGGCTCAAGGGTTCACGGAATAGTTCACTAACATGGGGTCCACACGTCATAGGCATGACTCACAATAGGCTAGGTCCACCTAGGGTTTAGATCTAAGGTTAGGTGTGGTGGCGGCTCGAAATCGAGCTTTGGAATGGCTAGGGCTAGGGTTTTGGGTGGCGGCTGGCACGGTGGATGCGGAAGCCGAGGGCGGCGTCCTCTTTTATAGCGCGAGGCGTCAGGTAGAGTCCAAGGCGCGCATGCGAAGAAAACCAAGGCAGTGGAGGAGTCTGAGCCAAACGCGGCCGGACACGAAGAACAGCACCCGAGTAGGGTCCACATGTTAGCGGTGGTGGCTTGGCGAGTCAAGACGACTCGGCAGGCGTAGGCCGGGCAGTAGGTCAGCGCGCAGGACAAGTGGGAGATGGGATGCGGTGACGGGCCGGAGTGAGAGAGGAATAGGAATAGGCCGGGGATTGGTTCAGCCCAAAAGCATTCCAGCTTTTTAAATTAGTTTTCCTTTTTAGAAAATACTAGAAAATAGAAAAGGCAAATAAAAATAGCAAATAAACTTGGAAAAATTCCAGAAAAATCTTTTGTTATTCACATTAAATCCTTTTGTCTTCTCAAATTCCAAATAAAATTGATGAAATTTTCTAGAGGGCTAAACTACTCAAAAGGGATTTTTGAAAGCCAAAAATTGATATGTTACGGTAACACCGTTGTGCAACTCCTACGGGAATAGCACATGAACAAGTGCACAACAAGCAAGCTTGGGATTGAAAATTAGCTGCACAAGGGTTTGTTTGGATAGGGAGGGATTATACACAAATTCTTCGGATTGAAAGAGATTTTAGTTCAAATTCTCTATCAATCCAAAGGGATTGAGTCGTATCACTATGTATCCAAACAAGCCCCAAATAAGGGGGGAAAAAGGACATGATGATGTGCCCTTCATAAACAGACCGCTTCGTGCATGCTTGCCCTCTTGGAATTCAAACTTGACATTTCGTATGCGCGTCTAGCTGGAGTACCAAGATGTGCAAAAGGGAAGTTATTCTCCTAGTTCAATGCAAAGGTAAATCCTAAATGTTATAGGATGGGGACATCTTGTCCCAAGTCCTAAGAGCATCTACAATAGTTTATTTCTTAACTTGTTACTAAGAGGAGAGAGAGTACTCAATCTAATAAAAAGAAACAATCATTCCAATGGATTGTTTCTTAAGCTTGTATTTAAGACTTTAATTACTACAAGCTTGTTGATAGACAGTGGGACCCACAAAATGAGTGTTTAGGTAACAACTAAGCCTCCAATAGAATTTTTTTGTTGTTTCTTATGTCTTAGTATTAATAATCTGATAGTTTCTTTATGTAGAAACAGCTTCACCTTCTCTTCTTATCTTCTCTTTTCCACATCATCTAAAAGCTGATATGGCAACCTCTTAATAACAGCTAAGATGGATTGTTGTAGATGCTCTAACAGCTCCTACAGATTAGTGATGATCAGATAGCCCGTAAAGCTCAAATTAAGTATCTCATTGCATCGTAGCTTGCGTGCTTTGATTACACCTTAGAGAAGTACAGATACCTACCTCCTTAATTATTATATAAGTTTATAACATAAACAAACAAACAACAGAAATGCTCAATGAGGAATACTATAGAACCCTATACGTATAGGGATGCACCGTTCATACGCAGCCAAGGACTCCTATCCTGAAGCCAAACGGAACCAAAAAAAAAAAAGCAGCACATTGCTCCGATTCATTCATCAACCTTGCGCTCGGCCGGGTAGGGCGCCTCACCTCCTGCGCCGCGCTAGATCTACCATGGGTGGCGGCGGTGCGGCTCAGGATGCACGGATCCAACGGTAGCATGGCTCAAGATGGCCGAATCCGACACACACGGAGCGATGCAAGAGAGAGATAGAGTGTGTTGTGTATGGCTCATATTTAACAAGTAATCGGGGTATAAATATATACTACCGACATTTTGTAACCCTAATCAGAAGAAAAGAAAAAAAAACTCCTCATACGGACGGAGCCGCTACGATTCAGCTCCCGAGGACATGGGCTTTGCCGAACCTCATAAACAAATTCTCGTGTCTCTTATGTGCTTGCTGTGATTGTTTTCTCGCGTAAAGGATTGTCGCCGGTCCCAATAGATAGATAGATAGTGAGAGAGAGAGAGAGGGAGGGAGAGAGATGGAGGCTCGGCGCGGAGCTCGAGCACAGATCCGACGGCGGGTGTGTCGGTCGGCTCCGTGGCGGCGGCGATAGTCTGGCCAGAGCCGAAGAAGAGGGTGCGTCGGCGGCAAAAGGTGTCGAGCGGCTCCGTGGCGACACGGTAGTGCCGTCGTAGCCAAGTGAGCTCACCGACACTAGCCAGTACTCGTTGAAACTTCTTGAAACTTTGGTTGAATCATATTGAAACTTTTTGAAACTCTTCTGTTGAAACTTGAGTTCCTAAATCTGAAACTCATTGTAATTTAATTTGAAACTTTTTTGAAATCTTTTGAAAACTTCTATAAACACGCGAAACTCACTGAACATGAAACTTTTCAAACATTTTCACGAAACTCGCTGAAATTGTTTGAAATCTGTTGCTGAAACGTTGCAACGATATATCGTTGTCTAGTCGCTTCCATGCTCAATACACACACGGCACATTGGGATACAGTTCAGTGAGCACGGATGCGGAGCCGCGTCCGCGTCCGACAAAGCATCGCACTGTTTCAGCTAAGCACCTTTGGGAGGCCATCTTTCAGGCCGACGCAACACTCACCAAAGAGCCGAGGTTGCTTGCAATACCCTCCAACCCACCGACTGTACGAATTAATTAGCACCGAACGCTTGAGTTCTGGCAATTGGCAACCAGGAGGCCGGGAGGAAGCAGGAGAGACTTTCTTGTATAGCGGACACTATTTTTGTTGTTCAAAACACAAGACATTAGCAACAAGATCATTTCATCAGCTCAATTTCAGGAAAATAAACATCCGTCGATGCGACAAAGCAAAGCTAGCTAGGTCGGTCGGTAGCAAAGAGAACCATCGGATCACACAGGACGTTCATATTGATCATTTTTCCAACATAGATCTTGCAAGTTTGGGGGAACATGTTGAGCCAAAAATAGCCTCCTCCGTCTCTAAATCTAACTACGCCTCCTCGCATGTCGCATTGCATGCACACCCACAAAGAGAAGGGCAACAAAAAAAGGTCAAACTGAGGGAAAAAACACATCCAGGCCTATTCGATCGAGCACATATGTATGTACATCGGCCACCGGCTGGCCACGTGCTACCACCAGCCGGGCACCTTCCTGCCGCCGCCGCCCGCGGCGGCCACGGCCGCTACTCGCTCGAACCGCGCGGCGGCGCAAGGGATGGTGATCCCGCCGGGGTGCTCGAACCCGAACTCCTCCTCGGCCTCCCGCAGCAGCTCCCCGAACAGCGGGTGGTTGAAGTACACCACCGGCACCACGTACCTCATCGACTCCCCGGGCTCGCAGCCGCCCACGTACACCGCCACCTGCCCCTTCGGCGTGGTCGCCTCCCCGGCGGCGCCGTCCTCCAGCAGCCTGTCCACGCCGCCGCCCCGCAGGAGCCTCATCCTTCGCGCGAGCGACCGGCCCCACTTGAGAATCCGCGGCGGGTCAGCCCGCGGCACTACCAGCTGTTGCTGCTGCTTCTTGGGGCTCCCGGCCGCCGCGGGGGAGTTACCTCCCGCCGGGCACGTCTGCAGACGGAGGTAGCCGCGGGCGGGTCGGCGCCGGCTCCGGCGGTGGCAGAGCGCCCAGCGCCAGAGGCCGAGCAGCTTCCGGCCGAGCCGGAAGCCTCTTTGCCGCCTCGCCAGCATGCAGCTAGCTGGTTAGAAGAGATCAAAGGCCTCCGCTTTCTCGCTGGGTTTCGCCTGTTTGTAAGGACTAAGGAGTGGGAGCGACGTCCTAATGGCGCTAATGGCGGAGGAGTGTGACAATGGGTTGTTTTATAGGAGACGCCGAGACAGGCTGAGTCGGCGTGTGGGCGCGCCGCGTGCGTGGGCGCGACTGTACGTGTGGGCGTGCGCGCGTGTGGTACTGATGAGCAATTTGAGCCTTTTATGCATTGCAACAAAACCCCAAAAGAAGTGATATATATCATCAAATGAAATCATAAACTGTATAATAAATATTAATTTTCTTTCACACACATATAAACAGAAATATTAACTCCGCCTATTGCATCACCTGCTATTAGTACTACCCAAAAATTAAAATTTTGAGCCATCGACAGCGAAGTTGAAGTTGATGCCGACTTCCTCCCCGATGCACCGCCCATTTCCAGCCATTGTCAGGCGGCAAGGAAGAGGGCTACACGTCGACAGTCACCTTCTTCCACCCTGAACCTAAGCCGCAATTTGCTTCTCACGGCCATCAACCTCTACAGCCCTCGCCAGGCACATCACAACAACGAGGTGGGAGGCCGGGGGAGGAGGTAGTGGCGGCGTCGCCACCTCCCCTCCCTTTTCACCCGGTGCCTTTTCCCGTCCCCGACGCTGCCTTACCGTACCGCCACCTCCCTTCCCCGCTACCTCCACCTATTGTCGGCGCTACCTCATCCTGTCGCTAGCGCTACCTCATTGCGTCACCACCTCCTCTCCTCCCTTCCCTTCGCATGCCTTCTCCCGTACCTGACACTGCCTTACCGTGCCGCTGCCTCCCCTTCCCGCTACCTCCTCTTGTCGTCGGCGCTACCTCCTCCTGTTGCCAGCGCTACCTCCCCACGTCGCCGCCTCCTCTCCTCCCTTCCCTCCAGGTGACTTCTCCCATCCCTAACGTCACCTCCCCTCCCCGCTACCTTCTCCTGTCATCGGCGCTACCTCCCTGTGCCACCACCTCCCACCCCGCCTCCTACACCGCCAGATCCCCCTATTGATGGAAACGACAGCAATGAGAGGCGCCAAGGCAAGGATGGAGGCGTTGTGCGACGTGGCAGTGGTAAGCGAGGAGGAGACGATGATGCTTGTTCGCTCAATGTATGAGACAGAGGCGGCACGCGGCGTAGGGAGGATAAGGATGAAGAGGATGCGGGGTGGTGAGCTTGAGACAGCGGTGCGGCAAGGGAAAGATGCCTTTGTTGTCGCCGGTGCTACCTCCCCACCCCACCGCCTCCCACTCCACCTCCTATGCCGCCGGATCCGCCCGTCGATGGCCATGACGGCAACGGGAGGCGCCGAGGCGAGGATGGCAGCGACGTGCGACATGGCGGTGGTAAGCGAGGAGGAAGGCAGTGATGCTTGCTCGGTCGGTGCAGAGCAGGAGGTGATAGCGGCGCAGAGGAGGATTAGGATGAAGAGGACGTTGTACGGTCAACTCAAGATGGCAGCACGTCGAGGGAAGAACGTCTTCGTCTCCATCCAAAATCTAACCGATTTGAATTGAAATCACTGTGTATCCCCCTTATCAATATCAATCATGAACCAACAACAAAAAAAAACAACGAAATCTCCACCATGGTCAAGTGGAAGTATCAAATAGTAACTGATAACATCATTTTTGTTTTATATGGCTAGTTAACTGGGAGGGCAAAAGCTTGCTATCAATATATTACACTCAATATCAGTGAATCCAAATTGCAAAAATCCCTGCAGGAAGTACTTCTGTTTACAGCAGATAGTACAGTCACACCAAGCATTATATATCAGCCAAGCTAAGTAGGGGTTACTCATGTAATCACGCCTCTAAATAAATATTCCTATAAATACTTACATCACATCTTTTCCCAACAAAAAGGCTTATATAATCAATGTCATATTGGTACCATGGAATCAGAAAATATATGAACTATATTGTATTGCACTGTAGCTACGTACATAATGAACTAGCATGAAATAAGTGTGCAAGATCGCCCAGATCATTGAGTGGATGAGGAATAAACAAGCAAAAATGGTTAATGATATGTAAAAAAATCCTTACCACTTGTTTTACAGTACATGGAAAACCATCAAGAATAAATCTTGATTCACCCTACTCTTCTCCTTTCTTAAGGCGTTTATACAAAAGACTGATGACAATTTCATCAGAAACCAATCCCCCCTGATTAACGATTTCAGCAAGCTGCAAAAGAAAACACACTATATCATTTCCAAAGGCAAATAAATAAAGGGATATATCATTTCCAAAGGCAAATAAATAAAGGGATAATCAGATAAATAACCTAGCTAATATACTATATAACAAGAGGTACTACACATGTAAAATAAGGTGTCTCAACAAATATATGTCAGAATAAGCAGATCCATGCATGCTTGCCATCAGTTAAATATGAATTATATATTCATGGTCAGTAAGCGGCTTAGCACTGGACTCTGGCAGAAATGTTAGGACAACTGTTTGAAATCTATAATTACAGAATAAAAATAGCTCACTCTTCCAGTCTACACACAATAGGAAGTATTAGGACAAGTTTTTACTAAATAACTACACTTTCCAGATTAGAACAAAATAACCAAACAACAACATGTACCATTTGCAGAAATCATTCCCTGGAAACACCATCCCACATAGGAATTTAAGAGATATTATCGATGATCTAACTGCAAGCCTTTTCCATCTCTAACCATGTGAGACCCCGACGTTTATTAAGCTCATAATACTTAGTCATCCAATTGACCCTAGTATTATCAACCAAATAAACCCAGTCTCGAGAGATGTATACTTTCCAGAATGCAGTATACATACCTCACAACAAAAGAATGTATCCATTCCATACAACACATAGTACATAAGCAACAAACCGAAGTTAATATTAATAAGGAATAGGTTATTACAAAAGAGGGCCTTACGCCAAATAACAACAAAACTACAAAGATACACAATGAAGCAAAAGTGCCATAAAGATGGCCCAAAATAAGAGCCAACCAATGTGCCTTTAGCCCACAAGGCAATCGACCGGACCGCCAAGCTAGTCGCTCTCTCAACCACCAAGACAAACTCACAAAAGTAAAGCCCTTTGGGCTCTACCTCCTCTGCAACAAAGTTGTTAAGCAAGCAAATGAGTACAATAAATTGTTTATTGTACTCGCAAGACCGACGTAAGATAACAGAACTATAATTTAGCTATATGCAAGCTTTATTTAAGTGGATGAGGCTTTGGACTCATTTTAGCACAAAGCAAGTTTTCATTTGCAATAATATAGTAGATTGAAAGCAATTTGACAAAGCATTTTTAATTGTTGAAATAACAACGAGATAAATAACAAGGTAACAACAACAAGAACAACACGGAAGTGACCAACCCAAGTCACCACAAACAATAGCATGAACTCCCGCTCATACCAACCATGTCAAGTTTTAATTAAAGGTTGTAGTCTAGTCTTGAACGACCTTACCAAGCATGTCCATAACCTAGGGCGAGGCTATTCAATAGTTTTATCCTGCAGGTGTACCACTGCACCCACACGCCGATCGCCTTTCCATTAGGCACACTACCTTTGGTATCTTAAGCACGGCTAAGTCCTACGAGACATTTCCAATGGACAATGCTAATTTCGAGTCGCATAACCCACGGGAGAAGGAGACATCACACAACCTACCCGAAGCTAATGCTCCTCCCACATCACACACACATTTTATCTTTAAAACACACCAACCGAGCGACCCCAATTAACACCGCCCAAAGTACTTAGTCAAGAGGGTTCCATATGCCCTCGTGTGGTTAGCACGCAAAATCGCTTGGCTTAGTGACCCAAGTACTCGGTCCTTAGGGACCGGGCATACCACCACATCCAAAAACCACGCCATCCATCCAATATGCCCAAGTCTAAATCAATCTTTTATTTTCAGTTTTGATTTTACAATTAATCAAAGCACAAGTGCTGGACATATAGGAGTAATAATCAGTTTTGAGTGATCAAGACCATCGACTAAGTCGATGATCGCCCATTTCTATCGAAAACTAAGCATGTCTAAGCAATTTAAATCGAAACTACTAAGTGATAGGAGCTCATCCAACGAGCTCCCACCACAGCAAATAACCTAGGCTCATGGTAGTAGAGGATAAACAATTCCTCAGATTATGCAACTATAGGCTTGCTAGCTTACCTTTAACACAAAGTAGCATGCATACATAGAAGTAAAACGAGATATTAAGCTTTAAGGTAATGGGACAATGATGGAAATGATCAAACTGCTTGCCTTGCTGTTGCTGGTCAATTTGTTGCGGAGGGTCACTCTCGGGATCACCACAAATGTCGAAACCTAACGGAAGGCGAGAAAGAACCGATAAAACGACGAAAAACAACAAAGACAGCACAACAAACGAACTCCAAATTCTCTGAATTTTCTACAGCAGCAAGAGGGTGATTTTTAGGGAATTTTGCAACAAGAACCAATTGATTTGGATTCTCAATGCAAAAGTTATGAGCAAAACAATTCTGCTCAGCCCCTAAAATACCAAACTGCACTATTCATTAATTTAATTATGAGGCAACATTTTCTAGAACAGAAGTGAAGCTGAAATTTTTACTGTAAAACCAGCACCTCATGAGATGAATAACACAATTGAGTTCATCTCATTTGGAGCTATATTGCACTCTCTACAAATTTTCAAAAACAAGAACTTGAACAAAATTATAATGCACAAGTCCTCATTTCTATAACAGCAACATGCTCAAAACTAATTTTCACAGTGAGTTCACTAATAGAGGAAACCAACAAAGTTGGTCTCACCCAAAAATAATCTACAGAGCATTAGTTATGTGTTTTACAGGTTAAGCATTGATTTAAGTGTATATTTAAAGTTGGTTTCAAAATCTAATGGCAAAACTGTGCTCTGGAGTTGAACTCAACTTACAATCATTTTTGGATTAAAGTCAAGTTCAAGTCAGAGCTAACACAATTTGAATGACCTCAGTTGGATTTAAAACGACAAAGATATGAAATTCTAAAGTTTATACCTTATTTCAGTTTATACTAGAGCTCACTGGAATTTCTAAAAATCACAAAGGCATGGGAGGACGTGAGCCACAGATCATAGATCTAACGGCTCAGACCTCCCAGGAGGTAACGCACACACGCGCTCGCGAGGTCCAGAGGCCCTGGACCTCCTAGCAACGCACATGCGCGCGAGGCGAGGGAGGTCATGGCCGTTGAAGGTGAATCCAACGGACCACAACGATGAGGAGGTCCGGACGGACCAGATCTAAAGGGAGGTCCTCAACGGTTGAGATCTTCCAAAGGAAGATCTAAACTATCAAGATCTCCCTAAGAAAGATCTACATCGCCAAGACCTCACAGGGAGGTCCCGGGCGGTCCAGATGTTCCAAGGAGGTCCTCGATGGTTCAGATCGTCCGAGGGAGGACCTTGACGGTCAAGATCTACCCGGGGAGGTCATGAACGGCTGAGATAACCTAGGGGAGGTCCTAAGGGAGGTCTGGACGGCCACGATCGCGCAAGGGGAGGTCTTGGACGCTCCAGATCTCCTCGGAGGAGGTCATGGACGTCCCAGAGCTCACGACCACACGCTCGGACATGGAATAAATGCGCGCGGGACAACGAGGAGGTCCGCGCGCGGGAGGTCTTAAATACGCGCAAAGTGAGGATTAAATGCATTTAAGACGCCCAATGATTTCAATGATTTGAGCACATGATGAGCGCATTAACGCGGTGATCTTTGTCCTAAAACGACAACAGCGCGGCCGTTTCGTCCGACAAAGACCCGGGTTCAAGGATTTGGTTCTCGCCGGCGATGTAGACCTCATGGCGACATCCAATGGTACCGCGGTTCGCAATAACCATGCGCACTCAACGGACCTCTCAACGGCGGCGACGGTTTTGAACGCCATGCGAGCCGAGAGGGCAAAATGAAGGCCAAGACACGGCCAAAATCCAAAACGCAAAAGGGAAGCTCATGCGACATTCAGCGTCGCCCAATCTAAAAGCTCCGCGACATGCATTCAAGCGGGTGCCAGCGACTAAAGGACTAACAGGAGGAGTACCTGGAGGTCCTAAGGTGCTGGGGAGGTCGTGGAGGTGATGACCGGAGTTGGGGAAGACAATGAAGCTTCACAGCCCAAGGCACCGCCTCCAAGCTCAACTTTGTCCACCTCTGAAAAATGCCCAAACAAATTAAGTTAGGGTTAACTTCCAAGAGGTTTTGGGAGCAAAAGTGAGCGAGGGTTTGAAAAGGGAGCCACTGGAACTCCTGAACCACTGAGAAGCTCCAAGGACCTTGACAATGGCAGCCGCCAGTGAGGAGGTCAGTAGTGGAGGAGGAGCTCACCACGCACAAAGTGCAAGGCCGAGAGCAATTGTGCAAAGGAAGCCAAGGGAGGATTCCAAGGGGTAACTTATAGCTGTGTGGTGAAGGTTATGAGGGGCTAAGCTCCATGGTGAGCTTAGCCCACGGGTTGGTCCAGGTGGCAAGGACATGAGGTTGACAAGGTGCAGCTGAGTGACCCGAGAGACGGAAAGTCGACTTGCATTAAATGCGGTCAAGAAAGAGTCATGAAAAAGTACACAAGTGGCAGGCGTGCATTAACTCATCGCCAGAGCTTGCAGCGCGCCGAGGAAGGAGAAGAACAGGGAGGTCCTTATGACCGCTGGATAAGACCAGGGAGGTCCTAACCATCGGATGACAATTTTGAACCGTTACGCCTAAATGATGGGAGGAGGTCCCACCACACGATCAAGGATGGGAGGTCGTGGCCCTCCGATTCCCTTAATGTGTAAGCGCACGAGGGAAATAGGACAGAGGTCCAAAGCGTTGGATCTCCATCCAACGGCGCGACCTCTGTGAGGTCTTAACGCACGCCAACATAAGACATGAGGGGAGGTCATGGCCTTTGGATTAAAATCCAAGGGCACACAACCAAAGGGAGGTCTCGAGGCTTTGCGTGAAGTGCGAGGGAGGTCAAGACCTTTGGATTTTGATCCAACGGTGTTGATCAAGACAGGAGGTCTGAGCCTCGACGTGGCGCAAAGGAGGTCTTGAGCTTGCACAACACACACGGGAGATCATGGCCTTTGGATTTAGATCTAAGGGCAACGACCTCTCGTCTTGCGGGGAGATCGATGGCGCATGAGACCAGAGGAGGTCGTGACCGTGGATTTCAAATCAACCTGCACAACATGAGATAGGGAGGTCTTGTCGCTAGATATTTTGAGGAGGTCGGGGTCGTTGGATCTCGATCCAACGGCTACGACCTCGTTTAGGTGGGAGGTTTGTTTAGTTTAACGAGGAGGGAGGTCGAGGCGGTTGGATGTAAATCCAACAACTATGACCTCGCCAAGGTGGAAGGTGGTTTTGAGGTTTGATAACAAGGGAGGTCGGGGCGGTTGGATCTTAATCCAAGGGCTATGACCGACAAAATGAGGAGGTCTTTGGGATTTAACACACGGGAGGTCATGACCGTGGATCTTTGATCCAATGGTTACGACGATGAGGTGGGAAAGCCTTTGCGGTGTTGACCATGAGGAGGTCTGGCGCCCACGCTGACCCGAGGAGGTCCACGCGGTCGGAGGACTACTGAAGGGAGGTCTTGGGTGCGTTGGTTGAGGGGAGGTCGTGGCCTTTGGATTGGATCCAACGGCTCGACCTCATCAAATGAGGAAGGAGGTCGATGGGGTTGGTGGACCACTTTGCAAAGTGGCTAGCCCAAGGAACAAGCAGTAGGCTTTTAAGTTTAATTTTCTAACAAATGAGACTTTGCAAAATTGTTTGGAATAGCAATTCCACTCCAAAATTCATGAAATTTTTACTAAGCTTGATGACAATGAGATTAACTCGACATAAAATTTCCAGAGGTTATTATGCAATGCATTTTTCTCAGGAAATTCGTTAAGGTTGTTTAAAGGATTGTTTTACCTCCAAAATTTATCAAACTAGTTTTACAACTTGTGATATTTTTCAGAGGGGTCCCACACAGTTTTGGGGCCAAGGAAAATATATTCCAATGTTTGACACCAGATTTAGACAATTGGAAAAATGAATTCGACTTTTGGGTCAACAAGAGCTTTGTGTTTTTGGATTACACAACTCTTGGACAAGAATTACATAAGAGATTAGGGGTTTTCAAGATGTGAGAAAAAGTTTTAATTTCTACACATATAATTATACTTGAATAACCCCAATTATACATTTGGGATGTTACAAAATCTCCCCTTACAAAAATCTCGTCCCGAGATTTGGCTCACTCGATAAGAAAGATGGATAGTCCGCACGCAGACGATCTTCTCTTTCCCAAGTAGCCTCATCCTCGAAATGGTTCGACCACGAACTTTAAGGAACTTGATGGTCTTATTCCTTGTCCTTCGCTCGGACTCATCGAGCACGCCAACAGGTGCTCGCGATAGGTCAAATCTTCACGG
Organism: Phyllostachys edulis; assembly: GCA_036346405.1. NCBI lineage: Eukaryota > Viridiplantae > Streptophyta > Magnoliopsida > Poales > Poaceae > Phyllostachys > Phyllostachys edulis. The sequence goes on along the minus strand of CM070562.1, from coordinate 84,448,973 downwards.
ACATCGAGGGTTTCCAACGAGCTTCCTCGGTTGGAACACGGAGGCACTTCTTAGCCGTGACACATGAAAACATCATGTACCCCTCAAGTGCAGCCGCAACTCCAACTTATAGGCAACAGCTCCTTCTTCTTGATAACGGTAGGGACCGACATATCGAGGAGCCAACTTGCCCTTGACGCCAAACGTTGATGGCCCTTCAAAGGAGAGACTTTGAGATAAACAAAGTCATTAGGCTCAAAACGCAACTCACGCCGACGGCGATCCGCATAGCTCTTTTGCTCGATTGAGCTGTGCGCAAGCGCCACGAATAAGCCGGACTTGGTGCTCGGCCTCATTGATTGAGTCCGCCAAAGAGAGGTCTCTCACCGGTCTCGACCAGCTCAACGGGTTCTACACTTTCTCCGCATAAGGCCTCAAATGGTGCCATGCCGAGACCGCTTTGAAAACGTTGTTATATGAAAACTTCGGCGAATGGCAAGTATTTCTCCCAATGCTTCCCATATGAAAGGACACAAGCACGAAGCATGTCTTCCAAAACTTGGTTGACCCTCTCGGTCGACCATCGGTTTGGGGTGAAATGCCGTGCTAAAGGTAAGACGGGTTCCCATAGCCTTTTGCAGGCTATGCCAAAACGGGAAGTGAAGATGGAGCCACGATCAGAAACGATCGTCTTCGGCACACCGTGCAAACTCACGATGCGGGCGATATAGAGTTCCGCCAAAAGACCTACCCGGTTCGATCTTGACGGGAAGGAAATGTGCCACCTTAGTCAATCGATCGATGACGACCCAAATGGCATCATTCTTCTTGAGGGACGGGTAGACCGTGATGAAATCCATTCGATCGAATCCCACTTCCACTCGAGAATTGGCAAAGGTCAAGCGAGCCCAAAGAGACGCCGATGCTCGGCCTTGACACGACGACACACGCCGACTCGAAGAACGAACTTCGCGATCTCCCTCTTCATTCGGGTCCACCAAAATCTCGGCGGAGATCTTGATACATCTTTGTGGCCCCGGATGAATGGATAAAGGCGAATCATGGGCTTTATGGAGGATTAAATTCGCAATTCCATGTCCTTTGGAACCACAAGGCGTTGCGAACCTCACAACACCATGCTCATCCTCGTAAAAGCACTTGGTTGTTCCGTTCTTGACATTTGCCTTGATGTGGCTCACTCCAACATCCGATCGCCGAGCGGACTTGATCCGATCCACCAAGGTTGGTTGCACAACCAAGGCAATGAGAGAACCATGCTCAACTAAACTCAAGTTGAGACGCTGAAATTCTTCCGAAGAGCGGTCAAGCTCCTGGACAACAAGGCATTGCAATGCGCTTATGACTAAGCGCATCGAGAATCTACATTAGCCTTGCCCGGATGGTAGTGAATACCCATATCATAGTCCTTGATCAACTCCAACCATCTCCTTTGCCCGAGGTTCAGTCAGTTGTGTGAACAAGTACTTTAAGCTTTTGTGATCCGAATACACTTCTACAACGACACTGATTAGGTAATGTCGCCAGATCTTAAGTGCATGAATCACAGACTAACTCCAAATCATGGGTAGGATAGTTAAGCTCATGAGGTCTCAATTGCCTTGATGCATAGGCCACTACCTTGCCTTCTTGCATAAGGACACAACCGAGGCCTCGACGAGAAGCATCGCAAAAGATATCGAAGCTTCGATGGATATCGGGAAGAACAAGAACGGAGCGGTGGTCAAACGCTTTTGAGTATTTGGAAACTTTCCTCACACTCAGCGGACCACACGAACTTCTTGTCCTTCTTGAGCAACTCACATCGGCCATGATCTTGGAGAAGTTCTCGATAAAGCGATTTATAATATCCCGCTAAACCGAGAAAACTCCGTACATCGGTGACCAAACAGTGACTCCATGAAAGAACATCGCTGACCTTGCTAGGGTCAACGGCTCGCCTCTGCCGAAAGAACGTGGCCTAAGAAAGCCACTTCCTTCAACGAACGCGACTTGTCAACTTCACAGACAAATGGTGCTCACGTAGCTTGCCTAACACAAGCTTCAGATGCTCGGCATGTTCCTCATCGTTCTTGGAGTAGATAAGAATATCATCGATGAAGACCACGACAAACTTATCCAAATACTCCATGAATACCGAATTCATGAGATTCATGAACAAAGTAAGAGCATTGGTTAAGCCAAATGACATGACGGTGTACTCGTACAAGCCGTGGCGAGTAGAGAACGCCGTTTTGGGAATATCCTCGGGCGAATCTGAACTCGATGATATCCCACTCTCAAATCAATCTTGGAGAAAACTCGAGCTCCATCAATTGATCGAAGAGATCGTCAATGCGGGGCAATGGATACTTGTTCTTTATCATCACTTCATTAAGTGGCGTAATCGACGACATGCGCAAGTACCGCCTTCTTCTTTACGAAGATTGCGGACAACCCCAAGGAGATGAGCTAGGCTAACGAAACCCTTCTCTTGCAGCTCACTTAATCGCTTCTTCAACTCCACCAACTCGTTCGGTGGCATCCGATAAGGCCTCTTTGAGATAGGGGCGATGCAGGAGCCAACTCAATGACAAACTCGAGGTCTCGAGCGGGTGGTATTCCGGAAGATTGCGGGAAAGACATCAACAAAGTCACAAACTGTTGGGACTTCGTTAATATCTAGAGCGGGCTTCGCTTCAAGCGAAGAGATGTGGATCTAGCGACTTGGCGGCGAACTTAACCCGCCACGAGGACTAGATAGAGATGAGCTTCTGGCGAATCGATTTGCCCCATGTGCCGGGACAACCAATCCATGCCAAGAATCACATCAAGACTCATGAATGGAGAAGGATAAGGTTTGCTAAGAAACCTACCCTTCGATCTCGATAGGAACATCCCTACACTCAGATTCACTCTCAACTCCGAACCAGAGAGCGAATGAGTAGCGGGACCGACAATGGAGAGAAAAGAAGCTCTCCAACAAAGAAAGAAAAGACTCAAACAAAGGAATGAGATGCTCTGAATCAAACAAGACAATGGCAGGTGAGAGTTAACGAAAGTGTACCTAGCACGACGTCGGTGCCTCCCGAGCCTCCTCTGCAGTGGACGGCGTTGACGCGACCACTACCCACGCCTTGGGTAGCCGGACGATCTTCGGTCCCGAGATGCACCACCTCGCCCGCGTCCTCCATTAGGACGAGGGTCGCTCTGTCTTCTTAGGGCAATTATTTGCATAATGGCCCTTCGTTGCAAGAAAAGCATGTGACCCCAAAGAATGGGTTGCGGGGCCGCTCACGACTCGCAGTGCACGTGATCGAGACACGACTGCGATTTAATGAGGAACGAGGCGGAGTAACCTCGGGCGCCAAGAATGAGACCGGTACCCCGAGATCGCCCAAGCGGGACGGAGGAATCGCCTCGATGACTTATGGGCCTCCCACTTGCGCTATGGAGTCCATAAGCTCTCGAGCCACATGCTCGTGACGATGGCCTTGTCGACCAAGGTCTGAAAATCAGGAAAGTCGACAATGGATAGCTTGTCCTTCAGCTCCTCGGACAAGCCACGCCTGAACTTGGCCTGCTTGGCCATATCGGTGGCCACGCCCTCGGGGAGCATAACGAGCTAGATGGTTGAACTCGTAGACATACTCCATGATCGAAGCTCGCCTTGCTTGAGCGCAAGAAACTCCTCGCTTCTTGATCTCCATCAAGCCGGCAGGATGTGAGCCCGACGGAAGGCGATCTGAAACTCCTCCCAAGAGACGGTGTGGTTCTGCGGGCTGCATGGCGAGAAAGCTCTCCCACCATGACAAAGCCGCACCTCCACCGGTGCGATCTGAAGCAGCGCCTTCTCGTGCTCCACAGCATCTGCGATCGGAGCTTACGCCCACCGAGCAAAAAGCCAATCGTCGCATCCAACGGGTCCTCGGGCCGAAAAGGTAGGAGGTCGAGTACGAAGAAACTCCGCGAGTCCTCCACGCGTGATGGGCGTTCCTTGCCCGGATCCCGAAGCTCCGTAAGTGCGGTGGTGTTGCGCGATGACGTCGATAGAACTCTCTGTCATCCGCGCGGTTGCGCCGATCCAAGAAGAACCTCGGCTATGGTCGGAGGAGGAGGAAGCTCGTCCGGACTACCGATCGCCTTGGCCGCTACGAAAAGGCCCGCCATCTGTTACAAGAAATTTTGGTTAGCAACTAAACTCGAAAATCAAAGCCTTAAAGAGAAGCAAAAGCGATCGACTCAGGAATGGAATATCACCCTAAACGAAAGCCAAAACCATGAGTAAATTAACTTTAGAAGCTTCTAAAAGACTCTAAAAAAGCCAAGAAACTCCAAAAGAAGGCTCAACTTCTCAACTCAACTAACCCGTATTGAATGAACGAGTAATTGATCGAGAAGATTAAAAATCAGATTGTAAGATGAGATCTAAAACTATTAGAGAGCAAGGTTAATGCAGCGAAATAAGTGTTAGATACTTAGCTAACTAGTATCACATCTTACCCTTTTATTCCCACAAGTTTTTGTTGATTTAACCTCTCATTCTCTACCCTAATTGGAACCTTTGAGCTTGCTGTCCGAAATTGACGCTTGCTGTCCAGATTTTGCATCCAAGCTTCCAAATAAATTGTCCATTCGAAGCTTCAAAACCTTGTAGATGGGCAGCTAACACTTCAATTTGCCAAACTCATTGATTCCCCAAAACCCCATTAATCGATAACAACTATTTTGTAGAAGGGAAGAGAGGAAAACAACTTTTAAAACTCAATTAGAGTGAGATGAGAAGAGAAAGCTAAGATAGATAAGGAGTAAAATCTGAGAATTTCCTTAAGCTTTCAAAACTCATTTGACACTTTGAAATTAGGTTTTCAAAATATCCTAAAGGCGACCAAGCTTGCGTTACTACGGTCAGTATAGCTCTGATACCAACTTTTGTGAGACCCCGACGTTTATTAAGCTCATAATACTTAGTCATCCAATTGACCCTAGTATTATCAACCAAATAAACCAGCCTCGAGAGATGTATACTTCCCGCAATGCAAGATACATACCTCACAACAAAAGAATGTATCCATTCCATACAACACATAGTACATAAGCAACAAACCGAAGTTAATATTAATAAGGAATAGGTTATTACAAAAGAGGGCCTTCGGCCAAATAACAACAAAACTACAAAGATACACAATGAAGCAAAAGTGCCATAAAGATGGCCCAAAATAAGAGCCAACCAAGTGTGCCTTTAGCCCACAAGGCAACCGACCGACCGCCAAGTTAGTCGCTCTCCCAACCACAAGACAACACAAAAGTAAAGCCCTTTGGGCTCTACCTCCTCTCGCAACAAAGTTGTTAAGCAAAGCAAATGAGTACAATAAATTGTTTATTGTACTGCAAGACCGACGTGTAAGATAACAGAACTATAATTTAGCTATATGCAAGCTTTATTTAAGTGGATGAGGCTTTGGACTCATTTTAGCACAAAGCAAGTTTTCATTTGCAATAATATAGTAGATTGAAAGCAATTTGACAAAGCATTTTTAATTGTTGAAATAACAACGAGATAAATAACAAGGTAACAACAACAAGAACAACACAGGAAGTGACCAACCCAAGTCACCACAAACAATAGCATGAACTCCCGCTCATACCAACCATGTCAAGTTTTAATTAAAGGTTGTAGTCTAGTCTTGAACGACCTTACCAAGCATGTCCATAACCTAGGGCGAGGCTATTGAATAGTTTTATCCTGCAGGTGTACCACTGCACCCACACGTCGACCGCCTTTCCATTAGGCACACTACCTTTGGTATGCCGCACGGCTAAGTCCTGAGACATTTCCAATGGACAATGCTAATTTCGAGTCGCATAACCCACGGGAGAAGGAGACATCACACAACCTACCCGGAAGCTAATGCTCCCTCCCACATCACACACACATTTTATCTTTAAAACACACCAACCGAGCGACCCCAATTAACACCGCCCAAAGTACTTAGTCAAGAGGGTTCCATATGCCCTCGTGTGGTTAGCACGCAAAATCGCTTGGCTTAGTGACCCAAGTACTCGGTCCTTAGGGACCCTGCATACCACCACATCCAAAAACCACGCCATCCATCCAATATGCCCAAGTCTAAATCAATCTTTTATTTTCAGTTTTGATTTTACAAATTAATCAAAGCACAAGTGCTGGACATATAGGAGTAATAATCAGTTTTGAGTGATCAAGACCATCGACTAAGTCGATGATCGCCCATTTCTATCGAAAACTAAGCATGTCTAAGCAATTTAAATCGAACTACTAAGTGATAGGAGCTCATCCAACGAGCTCCCACCACAGCAAATAACCTAGGCTCATGGTAGTAGAGGATAAACAATTCCTACAGATTATGCAACTATAGGCTTGCTAGCGACATTTAACACAAAGTAGCATGCATACATAGAAGTAAAACGAGATATTAAGCTTTAAGGTAATGGGACAATGATGGAAATGATCAAACTGCTTGCCTTGCTGTTGCTGGTCACTTTGTTGCGGAGGGTCACTCTCGGGATCACCACAAATGTCGAAACCTAACGGAAGGTGAGAAAGAACCGATAAGAACGACGAAAAACAACAAAGACAGCACAACAAACGAACTCCAAATTCTCTGAATTTTCTACAGCAACAAGAGGGTGATTTTAGGAATTTTGCAACAAGAACCAATTGATTTGGATTCTCAATGCAAAAGTTATGAGCAAAACAATTCTGCTCAGCCCTAAAATACCAAACTGCACTATTCATTAATTTAATTATGAGGCAACATTTTCTAGAACAGAAGTGAAGCTGAAATTTTACTGTAAAACCAGCACCTCATGAGATGAATAACACAATTGAGTTCATCTCATTTGGAGCTATATTGCACTCTCTACAAATTTTCAAAAACAAGAACTTGAACAAAATTATAATGCACAAGTCCTCATTTCTATAACAGCAACATGCTCAAAACTAATTTTCACAGTGAGTTCACTAATAGAGGAAACCAACAAAGTTGGTCTCACCCAAAAATAATCTACAGAGCATTAGTTATGTGTTTTACAAGTTAAGCATTGATTTAAGTGTATATTTAAAGTTGGTTTCAAAATCTAATGGCAAAATCAGTGCTCTGAGTTGAACTCAACTTACAATCATTTTTGGATTAAAGTCAAGTTCAAGTCAGAGCTAACACAATTTGAATGACCTCAGTTGGATTTAAAACGACAAAGATATGAAATTCTAAAGTTTATACCTTATTTCAGGTTTATACTAGAGCTCACCGAATTTCTAAAAATCACAAAGGCATGGGAGGGCGTGAGCCACGATCATAGATCTAACGGCTCGAGACCTCCCAGAGGTAACGCACACACGCCGCCGCGAGGTCCAGAGGCCCCGACCTCCTAGCAACGCACATGCTGCGAGGTGAGGAGGTCATGGCCGTTGAAGGTGAATCCAACGGACCACAACGATGAGGGAGGTCCGGACGGACCAGATCTAAAGGGAGGTCCTCAACGGTTGAGATCTTCCAAAGGAAGATCTAAACTATCAAGATCTCCCTAAGGAAGATCTACATCGCCAAGACCTCACAGGGAGGTCCCGGCCGGTCCAGATGTTCCAAGGAGGTCCTCGATGGTTCGAGATCGTCAGGGAGGACCTTGACGGTCAAGATCTACCCGGGAGGTCATGAGCGGCCGAGATAACCTAGGGAGGTCCTAAGGGAGGTCCGAGGCGGCCACGATCGCGCAAGGGAGGTCTTGGGCGCTCGCATCTCCTCGAGGAGGTCATGGACGCCCCAGAGCTCACGACCACGCCGCTCGGACATGGAATAAATGCGGCACGGACAACGAGGAGGTCCGCAGCGGAGGTCTTAAATACGGCGCAAAGTGAGGATTAAATGCATTTAAGACGCCCAATGATTTCAATGATTTGAGCACATGATGAGCGCGTGCGGCGTGATCTTTGTCCTAAAACGACAACAACAAGGCCGTTTAAATCCGACAAAGACCGGGTTCAAGGATTTGTTCTCGCCGGCGATGTAGACCTCGCCGGCGACATCCAATGGTACCGCGGTTCGCAATAACCATGCGCACTAACGGACCTCCTCTCAACGGCGGACGTTTTGAACGCCGGCGAGCCGGAGAGGGCAAAATGAAGGCCAGCACACGGCCAAAATCCAAAACGCAAAAGGGGAAGCTCCGCGCGACATTCAAGCGTGCGCCCAATCTAAAAGCTCCGCGACATGCATTCAAGCGGGTGCCAGCGACTAAAGGACTAACGGAGGAGTACACGGAGGTCCTAAGGTCTTTGGGAGGTCGTGGAGGTGATGACCGAGTTGGGGAAGACAATGAAGCTTCACGACCCAAGGCACCGGCTCCAAGCTCAACTTTGTCCACCTCTGAAAAATGCCCAAACAAATTAAGTTAGGGTTAACTTCCAAGAGGTTTTGGGAGCAAAAGTGAGCGAGGGTTTGAAAAGGAGCCACCGGAACTCCCCGAACCACCGAGAAGCTCCAAGGACCTTGACAATGGCAAACGCCAAAGGTGAGGAGGTCAAGAGTGGAGGAGGAGCTCACCACGCACAAAGTGCAAGGCCGAGAGCAATTGTGTGCAAAGGAAGCCAAGGGAGGATTCAAGGGTAACTTATAGCCTGTGGTGAAGGTTACAGTGGGGCTAAGCTCCATGGTGAGCTTAGCCCACGGGTTGGTCCAGGGGTGGCAAGGACATGAGGTTGACAAGGTGCAGCTGAGTGACCGAGAGATTTTAAAGTCGACCATTAAATGCGGTCAAGAAAGAGTCATGAAAAGTACACAGTGGCAGCGTGCATTAACTCCTTTGCCAGAGCTTGCGGCGCGCCGAGGAAGGAGAAGAACAGGAGGTCCTTATGACCGTTGGATAAGACCAGGGGAGGTCCTAACCATCGGATGACAATTTTGAACCGTTACGCCTAAATGGTGGGAGGAGGTCCCACCACACGATCAAGGATGGGAGGTCGTGGCCTCCGATTCCTTTAATGTGTAAGCGCACGAGGAAATAGGACAGAGGTCCAAAGCGTTGGATCTCCATCCAACAGCGGACCTCTGTGAGGTCTTAACTGCACGCCAACATAAGACATGAGGGGAGGTCATGGCCTTTGGATTAAAATCCAAGGGCACACAACCAAAGGGAGGTCTCGAGGCTTTGCGTGAAGTGCGAGGAGGTCAAGACCTTTGGATTTTGATCCAACGGTGTTGATCAAGACAGGAGGTTCTGAGCCTCGCACGTGGCGCAAAGGAGGTCTTGAGTTTGCACAACACACACGGAGATCATGTCCTTTGGATTTAGATCTAAGGGCAACGACCTCTCGTCTTGTGCGCTGGAGATCTGATCGCATGAGACCAGGAGGAGGTCGTGGCCGTGGATTTCAAATCAGCGGTGCACAACATGAGATAGGGAGGTCTTGTGCGCTAGATATTTTGAGGGAGGTCGTGGTCATTGGATCTCGATCCAACGGCTCGACCTCGTTTAGGTGGGAGGTTTGTTTAGTTTAACGGTGAGGGAGGTCGAGAGCGGTTGGATGTAAATCCAATGCCTATGACCTCGCCAAGGTGGAAGGTGGTTTTGAGGTTTGATAACAAGGGAGGTCAGGGCGGTTGGATCTTAATCCAAGGGCTATGACCGGACAAGGTGAGGAGGTCTTTGGGATTTAACACACGTGGAGGTCATGACCGTGGATCTTTGATCCAACGGTTCTGACTGATGAGGTGGGAAAGCCTTTGCGGTGTTGACCATGAGGAGGTCTGGCGCCCACGTTGACCCGAGGAGGTCCACGCGGTCGAGAGGACTACGAAGGGAGGTCTTGGGTGCGTTGGTTGAGGGGAGGTCGTGGCCTTTGGATTGGATCCAACGGCTCGACCTCATCAAATGAGGAAGGAGGTCGATGGGGTTGGGCTGGACCACTTTGCAAAGTGGCTAGCCCAAGGAGCGATGTAGGCTTTTAAGTTTAATTTTCTAACAAATGAGACTTTGCAAAATTGTTTGGAATAGCAATTCCACTCCAAAATTCATGAAATTTTTACGGAGCTTGATGACAATGAGATTAACGACATAAAATTTCCAGAGGTTATTATGCAATGCATTTTTCTCAGGAAATTCGTTAAGGTTGTTTAAAGGATTGTTTTACCTCCAAAATTTATCAAACTAGTTTTACAACTTGTGATATTTTTCAGAGGGGTCCCACATAGTTTTGGGGCCAAGGAAAATATATTCCAATGTTTGACACCAGATTTAGACAATTGGAAAAATGAATTCGACTTTTGGGTCAACAAGAGCTTTGTGTTTTTGGATTACACAACTCTTGGACAAGAATTACATAAGATTAGGGGTTTTCAAGATGTGAGAAAAAGTTTTAATTTCTACACATATAATTATACTTGAATAACCCCAATTATACATTTGGGATGTTACAAACCAGGTATATTATTATGCATGAATCGCATAATAATCTCCTGGTTGCTTGGCGTTTTTGCTATCAATCTGATTCAGCAGCCCCCTACTTCCCATCTGAAAACTTTTGTAAAGTAAAAAATCTTTTCAAAGGATTAAGGCCACACCTACAATTAGACACCTCTATACTGATATGTGATCCATGCTCTTGAGCCCAAACAAGCCCCGAATCCCCAATTAAAAACTCAAGTTGTTAGTTGATCTGCTCGAACCAAAAACCATATCCAAATCAACGAACTATTGAACGATCTAATCTGAACTCCGGAGAGATGGAGGAGGGGATGACCTGCATAGTAAGGGCCCAGAGGATGTGAGCTTGTCACAGACGAGGTCGCCAGTGGTGATGTGGGGCACGCCGAGGAGGTGGGAGAGGTGGCTCACGTAGGTCCCCTTGCCCACATCGAGGCACCCCAGGAACACCCATTGCATGTTCCTCTCCTATGTCGGCTTCCGCCTCATCTCCGCCACCGTGAACGACAAGGCCGGTGCCAACGATGTCATGTGCCTCCTTGTAGTCGCCACTACCACACCACCGGAGGCGGCGGCACAGAATAGGCGTTGTACGGTAACCATGGAAGGGAGCGGAGGGAGGCAGATGGGGAGGTGAGTGGGTGTGAGGGGCATGGGAAGGGGAAGGTTAGCAGGCAATGACGATGGAGGACATGCGCATGGTACACGAAGTAGGAGAGCACGCATGGGCGTCGACGTCGAAGGGGTGTCCATGTCGGTGTTTGGCGGAGGGCTGGCACACGACGACGGCGGAGGAAACCGGGGCGACGCGAGGAAGGGGAGGAAGGTGCAACGGCGGGAGCTCTTGGGAGTGAGGGGATGTGAAGGGGAAGGACAGCGGGCGGTGACTCTTAGGTGTGAGGGGGATGGGAAGGGGATGGACAGCGGCTCGCGGGAGTGAGAGGGATGGGAAGGGGGAGCAGGAGCGGGTGACGGTGATGGAGGGGAATCGTAAGGGAAGGGAGAGCTCGCAAGAGTGTGTGTGATGGGTAGGGTCTCAGACGACGGCGGTGGGGGTGGCACCGAGGAAAAGGCACATAAGGGGCGCAAGAAAATAGGAAGGGGTAGGGGGAAGGTTCCACGTGTGGCAACGCAAGGTCGAGCTCGCAGTGGTGAGAGGGGAGATGGGTGGTGGTGGGGGCGGTGTCGAGGAAAAGGCATAGGCGTGGGTGCGAAATCGAGCTCACAGTGGTGAGAGGGGAGGTCGAGCGTGCAGTGGTGAGAGGGGAGATGGAGGTGTGTGGAGGGTGACAGAAGGGGTGCAGGAAAAGAGGAAGGGGGAAGGTTCCGCGGGTGGTAGCGTTGAGGAGAAGCGTGTTAAGGAAAGGAATTGAGTCATGAGCCCACGAGTCAGCACACAACTTTTTTTTTGTGAGGGGAAGGGGAAGAAAAACGCATCACTCACCACCACTAGAGTCTTTTTACGTAGCAAAGATTTTAGCTTTGTTGTGGCCTTGGCCTCGCCCAAAGGCTAGTAGTAAGATTCGCTTGATGTGGCGGGCTTTCGAGCCTTGGTCGGTTCCGCTTGGTGGATTTTTGACGGTGTGCCACATTGTACACCGTGCTTGCTAGTAGACAGTTTAACCATTGTCGGGTGGGCATCTACCCTATGTATCTAGATCGTTCGTCCAGCATTAAGATTCGTGCGGTATACAAATACCATTCATGCAAAAACAGGAAATACATTGTACATATACACATGGTGGGTCCAACAAGTACATCTCCCTAATAAAAAAAGCTGCTCCTTTCCCTCTCCACTCCACTCCATTCACTCCCTCCCGTTTCTCTCCGCCCTCTCCCTTTCTCTCTCCACCACCGGCCAGGGGAGGCGACGACATCAAGGTTACCGAAGGCCGAAGAGGAGGGAGAAGCTGGATCTGGCCGGCGGAGACGAAGGAGGGCGGGCACCGGTTCCTTGCTCATCGTCGACGGAGAAGAAGAAGGCGATTGGTGACAGCCACGACCCCATCTCCCCCGTCGTAGGCAGTCGTGACGCTGTCCCCTGAATGTTCTCGTCGGAGGGAAGGAAGAAGGTGGATTCGGCGCTGAAGGGGAGGAATAAGGCAAATCCGGCCACCCCCGACCGTATCACCGCCGGGTTCGACCGTCGTCACCACGCTGCACCTCGCACCGACCTGTGTGCCTACACCTTGACATCACCGCCGTGCGCGATAGGATCCACTAGATCCGTTCCCCAACTTCTCCGCCGACGATGGGATCCACCGAATCCGGTTCCTATCTGATTCGCCAGAATGGGATCCCACCTTTATCGTCGTCTTTCTCTCCGACGGCCGGAGCCGCATGCCACCACTGCCGGTGGCGGCAGCTGCACCCCATCTCTCTCTCCTCCTCCCACTTTCCATCTCTTTGCTCCCAACATGCACCTCACCGCTGACCTGCTCACCCGTGCACCTCTTCTTCCTTGCCGCCGACGAGTGCATCCTGTATTTGGGTTGTGTATTTCTCCATTTTGTTGCATGCAAAATTTTGTTTGCAAGTATATTGTACGGCATTTTGGTATGCACATGTGTAAGCGTATTTCTGCAATTTTTTGTATGCAAAAATTTGTGTGCTAGTGCAAAGAGGACATGCTTGTGTATCTTATACAGTACAATACAATTTGTGGTGCACTGTAGTACGTATGTACCCGGCTATGTCTCGATGTGTAGAATGTATGTATCCGATGTGTATAAATCATTTAGTTGATTTTTTTGTACGCAAAAGTGTAAGTATTTGATTGTACAATGTATTTTATGAAATATGGTCTACTGTACTCAACACATGGTTGCATCCAAATTTCAAATGGATGGGAAAGTATACACAATCCATTCAAAATCCAAGTCAGAGTCCATTCAAAATTCAAATGAGAGGGCCTTACCATATGTCATCTCAGCTCCAAATACACCTAATTATAACAAATACAAGAAACATAACATAGCTTATATATCCACCACACTTATGTCAGCACAAATCTTGATGTAATCTTGAACTCACCCCAGCAGAATCGCATTTCCGCTGTTTTCTCGGCTGGGAAAAAAATTGGTGAAATTTCTAAGGATTACTCCTATATACGCTTTTTTTCTGAGAGGGATGGATCGATGTTATTTGAGTTGGTTTAATGCACACGGGTGAAATAGCATGCATATACGACTATACGAGCTGAAAAGGACACTCAGCTTGGATCTTGACCTAACGTGTACACGTACAGCAAACTCTTATCATACTTGGTGCGTGTGTATATTTTGCATCGTGATGGTAGAAGATCCAAGTTTGTTAAACAGTGAGCGACAAGAATGTCGTTCTAAAAGCACCATTGGTAGTGTACGCAATGGATCAAAGCTACTCTAAACAAGGGGTAACAGTAAAGTATTCGATGGATCCATGTCATCAAAGCATTTGGGAGCAAAATTGAAAAATACTAGTACTCCATAGGTAAATTCATTCAGCATGCAAACAAGCAAACTGGAACTTTTAGGTTCACTTGAAGATTTTAATACTACTACTCCGAAGTGAAAATTGTGTTGGTCACATCGAAATGAAGATGGGGCACGATGCGGATCCGGTCCCACTGATCTAGTCCATTGCAAGTTCCAAACTCCTGCAAACCGCAAAGTCTACTGATTTACTCTCTCCGTTTCGATATATTTATCTACAGCCCACCACACGCATAGGTCATGAAAACACTAAATGTAACGAATAATTAATGAGAAATTATTATACATATCTCTATTAAAATGATACACTACAATCACTTAACCTCTTCTAAAGAATTTAAATAGAGGTAGAGAGTAGAAAAATTGCAGTAAATATACTTTAGATTCCCTCAATAGACAAATATATTGAAACAGATATTTCCCAAGTCGTGAAAAAATATAGCAAAACGGAGAGAGTACTGGTTACAGCATGTGAAACACGTCCTTTCCTGGAAGACCGTTTTAAGCTGGAGGATCTATAGGTGAATATTCACCACATAGCTAAGTGATGAACACCTCCAACCTTTCCTTTTCATTATCCCTTCTTTATACCTAATCTTCTACCAGCCACTCACTCTTTCTCTCTTCTTATCTTCTATTGCCTCTGATTCCAAATGTAAGTCATTTTAGAATATGTGCGGGTCAAACATTTTTTGTTTTGACCATAAATATATATAAAAAAACTACTAAGGTTTGCAAAATCAAATTGTTATTACGAGATCCATCATGAAATATACTTTCATAATGTATAATTACTTTTATTTGAAATAACATATTTTCATATAAATTGATAGTCAAAATGTTACTTTGAAGACCGTGTCAATATCCTAAATGACTTATATTTGGAATTAGAGGGAGTACTAGTCCATGGCGGCCTCCGCACTTCTTCTTCCTTCGGCTCCCTCTTCCGACAAGCACTGCCACTCCTCCCTCCTCACGCTGCCGCCTGCCTCCACGACAAGCTCCGGCGCCACCCCTCCCTCCCCACGTTGGCGCCGCTCCGCATTTCTTCTTCCTTTGGTTAACTCTTCCTATCCGGCGAGCGTCGCTGCTCCTCCCTCCCCACGCCGCCGCTTGCCTCCCGACAAGCTTCACCGCCACCCCTCCCCACGCCGGAGTCGCTCCGCATGCCTCCACTACCACCCCCGCTTCCACCATCTGCGGCCGATGGCGCCCTCGTCGTAGCCCCCCCCCCCCCCAACACCCACCAGCTCGTCACGTCAACCCAGCCCACCCTAATATCCCAATCCTGCACCACCGCCTCCACCCTCCCTTTAGGGTTGAGGGTCTGGGTGAACCCTAACCCTAACTTCGGTGAGCCCCCGCCAGCGATCTTGCCACCGCAGAGGAAGAAGGTATGGTTGTCCGCATTTCCACTCTTTAGCTAAATACTGATTATTCACTGTATAACATTTGCGTTTTAAGCTCCCACAGGCCACAGCCGTACAACTTCCCTATCAGTTTATTTAAAAAAGTTTGATTTGGTGCAGAAACCTACTAGTATACACGCCGTTCAAATATTCAGTACAACAACTAATTAACGCACCTGGTGTAGGTTATCCCTGAGCATTTCTTACTCTAGCAAAAAAAAAAAACTTGGACTTGAACAAACGATTGAAAAAAAGGACAGACGGCGTACTTACTAGTCTACAATACGTCAGTATCCATTCAAACCACGAATAGGGACGGTTTGGAAGGCCGGCAGAAAGAGACGAGCACAAGGCAATTCATATTCTACTACAACATAAACCAGAGGGGCAGCTGCTCATGCCGATGCGATCCCGAAATTGCCCAACGCTCGACGGGCACACGGAACCGAACGTGTATCATGCCGAGACAAAGCACGCACATGCCCTTCTGAAAGCTAAGGGCCACTGACTTCCGCCGCGTTTGTCATCGGCAGAGCATCTCCGCTCGCCAGTGACATGGAAGTCCCAACAAAATCAAGCGCCCGTGTCAATCCAGTCCTTCGCCTTCTTTGCTCCTCTGTCGTTGCCAATGTAATAACAGAGGATGCCAATCCTACTTGGGAGAACATACCTGGGGAAACACATCTTCTCACGTTACCGTGACGCGTCGCATCGGAAAGGAAAAAGGTGAGATCGTGTTCTGCACTATAGGAAAGTACTGTAGCACATGAACTATTTATGAATGTTGGAGCGTACTGTAGCGATTGGTCTTCGCCTTCTTGGCTCGGACGGCTTGGACCAACCGAATGTCATGATATTATGCTTCTCTGTCATTGCCAATGTAAAAACAGAGGATGCCAATCTTACTTGGGAGTGTAAGGAGCAGATCATGTCATTTTGTTCGTGCTGAAAAATGATCCTGCCAAAACACGGAGATTTATCGGAAGGCTGCGTTGCGTGTGTTGCCCCTGGACAAATCACGTAAAATCATCTCGTTTTGTCTCCCCTGATGACATCGTTCTGCTGCTGCTGCTTCTGTTGTTTATAAGACCGAGATCATGCTGTTTAATTGAGTGCGTTGGATTAAAGTTAGCGACGAAAATATTCGGAAATTAACGCCATAATTTCAAAGGATTTTCTGATGGTAGCCATAATGTGTGAAATTCATGGGTTCCAAATAAGCATTTAAGGCTAAACGCTTCTCTATTTGCTGTTGAGGGACGTATTCACGAGTATTCCTTTTCGAAATCGTATTTACGAGTATTTAGTTTGACGCAGCTCCTGAGTAAACTGCCCGCCACTATACTCTCAAGCGCCCCATCAAAATCTCAATAATTCACGTGAAAGGTGTTGGCGTGCTGGGCAGTGGGCACCCCTTCTAGTAGAGCCTAAAAAGCTAGGCAGACACTCGCCACAAAACGGATTGAGACAGAGCGGTGGTCTCACTCTCACACCCCTCCACACCAAACATCGCTACGGACCTAGCTAGATCGTGTGAGCTAACGAGTGGTGGTACACGCACGGTACGTACGGATGGTCTGAACCCTGCACGGTGTACGGTCGTAGGAGCTGCGTAGACCGGTCACCATGCTAGGAAGCGTGCTCACCAACGTAACTTCCTCTTCTTCAACTAAAAAGAAATCGAATGGCCGTCGCTAGTGGTGCCTGCGTGCTAACGCAACACCGAGTTTTCTTCGTCCTGTAAAATTAGGCAGATGCATGCAATGCTCGGGAAAAAGTTTCACCTTGGAAATTACAAGCAGGACGTACCGTACGTGCGGCACCAACTAAAAAGTAGTACTGCGCTGATTAAACACGGTTCGAACTCCGTGATTGAGAAGCCAGACAGCCCGCCAGCCAGGTATTCTTCAAAGTTGAAACTATAGTTACCAGAAGTGCGGTTTGTTCAAATTGCGGTACGAGATTTGAGTTCGTAGTTCGTTATTTTTTCTTTCAATTTTTACTGTGAATATGAACCTTATACCCTAAACCGGTTCGCGATTCGCGGAATTTTATAGCGAATCCGGTAACTATTGTCGAAACCATTAGCAAACCACAAAGACCACGAGATTTTGACTCATTTATGTTATTTTTTAAACAAAATAGCAAAAACCAACTCTCGTGCGAACGAAATGGTAAAAATGACATCTCTACTATGCAAAATCACCGCGGAAGACGACATGCCGCGTGAAATCGCTGCGGAAAGTCACCTGCCGCGAACCGGGACCGCGGTAGGCGACCTGCCGCGAACTAGAACCGCCGCAAGTCGCTTGCCGCGCACCCCGTCTTGTCGCCGCAGGAACCTGAAGTACCTTGGAAGCACTGCAGGGGACACATGCCGTCTGTCTATCCAACCGTGGTGCCTTTTTTGCCAATTTCATAGGGTATGAATAAATTTGCTATTTTATCGCCAAAACACGCGAAAGAGCGGGATAAAAAAAACTCCAGAAATCACAACTAGCAGCATGGTTTGTTCAAACGGCAGGAGCACAACTTGATCTGTGCGTCCTGCTTCTCCTACCGTTGGTTGATAGGATATCTCTGAGCGTTCGATCATGTGCCCTCTTTTTTTTTTGCAAAACACCTAGTACAACACATAGATGTTCACACATATGCACACCACCAAACGCACGCACTCACACACACAACGCCTACGGAAGACTGGACGAGCGGAGCTTGAAGAAATGACGAAGTCACCACCGGTGCCTCGCTTGCGACGGGCACGTCACCTCCCACTGAAAGAAAATCCTTCTAAATGAGACACGCAGGACTAAGCCTAGGGTTTAAACCCTGATGGGCTAGAGGTATAACCACCACCACTAGCCACCCAAGTAAGAGCATCTACAACAGCCCACGTCAGCTGTTACTAAGGGGTTGCCACATTAGCATTTAGGTGATGTGGAGGAGAGAAGGTGATATTGTTTCTAGATAAAGAAACTAGCAAATTGTTAATACCAAGACACAAAAAACAACCAAATACTCTATTGGAGACTTACTTGTTACCTAAAAACGCGTTTTGTGAGTCTCACAATCTTAAAGCAAAATATACACCAGATCATTTGTACAGCCCAACTTCATTATGCATATGATAAATGAGCTAAAACGTGTATGCCACAAAGTTGTACTTCATTATTGATCATCAAGAATCATGCACACTTGTAGCAATTAAAGTATTAGACACAAGCTCAAGAAACAATCCATTGGAAGACTTGTTTCTTTTTATTAGATTGAGTACTCTCTCTCCTCTTAGTAACAAGGTAAAAAATAAACTATTATAGATGCTCTAAGGCTTGTTTCTCAATCACGTGCCCAATCACGTGCCCTCTCAAAAAGCCAGCCCCTTTCAATCTAATTAGAGCATCTTTAGTGTATTGAACCGATATCGATTCAAAGTCATGCCACATAAGCGTTCTAGGAACCGAGCTTATTTTTCTCCAATGTATTGAACCAATTCCTACTAATAACTAGGACCCATGTTACATTAAAAACCACAAAAATAATATCCTCTCTCAACCGCACTCTCTCCTATATCGTTATTTAATGCTCATATGAGTTATTTAATGCTTTGAATCGACTCCTAAGTAGAGTCCGGTTCTATGCATTTTTTTGTTGGAATCGATCCCTCCAATGTATTGAATCGATTCAATGTTTTCTCTCTCTTCATTTGAACCAGCTAAAACACAATATTGAAGATGATCTTAAACAACTCCTCGATGTGCATGACGGCACAAGTACTGGTAACAACATGGAGTAGCTGCAGCCTAGCTAGCTACTAGTTGCCACTGACCTAATAGCCAACCACTTCATCAGTAGATAATCCATCTCTCCTTCCATTGGAGTAAAACACAGCATCCACATGCATGCATGGATCAGCAGCATGAAGTGTTCTTCTCCGTTTGTTAAAGCGGTTAGCTGGGGGCAGTGCAATGGTGGCGCGACAACGCCGAGCTATCCGATTCTTTTAGAACCGTACATTGACCGTACCACTGGAGAGAGCCCCCAAAACAGCTGATAGCTGCAGAGCCCGGATGAGATCAACGGAGGCTTTAATTTCCTTAGATAAGAGCCGTGGGAACGCAAAAACTAAGAGCAAGTTGATTAAACAAGCCTACCGGGGAGAAGACAACCGGCAAATGGCTCGCGTCATGGCTAAGCTTGATTATGCCAATCCTAGTCATTAGTTGGACCCGGCGAAGGTTTAATCAGCTGAGATCGATGAACGGATTAATCTAATTAAGGGCATATATAATGATATAGATAATTGTTATCTATAGTATCTCTCCAAATCATCTATAGATAGCACTAAAGACAGTTTCTGTAATGGGTTGTATTTTTACATATCTCTATAGACAACTCCTCTATATACAATGTGTCTTGTTTCTTATGTTACAGCCGACTACAGCATAAGAGACGACCCAATTATCTATGCTCCTTCTCTCTCCTCTACATCATCTCGTGTCCTAACGTTACACCATTGTACATGCGCTAAGGAGCCAATTAGTTGAAGCGCCCAGCCAATGGGGTTGCGGCTTAATTAAGTTGGATGATTAAAATTGCCACCACCGCGGGCGTTCGACGATCATGCGTGCAAACATACTTAAACACTCCATTGTCGATTTGATGTGGATGCATGCTAAATTAGTGTGGGGTTTTATGGGTTAATTACTTTTTGGAATTAAGTAGTCGGAAATCATACACACGATGTTTTTTTTCACTGCACCCGTACGATCCAGAGTGCTCCTTTTCCAGTGTGCTCTCGCTTGAGGAGGACGCTGTCCTAATGAAATCGTATATAGAGTATCGTATGTATGGCGACGTTTCAGGTGCATATGGGTGATTCCATGGAAATATGCACATGGTTGATCCGGTCGGTCCATCTAGAAACGAGCGGCCGAGATCGAGGCGGAGACGCTCCTCCCCCAAATCCTCTTCAGCTGACATGGAGCACGGGAGTGCGCTAGGGTTCGGAGGCCCCTGCGTCGCGCCGCTGCTGTGCGTCGTGCCACCCGCAGCGTAGTCGCTCCTACACCTGCCGAGCTCCCGCCGAGCACCGCCAAGACTTCGCCGAGCCGAGGCGGCATATCTAGTTCTAACCTTCCGCGCCGCCCTCCTGTGGCTGCCCCTTCGTCGCCCCGCTCGTCCGCGGCTGAGCCCTTGCGTCGCGCCTCCCCAGGTCATGTGCCATGCCTCCCCTGCGTCGCGCCTCCCCGGCGATGGCGCCATGTGCTCACCCCCAGGATGCGCCACCCCGGGTCGCCTCCGGGGACCTCTTGTCCCAGTTCGGCGACAGCTCCCTTTGCGCTGCGCCCACGACAACGCCGGCCTGGGTCGCCATCTGGTCCCATCCGGCGATGGTGCCATGTGCTCACTCCGATTGCTTTTTTTGATTGTTTCAACTCTGTAATGCTTGTGCTGTAATGAAGTAGATGTAGCACAACTCTGCAATGTATCTGCTGTTCTCATATGTAGCACAACTTTGTAATGTAAGCAGGATGTATCTACTGTTCTCATATGTAGCACAACTTTGTAATGTAAGCAGGATGTATCTGCTGTTCTCATATTACCTAGTTGGATTTTGATGAAGGCATTGTTTCAGTTCTGGTCTCATGGACATGTGATACCGGTAATTCAGAAATGTTGAGCTTCAGATTTCTAGAGTCATGGACATGTATGAACTAAGATTTTGTTGTATGGATGTGAATGGAGTCCATGATATACTGGTAATTCAGAAATGTTGAGCTTCAAATTTCTAGAGTCATGGACATGTATGAACTAAGATTTTGTTATATGGATATGAATGGAAGCAAGATTTTGTTGTATGGACAATGTGGTTGTCAATGAATCTGGTACTGTTCATCAGTGTTTGCATAGTTTCCCCATCTGCCATTATTTGAGGTTATGCTGCCAGAATTTTCTTCTTCTTTATAGCAGTGAATGTGATACTCCAATCTGTTCATCAGTCCATTATTTGAGGTCATGCTGCCAGAATTTTCTTCTTCTTGATAGCCCAAACTGGATACATGGGCTTAGGCTTAGCATAACTGCACTGATAAAAAGGAGAAATCGGTGGTCTGAAGCCTAAACGTAAATACCACATTTTTCAGACATGATCTAATCCAACAAGACATGCCCAAGAGTTGATGCAAGTAGCCGCTCGAGAGACGGAGCGAGGTCAGCCCTGGACTCTTGTGTGAACTTCAGAAGCTGTTATTGCAATGTACTCAAGAAAAGAAAACATTTCCTTAAACAAGTATAAAATCAGAGTTTGCTTGGATGGTAATTTTAGATAGAACATCTCAGAGTTGTGTGGACATGTAACGTGCTTGTAGTTTGCTTGGATGGTAATTTTAGATAGAACATCTCAGAGTTGTATGGACATGTAACATGCTTGTAGTTTGCATACACTTCCATCACCTAATTCGGTTCTTGAAAAGAAAATGGAACTTAGAGGCCTCAGCAAATGATCTCAGTACAAGATAAGCATAGATGAACCTATTTGATGTTAACCTGAATTGAAATGACAAGTATAAAAATAGTCCATTCACATGTTGCTCGGATAGCAAACTTAAATCAATGAATTACACTAAACTGTTTTATCTTCATTGATGCTGCTCATGGAGGCATTGTTTCATACATTGATGCTGCTCATGGATCATACATGCTTACTTCAGGAACATCATACTTGATGGATTGCATATGAAGACCAACTAACATCTACTAATTTGCAGGAATACATTACAGTCAACCTCAAGATGAATGTGCTGCCATTTTGTTCAGGAATCAAGTGGATGCATCTTCAACCAGCTACTGTCAATGCATCTAGCTTGCAAAGAAAGGCCAATCGCCACTTGTGAATGCCAATCTCTCATGCACCTAGCTTGCAAAAATGGAAGCATCACGGCATTTCAGAGACATATATACATCAAAGAAATCACACATTTTTATTCATTTCTGAGTGATAATTTCAGTGTACATGATAATCATGTGTAAAACAACAACAGAATACCAGAATTACAAAGATCTTCATAATAAGCAACAAAGATCTCTTACATTACAACATTCAAGATCCCAATAGTACAACAACAAAGGAACACTAGGTGGTAGCAGCACACTGCAACACCCGAGAACGCGCCAAGTAAAGATTGAAGATTGAATCTTTTTCTTTTTCTCTGGATAGCAAGAATCCATCGTAGTGGTTACCAGACACCAAGTTAAGGCCTCGGTAGGCACCGGTGATCTTGCGACGGCCATGATGGTAAGGGTTGGCTGGGTGCTTGGGCGGCATTAGTAATGATGATGTGCCGGAGCCGTAGAGGACGCGGCGGTGGAGGTCGCCACGAGGCCCACTGTCGCTAGCTGTGCACTCACCATGGAGCCACCACACCCGTGGCGGGGTCGGCGGGAGGAGGAAGGAGGTGGTCGCCACGGACAAGGCAAATCTTGACGCAGTGGCGAGGGCACTTTGAGGAGGAGGAGGAGGAAGGTTCGGGCGGCGGCGATCTGGGGTGGCACGGTGCCCCCACCCTAACCCTATTCGCCACGAGACGATGCCTCGAGATGGTGGTGGCGCTGGAGGGGAGACGACGGCTGGAGGGGGAGGCGGCGGCTGGAAGGGAGTCGTCGAGCAGGGGGCCACCGAGAAGGGCGCCGGTGGAGGAGCGGCACGGCGTACGGCGCCAGCGTAGGGGCGGCGTGGCGCAGGAGGAGGGGGGGTGGGGGAATGCACGAGTTGGGCTGAGGGAGGTGAGCGTAGGGGGCGAAACGCAAAAACGCCCGCTCGCCCGCGCTGTGCCGTTGATTTCTTGATGGTCCGCCAGGATGCTCTATGTGCGTATGTGCATAGATAGGTGTTTGTGCACCTGATATGCCGCCCGTATGTATAGCATGACTCTTTAAGTAGTGGGCCTACAAACTCGGAAGGACCCAAGTACGAGCTAATACTCATCTTGTCATGCTTACACGGGGCGAATCGAAACTTTTTTGTATATACTGTAGTCTTATCTAACGATGCTACAGGTGCTAAACTGCTAATTGTTGGGGGCAAATTAAGCCTTATTTTGTCCAGTCTAAAACCGCTCTGATATAGAACAACTTAACATATTCGCAATGGAAAGTCAAAGTAGCCTCCCCTGAGCAAAACTGGGAGGAACGTCTGGAAATGGGAGAATGGAGAGTCAACTTCGTTCTTTGATTTCTTCAATGATCATGCCGTAATCTTCCTACTTGATTTTGAACTTGCGAAAATGACGCGCGATTGCCTCCCAAAATATGCTAGTTTTGCACAGTGCTTCTGCACTCTTCCAAGAGAAAGTGACGCCCGTCTTGAAGCACCATTGTTTATCAAGTAGTCCTCATTAATTAGCCTCATCAATTGACACTTACGATTACCTCGCGCCCGCCAACGATCACCTTAAATTTCTCAGATGCGGTAAACTGTTATAGATATCACAGTGTTAATTTTCTTCAGAAATAGCATGTCATGTATATGTCTCAAACCAAGCATTCGTCGTACATCAACTGTTTTTCACTTATTCTGACTGGTTACTGGTTATAACTGAAGTTCAGAGATCAGACTGGTAGCATAAAAAACGCATACCGCTGAACTTGGATGTCTGGTGGATACAATGGACGCTCCAGAGCGTTAGAGCAGAGCTGAAAATTCCGATCCGGATCAATCAAGATCCTCGCAGATTCGGTTGTCCCAACCACCAACCAATTCCGGAATAGAAATAAATCTCACATCTTGTTCTTAAGTAGTATACCAGAATGGTGTTACCTCTGCAGAGATCTGACGAGATCACACTGCCCATGATTCATGTTAAACGAGCTATAGAACAGGGCCTACTCACCTGCTTTCCAATAATTTTCATGCTGTTTAATTAGTGGACTCAGCCGAAATCTCTCCTCAATATTAGCCACTAAATATTTGTATATGTTTTAGTTCAGTTTTTTTGTGCTGACTGCTGACTAGTTTTTGTTAGGAATCCTCCTTGCTTTCTGACTCTATGGAGCTTGGAAGGCCAGCACTCAGTCTCCTTTTCTCATCAAACGGTGTACATGCATGCGGTCTCTTGGGTTTTCTGCTGGCCTTTGGAACTCTTTTGGCAACCGTGCTAGCCAGTTAAGGACGCATATTACAGCCGGATGAAGTACCTCCACACACTAGTGCAAGAATTACATCATGTCCATGCTAAATTATTCTGCAGTGCATTATTTACATCATGTTCATGTATATACTGATCGTGCCAATGATCAGGACGAGCTCGTTCTTAATTAGTGATGTTTACCTTGGAAGTGTGGAACAGCTGTTGCTGGCTGAGCTAACAGGTGCAGTACTTGCTTGCAAACTACTGTTCCATGATGTGTTCTTTGGAGGAGCTCGTAGTTCTGTTCCATTGTAGAGTACACCACATCGGTTCCCTTCTTTTCTAACGCCTCGGTTGCCGTGGCACTCCCATGTCTGCATCGGCGGCCTAATTATTTTGAAGGAGACCAGTAAACCAACGTCCATCATGCCAATTTCTCTCCATTATTATCTGCAGATGAGCTCGATCTGTTGCGTAGTTAATCTACTCTCACTGGGATTATGATTCGGTCACCATTCCTGTAGGTTTCTGCTTGGGTTTGAGCAAAATTAGCTGGCACGACGCATGCCATGCAATGTTCATACGGAACACATGATTTAATCGCATCCTTGTTGACCAGTTCCATAATAGTTCACATCATGATATAATGCATGTCATGTTTTTTTTGTAATGACAAGGATATCCTCTTGTTTGTATATTTTCAGATTACTTTCATGGGGTACAGCGGTAGCATAAGCGTACAATACCACAATGGGCTACAACGAAAGAATTATAAAAGAGAACTTGCAATGTAGTGGTCTGGGCTTTGTGTTGAATTGGTGTGCGTTTGTGCGCTTCATTTGAGAGTGAAATGTAATTGGCTAGGCCCAAACAATTCGGATTGTTGGTTCTAGCCAGGCCCATGAATTGTTAGTTTTCTGTTTAAGTTATTATGATTTTGGCATAGTACAGTAGGTGCACTTATTTGATGCCTGATGATCAAGTAGAGTTAATTTAATCATTAGCATAGATACTATAAATTAGTATACAAGGTAGGTATTAGATAAAAAAGCTATTCTAATTATTTCTAGTAATAATTAAGCATGTAGATTTTCACCGTTGGATTTGTGAGTGTGAAGGATATATAGTGATTTTGGCAACGAGACCAACTAGCGGGTGATCTATGCATTTTGCGCGGCTAGATTTATTTTAAAGTTTATAGTACCAAGTGATATAATCTAGATATTTGAGAATATATTTACATATCTTGTAGACTATTTAGATTTTAAAGACATTATAAACATTAGAAATGAAGATAGAAGCTTGAAGAATAATACAACTTGGGGAATGTAATTAACGTATGAGTTTTGATGGAAGAAAACCATTTAGTAAAATAAGTTGTTGGAGTTCTTAGAAAGGTAACCACTCTACATCATATATGGATCATGTAGTTGCATGCCCATATTCTCTCTCCATTAGTTACCCTTTTTCCAAATTGTGTGCATCAACATGTACCTCTATTTAATCTTAAGCAATGCATTGATTATGTGTGCGGCAAAATATCTATTAGTTTACATGGTATTAGAGTACCTTGCTCACGCATACACTGATGCACCATAAGCGACCTACTTTGAACTTCTCTTCCCTCACGCATCGGCCACTCTACCGAACCGTGTGTCTTGTATCTTTTCTCACCACCATAGTTTTTCTGCTTCAACCTACAGCAGCAAGCCCAATTCTTGATCGATCTCTCTCAACTGCCACTCCTTCCAATGCAATACTCTACCACACAGTTATCTTGTACTTCTCACCAATTATTGCTTAATGCTGACCGTTGCGGTATCAACACGCATATACGTACAATCATCGCAAATTCCTACCAGGAACACCTATCACGCTCTCTCCGGTGGCCCTGAGCCTATTCCCTACGGTTGCGTCATCTCTACTCTGAGCTCTTTGCTCCTCTGCTTCTATACACCCGTATTTCTATTCGTACAGATGCATATATGTATATACATATGCATGACTAGTGTCTTCTTCTCCCATGTTGGTCACTCCTCTTCTTCGGCCAACACTGTGAATACCTCAACTCAATGCCCAACTCAACAATGTGGCTACCTCACTAACCGCGATGACCTCCCATCTTTGTTGATGCCACCATGTCTGCTTCAGTCGTTGTCTAATGATACGGAGAATCTCTCGCCATCGCAGGTGACACCATGCCCTCACCAGTGATGGCACACTCCTAGTTATCTGATGACCCCATATTATTCATAGTTTGTCTTCAATGCAAAGATTCATCTCCTCTCTGCTAGGCTTTCCCACCATCGAGCTTCTTTTGCCATTGACTTCTTCAACAACGCGACGCTCACTACTCATCTCGTGGTCCTTGGCTCATTCTACTATGGCCTTTCTCTTCAACGGCTCTGGCAAACAGCACGACATTGTCCTCATGTTCGTCGTCATTGACTCAGATCTTCGCTTCCCTATGTGTTAATATCTTTTTGGAGGACAAATCGACTCCATTGCACTATTTCACGGTCTTCTTCAACACCATTCGTGCTATCCTCATTATAACATGGGTTTTTATTCAAAATTTCAGTTACTTTTTATCGGAGTTCGTATAAAAATCAAATTGATAATTTTATTTAATTTATTCTGAATTTTAGTTATTTTATTTGTGAATTTGTGTGGAAATCAAATTGCAAATTTTTCGTTTTTATTCCGAATTTCAACTATTTTTTGTTGGAGTTCATAAAAAAATCCTATTGTTATTTTTTTTCCTTTAATTTTTATTCCGAACTTCAGTCATTTAGGGATTTTACTTTGGAATCTGGAATCAAATTACATTTATTTAAGAATTTTACATTGAAATTCATATCGAAATTAAATTGTTATTTTATTTTATTTTTGAATTTCAGTTAGTTTTGTTGGATTAGTGTATGAATCCAATTGCTAATTTTTTTTTAATTTTTATTCCGAATTATATTTATTTAGAGAATTTACTTAGGAATTCATAAGGAAATCAAGTTGCTGATTTTATTTTATTTTTTATTTCGAATTTTTGTTATTTTTGTATTGTACTCGGCATAGACTTTTTTTTTACTCTAGACCATTATAATCTGGTCCTACCGCGATTAACAGTGTAGATCTTTCTCCTTTTCCTCTAATTAATGCGGGAATTTCTAGCCCTTGAAAGCGAACGTGGTGGCTTCTTTTGCCTTTGTTTTAATAAGATAATAGATACATTGATTTTGTGTGTACAATATGCATTTAAGGAACATCATTTGTTGCAGGATTTACACCAAATTGTGTATTCAAATTGGTCAATAAGGAGACTTTTACTATGTTCATTTTAAACAAGATGTCATCGGAGTCATGGTAGTAATTGAAGCGATCCTATATTTCATCCTAATAAAATGGAAATTTGCAGTTTATTTCTCTCATTTGATTAAGATATTAATAATAGTATTTTAAAAAACAAACGATGGATTATAAGACTTTCTTTTAACTAAATAAGCAGACTTAGTTTGTTTCTTGTAAAGATACAATCGTATACATGATTATATGTTGGACCGGGATTTCGTAAATCCAAATCCTCTGTGAAAACACTGTGCTATTCCCTGAATTAGTAGATGGCACTCACAGATACATCACCGAATCAATTCATACATGTCGTAAACCAAACCATACATTAATTTAACACAACAAAGTTTACATAGACCGTATCGGGTCAAGTTTTATAGCAAGGGACAAACAGGCCAAATGATTACATCACAAAAGTAGCGAAAGCGATAGCAAAAGCAAAAGGGTAGAGCACATCTCTCCACAAGCAAGCGACTAGGGTTGCCCGTGTACGACCAATATTACCCAAGGACTTGGATAATATTGGTTGTACGCAAATACCGACGGAGTCAACTGGACTGGGGCAAGACTAGAACAGCTAAAGACTAAACTATGCTTCATCGTCTCCTGGGCCTCCAACTTCTGGATCCTCGTAGTAGTCATAATGTCCATGATTTTCTGCTTCTGAGGGTTTTGGGGGAAGAGCAAGAATGAGCATAACTTTCGTGCTTACGAGCCAATACGCAGAATGCAATAGTATACATGCAAGACTTAACAAGGATGGCTCAGGTTCTTTTATTAGCTCAAGCAACATTTTAATTATAGTAATTATAAATTTCCTATCACTTAGCATTTTAAACAAATTGCATTTTATTAAATAGATTAATTGTGCAATATTTATAACAGCTGAGGTTACCTCCAACTTATGCTTATTTTGATTGGGGCTATCCCCACTATTAACAACATCGGGTACGACGACCCAGGGAAAATCCAAATTTAGGGCTAGGTGAGTCCGCCACGTTTTTATCCCGTCCACAAAGTTTTATAAATAGAACTAACTCGAGTAAGTTCCCATGTTCGCCTTTGACTGTAGGCACGGTTGTTCGAACAGTTTATTACTCTGCAGAGATTGTACACTTTACCCACAAAAGATAATCATCTTGATATGTACACACGTTTCTGTAGACATGTGAATCAAGGAGAGATCATCACAAGGCCTTTACAATGCCTCCCTCAATATTAGTTACACCCGCTAAGGTTTCGTTTGAGAAGGGTTACGCTCATATAGACCCGTCAACCCTTACCCAGACCCCCTCTTGCGCCCTCTTAAACGACTTTCGTCGTGCACCTCGACTCTTGGCCGCTGTAACGTCCCGTTTGTCCTAGGGTTTCTGCCAGTTTTCAAAACCCAAAAGGAACCATTCGGCTTTATTGATTCGCTCAAGCTTAACTTGAAATTTTGGGAATCTGGAGATTTAACTTGAATTAATCCAACTGCAATTGACCTCATCTGGTTTATCTTGAGTGTTGGTGTTCACTGGCTTTTCCTTTATAGACCTCCCTTGTGCTTGGTCTATCCTTTAACCCGGACCTCCCCCGTAGGTCCAGACCTCTCTTGGCTTCTCCTTGGACCTCCCCTTGTGCCTTCTGTTTGGACTTCTTCTAAGGGTCCAGACCTCCCTTCATGATTTGGACCTCCCTCCCAATTTAGACCACCCCTTTGGTTTGATTTTCTCTTGGGTCACGATCACCCCTGAGGCGTTCTAGCTCGGGTATGTGTTTCAAATATCATTGCATTCTGAAATTCAAATTCGGGATGGATTTCTCCCTTCCGGATTTCTCTTTCTATTGATTGACCTTCTTTCCTTCTCTGTTCATTTGGACCTCTCTTGCGTTCATATGAACCTCCCTTGTGTTCATTTGGACTTCCCTGTGTTCATTTGGACCTATCCTTGTTAGATCTTGATCGTCAGGACCTCCCTTTGATTGATCTTGGCTGTCCAGACCTCCCCTCGATTGGACCTCCTCACTCTTTTGGCCTTTTTGCAAAAAACCACCCCCTTGGGCTACAACCTCCCTCTGAGACCGCGATTTCTTCCTTTGTCGTTTTGCCGCGACCTCCTCCCTGTGGTCTTTTCCCAAAGACCACCTTGGCGGTTGAGACCACCCTTGGTCCCGACCTTCCCTTTGGTCGCGACTATACCTTTGACCGATTTGTTTACCTGAGTTTGACTGGCCCCACTTGTCGGTCTTACTCACTTTCTCAATTCCTCTGCCACAAAAATCTGGGCGCATTAAATGCGGTCACTTACGTGGTCACTTGCGTGGCACCTTAATCTCCCTCCTTGTTCCCTTCCTTCCCAGCAAAGCATGTTTTGATTGTCCTTCACCAAATCGGTCGTGACACTTGCCCTGACTCCCACCTACCTTTGACTCGCATGTCTCTAAACCTCTCTGCGGCTCTCTCTTTCTTTCTTTTTCATCTCTGGCTATAAAAATAGCCTAAGTGAGCCTCCTTTCAGTAATCCTACCCTCTTTGCCTAATTTTCTCTGAGTTTGGAGTTTCAGCAGGAGCCGCTTGGAGTCAAGCCACCTCCTCGTCAAATGCAAGGGCTGCTTGCCGGAGCCTCTGTGACGTCCATCCCGTCACCACGAGATGGTCGTCATCTAGCCTCTGGATCAGCTCCTTCTTATCTTTAACTCGTTCTCGGCCTTGGTAAGTTTCTTGGTATCTATCCTTTTCTTGTTCATACGACCACATCGCATGATCGTATCCTTGTTACAACTACATTACGCGGCCGTGTTTCTTTTGCGACCTCGTGAAGTAATCGTGTCTTCCTCAGGACCTTTTCTCCCTTTGGATCTCCCGAAGGCCTCCCTTTGCAAAGACGACCTTTTTGGTCTTTTTGCAAAGACGACCTTCTTGGCCTTTTTGCAAAGACCACCTCTTGGTCTTTGTTGGTCTTTTTGCAAAGACCACCCTCTCTGGCTTGGATCTCTTTTTCGTCGAGAATTCCTGTTTTCTGGTTTTTGAATGAGTTCGTTTAAGTTCTTTTAAAGTCTTTTGAAGTTCTTTTCCGAGAGTTGTTTTGTTTATTTGATTCTTTGCGAACGTGTAGATCCCGATTTCGTGGAGGAGTACTCGGAACCAGTAGCCACTGCCGAAGCCCCGCCACTCTTCAACGAAGGCAAGTCGCAGACTTTTGATCATGTTGAACCTAGTATTTCAAAAATATGTTGTTTTACATTATCATGCATGGCTATTTTTATAAGAAATGTTTTTGGGGCAGTAACTATATCCTACTTGACATTATGCCTTTTTGGATGATTGTACTCATCATGTTGACATGATCCCCTTGGACAACTTAGAATGGATAATTTAGTTGGCATCGCTTGATATTGCCAACAGGGAGCCGTATGTTTATGCTTAGCCATTGCTTTAGAACCGTAGGTCTTGAGAATCATGCTTCATCATTAATAATCCTGACTAATTGAGCTATGGAACTGTGGTTGGTGCCACTATTGAGCAGTTGTGGTGCTGATTCTGCAACTGTGATGATTGTGGTGCGATGCCGCTTTTGTTAAAATTTGTTGTGCCAAGACCAGGGTGGTCTTTGGCCAGGTTGAACCTAAAATATTTTTACACTCGAGCAAGTGATCGAGCAGTAAAGGGGGTGCCATGCGCACACTGGGATGAGGATGTCTTGCTTGAGTGGATTAAGGACTTAACTTTGTGTTCCATTGAACCGGGTATTACCGTGCAACCATAAGACCATTTTATGGGGATGGTCTGGGCCAAATAATGGCTTCGTTCTATTGTGGTGGAGCGTGCTGATTGGATGGCGCAAGAGGGGGCACCCAATAACCCGGCAGAAGGGATTTGCGAAACCTTAGCGGGCAGCTCCGAGTCAGTTCAAAGCTCTGTAAAGGCCTTGTCACGCTCTCTAGACTACTCACCTTCGGAAGTGAGCCAGGGATTCTGACGGGAACCCGGCCCGCTAGAGAGGTCGTGAATTGTGGGTAAAGTTGTACACCTCTGCAGAGTAAAAAATCTATTCGAATATCCAAGTCCTTGGTCATGGACGTTGCTTGGTGAAATTGCGCAAGGGGTAGACTTTTATAAAATTTGTGGTCCACGGTTGGCCGTGGATCTTTGCGAGTGTTCTGGGTGGCTCCGAATGCTCGTAATGTCCATGGTTGGTTGTGGTGGTCTTTTGAACCCTAGGGTGGTCCAAGGTGCTCCTAAGTGGGTGCTCAGAGGAGGTCTTGGAGCCCTAAGGAGGTCTTTGGGAGCTCTGGAGTTGGTGCTCCAGAATGGTCGTGGGAGAGGTCTTGGGCGTGGGTGCGGTCAGACCTCCCACGAGTGGTCTTGGGGGTGAGTTGGTGCTCATTCTCAGTTTTCAAACAAATGTATCTATGTAATAGGCTTTTAACTTGAGCTTTTCAATTTACTTATACTATTTACTGTTAAATCTTGCTTTCTGCAAACTAACCTTACAGCTCTCCTTAGCCAAGCCATTGCATGAATATTATGTGCATAATTGTTCCCTGCGACTTGCTGAGTACATTCAAACATACTCATGGCTTTAAGCCCTCTATTTGAGTAGTGGCAGAAGAAGATCAAGGGTGTTCAGACCTATTCGAGGAGGAGTTCTTTGATGATCCAGCTGTCTAGGGATGTCCTCCACTCGACAGCTTGTGGGCTTGCCGGATGGCCTCACACGTTTGATGGTTCCGCTGTAAAGTTTTGTTGTCAGTTTTTGTAAGCTCTTGGTGGCGACCTCTGTAAGCAACCTTGACCATAAGGTCCTTGTTTAATATAAGTTAATTTGTCTGCTTCATCTTGTTTCTTGTCGTGTGGTTGTGATTACATCTGCGTTGATCTATGCGAGCTAGCTAGTGATCCTAAGACTAGCTCAAAGCACAGAGGCCGGGACCTCCGAGTGGTCTTTGAGATCTCTTGGGTGGTCCTAGAGGACCTCCTTTCTAGGTATTCTTGGAGGACCTCCCAGACCCTTCGGGTGGTCCTGTTGGACCTCCTGGGAGATCCCTCCGGGGGAATTTCGGAGGGTCCTGACAGCCGCGAAGGCTTACGGTGTCACGGGTCATCTATCTGGTGCAACTCGTACTGATGGATACAAATTATTTAGTCAGGTCAACACAATAGACTTGTGGTTGTACTGTTTTACATTGGGAGGTCATCACAGGATTAAGTCCTTAGGATTATCTGAGCGGTTCATTCTACATACCATCCACAAACCAACATTCCTTGGGCTGCATTAACACCCATCACCATACCATCCATCATACCATCTGCCCAGATGTGGTATTAGCAAGTTATTAGGGTTTTTGAGGAGCAAAATACATTAACTCAACCATCTCAGTCATTTACCCACAATGACTGCCCAAATCCAACTTTATGATTAAAAGATGATGATTGTGGTATTTAATACCCTAGTACTTAAGCAAGACTAGCATGTCGCTTAAGTACAATCTATAGCTACTATAATTACCATATAATTACTAGGGTGACAAGGATTCATGGATTCAATTATCAAAGGATGGTATAATAATTAATTATCGAATTGGTATTTAACTACCTTAAGATTTCATATACATTGCATAAAGAATTAAAGCATGCAATTTGCTATTTTAAAAGAATATAATTTGCAAAAAAAAATGTAGGCTCAAAATGATCAAAGTATTGACTCGCCTGGGTTAAGGGTAAGAGAGTCTTAATAATCTTAAGCTTGATCAAGTTGAAGATCTTCCGCTTCTTCGAACTCTATTCGGACGAACGTATTGGAAAAAGAATAAACAGCGAGAGGAACAAATAAATACACAAGAAATAATAAATAAACTCCAAATAAAACAAGACCACTACCATTAGCAAGATCTTAAATTTAGAAGCAAGAACTGATGAAATCGGAGTTCGTATGGAAGAGAACGAACAACTGGAAATTTGATTTTTACAAGAAATGATGAAAATCCAGAAATTGCACTAATTAGGAAATACTGTTATGAAGTTTTACGACAATGCCATTTGTATATGACATGTTGGGTTCACCTGGAAGAGAGATAGAGAGTGAAAGAGAGGAAGAGATAAAGAGAATGACAATGGGCCCTTGTGTCATTGGCTCAAGCAACCAACTACGTCTTCACAAAGAGAGAGGAACAGAGGGAGGCTCGGGCGGCTTGGGAGCGTTGCCAGCTGAGGCGAGCGGTGACCAGCCAGCGGGCGAAACGGGGCCCCACGAGGATAGGGACCCCACTAGAGGCGGTGACGGCACGGGTGTGGAGGCGCACGGCGGCACTGATGGCGGGGTGGGGCACCAGGGGAAGTAGGGCGCGCACGGGTTGTGCACGGCCATGGGGGAGGTGCAAGGCCGTGCGGGGAGGCCGAAGGTGCTCCAAAGCGGTCTGGCGACATGGGCCAGGGCGGTGGCTTTCACGGGGAGCTCACCGGGGAGGAAGAAGAAGGTCGGCGAGGTGGGGGGAAAGTAGAGGGCCAAGGGAGGCGCGGGGTGACACGGTCGGTCGGGGGAGAAGCTCAGCGGGGCGACGTCTCGACGGCGAGGCAGTGCGGTGAAAACGAGGCTTCAGCTCTGGCTTTGCTCGATGAAGAAGGAGAAAGGGGCAAGGGCGCAGGTGGGGAGGGAAGGCAAGGAGAGGTGGCCAGGGCTACTTGTAGCCAAAAAGAGGGTAAGGAGCCGTTGGGGGCATGGAGTCAACGCACGGGAGGCTAGCATCACGACGACGGGATAGGACACGAGGATGGGCGGCTTTGGTGCGGCGACTTGGGAGGCCGGGGCAGGTGAAGGATCGATGGGGCAGCAGGGCACGATGTCACGGTGCGTTGGGCGCGGCATGGGAATCTGGGATGGCAGGTGAGGCGGGGCATGGGCAGGAGTGCCAGGGCGCGACTTGGAGGACCTGGGTGCCGAGGCATGACACAGACGTGGAGGGGTGGTGGCGCTGAAGCGCATGGGCGCCGAAGGCCCATGATGCAAAGAAGGTAGGGTGCTCTGGGGCGATAGGGCTAGCTCAAAGAAGCCAAGGCAAAGCAAAGGGGTAGGGGCCAAAGGGAGAAAGGGGCTGAGCCCAAGAGAGGAGAAAAGGATTTCAAAACCGAAAGTTGAAACCAGGATTGAAGTTTGAATTCGAAATTTGGATTTGAGATTTTGAAACAAAAGACAACCAAAAACACTATTTAAGAACTGAAAATGGGAATGTTACAAACCTACCCAATTTAAACGGAATCTCGACCCTGAGATTCGGGCTAAATCCGAAAAATAGAAAAGGGAGGGGGGAAGGGTTCAACGGGAAACTTAGCACCACGAGTTCTTCAGAATGGCAGCTTATGACCCTTTAGCAAACTTTCTTGACATGCGAAGTTTCATAATCGAACAAACCTTGCGTTGGAACTGATTTAGCAGAAAACGTACCCATTTGTACTTATATGACTTCCTGTGCCCCTTTGGCTGTGACATGGTTCACATGGCCTTGGTTGGGTGTTGAGTCAGACTTGGATGCTTGCAGAGTCGGCTGACTCTTATTTGGAGTTGACATCTGTCCTTGAGCTCGTGTGGCTCCCAAACTGAAAGGCACGGGGGTGACTCAGCGTTGAGGGCATCTGTTAGCAAAGTGTCCTTTTTCTCCACAGCTGAAGCAACAAAGATGTGCTACCAGGTTGCGCATTGTAGGCTGTCTGGCAGGGCGCAGAGCGCGGGACACGTCCCCACTAGGATGTGGAGCTGTGACTGGAGCTGAAGCTAGAGCTCTTGGTGGCGGGATTGCAATTGGCTTGAATGATGAGCTGCCATAGAATGATGATCTCTGTGGGTAGCTACTTTGTGCCTCTTGAGCTGCCATCTTTCTTTTGCGGCCGACTTCCGCATTTCTTTTCTCATTTTCCAGTATAAGGGCTTTGTTGACCAAGTGGTGAAAACTGGGGAAATCGTGGAGGATAAGCTGGACTCTCATGTCTTCACGCATTCCTTCCACGAAGCGGTCGATCTTTTCCTCTTCATCAGCGATGTTGCTTGGGGCGTAGCGAGCGAGTTGGTTGAACTTTGTTAGATATTCATTGATGGTCATGTGACCCTGCTTTAGAGCTCTGAATTCATTCTTCTTTATTCTCATTGTATCAGCGGGTACAAAGTTGGTTCTGAAAGCGATCTTGAATTCGCTCTAGGCGATGGACTGCCGCATAGGCTCAATCTCTTCTTCTAGTTGTACTTCAGCAATTTCATCTACAGCTGGTTCTTGCGGTTCACCGGCTTCTGGTGTTGCTGCTTCTTCTTCTTCTTCTGACTGTTCATCAACCACTAGACTTTCACCACCTCGGGCACTGACGTAGTTCTCCTACCAAGCAGCTGGTGGCTCCTTTTAGCTGATGGGTGGCAAAGTCTACTTTATCTTCTTCTGAGCATCGGGCAAGTCGAAGCTTCTTTTCAGCTTCTCTGAGCCAATCCTCGGCTTCCAAGGGTTCATTGCTGCAGCGAGGTGAGAGGTCTTGTTCTGAGAAAATCTGCCAACTTGGAGGTGTGACCGGCTGCTCCTGACTGCTGACCGGTAAGCAAGGCTTGGAGAATTTGTGTCTGTTGAAACATGACTTGCACCATAGTGGGGTTCGCTGGCGGTGGGGGAGGTAGATCTTGACCATGACCACGGCCACGACCTCTTCCTCGGCTTGCTGCAAAAGCGCCACGGCTTGGGGCGGTAGCTCTCTTGGGTGCCATTTGAAGAAACGCTAAATCTTAGAACGAGGGGGGAGTATATGATGGTTACTAGCCTGTAACATCCCAAATGTATAATTGGGGTTATTCAAGTATAATTATATGTGTAGAAATTAAAACTTTTTCTCACATCTTGAAAACCCCTAAAATCTCATGTAATTCTTGTCCAAGAGTTGTGTAATCCAAAAACACAAAGCTCTTGTTGACCAAAAGTCAAATTCCTTTTCCCATTATCTTAAAATCTTGTGCCCAACAATTGGAAAGTATTTTCCTTGGTCCCAAAAACTGATGTGGGACCCCTCCGACAAATATCACAAGTGGTAAAACTAGTTTGATAAATTTTGGAGGTAAAACAATCCTTTAACCAACCTTCATGAATTTTCTGAGAAAAATGCATTGCATAATAACCTCTGGAAATTTTATGTAAGGTTAATCTTCTTGTCAACAAGCTCCTGTAAAAATTTCATGAATTTTGGAGTTGAAATGCTATCCCAAACAATTTTGCAAAGTTTCAATTTGTTAAAAACTAAATTCAAAAGCCTACACTGCTCCTTGGGCTAGCTATGTTCAAAGTCGGTCCAGCCAACCGTGTTCTGCACCTCGCAGACCTCCTCTCCACCTTGATCAAATCGCAGCCGCTGGATTTACATCCAACACCACGACCTCCTCATGGTCAACACCGCAAGACCTCCCACCTTGTTGAGGTCTTGGCCCTTGATTCAAGATCCACGGCCGACCTCCCTCACCTAAGCTAAGCAAACATCCCACTGCATGAGGTCGTGGCCGCTGGATCGAGATCCACGGCCATGACCTCCCCGTGTGTCAAACCTCAAAGTCTACATCCCACCTTGATGAGGTCACGGCCATTGGATCAAAAATCCATGGTCACGACCTCCTCCTCTCAATCTAACTAACAGACCTCCCTTTTAGCTTGTTGAGGTCGTGGCTGTTGGATTCTGATCCAAAGGCCACGACCTCCTCTCGAAAAACATCGCAGCAAGGTCCTCCCGCCTTGGCGAGGTCGTAGCCCTTAGATCTAAATCTAAAGGTCCTGACCTTCCTTGCCTGTTGCGCATCATATCAGACCTCCCCGGTCATTGTGTGCCCTTGGATCTAAATCCAAAGGCCATGACCTCCCCCTCGTGTTCTTATGTTCATGTGCGGTTAAGACCTCACAGAGGTCCGCGCTGCTGGATGGAGATCCAACGCTTTGGACCTCTGTCCCATTTTCTCACGTCGCTACACATTAAGGAAATCGGAGGGCCACGACCTCCCATCCTTGATCGTGTGGTGGGACCGCCTCCCATCCTTTGAGCGAACGGTTCAAAAATGACATCGGAGGGCCAGGACCTCTCCTGTGTCTTATCCAACGGTCATAAGGACCTCCCCGTTCTTCTCCTACCTTGGTCACGCATGCGTGCTCGAGCGGTGGAGTTAATGCGCCAGCCTCAGGCACCTTTAATGACTCTGTGACCAAGATTTAATGCAGTCGACTTTCATTTTCAGTCAAGACAGCCCGCCTTTGTCAACCTCATGTCCTTGCCACCCCATGGACCAACCTGTGGGCTAAGCTCACCATGGAGCTTAGCCCCACTCATAACCTTCACCTCGCCTATAAGTCACCCCTGAATCCTCCTTGGCTTCCTTTGCACACAACCGATCTCACTTTGCATCTTGTGCGTGGTGAGCTCCTCCTCACTCACCTCCATTCTTGGCGCCATTGTTTGGAGCTTGAGCTCCTCGGTGGACAAGGGTCCCCGGAGTTTTCCTCCTTTTCTCTCGAGCTCCATTTGTACCATCCTCTCGGGACCAAGACCTAACTCGCTTTGGTTTGGGCATTTACAGAGGTGGACAAAGAGGAGCTTGGAGCAGAGCTTTGGCCGTGGAGCAACCCCATCTTCTCCAACTCGTGCCATCACCATCCTCAACCTCCCGGCATCTTAAGGACCTCCGTAACTCCTGGTAGTCCTTAGTTGTCGGCACCCGCATGAATGAATGTCGCGAGCTTAAGTTTTGGCACCGGCTTGAATGTTGCGCGAGCTTCATTTTTGCTTTTCGGTTTTGGCCGTCTTGGTCAATTTGCCCTCTCGGCTCGCCGGCGCTCAAAGCCGCCGTCGCCGTTGAGAGGAGGTCCACCGGTGCAACGTTATTGTGCACTCGGTGGTACCATTGACCTCACCGCGGGCTCTACATCGCCGGCGAGACCACTTCACACGCCGGATCTTTGTCGGACGTCCCGAGCGTGTCATTGTCGCTTTAGGACAAAGATTCACCATTTTATTGCGCTAATCATTTGCTCCCATCATTGTAATCAATGCGGCGTCTTAACTGCCTTAAATCCACCCTTTAATGCGTGCATTTAAGACCTCCGTAGCGGACCTCCTCGCTGTCCGCGGCGCATTTATTCCATGTCCAAGCGGCTGCGCTGCGCTGGTCAGACATCTGCACCTCCTCCGAGGAGATCTGAGCGCCCAAGACCTCCCCTTGCGCAATCGTGGCCGTCCAGACCTCCCTGGAGGTCTGTGACGTTAGGACCTCCCTTAGGACATCCCCGAAGCCATCTCAGCCTTTCATGACCTCCCCGGGTAGATCTTGACCGTCAAGGTCCTCCCTCGACGATCAGACCATCAAGGACCTCCCTTGAACATCTCGACCGTCCCCAGACCTCCCTGTGAGGTCTTGACGATGTAGATTTTCCTTGGGGAGATCTTGATAGTTTAGATCTTCATTTGGAAGATCTCAGCCGTTAAGGACCTCCCCCTTTAGATCTGGTCCGTCCCGGACCTCCCTCATCGCTGTGGTCCGTTGATTCTCCATCTGCGCCCACGACCTCCCCGCCTCGCGCATGTGCGTTGCTAGGAGGTCCAGGGCCTCTGGACCTCGCGAGCGCTGCAGGTGTGCGTTACCTCTGGGAGGTCTCGAGCCGTTAGATCTATGATCCGTGGCTCACGCCCTCCCATGCCTTTGTGATTTTTAGAAATTCCAAGTGAACTCTAGTATAAACCTAAATAAGGTATAAACTTTAGAATTTCATATCTTTGTCGTTTTAAATCCAACTGAGGTCATTCAAATTGTGTTAGCTCTGACTTGAACTTGACTTTAATTCAAAAATGATTGTAAGTTGAGTTCAACTCCAGAGCACAGTTTGCCATTAGATTTTAAAACCAACTTTAAAATGTGCACTCAAATTAACGCTTAACTTGTAAAAATACATAACTAATGCTCTGAGATTATTTTTGAGTGAGACCAACGTTGTTGGTTTCTCTAATAATGAACTCACTGTGAAAATTAGTTTTGAGCTTGTTGCTGTTATAAAAATGAGGACTTGTGCATTATAATTTTGTTCAAGTTCTTGTTTTTGAAAAATTATAGAAAGTGCAATATAGCTCCAAATGAGATGAACTCAATTGCGTTATTCATCTCATGAGGTGCTGGTTTTACAGTAAAAATTTCAACTTCACTTCTGTTCTAGAAAATATTGCCTCATAATTAAATTAATGAATAGTGCAGTTTGGTATTTTAGGGTTGAGCAGAATTGTTTTGCTCATAACTTTTGCATTGAGAATCCAAATCAATTGGTTCTTGTTGCAATATTCCCTAAAAATCACCCTCTTGCTGCTGTAGAAAATTCAGAGAATTTGGAGTTCGTTTGTTGTGCTGTCTTTGTTGTTTTTCGTCGTTTTATCGGTTCTTTCTCGCCTTTCCGTTAGGTTTCGACATTTGTGGTGATCCCGAGAGTGACCCTCCGCAACAAATTGACCAGCAACAGCAAGGCAAGCAGTTTGATCATTTCCATCGTTGTCCCATTACTTTAAAGCTTAATATATCGTTTTACTTCTATGTATGCATGCTACTTTGTGTTAAATGTCGCTAGCAAGCCTATAGTTGCATAATCTGAGGAATTGTTCATCCTCTACTACCATGAGCCTAGGTTATTTGTGTGGTGGGAGCTCGTTGGATGAGCTCTTATCACTTAGTAGTTTCGATGTAAATTGCTTAGACATGCTTAGTTATCGGTAGAATGGGCGATCATCGACTTAGTCGATGGTCTTGATCACTCAAAACTGATTATTACTCTTATATGTCCAGACTTGTGCTT
The DNA here is from genome assembly GCA_036346405.1 of Phyllostachys edulis. Classification (NCBI taxonomy): domain Eukaryota; kingdom Viridiplantae; phylum Streptophyta; class Magnoliopsida; order Poales; family Poaceae; genus Phyllostachys; species Phyllostachys edulis. The sequence goes on along the minus strand of CM070562.1, from coordinate 84,408,368 downwards.
TGATTAATTTGTAAAATCAAAAACTGAAAATAAAAGATTGATTTAGACTTGGGCATATTGGATGGATGGCGTGGTTTTGGATGTGGTGGTATGCAGGTCCCTAAGGACCGAGTACTTGGGTCACTAAGTTGCGATTTTATGTACTAACCACACGAGGGGTATATGGAACCCTCTTGACTAAGTACTTTAGGCGGTGTTAATTGGGGTCGCTCGGTTGGTGTGTTTTAAAGATAAAATGTGTGTGTGATGTGGGAGGGAGCATTAGCTTCCTGAAGGTTGTGTGATGTCTCCTTCTCCCGTGGGTTGTGCGACTCGAATTAGCATTGTCCATTGGAAATGTCTCGTAGGACTTAGCGTGCTTAAGCATACCAAAGGTAGTGTGCCTAAAGGAAAGGCGGTCGGACGTGTGGGTACAGTGGTACACCTGCAGGATAAAACTATTCAATAGCCTCGCCCTAGGTTATGGACATGCTTGGTAAGGTCGTTCAAGACTAGACTACAACCTTTAATTAAAACTTGACATGGTTGGTATGAACGGGAGTTCATGCTATTGTTGTGGTGACTTGGGTTGGTCACTTCGGGTTGTTCTTGTTGTTGTTACCTTGTTATTTATCTCGTTGTTATTTCAACAATTAAAAATGCTTTGTCAAATTGCTTTCAATCTACTATAGTATTGCAAATGAAAACTTGCTTTATGCTTAAATGAGTCCAAAGCCTCATCCACTTAAATAAAGCTTGCATATAGCTAAATTATAGTTCTGTTATCTTACACGTCAGTCTTGCAGTACAATAAACAATTTATTGTACTCATTTGCTTTGCTTAACAACCTTGTTGCAGAGGAGGTAGAGCCCAAAGGGCTTTACTTTTGTGAGTCTTGATGGTTGGGAGAGCGACTAGCTTGGCGGTCGGTCGATTGCCTTGTGGGCTAAAGGCACACTTGGTTGGCTCTTATTTTGGGCCATCTTTATGGCACTTTTGCTTCATTGTTATCTTTTTGTAATTATTGCTATTTGGCCTAAGGGCCTCTCTTTTGTAATATCTATTCCATATTAATGTTAACTTCTGGTTTGTTGCTTATGTACTATGTGTTGTATGGAATTGATGCATTCTTTTGTTGTGAGGTATGTGTACTGCATTCTGGGAAGTATACATCTCTCGAGACCGAGTTTATTTGGTTGATAATACTAGGGTCAATTGGATGACTAAGTATTATGAGCCTAATAAAATCGGGGTCTCACAAAAGTTGGTATCAGAGCCGTTATGACCGTAGTAACGCAAGCTTGGTCGTCCTTAGGATATTTTGAAAACCTATTTTCAAAGCATCAAATGAGTTTTGAAAGCTTAGGTAAAATTCTCGGATTTTATTCCTTACCTATCTTAGCTTTCTTTTCTCATCCCACTCTAATTTGAGTTTTAAAAGTTGTTTTCCTCTCTTCCCTTCTACAAAATAGTTGTTATCGATTAATGGGGTTTTGGGGAATCAATGAGTTTGGCAAATTGAAGTGTTAGCTGCCCATTTACAAGGTTTTGAAGCTTCGGAATGGACAATTTCGATTTGAAGCTTGATGCAAAATCTGGACAGCAAGCGCCAATTTCCGGACAGCAAGCTCAAAGGTTCCAATTAGGGTAGAGAATGAGAGGTTAAATCAACAAAAACTTGTGGGAATAAAAGGGTAAGATGTGATACTAGTTAGCTAAGTATCTAACACTTATTTCGCTGCATTAACCTTGCTCTCTAATAGTTTTAGATCTCATCTTACAATCTGATTTTTAATCTTCTCGATCAATTACTCGCTCATTCAATACGGGTTAGTTGAGTTGAGAAGTTGAGCCTCGCTTTTGGTGTTTCTTGGCTGTTTTAGAGTCTTTTAGAAGCTTCTAAAGTTAATGTACTCATGGTTTTGGCTTTCGCTTAGGGTGATATTCCATTCCCTAGTCGATCGCTTTTGTTTCTCTTTAAGGCTTTGATTTTCGAGTTTAGTTGCTAACCAAAATTTCTTGTAACAGATGGCGGGACGCACTCAGAGCGGTCAAGGCGATCGGCACCGTCCGGACGAGGAGCTTCCTCCTCCTCCGACCATGGCCGAGGTTCTTCTTGGATCGAAGCAACCGCGGGATGACAGAGAGTTCTATCGACGCCATCGCGCGCAACACCACCGCACTTACCGGAGCTTGTGATCCGGGCAAAGGAATGCCCATCACCGCGTGGAGGACTCGCGGAGTTTCTTCGTACTCGGCCTCCCACCTTTTCCCGGCCCGAGGACCCGTTGGATGCGACGATTGGCCGTCTCGTGGAGCGTAAGCTCCGATCGCAGCATGCCGAGCACGAGAAGGCGCTGCTTGCATCGCACCACCGGAGGGTGCACCTTGTCATGGTGGGAGAGCTTTCTCGCCATGCAGCCCGCAGACCACACCGTCTCTTGGGAGGAGTTTCAGACTTGCCTTCCGTCGGGCTCATATCCCTGCTTACTTGATGGAGATCAAGAAGGTGAGTTTCTTCGCTCAAGCAAGGCGTGGCTCACCATGGAGTATGTCTACGAGTTCAACCATCTAGCTCGTTATGCTCCCGAGGACGTGGCCACCGATATGGCTAAGGTGCCAAGTTCAGCGTGGCTTGTCCGAGGAGTCAAGGACAAGCTATCCATTGTCGACTTTCACGATTTTCAGACCTTGGTCGACAAGGCCATCGTCGTGAGCATGCGGCTCGAGAGCTTATGGACTCCCGCAAGCGCAAGTGGGAGGCCCATAAGTCATCCAGGCGATTCTTCCGTCCCGCTTGGCGATCTCGGGGTACCACTCTCACTCTTGGCGCCCGAGGTTACTCCGCCTCGTTTTGTTCGTCGCAGTCGTGTCTCGATCACGCACTGCGAGTCAGTGAGCGGCCCTCAGAACCCGGCCGCCGGGTCACATGTTTCTCATGCAACGTAGGGGCATTATGCGAACCAATGCCCTAAGAAGACGAGAGCGACCCCTCGCCCTAATGGAGGACGCGGCGAGAGGTGGTGCACCAGACCGAAGATCGTCCGCTACCCAAGGCGTGGGTAGTGGTCGCGTCAACGCCACACTGCAGAGGAGGCTCAGAGGCACCCGACGCCGTGCTAGGTACACTTTCGTTAACTCTCACCCTGCTACCGCTTTTGTTTGATTCAGAGCATCTCATTCATTTGTTTCGAGTCTTTTCTCGCTGTTGGAGAGCTTCTTTTCTCTCCATTGTCGGTCCCGCTACTCATTCGCTCTCTGGTTCGGAGTTGAGAGTGAATCTGAGTGTAGGGATGTTCCTATCGAGATCAAGGGGTAGGTTTCTTAGCAAACCTTATCCTTCTCCATTCAATGAGTCTTGATGTGATTCTTGGCATGGATTGGTTGTCCCAAAGACATGGGGCAAATCGATTGCGCCAGAAGCTCATCTCTATCTAGTCCCTCCCATGAAGCAGTTCGCTTTTAGCCAAGCTGCTTTGGATCCGCATCTCTTCGCGCTTGAAGCGAAGCCCGCTCTAGATATTAGCGAAGTCCCAGCAGTTTGTGACTTCGTTGATGTCTTTCCCGCAGATCTTCCGGATGCCACCGCTCGAGACCTCGAGTTTGTCATTGAGTTGGCTCTGGTACCGCCCCTATCTCAAAGAGGTCTTATCGGATGCCACCGAACGAGTTGGTAGAATTGAAGAAGCGCTAAGTGAGCTGCAAGAGAAGGGTTTCATCCGCCTAGCTCATCTTCTTGGGGTTGTCCGCTATCTTCGTAAAGAAGAAGGATTTGGTACTTTATGCGATGTCGCCGATTATCGCCCACTTAATGAAGTGACGGTAAAGAACAAGTATCCATTGCCCGCATTGACGATCTCTTTGATCAATTAACCGGAGCTCGAGTTTTCTCCAAGATTGATTTGAGAGTGGGACATCATCGAGTTCAGATTCGCCCGAGGATATTCCAAAGACGGCGTTTCTACTCGCTTCGGCTTGTATGAGTACAATCGTCATGTCATTTGGCTTAACCAATGCTCTGCTTTGTTCATGAACCTCATGAATTCGGTATTCATGGAGTATTTGGATAAGTTTGTCGTGGTCTTCATCGATGATATCCTTATCTACTCCCGAACGATGAGGAACACGCCGAGCATCCGAAGCTTGTGTTAGGCAAGTTACGTGAGCACCTACCAGACGCCTGGTTCAACAAGTCGCGATTCTCGTTGAAGGAAGTGGCCTTCTTAGGCCATATTCTTTCAAAGCAGAGGCGAGCCGCTGATCCTAGCAAGGTCAGCGATGTTCTTTCATGGAGTCAACTCGCTTTGGTCACCGATGTGCGGAGTTTTCGGTTTAGCGGGATATTATCGCCGCTTATCGAGAACTTCTCCAAGATCGCTGGCCGATGACGGAATTGCTCAAGAAGGACAAGAAGTTCGTGGTCCGCTGGGTGTGGGAAAGTTTCCAAATACTCAAAAAGCGCTTGACCACCGCCTCCGTTCTTGTTCTTCCCGATATCCATCGGTTTCGATATCTTTTGCGATGCTTCTCGCCGAGGCCTCGGTTGTGTCCTTATGCAAGAAGGCAAGGTAGTGGCCTATGCATCAAGGCAATTGAGACCTCATGAACTCAACTACCCTACTCATGACTTGGAGTTGGCTTCGTGATTCATGCACTTAAGATTTGGCGACATTACCTAATCCAGAATCGCTGTGAAGTGTATTCGGATCACAAGAGCCTTAAGTATTTGTTCACCCAAACCGACTGAACCTCGTGCAAAGGAGATGGTTGGAGTTGATCAAGGATTATGACATGGGTATACACTACCATCCGGCAAGGCTAATGTCGCTGCCGGCGCGCTTTAGTCGCAAGCGCATTGCCATGCCTTGTTGTCCAGGAGCTTCACCGCTCTTCGGAAGAGTTTCAGCGCCTCAACTTGGGTTTAGTTGAGCGTGGTTCTCTCGCCGCCTTGGTTGTGCAACCAATCTTGGTGGATCGGATCAAGTCCGCCAGCAGATCGGATGTTGGAGTGAGCCACATTAAGGCAAATGTCAAGAACGGAACGACCAAGTGCTTCTCGAGAATGAGCATGGCGTCGGAGGTTCGGCAACGCCTTGTGGTTCCAAAGGACATGGAGTTGCGAATTTAATCCTCCGCGAAGCCCATGATTCGCTTTTATCCATTCATCCCGGCCACAAAGATGTATCAAGATCTCCGCCAGAGATTTTGGTGGACCCGAATGAAGAGGAGATTGCGACGTTCGTTGCCGAGTGCGACGCGATGTCGCCGTGTCAAGGCCGAAAGCATCGGCGTCTCTTTGATCGCTTCACCTTTTGCCAATTCTCGAGTGGAAGTGGGATTCGATCGGAATGGATTTCATCACGGTCTACCCACGCCCCAAGAAGAATGATGCCATTTGGGTCGCCATCGATCGATTGACTAAGGTGGCACATTTCCTTCCCGCCAAGACCGAACTTCGTAGGTCTTTTGATGGAGCTCTACATCGCCCGCATCGTGAGTTTGCACGGTGTCAAGACGATCGTGTCGGATCGTGGATCCTTTTCACGCCTCGCTTTTGGCATAGCTTGCAAGAGGCTATGGGCACTGTTTGCTTTCAAAGACGCATTTCACCCCAAACCGATGGTCGACCGAGAGGGTCAACCAGTTTTGGAGGACATGCTTCGTGCTTGTGTCCTTTCCTATGGGAAGCATTGGGAGAAATGCTTGCCATTCGCGAAGTTTTCTTATAACAACAACTTTCAAAGCCCCTCGGCATGGCACCATTTGAGGCCTTGTACGGAGAAAGTGTAGAACCTCGTTGAACGGTGAGAGACCGGTGAGAGACCTCTCTTTGGCCCTTGACTCAATCAATGAGGTCGAGCGCCAAGTCCAAATTTTATTCGTGGCGCTGCGCATGCACACTCAATCCCAAAAGAGCTATGCGGATCGCCGTCGGCGTGAGTTACATTTTTGAGCCTAATGACTTTGTTTATCTCAAAGTCTCTCCTTTGAAGGGCCATCAACGTTTGGCCAAGGGCAAGTTAGCTCCTCGATATGTCGGTCCCTACCGCGTTATCGAGAAGAAGGAGCTGTTGCCTATAAGTTGGAATTGCCACCTGCACTTGAGGGGTACATGATGTTTTCCATGTGTCCCAGCTTAAGAAGTGCCTCCGTGTTCCAACCGAGGAAGCTCCGCTGGAAACTCTCGATGTCCAACCCGATTTGACCTATCGCGAGCACCCTGCTCACAGACTCGATGAGTCCGAACGAAGGACAAGGAATAAGACCATCAAGTTCCTTAAAGTTCGGTGGTCAAACCATTACGAGGATGAGGCTACTTGGGAAAGAGAAGAACGTCTCAAGGCGGACTATCCATCTTTCTTTCTCGAGTGAGCCAAATCTCGGGGCGAGATTTCGTAAGGGGAGATTTTGTAACATCCCAAATGTATAATTGGGGTTATTCAAGTATAATTATATGTGTAGAAATTAAAACTTTTTCTCACATCTTGAAAACCCTAAAATCTCATGTAATTTTGTCCAAGAGTTGTGTAATCCAAAACACAAAGCTCTTGTTGACCAAAAGTCAAATTCCTTTTCCCATTATCTTAAAATCTTGTGCCCAACAATTGGAAAGTATTTTCCTTGGTCCCAAAAACTGATGTGGGACCCCTCCGACAAATATCACAAGTGGTAAAACTAGTTTGATAAATTTTAGAGGTAAAACAATCCTTTAACCAACCTTCATGAATTTCCTGAGAAAAATGCATTGCATAATAACCTCTGGAAATTTTATGTAAGGTTAATCTTCTTGTCAACAAGCTCCTGTAAAAATTTCATGAATTTTGGAGTTGAAATGCTATCCCAAACAATTTTGCAAAGTTTCAATTTGTTAAAAACTAAATTCAAAAGCCTACACTGCTCCTTGGGCTAGCCATGTTCAAAGTCGGTCCAGCCTCAACCGTGTTCAAGCACCTCACAGACCTCCTCTCCACCTTGATCAAATCGCAGCCTGCTGGATTTACATCCAACAGCCACGACCTCCTCCGCGGTCAACACCGCGAAGACCTCCCACCTTGTTGAGGTCTTGGCCCTTGGATTCAAGATCCACGGCCCTGACCTCCCCTCACTGTTAAGCTAAGCAAACATCCCACCTGCATGAGGTCGTAGCCGTTGGATCAGAGATCCACGGTCATGACCTCCCCGTGTCAAACCTCAAAGTCTACATCCCACCTTGATGAGGTCACAGCCATTGGATCAAAAATCCATGGTCACGACCTCCTCCTCTCAATCTAACTAACAGACCTCCCTTTTAGCGCTGTTGAGGTCGTAGCCGTTGGATTCAGATCCAAAGGCCACGACCTCCTCTGAAAAACATCGCAGCAAGGTCCTCCCGCCTTGGCGAGGTCGTAGCCCTTAGATCTAAATCTAAAGGTCCTGACCTTCCTTGCCTGTTGCGCATCATATCAGACCTCCCCGGTCATTGTGTGCCCTTGGATCTAAATCCAAAGGCCATGACCTCCCCCTCGTGTTCTTATGTTCATGTGCGGTTAAGACCTCACAGGAGGTCCGCGCCGTTGGATGGAGATCCAACGCTTTGGACCTCTGTCCCATTTTCTCACGTGCGCTTACACATTAAGAAATCGGAGGGCCACGACCTCCCATCCTTGATCGTGTGGCCGGACTGCTCCCATCCTTTGAGCGAACGGTTCAAAAATGACATCGGAGGGCCAGACCTCTCCTGTGTCTTATCCAACGGTCATAAGGACCTCCCTGTTCTTCTCCTACCTTGGTCACGCATGCGTGCTCGAGCGGTGGAGTTAATGCGCCCGAGCCTCAGGCACCTTTATGACTCTCTCTTCGACCAAGATTTAATGCAGGTCGACTTCCGCTTTTCAGTCAAGACAGGCTGCCCCTTGTCAACCTCATGTCCTTGCCACCCCATGGACCAACCCGTGGGCTAAGCTCACCATGGAGCTTAGCCCCACTCATAACCTTCACCTCGCCTATAAGTCACCCCTGAATCCTCCTTTGGCTTCCTTTGCACACAACCGATCTCACTTTGCATCTTGTGCGTGGTCGAGCTCCTCCTCACTCACCTCCATTCTGGTCGCCATTGCCGGAGCTTGAGCTCCTCGGTGGACAAGGGTCCTCGAGTTTTCCTCCTTTTTCTCTCGAGCTCCATTTGTACCATCCTCTCGGGACCAAGACCTAACTCGCTTTGGTTTGGGCATTTACAGAGGTGGACAAAGAGGAGCTTGGAGCAGAGCTTTGGCCGTGGAGCAACCCCATCTTCTCCAACTCGTGCCATCACCATCCTCAACCTCCCGGCATCTTAAGGACCTCCTGTAACTCCCCGGTAGTCCTTTAGTTGTTGGCACCCGATGAATGAATGTCGCGAGCTTAAGTTTTGGCACCAGCTTGAATGTTGCGCGAGCTTCATTTTTGCTTTTCGGTTTTGGCCGTCTTTGGTCAATTTGCCCTCTCGGCCGGGCGCTCAAAGCCGCCGCCGCCGTTGAGAGGAGGTCCACCGGTGCGCAACGTTATTGTGCACTCGGTGGTACCATTGACCTCACCGGCGGGCTCTACATCGCCGGCGAGACCACTTCACACGCCGGATCTTTGTCGACGTCCGAGCGTGTCATTGTCGTTTAGGACAAAGATTCACCATTTTATTGCGCTAATCATTTGCTCCCATCATTGTAATCAATGGGGCGTCTTAACTGCCTTAAATCCACCCTTTAATGCGTGCATTTAAGACCTCCGCTGACGGACCTCCTCCCGTCCCAAGATTTATTCCATGTCCAGCGCCGTGCTTGGTCCGACATCCGCACCTCCTCCGAGGAGATCTGGAGCGCCCAAGACCTCCCTTGCGCATCGTGGCCGCCTGCACCTCCACGGAGGTCTGTGGACGTTAGGACCTCCTTAGGACATCCCCGCCATCTCAGCCTTTCATGACCTCCCCGTAGATCTTGACCGTCAAGGTCCTCCCTGACGATCTGGACCATCAAGGACCTCCCTTGAACATCTCGACCGTCCAGACCTCCCTGTGAGGTCTTGACGATGTAGATTTTCCTTGGGGAGATCTTGATAGTTTAGATCTTCATTTGGAAGATCTCAGCCGTTAGGACCTCCCTTTAGATCTGGGTCCGTCCCGGACCTCCTCTCATCGTTGTGGTCCGCTGATTCTCCATCTGCGCCACGACCTCCCTCACCTCGGAGCATGTGCGTTGCTAGGAGGTCCAGGCCTCTGGACCTCGCGAGCGCAGGTGTGCATTACCTCTGGGAGGTCTCGAGCCGTTAGATCTATGATCCGTGGCTCACGCCCTCCCATGCCTTTGTGATTTTTAGAAATTCCAAAGGAACTCTAGTATAAACTGAAATAAGGTATAAACTTTAGAATTTCATATCTTTGTCGTTTTAAATCCAACTGAGGTCATTCAAATTGTGTTAGCTCTGACTTGAACTTGACTTTAATCTAAAAATGATTGTAAGTTGAGTTCAACTCCAGAGCACAGTTTGCCATTAGATTTTAAAACCAACTTTAAAATGTGCACTCAAATTAATGCTTAACTTGTAAAATACATAACTAATGCTCTGTAGATTATTTTTGAGTGAGACCAACGTTGTTGGTTTCTCTAATAATGAACTCACTGTGAAAATTAGTTTTGAGCTTGTTGCTGTTATAAAAATGAGGACTTGTGCATTATAATTTTGTTCAAGTTCTTGTTTTTGAAAAATTATAGAAAGTGCAATATAGCTCCAAATGAGATGAACTCAATTGTGTTATTCATCTCATGAGGTGCTGGTTTTACAGTAAAAATTTCAGCTTCACTTCTGTTCTAGAAAATATTGCCTCATAATTAAATTAATGAATAGTGCAGTTTGGTATTTTAGGGCTGAGCAGAATTGTTTTGCTCATAACTTTTGCATTGAGAATCCAAATCAATTGGTTCTTGTTGCAATATTCCTAAAAATCACCCTCTTGTTGCTGTAGAAAATTCAGAGAATTTGGAGTTCGTTTGTTGTGCTGTCTTTGTTGTTTTTCGTCGTTTTATCGGTTCTTTCTCGCCTTTCCGTTAGGTTTCGACATTTGTGGTGATCCCGAGAGTGACCCTCCGCAACAAATTGACCAGCAACAGCAAGGCAAGCAGTTTGATCATTTCCATCGTTGTCCCATTACTTTAAAGCTTAATATATCGTTTTACTTCTATGTATGCATGCTACTTTGTGTTAAATGTCGCTAGCAAGCCTATAGTTGCATAATCAGAGGAATTGTTCATCCTCTACTACCATGAGCCTAGGTTATTTGTTGTGGTGGGAGCTCGTTGGATGAGCTCTTATCACTTAGTAGTTTCGATGTAAATTGCTTAGACATGCTTAGTTATCGGTAGAATGGGCGATCATCGACTTAGTCGATGGTCTTGATCACTCAAAACTGATTATTACTCTTATATGTCCAAACTTGTGCTTTGATTAATTTGTAAAATCAAAACTGAAAATAAAAGATTGATTTAGACTTGGGCATATTGGATGGATGGCGTGGTTTTTGGATGTGGTGGTATGCCCGGTCCCTAAGGACCGAGTACTTGGGTCACTAAGTTGCGATTTTGCGTACTAACCACACGAGGGGCATATGGAACCCTCTTGACTAAGTACTTTGGGCGGTGTTAATTGGGGTCGCTTCGGTTGGTGTGTTTTTAAAGATAAAATGTGTGTGTGATGTGGGAGGGAGCATTAGCTTCGGGAAGATTGTGTGATGTCTCCTTCTCCCGTGGGTTGTGCGACTCGAATTAGCATTGTCCATTGGAAATGTCTCAGAGGACTTAGCCGTGCTTCAAGATACCAAAGGTAGTGTGCCTAAAGGAAAGGCGGTCGACGTGTGGATGCAGTGGTACACCCCGCAGGATAAAACTATTCAATAGCCTCGCCCTAGGTTATGGACATGCTTGGTAAGGTCGTTCAAGACTAGACTACAACCTTTAATTAAAACTTGACATGGTTGGTATGAACGGGAGTTCATGCTATTGTTGTGGTGACTTGGGTTGGTCACTTCGAGTGTTGTTCTTGTTGTTGTTACCTTGTTATTTATCTCGTTGTTATTTCAACAATTAAAAATGCTTTGTCAAATTGCTTTCAATCTACTATAGTATTGCAAATGAAAACTTGCTTCGTGCTTAAATGAGTCCAAAGCCTCATCCACTTAAATAAAGCTTGCATATAGCTAAATTATAGTTCTGTTATCTTACACGTCAGTCTTGCGAGTACAATAAACAATTTATTGTACTCATTTGCTTTGCTTAACAACCTTGTTGCAGAGGAGGTAGAGCCCAAAGGGCTTTACTTTTGTGAGTCGTGTATGTGGTTGGGAGAGCGACTAGCTTGGCGGTCCTGGTCGATTGCCTTGTGGGCTAAAGGCACACCGGTTGGCTCTTATTTTGGGCCATCTTTATGGCACTTTTGCTTCATTGTTATCTTTTTGTAATTATTGCTATTTGGCCTAAGGGCCTCTCTTTTGTAATATCTATTCCATATTAATGTTAACTTCTGGTTTGTTGCTTATGTACTATGTGTTGTATAGAATTGATGCATTCTTTTGTTGTGAGGTATGTGTCTTGCGTTCAGGAAGTATACATCTCTCGAGACCGAGTTTATTTGGTTGATAATACTAGGGTCAATTGGATGACTAAGTATTATGAGCCTAATAAAATCGGGGTCTCACATAGCCCTCTAGAGCACAACAGAAGAACTCAAACAAAACGAGGAAATGAAACAAGTACAATTCAATACAAAGCCTAGAGTGGTTGTATTATATTAAGGCGGTTAGGTGTTACATGACTCTCGAAACATAGCATATATGCTATGCTAAGCCATGACACAGGATACAAACACAACGTCTACAAATGAGAGAAAAAGAAAAGTGCTTGCAACCAATAGACTGCTTAGCGAGCACTACTAGCTAACCTAGACTAGTCTGACTACTCTTCCGTGGTCTTGGCTACCACAAGCAAAGTCAGCTTGCTCGTGAACAGGCGAGAACGGCTCTAATCAAGCTCGACAAGCGAATAGGAGCAGAACGATCGAGATCTGCGCCCACTACCGACTTTCTAAGGTCGATGATGGGCGACAGACTAGGGTGTCGCCGCGCTTCTGCGCACAATGATCCCGGCGCGGGTCCATCGAGTCGGCAATGAAATGGGCGCCGGGTTGCCGGGGGCGATGATGGGCGAGGCGAAGTGAGGCGAGATCACAAGTGGGCGCCGTGATCCGTGCTAAACCTGCAATGGCGGCATCCCTCTCCTGCCTCACACCTCAGAGAGGGCTGCATCCCATCTGATCAACCGGTTGCGGAGGGTGTCGGAGTGGTCGTAGCTGGAAGTGAGTATTATCCGAAGCTATCTAATCTTGTACACGACGCTGGTGAGGGAAGCTATCATCGCCTGCGTGAGCTGCACTTCGTGGGTCAAGCGGGGGTCGTATTATCTGATTTCGAAGATCTCGGGGTAGCGCAATCCTTCCTGAAGAGACGGATAGAAGCAGAACGGAGATCTCAGGAGGTCATCCTCGTGCATCTAGCACAGGCGAGCTGAGGCAAAACGAGCTGTGTCCTGAACAGGCGACGTGGGCCGGGGCGGCGGCAGGGTGGCTTGCACGGGGAGCTCGTCGGGGAGGAAGAAGAAGGCCGGTGAGGGGGGGGGAGTGGAGGGCCAAGGGAGGCGCTGGGTGACGCGATCGGCCGGGGGAAAAGCTCACTGGGGCGGCGTCTCGACAGCGAGGTGGTGCGGCGAAAACGGGGCTCCGGCTCCTGCTTTGCTCGGTGAAGAAGGAGAAAGGGGCAAGGGTGTAGGTGGGGAGGGAAGGCAAGGGGAGGTGGCCAGGGCTACTTGTAGCCGGGGAGAGGGCAAGGAGCCATTGGGGGCATGGAGTGGACGCACGGGAGGCTGGCGTCACGGCGGCGGGATGGGGCGCGGGGATGGGCGGCTCTGGCGCGACGACTTGGGAGGGCGGGGCAGGTGAAGGATCAATGGGGCGGCAGGGCGCGACGTCACGGTGCGTCCGGAGCGGCATGAGCTTCCGAGATGGCAGGTGAGGCGGGCAAAGACACAACCGCGTAGTCGAGCATGGGCGGAGTGCGAGGCATGACTTGAGGACCGGGTGCTTGGCGCAAAGACAGACGTGGAGGCGTGGTGACGCGAGCGGCATGGGCGGTGAGCACATTGAAGAATCTAGACCCGCCATTATATGTTAATGGAGTTTTGATGATTAATGACAAACCTAATTGTGAGACTAACACTTCTACTTGTTATATCATGTTTAGTCTCATTTGGATATAAAGGTGAAAATCAAAGGTATGCAGTTCGACATTATAATTCATATATCCTAGAATACTTTAACTTGTGTAGTTAACATATTCTTGTGAGTATATAAGACTTGTGTAGTCTAAATATACTTGTATATGAGTATAACATAACTTGTGTAGTTCATGTGTACTCACATATCCTTGAATATGTTTAACTTGCATAGTTAATATATTCATATGAGTATATGAGACTTATGTAGTTCATATATGCTCATGTATTCTTGAGTACATATGACTTGTGTAGTTCAGTATACACTCATGTTGAGTATATATAACTTATGTAGTGCTTATATACTCATACCATTCTATATTCAATTATTTGCTATTGAAGTGGTTATCATCAATTACCAAATGAGGAAAGATTGTGGTATCTTGTCCCGCCATTATGAGTTAATGGTATATTGCGTAATTAATGATAATCATATTGTGGAACTAACATTTTCCATGAGTTGGATGAATAGGTTATGTTCGGTGGTTGATGACTTGGGATGACATCATGTGTTGATAGTCATCAAGTCAAGAAGAGATGATCGTGTGTTGATCATCAAGTCAAGTGAAGACCCATCATGTGTTGATGGATGTCAAGTGAAAAGTGCATCATGTGTTGATGCATATCAAGAGTCGGGATGGAGGATGTCATCATGTGTTGATGAGCATCATGTCAAAATCCAGTGAAGCTTCATCATGTGTTGATGAAGGTCAAGCAAAGGTTGTCATCATGTGTTGATGAAGGTCGAGCAAAGGTTGTCATCATGTGTTGATGAACATCAAGTCAAGAACCCGTAGTTGAAGCAAGGATGTGCGCCATCAAGCTTCAAGAAGTTGCTAAAGGCAAAGGTATGACTAGCTAGGGCTAAGGATTTGTTCCTAGTCTTTTACCTGGTCTCGGTGTTTGGTTGGGAGACCGGATTGCTAGTATAGGTTGCCGTACTATTAAGAGGGGTCTTTGACTAGTAGCTTGAGTTAGTCATGTGTTGATAGCTCACCTTGGTTGCTCTATGCTCTTTAAGGGATGTTGCTATTTGCAAATGTGTTTTGCAAATAGTTTAAGCTAAGTGCTTATTTGTTGTAGCATGTGACTAGTTTGCAAATATGTTTTGCAAATAGTTGTAGTCCATGTATCTTATCCTTGATTAACATGTTGCCAATATTTGTGAATGTGTTTTACAAATAGTTGTGGCTCATGTTTAGTCCTTGTAGCATGTGACTTAATTTGCGAATGCGTTTTGCAAAGTGTTTAAGTTCATGTACCCTATTCCTTGTGGTATTGATTCTAAAAGTTGGCAAATGTGTTTCGCAACTTGTTGAGAATCTTGCCTTTGACTTGTGTTTGCATCACGATCAATTTGGCAAATATGTGTTTTGCAAAATTGAGTTGAAACGAATGCAAACCGTCTTTTCTCTCGAATCGGTAGTACCGGCGTTGTGTTTAAGGTACTACCGCATGTCGGTAGGACCGGAGTTTGGAGCGATACGTAAATTCGAACGCATGTTTTTGGGTTTACTTGGCTCTTTTGGATGGTGCGGTAGTACCGCTCGGTGAGCGGATGCGATCGCATCCCGTTATACCGATTATTTGTTAGCGATGCACGGTTTTTCCATGAGCGTTGCAATTTGGTTTTGGCTCGCTCTGGGGTAGCGCGTAGTACCGGGCGTTGTGTCTGTGAACTACTGGCTTATGAACTACCGTTTTTCCATGCGGTATGGAAATTCGAAAGAGTAATGCATTCTCGGTCCTTAGCGGATTTTGAGCATGTGTTGCTCTCTTTGGCTAAGCGGTAGTACCATGATGTGTTAAAGCAGATATTACGATTTAAGAGGAACTACCGATATATGTTGGCGGTAGTACCGAATCCCTTTGCAACAGCTAGTTTTATAGTCGTTACCTAAATCTTGTAGTACCGCCTTATAACGGCGGTAGTACCGATTGTCCGTTTTTTCAGGACTTTGCTTCCAACGACTATATTTCGTGTGTGGGCTATAAATACCCACCTTGGCCGTGTGTGGAAGGTTGTTTGGTGATATTGTGAAGGGCTTTGCATGTGTTGCAAGTTCCTAGACATTCCTTTGAGCAAAAGAGCAAGCCCTCTCTTCCTTTGTGCATGTGTTGCACTTAGTGAGTGATTGAGAGCAAACCCTAAGTGCATGTGTTGCCTTAGGTGGTGGATTTAGTATCCATTGGAGCTTAGACACTTGATTGGTTCAAGTGAGCGTTGGAGTCTTGTTACTCTTGGTGTTTGCCGACACCTAGGCGGCGTGGAGGCGTCGTGGTCCCAGGTGATCTTCTCAAGTGAAGCTTGTGAGAAGGCCGGTGTTTGTGAGTGGTGTGGTGCTCGCCATCTCCTGAGTGGAGGAAAGAGCAACCCAAGTGGAGCGAGGTGTTTGATCCTCGGAGGAAGGCTTAATTAGTGGAGCCGCCCAATTATTTTGGGTTTCCCTCAACGTGGATTATGGGAGACCAAGAAGTCTCCGACCACCACGGTAAAACATAATCGTGTCATTGTGGTTTGCATTCTTGAGCTTTACTATATTGCAATTTATATACCTTGTATTAAATTGCTTATTCATTGTGTATGAATGCTTGTATTGCTTAGTGCCATTCACCTTGCTAGAATTGATTAGCTTACAAGTCCATGCTCAATTGTTATATTTACCAATAGACTTGTATTGTTGGTGCACTTAGGTGAACCTAGTTGATTTAGGCTTTAATTGTGCAAAACCGTATTTGTATTAGCTTCCGAATTAGAAATCGGTTTTAGAGCCTAAGGGAATTTTAAAACGCCTATTCACCCCCCCTCTAGTCGGCCACCTCGATCTTACACACATCCATGACGCCCATGGTCAAGGTAGGCGCCATCAAGCAAAGAGGCTAGCTCGAGGCAGGCCAAGGCAAAGCAAAGGGGCAGGGGCCAAAGGGAGAGAGGGGTTGAGCCCAAGAGAGGAGAAAAGGATTTCAAAACCGAAAGTTGAAACCGAGATTGAAGTTTGAATTCGAAATTTGGATTTGAGCTTTTGAAACAAAAGACAACCCAAAACACTATTTAAGAACTGAAAATGGGAATGTCACATTATAGATATATAGTAGCAGGAGCATCAGTGTACGTACTTCGTAGTACAACAGCCACACAACACATGCATGATGTTTCTCAACTATAATCCCCCAATAGGTGACAGCTAACGTAGTTGCAATGAACATCAACATTTGACCCTCAACAATGTCACCTTTAGAATGAAGTTGACGACACTCACGAGGACTCTTGATCCCATCAATATTTTTGATTAAAATCAGAATCTCTGTAAAGCATGTCCATATATTAAAGACTCATTTTATAACGGTTATGAACCTATAATCAACATTAAAAGGAAGTATAATATCTTTTATTACGGCCAAACTGGTTGTAGACTAGTTTGAGTCATGAGACGACCAGTAATGGACACTACACGATCAGATATATGGTTTGAGCAATTCTCGACCAGCAAACTGGTCGGAAGACACGCCAGTTTCCCACATGACTAACGTAAGAGCGATTATTGGCGCATCTAACAACTTACTTCAGTTGACTAAAAAACGTGACAGTTCAAGACTCAACAGAGGAACGCACATGGAGATATGAGACGCCTTTAGCGGCATTAACCGCCTCCCCTTCAATAGCTATAAAGGGGTAAGCCGCGTATTATGTAACATGATCTGATCATATAACCCATATGTTCCCGATACATCCATATCCATAGTCCCATTGTATTCTTATACAAACACTCATTGTGTCCACGGTAATAAAGATATTCGTCTATATTGTGCTCTCGTATTATTTTCCTAATAAGCTTAACAGGGCATCCCGTATCTCAGCCCATCGGTTTATTTATGTAAATAATCTTTCCTGCCCTGTGTCAATATCTTTGGTTGGAGTTGACGACCTATCCAACTTTCGAGGAGTTCTTCAGATAATACTATGCGCGATGCGTAAACATCACCTGCAGTTGGGTCACTCATTAGCTAGGCCCGCCACTCCCTCAGATCGAACACAATCAAGTGAATTACTACCATTCATGGTAATACATGACACACCCAAATCAGGAAGCACGTAGGACCACAAAAGCAGAACAGCTCAACTAAAGAATAATCCAAATAGACATTACATAGTAGTCTACTGTTCAATGAAGTTTTGCATATACCATACGTGTAGTACATGAGTACACAACTCTATAGACATTCTTACCAAACATGCACTTTTTTCCTTCTCTTTCCCCTTTTTATTTCCAAGTTCGCTGCTCTTCCAAGTGACCAATGGCAGCCACACAGAAACACTTGCTGCTGGTAAATACCTAGCTGGCTCTGCTCGTAGTCTGTTCCATGATAGAGCTAGCTGGAATCATAGGACCACACTATGTACAAATCTGAGCAAGCTGTACAAAAAAAACATGCTAAGTTTCAGAAACGTACATCAGAAATCAGAGGCCACATGAGCATACTGCTCTCTACCAGTATGCCTACACCCTCCTGTCTCCTGAACTTTTGTGTGATATCCCTCGCTGACATGTGGGCCCTGAAGGCCATGGAGCTCACAGAGTTACTGCGTGGTGGGGCCGGAGAAAGACCTGTAAACATCTGTGCACACGCGCTTACGCAGCCTTTGCACTTTTGCACGCACCTTTTTTTTTTACAGTTGTATTTACATGTGTACATGTACTGTATTGGAGGAGTGGCAGTAGTTGGTGGCGTAGACGTAGCCTGCCATGATGGCGTACACTGAGCAGGTGGGTGCAGGGTGGTGGGGCCCGAGGAGGATTGGCGCGGCCGCAACGTCGCCTTCCCATTGGCCGCTTGGGCCCTACTGCGACCAACCGGGTAGCACCACGTCGGACGGAGGAGAGTGATCTCCGCCTCTCCCTCCCTCTGCTAATGAATAAAGATTTGGGGGCGGCCCGACCGTGGGTAATTAGCCCCTGATAATTACTTGGTTTGGGGCTTACCATGATGCCATCATCCAGCTTAACCACCGCCACATTGTTGGAGAGAGCACCAAAAGGTTGCAATTAGATCTTCTTTCTACCATGATACTAACACTGCAAAAGATCAGCAACCGGCTAACATCCAACTATTAGGCATGCAACCAGCGTTCTTCACGAATACTAATTTCTCACACAACTATGCGGTTCGATACTAAGTTGCGTGTGTTTATATCGAAACATAAAGTTGTACTTGTTATACAAGTATAAGGTTTATGATGAAAATACAGTTGTATGTCTTATACAACTGTGACATCTTTCGCACATGCGTGATTAATCTGCACTGTTATAATCTGGATCTATCAAAATCAACGGTGTAGATCTTTCTTCTTTTCCTCTAATTAATACGAGAATTTCTAGCACTTGATAGCCAACGTGGTGGAAATAGATAAATGGATAGAAAATAGATAGATAGATATACTAGGGTATAAATTCTGGTACCATGCATGTATGTTACATGAACTTATTTTATTACTAAGACGTACTCTAGGTGTGTGGTTCTCGTTTATATGTACGTGTAAAAAAGATTAGCCACTAGGTAGTTGCAGGGCTAGTGGTTAAATTTCGGTGCTGCGGTGGTTTGTGGCGTTGCGTGGCTCTCCTTTGGCGGTGCCACATTCTGGGCAGTGGCCTCTCTTTTCTAACCTGACGAAAGTTACAGAGCGCGAGCACTACTCGATGGGAGAAAGCAATGCAGAAAAAGTTACAGCTCTCTCGCTCCATGGCCGTTCCATAATTCTGCATGCAAGTGGATAAGATGTTGCGTTTGCCGGGCCCAACGTGCGTTTCCAGGACAGGGAAAAAAGAAAGAATATGAATGTTCCATGATCCATCCATCGATGATGCCATGGATCATGTCGACGCATCAAGCAATTAATGTGCGAACTGATTTGACGAGGCCAGCTTGATATTCGGTTCGTCGATGATGCTAATTGAATGCACAAAATTGTATCTCGTATTTTTGACCAACGTTGGAAATAAGGCATATAATTTTGCTGTTATGTTCTCACTTTTATTTGAATTATTTTTCAGGCGGATACAACTTGATGAGTTGTATCAAAGAGATCCCCACTCTCAAAGGAGATAACTATGGGGAGTGGAAGAAAAAGATAGACTTAGCGTTTATCTTGGTGAGGTGGATCGGTCCTCACCACAAGACGCCCCACGAGCCCGAGGCGCCAAAGTGAGAAAAGAAAATGAGGACGACAACTGCTTGGCGAGAAAAGCGGAGGACCATGCTCCCTTACGGATGTCTTATGACCTTGAGCATAAGAATGGACCACGACCAACAAGAAATGTATGGCTGTGATAAAGAACACGATTGAGCCTGCAATTGTGGGCTCAATCGCAGAATGTGACACTGTCACAGAATACCTTGAAAAAATAAAGAGTCAGTTTACTGGCTCTTCAAAGACTTATGCTACACAGCTAATTAAGCAGCTTGTGACAGAAAGGTATTCTGGTGGTGGCAGTGGCATAAGAGAGCACATACTAAGGATGAGCAATTTGGCATCCAAGCTTAAACCAATGGATTTGGCTCTCAAGGATGAGTTCCTTATTCATTTGATTTTTGCTTCCTTGCCGGAAAAGTTTGACACCTTTGTTGTCAACTACAACATGCAGCCCGAGAAATGGGACTTAGAAAAGTGCATAGCTATGTGTGTGCAAGAAGAGGAAAGATTTAAATCCTCACATGGTGGTTCTATCAACTATGTGAAGGACAACAAGAAAAAGAACTTCAACAGTCACTTCTTCTCAAAGAACAAGGGAAAAGCCTCTGTCCATCAGCCTCAACAGAATAAATTTGCTGTAGACAAAGATCAGTGTCTTCACTGCAAGAAGACGGGACACTACAAGAAGAACTGTCCTGATTACTTAAAGATGATAATGGCAAAGAAAGGTGAGAACATTATTACCTTTATAAATGAATGCTGTAGATGTGCAATATTCAAATCCACTTGGTGGATTGACTCAGAGCAAATTGCTCATGTTGCTAATTCCTTCTGAGGATTCCGCTCGACGAGGACTACGCAAAGAAACGAAAGATGCATTAAAGTTGCAAATGGAGTCCAAGTGAAGTTGAAGCCGTTGGCGATCTTTCATTAGAGTTAGCTAATGGTTCCAATCTTTTACTTAGAGATGTCCTTTTGTTCCTCTTACTGAGGAATTTGATTAGTGTTTCATGCTTGGACAATAATGGTTATGATTGTCATTTTGGAAACGGCAAGTGTGAAATAATGTTTAATAATGAATGTGTTGGTCTTGCCATCTTACAAAATGAGCTTTATTTGTTATCATTATGTGATGATGTGAATGTCGTATGCGATAATGGGAGCGTCGCGTGCGAAAGTAATTGAATCCTCGTCTCACGAATGTAAATGTAAAACGAAAGAGAACTCATAATGAATCATCGAAATTATGGCAATCGTCGTTTAGGCCATATTTCGAGGGGAGAATAGAAAGACTAGTTAAGAATGAAATTCTTCCTCTATTAGAGTTCTCGGACTTAGAACAATGCAGAGAATGCATTAAAGGAAAATATGTAAAGAAAATTAAGAAAGACGCCAAAAGAAGCACAGAGTTCTACAAATTATTCACACGACATTTGTGGTCCTTTTCTGTGAAAAGTGTGGATGGTTATGACTCGTTCATAACATTCACGGATGATTACTCCGTTATGGATATATTTATCCAATCAAAGAAAGAAATGAAGCCTTAGATAAATTCAAGATATTTAAGGTCAAGTTGAAAACCAACACGATTTGAAGATTAAGATAGTCCGATCGATCGTGGGGGAGTACTACTATCGACATACCCCATATGGACAAGTTCTGGACCTTTTGCAAGGTTTTTACAGAAAATGGCATAGTGGCCCAAGATTCTACACCCGAACCTCGGCAAAATGGAGTAATCGAAAGACGCAACTGCACTCGATGGATATGGTGCGAAGCATGATGAGCTATTCCACACCGCCATTGAGTTTATGGATGGAGGCGTTGAAAACCGCCATTCATATTCTCAACAGAGTGCCTAGTAAGTCGGTGCCCAAAACACCGCATTTGTTGTGGACGTGAAGAGTTCCTCACTAAACCACTTACGTGTGTGGGGAGTCTGCTGAGGCTAAAGTATTTAACCCAAACCTTGGGAAGCTTGATCCCAAAAGCGATGAAGTTGCCATTTCATTGGCTACCTGAAAAGTCAAAAGGTTTTCGTTTCTACTGTCCAGACAGATATACAAAGTTTGTAGAAACGAGACACGCTGTCTTCTTAGAGGATGAAATGATGAGAGGAAGTATGGTAGCTCGTGAGATTGATCTTGAAGAGAAGCGGGTGTATGCGCCCACTCCGATGATTCAAGAGCCATTCTTCACAATACTGCTTTGTCATTGCACCGACAAAGATGTAAGACAACGTGGTGCCAAGACTGTTATTGTTCCTCTGTGGCAACAATGAATGATAATGAGGAACCCGTTCTTGAGGATCCTATAGAACCTATTGCCACAGATGAGGGGGAGCAACAGCAGCCTCAAACAGAAGATATACCAAATGAGGAGGCCCCGAGGAGGTCTCAAAGAGTAAGAAGATCAGCTATTTCTGATGATTATCAGATTTATCATACAGAGGAGTTTCAAATGGAGGATGATCCCACCTCATTTGAAGAAGCCATGAGAAGCGAAAATTCCTCAAAATGGCTTGAAGCCATGGAAGAGGAAATGAGGTCCATGAAGACTAATAAAGTCTGGGACTTGGAAATTATTCCTAAAGGAGCCAAAACAAGAGGGTCAGAATGGGTCTACAAGACAAAGCTTGACTCCCAAGGAATGTAGAAAGATACAAAGTGCGACTTGTGGCAAAAGGATTTACGCAAAGAGAAGGGATTGATTACAATGAGACTTTTCTCCGGTCTCATGTAAAGATTCTTCGTAATCATAATGGCATTAGTAGCACATTATGATTTAGAGTTACATCGATGGATGTAAAGACGGCATTTCTTAATGGGGATTTGGAGGAAAATGTTTACATGGCACAACCGAAAGGTTTTGTCATGGAAGGAAATGAAAGAATGGGATGCCGCCTAAAGAAATCGATTTATGGGTTAAAGCAAGCTTCAAGACAAGTGGTACTTGAAGTTTGACAAGACAATAAGAAAATTTGGGTTTAAAGAGAATATAGAGGACAAGCGTGTTTATGCAAAGTTTAAAGATGGGAAGTTTATCTTCCTAATCACGTATGTGGATGATATCCTCTTGGCTAGTAGTGATGTCACTGCTCATCGAGACAAAGAAGTTTTGTCCTCAAACTTTGATATGAAAGATCTTGGTGAAGCTTCGTTCGTTCTAGGGATCGAAATTCACCGGATAGAAACAAAGGGATATTGGGACTATCACAAAAGACATACATAGAGAAAGTCTTAAAGAAATTTGGGATGCATAAATGTAGTCCTTCACCGCACCTATAGTCAAGGGCGACAAATATGGGGTTTTCAATGCCCCAGAACCATATGAGATCGATCAAATGAAAGCGGTTCCATATGCTTCAAATCGGAAGCTTACAAGATGCTCAAGTGTGCACACGCATACGACTTAGCATTTGTTACGGGTTACTTGGCGATTCCAGAGCAATCTTGGAATAGAACATTGAAATTGATAAAGAAAGTCTTGCGTTATTTGCAAGGAACAAAAGGCCTCATGATGACATACGAAAGATCGATTACTCCATATAGTGGGGTATACTGATTCGATTTTATGGAGATGATAGAAAGTCTACATCCGGATATGTGTTCACTCTCGCAGAGGAGCTATATCGTGGAAAAGCTCAAAGAAACCGTCACTACATCCTCCACAATGTATGCCGAGTTTGTAGCATGTTATGAGGCTACAGGCGGTGAACTGGCTAAAGAAGTTCATACCCGGTTTAAAAGTGGTTGACGACATCAATAGACCACTTAAGTTGTACTGCGATAATGAACCCGCAGTAACGTATGCCCACAACAATAAGTCAAGTGGTGCTGCCAAACACATTGACATAAAGTACTATGTTGTGAAAGATAAAGTTCGGGATCAAATTATAAGTCTTGAGCATATAAGTACCGCAAAGATGTTAGCGGATCCACTTACTAAAGGCTTACCACCCAACGTGTTCAGAGAACATGTAGCCGGCATGGGTTTAAGGGAAAGCCTATGATTCTGGGACTAAAAGATGGCCCAAAAGATTAAAGTAACTATTTGAACGAGAGGTGTATTGTAGTCATTAAATCTATCGGCGATTGACCGTGACGATGAGACATGTTCGTGCACTAACTGTGATGGAATGAGTAAAGTCAAAAGTGATTAAAGTTAAAGCACGATTGAGATCAAGGGGAGAATGTTAGATTGATCTCAACCGATTAGCCCAACGCTAATCGGGCCTTGATCCGCGCCGATCGGGGTGCCCAACCCATCTATTGGTAGGTGGGCCCCGTCGCTACACAAGATATATAAAGAGGTGGGGGCGGCGGCTCTCACGCACGAGGTTGGCTTTGAGCCGTACATCCCCACCGACACACAAACCCTAGACCGATCTAGAAGGGCGCGATCGGCGGACGGAAGCGCCATCGCCGTCATCGCCACGGACCGGAAGCGCCATCGCCGTCTCTTTCACCAGATCTCGCCGCCTCCGTTGCCGTCATCCTTCTTCCACGACCGCCGCCGCCGCCATGGCCGCTCCTCCTCCACGCAATCGGACGGTACACTCTCCTCTCTCTCTCTCTCTCTGATCTACCCTCCCACAGAGAAGAACCATCCAACACTAAGATCCGAGCGCTAGCGTCGTATGTTGTGTGTTGCTGTACGATCTCGTGCTTCAACCATTTGATCTCAACGTGTCCTTCCGAAACAAGCAAAATGGAATCCAAAGCAACATCACACACCCCAACACAACAAAATCAGCCCAAAACCCCTTCTCCTCCGCCCGATTTCGTTCGTTGGACGAGTTCTTCAAACTCGTCCATGAGAATCAAAATTTCTCATCTAAATCTGTCCCAATGGCCCATATAAATAAATATCGATGTCACATTTTTTGAAACATACGAAAATAATTATTGCAATATTTTTTGGAATAATGATGTAACAACAATCAAATGGTGGAGGGGCGGCAACAATAAGTGATGTCACAACATTGCAACATTTAAAAATAATAGTGGAAACATCCAAAAATAATTGTTGCAACATTTTTCGAACAAAGATGCAACAATCAAAATTGCAACATTTAAAAATAACAGTGGAAACATCTGAAAATAATTGTTGTAACATTTTTAGAACAACGATGCAACAACCGAGAGAGAGAGAGAGAGAGAGAGAGAGAGAGAGAGAGAGTACTCATGCCACACCCGTTCTCATGGCTGGGCTGAGCACATGGAGGCGGAGACGCTCGGAGCTCGGTCCTCTTCCTCTATTGCTGCTCGGAGCTCAGATACGTCCGGTTGACAGCCTACATGCGAAGACGGCGACCTCCAGGGCCTAGGCATGGTGGACTATCTCCCCCCGTTTTGGATCTAGGCGGTTGCGAGGCCAGAGCAACGGCGCCGCCACCTCCCTCTGCCGGCCATGGTGGAAGTTGACAGAACCTCAACTGGCTCTTCCTCGGTGTCGTTGCTATCGGGAAGTCAAGACGTCGCCGCAGTGGTGGAGGAGAGGTATCTCGTTGAGGATCATCTCTATGTCCTTGTCAAGCTTCATGTCCAACTCATCCTCACTTCCTCTATTGGTCGGGCGCCCGCGGCTCCTCCGGACGCCGTCCAGTGTGCCACCACAATTCTCTGACCTCGCTGGCTCGGATAGAGAAGGGGTATGGAGAGGAAGCTAGCTAGGAGGACATGGGGATGAGGAGAAGGAGAGGTGTGGGAGGAGAGTATTGGGGGAAAATCAGTGGAAGATACGAGAGGGAAGAGGGGCACCGCTGTGGCCTGCAGGTGTGAGCTCGCTTATAGCCTATAGCAGAAAAAAAAAGTTCACGTCCGGACAGCCAGCCATGCGCGATAATAAACTAGTGGGAGGGCGTGACGTGAGTAGTTGGATTGGTATGGACGATGGATGAACCGTCCGAACCAAGACTACCTAAGGATTTTTTTTTGTCTCATACCAAAACCTCCACACGTACGTATATACTTGTGACGTGCATGCATCTCCATCGTCCATCGTTCTTAGTACATGGTACGTGGAGTGATCAGCAAGTTAGCCACTGTATATACAAACATACCGCCCGGGTACATACAGGCTACTATATATAGCCAGCTAGTATGAACCGGGAGTAAGCCACTTTTGGCCGGTGCCGCCTCACGCTTGCTTCGATTCGATGCGACTGGTCGGCCGTTTCCAAAGTCGATGATCAGCACCGCATGCGGATAGAGCCGCAAATGCTACATATAGAACATATATATGTCAAGAGGCTTAAAGCTAGCGAGCCAATAAACCTAGCTACAAAGTTCCAAATCCCAAGTCAAAAAGATCAAACAAGTACATCATTTAGCTAGTGTCCATGCATATGGTTGTATGTTTGGCATGTACGCCCTCGCATGCGTGTGTGCATATTGAGATCGGAACAGTGATGCAAGCGGATGACCGCTGCATGCGCGGGCGTGGAGACCGATCCTTTTGCTTCACTTCTCTCCCAAAGTCGATACACACACACACAAGATGCGCAACCGGCCAATAGCTAGCTAGCGTCCACCCAAATGCGTCCGAGAACACATATATATATGCATCGATCCGAGAGATCGGCGGGTCGGCGAGGAGTTTGGGATTTAATTATCCGCCCGACCGGCCGATGATCCCTTGTTCGTTAATGCATACTTGATGCTGAAAGTCCTTCGCAACGGCGCCACCTCCGGGTAGAGCTGGGATTTGGGCGAACTTTTACGGTGGCTCGAAGCACGGTCGGACGCAAAGACGGTCTAAGCATCCAACGACGCAAGACGCGTCCGTCTCGCCGGGCCGGCAAGACGCAAGACGAACGCCGGGCCGAGCTGGGCCTAAGAATGCGGCCCGTTGGGCGGCACGGCACGGCACGGCCATTTGGGCCGTGCTTGGGCCGGCACGGCACGAAAAAAGCCCAATCCTCCAATCCCTCCCTCGGCCTGGCCCAATCCTATCCCTCCCCGGTCTGGTAGCCTGGCCCAATCCCGTTCTTCCCCCCACGGCCTGGCCCAACCCTAACCCCCACCCCGGCTAATCCATATCCCCAATCCCACACACCGCCTCTAGCCCTTCACCCTCAGTTCCTCCCCTCCCCAAGCACCGCTTCCTCCTCCTCTCGGCTCTCTCCCCCACACGCCGCCTTCCTCCTCTCCGCTCTCCTCTGCCGAGAGGAATGAAGATGGCGTTGCTGCCACCATCGCCGCCTCCGCCTGTCTATAGTTATTTTGGGTGGGCTTGGGTGTGCACCGACGACGCGCACGACCACGCACGATGGGCTTTGGGCGTGCTTCGGCTGGCCGGGCGAGGTGGGCCGGCAAGACGCAAGACGGCAGCGGATGATGGCCGAGCCGGCACGCAGCGATCGTGACCCGGCACGATGGGCTGGGCGGGCAAGACGCAAGACGCGCCCAATGCCCAGCTCTACCTCTGGGCATCGCCATCGCGCCATCGATCGAGCACGCCTACGTGTCGACCTACCGAAACATGCGACAGAAATTAATTCATTAGTGAGAGTAAGTAGTGGCAATTAATGGGGATGTGTAGATGATCGAGACCCAGAGTTCCTTATTGGGTTTACTGGGAAAATCACACGAGAGCACAATGAAAATGGAGACATTTAGTGGCAATCATGGTGAATTTGGAGTGTTAAGCAAACGCTAATATTCACAATTTAATATCATTTTGAATTACGCATAGATCACTAGATGTATGCCTGGTTGGGTTCCAGGTGTAATGCTAATTAGACACTCCCATCTTCTAGCAGTAATAGCATATATTTGAGTGCATTGATTGCATGTATTCATGCATTCTTACAAGCTTGCTGCATATGCAAGCATTGGGATTTTGGAGCCAGAGCCGGAGCTTGCTAGCAGTAGTTGTGCACGTGACATATAGGCGTACGTAGATGATCTTCTCAAGAGAAGCAATATATGTGCATGTGCAGAATTGGACCTTTACAACCATCCATATGTCCTTCGATCCTTTCATATCTGCGTGCGAGCAAAGCGCGTGCATTGTCGCATTGAGGACCACACAACTGACTGAACTAAGCACGCATCGATCGATCCATGCATGCACGCCCACAAAGACACGCATCAAGTAGAGTTTACCAGATCGAACTGGCCACATAAGTAGTACTAGATTTTACATGTTAGCTAGCTAACTCTCAGGACCATCGCCCACGACGCATGTCGATCGGTCTTTTGTTTCCTCATTATTACACAAACCTCAAAAAAGGCAGTGCATGCATGATCATGCAAAAATTGTGGTAGAGAAAATTGATTATATGCTATCGAATAACTATCTTCTTCATGATTTGCCATCAATAACTCATTCTTTACAATATGCCATCTTCGTCACCTAGCCCGTCAATTGCTTGCGGTTAGAAGTGTGCAAAGACTATTTTACCCCATGAACATGTGAGTAACAACCTAGACACACATGCCATTCTCTCCTCATTCTCTATCTTCGCATGTGGGACCCGCAAGTCAGATCTATCATCTTCCTCCTTCTTCTGCGGCGACAAAGCGACTCAGGCCCGGCCGTCGACCAACAATTAAATCCGGCGTCCACCCCCACCGTCGCCATCCAGCTGCTAGTCCCCCATCCACTGCCGCCCCTCATCCGGTGAGGAGGGAGATGCCAGTGACATCGACGAACCGAAGAAACTGAGGAGGCGATGTGGAAGAGGACATCGACACCGACAACCTGAGGAGGTCAGATCCGGCGACGAAGTTCGAGTCGTTGATGTGCCACCAGAGTTGAGGAAGGCGTTGTCGTATCCAGCCATGATGCCGCCGTAAATATGGCAAGGTGACAAACGATGTCATATTATAAAGAAAAATTGAAACCTGATTACATATTATGAATGAGTTATTCGATGGTATATCGCGAAGAAGAGAGTTATTCGATATCATATAATCAACTTTCTCATTTCCGTAAGATAATCCGCGAGTACGACCCGAAAAACGAAGACGTACGTACTAGAGAATCAATCACAAATTGCACCGTATACGTAAATGCTTAATGGAGTACGTAGTAGTTGATCTGAGTAGTCTGTAGAGCTCCCAGTTTGGCAAACTTACCGACATGGGAGTACTACTAGTTTATGCTGTACTACTACTTAGACCGGTAGGGTTGGAATCTTCCAGACCCTTTTCACTTCCGGAAAAAGACATAGATATGGGGCCTCCTGCACATGTGGAGCCCAGGGTTCAGCCGGCCGGCACCAGTAGGCAGGCAGTAGTCCAGTGTTAATTGAGGAAAGGTTAAGAGAAGCTAGGGAAAGAGAGGGAAAGCAAACTAATGATGAGGCCAAGCCCATGCCGGACCACCGGCCGCCACGGCCTGACTGTTCCTGCCGGCATCGGCATCCGATGCAATCTCTTTGCCTCTTACATGTCCTTACTTCTTTAATAACATAGGCAGGAGTAGTATGTATATATAGTACTAGCTACGACTTGCTTTCTTCAGTCCTTCAATTCTTTTATTTTGTCATAATGTGCCATGGTAGATGACTTGCTATACGTACTGTGAGTTTTCACCAGGTGATTAGGTTGTTGTTGTTTCAGTAATGATTCAGATCAGGACTGCATATCCAGATATCTACTTCGTCACACAGTAATGATTCAGGCCACAGCTAGAATTTTTAGCTCCGGTACTGATGAAACTATACTACATTCATGCATTTTTCTCGTGTGCTACTAGACACTAATTACTGAACTCTGTACATCTAATTATAATGAAGAGTGCTGTGGACCAGAGAAAACAATTTTGTTTTGAAATTTATTTAGGAGGGTAACTAAATGAACAAAATTACCTAAATTTCGGAATTATAATTTCAGCGTGTTTTCAAACATGCGTTGAAATTTGGACCAAAATTAAGATGAAAGTTGACTGAATTTTGTCCAAATTCAAATGTTGCCGAATTTAGGATGTAATTTGTCCAAATTCAAATGTTTCCAAATTTTTGAATCGATTCGTATTTATTTCGGAGGGTAACAAAATTACCAAAATTTTTAAAATTTCGCCGAAATTATGAACCATGATGCTGTGGACAAGGAATAAGATAGCAGTCTTGCTATTTTTTAGTTGTCTGAAATTTTCTTAATTTTAAGTTACTTGTTATGACCATTGAATTTGTGTAGAGATTGATGTGGTATATGATTAAATATTGATTTAATGGATAAAAAAGTAACTTATGCTTAAAAAAAAATTCAATCACCTTATGAATAAACAGTTCTATAATATATTTGGCTTCTTCGACACTGGATTTCCGTTTGGAGAAGGGTCGCCATCAAAATATACTACCTAGGTCGGTCCGGAAGTGGGTCCGGGCGGGTGGATCGAGAGAGCGACCATCAACATGGAAAATTATATATGAGGGAGAAGTAATTAAGCCAGTAGATCGACAAAGAATGCAGATCGATCGAGAGCATCACACAGAAACATGGTACCACTTGGAAATCATCTCGGCCTAGCTAGCTTCTGATGCATATGCATGTGATCATCCTGCAGTTTCTGTTAATATCATCGTGCGCCTGATCTGAAACAAATCGAACTCTATTCCGAGGCTAGCTGCTGCTGCTGCTATTTGGTGCATGTGGCATTTGGCAGAGCCAGCCGAGAGTTGTAGTGTTCCTGACTCCAGCTCGCAAGTGGCCCTCTAGAATACCACCATATATATGGGCGCAGCACCGTAGCCCCCGTTACATTTCACTCCACTCCACTCCACCCCTCTCCTCTCCCCTCTCTCCGTCCTCTCCGGCCACTCGAGAGAGACAGCTATACACATTTAGCTAGATAGAGACGTGCAGGCCGGGAGCTAGAGAGCTCGCGCGGAGAGATGAGGAGGGGGAGAGGAGGCCGATAGCAGTCTCTCGCGCGCGCGGGCGGTCGCTGTTGGTGGCGGGTGGAGGTGGTGGCGGTTACAGTGGAGAAAGGCGGGCGGGCGGGGCACGGCCAATTGGAAAAGGGCACAAGGAGATCCAGGGATCCCTGGATTTCAGCCAGACTTTGCCCGCAATCCATCCGCCCTTTCCGCGCACACCCTCCACCGGTCGGTGTCCACCCCTAATCGATCCGTGTCCCTTTCCCCTTCCTCCCCGGCGAAAGCGAGAGGATCAGAGGAGAGGAGACGAGAGGCAGCCGAAGATAAAGAGATCGAGGGCGTGTCTATATAGCTTGTGTACATCAACTGATCAAGGTAGCTAAGCTGCCTACAAGGCTACAAACCTACAAGTAGGTGGTAAGCTTGTGTGTGAGATAATATATGCTCTTCTTATCTATCTTCTCTTTCGTGCCGTCCGTACGTGCGGCCTGGTTATAAATGATGGCGTTTCTGGCACTGCTTGTGTGAAGGGGTGCCTGCTATCTCCAGCTTGGGAATTGGGATCGAGGGTACGTACAAGGTTGCCAACTTATTAAGGTGGTCGTCCAGGCGAAGGAGAAGAAGAGGGAGAGAAGGAGGAGAAGGCCGGAGAAGCACGGGTGACTGTGCTCTGATAGGTTGATCTTGTTTGTGATTGGCTCGGAGGACTCGCTGACCAAACAAGATTTGGTGCGCAGGCGTGCGTTGAGGCTTCTGTTCTTCCTGTAGTGCAATGTAAGCCTCTCTCTCTCTCTCTCTCTCTCTCCATGTTTTCAATGGCAGATTTCCAGTACAGAAGAGCGACAACTCTTCTGTTTTGTGTCTAACTAGTAATTGCTCTTTTTGTTCATTTGTGGCAAATATATTGTGGTAGTGCTATCATACCAAGTCTTCATTTGGATAGACCAGGATCCAGGTTGATCTTAATTAGTTCTGGATTCGGCTGGATGCACTCATTTCGAAACTATCCAAACAGGTCCTAGATGATTTTTGCTTGTTTGTTCATTGTTGTATGGATCAACTGTATACATGGATAGACAATTGAGATCCATATAGACTTAAGCAAATATTAATCGATAGACGAGGAGTTTAACCATAATGAAGTTAACACCTAATATTTTGTTTTTGCTTTTCTCCCCCGCGTTTTGTTTTATGATTGTTGCTGGTAATACTTGTTATTTTATGTCATACCCTGCATTTTATCAAAAATTGTCCTCACCACATGCAGAAGAAGGCTTATGTACATTTGGATATATTTTCCTTTGTTCGATACCAAAATGGATATTATTTCATATAATTTAACATTTTGAATTATATTCCAGATAAACTCTGTCATATATACGATACAGAAATATTGTTCTGGAGTTTTGCCTATTTAGTTACTTAATACATAATTTTGATCATGTACTATATATATCTATGAGCCACAAAGGTCCGTATGTGCACTACTTCCTTGATACAAAAGGAACCTAATAAAACATGCATTGAATTAATCAGGTTATCGTATATATGATGAAAGTATGACACTTTTTATCTATTGTCATGATTGTTTGCTTTCCCTAAAAATATCGTCGGTCCCATTGAAAATGAAACAAAAGCTCCTGATCCAGTTGTAAACAAAATACTATACAGCTATTATGCCCATCTACCCAACTTGGCTATAAAGTAGCAATTTTACAACAAAAGAAATGGAGATAAAAGGAACAAATTTTATTATTTACGTACTTAGGAACTAAAACTAAAACATCAGTTGAATCGCTCTCAGGCTTGCCTATATATGATCATAATGTGCGTTAATTTTTTTTTGTTTCTCTTTGGTTGACATACATTCGGGGCTATTTAGATCATACGATGTGACCTAATTAAGCTAGCTGCTTGTTTGTGAGAAGTGAGTATATAACAGCACACTCTTTATTTGACTCTTTGAGTTTAACGACATTACATGTGTTATATATTCGATCTTAGTACTATTTTTTTTTACCTTGTCCCGCAGTCACTCTATCGGTGGAATAAGATGAACACTTTCTCCCATGTTCCCCCCGGTTTCCGTTTTCACCCTACCGAGGAGGAGCTCGTTGATTACTACCTGAGGAAGAAGGTGGCATCGAAGAAGATCGACCTTGACGTTATAAAAGACGTCGATTTGTACAAAATTGAGCCTTGGGATATCCAAGGTGAGGATAGCCATATATATACGAGATTGTCTATTCATAAATTGTCTGAAAATTTCTTAAGTATAAGTCACTTTTTTCATCTATTGGATCAATATCCAATCATACGACACACTAATCTCTACACAAACCCAATGGTCACAATAAGTGACTTAAACTTAAGAAAATTTCAGGCAACTTAAAACTAGCAAAACTGTATATATATATTTCTCTCGATCAGTTCATGCAATTGAGATTATGAAGTTGCTATTACTTGCTGAGCATATGGTTATACGCTAACCTGAATTGAACTCATCGACCCATTTTGGAGCTAACAGACAAGTGCAAGATCGGTATGGAGGAGCAGAACGAGTGGTACTTCTTCAGCCACAAGGACAAGAAGTACCCGACGGGCACTCGCACCAACAGGGCGACGACCGCCGGCTTCTGGAAGGCGACGGGGAGGGACAAGCCCATCTACACCAAGAACTGCCTCGTCGGGATGAGGAAGACGCTCGTCTTCTACCAGGGCCGAGCGCCCAACGGGCAGAAGTCCGACTGGATCATGCACGAGTATCGCCTCGAGACCAACGAGAACGGAGCTACTCCGGTATGTACGTAGTTCAGCCTAGTTGAAGAGAATGCCCTTTCATGTGATCGAGCCTAACAAACGCTGCTCGTTTGTGTATGGATTACTAATTGATCAGGAGGAAGGATGGGTGGTGTGCCGGGTGTTCAAGAAACGGATGGCGACTGTGCGAAGGATGGCCGACAGCTCGCCGTGCTGGTTCGACGACCATGTCGTCGGTGCGTTCATGCCGGACCTCGACTCGCCGAGGCAGCTAGTGCACCACCACCACCACCAAAACGCGGCGGCGTACCACAGCCAGCAGCAGCTCTACGGCCACTGCAGGCCGGAGCTGGAGTACCGTCACCTCCTGCCACAGGAGGCCTTCCTGCAGCAGCTTCCTCAGCTGGAGAGCCCCAAGCCTCCGGCCTACATTGGCCATGGCACTGGCAGTAGCAGCAACCTCCGGTCATCGACCACCTTTACAGTACACGACGAAGCCTCCAGGTCCACCGTGCAGCAACCGCCGATGGACCAGGCGGTTTACATGGCCGCCGGCGACGCGTCGGTGACGGACTGGAGGCTTCTCGACAAGTTCGTCGCATCTCAGCTGTTCAGCCACGGTGATGACACTCCCAAGGAGTCCAGTTACTCCAATCCGGAGCGGGTGTTTCACGCTGAGAACAAGCATGGAGACGCCTTGGACTACGCTTCGACGTCTGCCTCAGGCGGCGGCGGCGGCTGCGGTGGCGATGCTGATCTGTGGAAATAGCTCGCTTACACAAACATACATCAAAACCATTGGACGCCGTATACAATTTATACCATCCAGATCTGATCTAGTGTACAAATATAGCCGGCTATATATGGCATGATATATCAAGGTATACATGCATATAGATACGTAACAAATATGTAACCGAAGTGGTTATATATGTATTATTGGACATCAGGCCTCTGGATCTGATGTTAATAAGGTAGCTGAAAGCTGAAGCCAAGGGGCTTCAGTAACTGACTTGACAATTTGTAAAAAATAGTCAAGCTGTCGACGGACGTCTATTTGTGCAGTCCATCATTCAAAACGGCAGCGACGGTCCGCTGCTGATGCATCAGCAATGTTTATGAACTTTCATATATGTATCTCAATTCATTGAAATGGAATGGAAATTTTATTTACTGACAGAATACTCCTGTGGTTAACTAGTGCTAGCTGTAGGAATGCACTTGAGAACAAAGGCAAGAGGTACTTACAATACGATCTATTACATGTATAGTATGATATATACGGCAACAACTATTCAGTATCCATACCTTATCTACAATGAACACTCCCCAGTTTACCTGATCCCGTAGCAATGTTACAACACTCGCAAAAAAACAAGGAAACGGCTGGATTCTCCCAAGTCGGCCTTACCTTTCACCCAATGTACAACGTATATACAGCATTCAGTGCTCGATTTCTGCAGTATACTGGTCATTCTTTCATTTTGCATCACACATACCAGTACCTTCATCACAGAAACCATCACGGTCTAGAAGTTTTGGCGGTGGGGCACTTAAAAGTGGGGAAGACGGGCTCCCATATGCATTTCGGCGACTGTTGCCACATCCAAGGCTTTTCCGGGTGCTGACCCCTGTTACAGGGTTGGTTCCGCTTGCATATTTGCATAAAGCCTACAAATGGATTGTCAGAATAAATCATCTTTGGTTTGCGTGCTTATAACTATACGAGAGAACTCATGCAGACATTGAAGATGGACCCTGAAGATCACCAGAAATAACATGGCGTCATAGGGTGATCCTTCGGCATATCATAGTTCGGTGGAGAATACGAAACAACATATTTAAATATTGCATTCAAGGTTAGTTTTGACCTTTGATGAAACAACAAGGCAATGTTTCTCAATTTCTCATGCATTTGTCACTAATGCTTGACATGAGGAAAATGCATTGTCTGGTACTGTGGTCAGGCTAAAACATTGTAGTAGCTGATGAAAAAACACATCTGATGCATATTGATTATTGAGCACATGGAATTTTCTCATAGAGAAACAAGACATCACGGCTAGGAGACAAATAGACAATAGTCAAGTTCATCACATGGTACTCTGGGAGGGCATCTGATAATTTTGGTTTTCTTCTTCTATAGTTTCCTTGTGTATTACTCACCGTTCATTGGCAGCTTTTACAAACTAGTAACACACGACTCAAATAGCAAGGATTCATAAAGCACATTAAATTATACATATCAACACGTCAAAGCAGGGGGAAAAAAAGGAAAGACACGTCTTTAGAACCGATGTACTGCTCAATTGCTTATCAGACAGAATCGTGAAATTTGTAAACATTGTTTTAGAAGAAACATAAACCTAAGTGACGTAATTATGTGATATTAGTGCAATTCATGTGATTATGTACCTGTTTCTGTGGTAGGTCAATAACAGCATCGCTAAAGTCAGCACCTTCAATGATTGCTCCACCGAGATCACTACGTGTAAGCACTGACCGTGAAAGCACAGCATTTGTGAGGTTAGCTTCGTTGAGAACCTGTCAACAATATTCAAAGTTTCAAAGCTTGCTTAAAGGTAATTCTGCTGGAATTATTTATTTGGATAACTTTTCCTGTTGCAAATTAAGAACAGAAGCAAAGGCTCCATTAGTTGCCATTAGTGAATGGTACATTGAGCTCTTCACATTTGCAGGTACAACAATGCATATATATAAGTTTATAACACCAGAAATAATATAAGAATCTTTGACTACTCTGGCCAAGAGTAATGCTTCATTACATTCTTTTGACATCCTAATGTCAAAATTCTGCATCTGCACAAATGAATGCATTGGGTCTCGTCCTTCTTTATTTTCCAAAGGCCTCTAGATCAATATGAATCCACTGTGCAACAGAAGATGTGGTATCCACTCTCAAGTTACTTGTATACACTTGAACATCATAACTACTAGCAGTAGACATTTTTTCACACAAGGAAAACCAGATTCCTATAGAAGTGCAGGTATGCAGTTTTTAGAAGACAGCACATGAAAACATCGGAACTGCCGTCTCCAACCACAACAGACTCAAGATAAGAAGAGATGGCTAAGCAACGATATTCCATAACCCCTCGTACAGATATAGCGAAGAAAATACTCATACTAAATTAGGGGACATGTGATCACAATGACTTTCTTAGTCAGCAATTACATAGTCAATCAGTTTTAGTTTTTCATTATAAAGTTTCCCTTTAGTTTCACTCTTCTATCCTATTCTAGAACCCCTAAAATTGATCTTTCTGAGAATTAGGTATTTCTGTGCTATTAAAAAAGATTTCATACAAGGATAACACAAACAGAAGAAGCCAATAATATGGAAATTAGCACCATAAAGTGGAGACTAGAGAGACTATGCCAATAGAGCACCAACTTGGGCTCCTACTCTTATATCTTGTCTTACCCTAAAGCATTAAGCAGGGTTAACATCAAAATAATTTATTACTACAGAAAAGGAGGAAACATTGACCGAACTTTTAATGTTGATATAGCAATTTAATTCTGTATGCTGCATCCATGAATACAATCTACACAAATATGACTGTAAAATTTACATATGTGGTCACATCTCACATGCATTTGTACAAAATAGTTGGTACATAAAAAGAACATGATCAAGTTAAAAAGAATTCATTCAGGTTTTACCATGCGATCCATTAAAGTATCACTCAAATCTGCACCTGCAAAAGATCAAAACAACACTATGGTGAAAATTATAGTAACCACATGAAAAGATCGAAATATTTCATGACCATACTCAAATGCAGTCAAAATTACTAGAACATAAAAAAATAAAAAATCAGATGCAGAATCCTTTTTCTATAATTTTCCACTAGTATAAGGAAGGCCTTATTAGTACCGTATTTGATTCAACTTGAAACAAAATAAAGACAATTCAGAGTTAGCTTCTTGTTCTGAATTTATACTCAGAAGAAGTACAAGTGGGGGTGCTTGTAAAAAGTAGTCGACAGGGGGGTATGACAGCATCTAGTCTAGTGGTCTCCCTGGTAAGGCACATCAGAGGACCACTGACTACTAACCAAAGGTAATTATGTGCATCAAGCATGCTACACACATCAAGTATGACAACATCTGGGAGGGAGCTTAACATGTCCGCATAATGAAAAGGTGTTGTTTCACTTACCAGTGAAATTTGCTCTATAAGCAACAGCCTTTTCAAGATAGGCACCATTGAATGTGGAACCACTAAAATTTGACTCCCTCATATCAGCAGCTGTGAAGTTCGCCCGCCTACATCAACAAGTGAAGTCTTAGATAAAGGGGAAATAATGAATAGTAAAATCTACATTTTGTTTTAGTTATCCATCTATTGAAAAAAATGTGGTAATAAGCGTCACAATAATTGCTTAATTGTTCCTCTAAAATGCTGCTTAATTGCTACATAGTTAAAGTAAATTCTGTTGAACATTTGGCAAGTCTTTTCTCCATATTTATGCAAACTTTACACAGCAAGAGCTCACCATAGTATATGGGTTAAACGGATAAACCAATATTTCAAAAACGCATAATCCATCTACGCTCTAGAGATAGTGTGACAATCCACCCACAATACCAGCACGACATCAGCTTGAGCAAGATCATTTCTGAGTACTGAAAAAAATTGGTGATAATATAATCTCTAAAAAATAAGGACATCATTGTATCAAAGACTGAAGCTTTATAGAGTTCACTAACATGTACACTTGTAGAGAGCCAAGATTATCTTCAGACCCCAACAGACACAAACCAAGTGAAATTTATGTTTACTAATGAACTTGGATTTGCTTCAATTATTCCCTAAAATATATCTGTCACAGCAAAAGTTGACATAGAGGCATCCAAGAATTCTAACTTGAAACCACCTGAAGTTTTCGTTAACGTGCACAGCCTTCCTGCAGAACCGCACAGAAAAGGAGCCCATCAGCAACCCAATGCAAACAACATGAATAAAAATAAGAGACCGAAGGATGCAGGGGGCGCGCGTACATGAGGTCGGCAAAGCCGAACTGCGCGGCGGAACCGATGCCGAACTCGCCCCGCTGCTCCGCCTCGAACCTGTTGAGGTCCGCGTAGGCCGGCATCGCCGATACCACGGCCGCCGCTAGGGCTGCGGAGACCGCTACGCGCCATCTCGGCGGCGCTGGCGAGGCGTTCGACGCATCGCCGCCGCGGGGACGGTCGGCGGTGGCCTGGCAGGTGACGCGCGGGAGGCGGCGAGGCGGGCAGCGCGAGGACGACGGAAAGGGACTGGGCCGCGCGGTGGCGGCGAGAGGGGAGGTGGAGGCGAGAGCCATGGCGGGGACGGGTTTAAGGTGGGGAGTAGTGGTGGTGAGTCAGAAGAAGAGAAAAGGGTGAGGTTGGGGGAGCGGACGCCGGGCGGCCGGACGGGTGGTGGCTCGCGCGCTGACACGTAATCGGGCCACGGACGCGGGGAAAAGATCAAGTGGTCGAGGTGTTTGGGCCGTGAGTTTACATTTGGGCCGCAGTGTGGGCTTCTCTCGCCTTCCAGATGGGCCAACTTTTTTGTTTCATGCTCCAAATGCCCGGGTCGGATTGTTACACATAGGCCATGGTCCATGTAGTTAACAAAGCCCAAACGATCTGCTAAATAAACAAACTCACCTAACCTCGGGCTAGGCCTACTAAGATAGATCAGATTGGGCAACTGGGGGCTAAGCGGGGACAAAATTAAGCTCAAGTCATCACGACTATTTTGGTAATGATTATTTTTTTCACCACACGTTTGCTACTAACTAAAATCACATTGGTGATCGTTGAAATGAGTTGCACGAACATGATTGACAATTTGATAGAACTACCTGCAACAATGCTATGCAAGTTCCACAAGGCCGCAAACGTACGTCGAAATTGGGTGCTGATCTTGATCACTGATGAGTCGTTATAACGAGGAATAGATGCTACTAGTCTCGTAGCTGTTCTTTCTGCCTTCACACCAGTCGCCTCGACCGTTAGCTAGCTGC
This sequence comes from Phyllostachys edulis, assembly GCA_036346405.1. Classification (NCBI taxonomy): domain Eukaryota; kingdom Viridiplantae; phylum Streptophyta; class Magnoliopsida; order Poales; family Poaceae; genus Phyllostachys; species Phyllostachys edulis. Next base: position 84,369,259 of record CM070562.1, on the reverse strand, counting down.
ACGTACACAGAGCTAGCTAAGCTAGCTAGGCACCGATCTATTGATCATATGCACATATACACATGTATTGTACTCACAATCTACAGGTGTAGCTAGGTGCGTACGTATAGCGCTGCGCAAAGTTTACTTTGATTACAGGGATGCCCGATCTGCTCCAAGCACCCCCTTTCATTTCTGACCCGATCTGCTCCAAGCATCCCCTTTCATTTCTGAATTCTGCTCAGACTCTGAGTCTGACCTGCAGGATCGATCGTAACGAAGCTCGATTATTATTTATTTGTACCTTCTACGGTAGTCCGTCTGCATGTCTAAGCTATACATATATAAAATGCCCCCTAGGGATGAAGGCATGCATACATGCAGGATCGATGCAGGTAAGTTGACTTGGGAGAATTCAGTAGTTCATGGCTACTGGCAAGCATGGGCACACACCTCTTGGATCTTGCTTTCGTAGATCCTAAGCAATTTCATTTACTCCATTAGCTAGCCCTGCAATGTCGCTTCTGAGCTCTGAGCAGTCTGGTGTGTAAGCTTGCAGCCTACGACGTTCAGCAGTCAGCTCCGAGGCTATAGCAGCCGCATGAATGCATGCTCCCTGCACTCCCCATATTTTATTAGGAGAGAAATAAGTGTTGCTTCGAGATTAACGCATCATTTAGCACTAGCTCAACTACACATGGCTCATTTAACGCATGCGCCACCCATGCATGGCAACATCGATCATCAAGGCCTGGCCTTCCTGTACGTGTGCATGCGACGCATCAGCTAGCTAGCTGCAGCAGCAACACATGTACATTAGCTAGCTAGAACAGTTGGTCCCCGGCTCTAGCTTGGTTTTGTTTCCTTTTTCTTTTGTCCGTTTCGTTTTTCCAAGAACAAAATTAAGGAAGAGAGGAGTGCGTGGTGCACAGTACTAGTAGTACGAACGTAGCTACGGGGACCAGCTGTTCGAAGGACTGAGGCATGCAGCTCAGCCGTATGGCGAGCAAGCAGGACATGGAATCTAGCTCCGTAGCATGCATCGGCTAGCTCACTGTTACGTACTGAGGCAAGCAAGCTGGAGAAAAATCACAAGGTAGTTGTTAGCTAGCAAACCAGCCTGCAGAATCTGTTCTGCCATTTTTGTAATTTGCAAGAGCTAGCTATATATCCAGAGCTATAGCTGGCTTCTGAAAATTGCAATCAAGAGGCCCTGGCTGGCTGGCTTGCTTGATTTGTTCTACCGATCGAGTAGAGATATACACGAAATGAGATAGTGCATGCATGCTCCCAACAAACAGGCAGGCGATCGACACAAACATAATGCTGCTATAGCTATCTAGTGATCCACCTTCTCAAAAGGTTTCTTTGTATTCCCTGTCCACGAACAACAGGTGTAGGCACTAGCTGGGAAGGGAATAAAGCGGGACAGTAAGAGCATATCGCTAGGTGTGTGTGGACTGTGGAGCAAGTGCCCCGCAGGCTTTAGTGTAAACGGAGAAATAAAAGGAATCCGATTAGAGAGAGAGAGAGAGAGAGAGTAAAGATGAAAAGCATGGATGGATCGAGCCCAAGATTGGGGAGGGATAGGATGGAATGCTAGGCTTCCATGTGGGTGCTTCATTGGTTTTGGGCAGCTTCTTGATGTTTGATTGGTTTGCTTGAAAGCTTGCTTTGAGATAGATGGGCGAGCTACACATGCACGAGTAAAGCAACACCTTGGAAATGTGAAGTGAACAAGGAAAAAGCTCCAGTCTAAAGTGAGCCCTATGATGTGACATAACATAGTACTTCTGGATTTGTGCATCAGCAAAATCTAAGAGCGTTCCTTTGGTCAACCGCAACATCCACTACTACTAGGGTGGGGTATTTAAATTGCTCATCATTAGAAATTAAAATGAAGCCCTTGTAATTTACATGAATGCATGTCTTGGAAAATACGGGTAGACCATCTACCCAATCCAAACTACTTGAGATTTTAGATGGATTGGCTACGCGTGAAACTAGATACAAAACAGAGCAGAAGGTCCTTGAGTTCAAGACCCACTAGACTCACTCTATTAAAACTTATTTGTGGTGTGGGAGGGCCTATGATCGTGTGTGTGTGTGTATATATATATCCCCGGCAACCCTTGCAGTAATGCACCCTTGTGATAGTCTTGCATAGTTGCACTGGCTATATCAATCATAGGCCAGAATGAGCCCAAACAAGAAGGTGGTGTGCTTTTGTTGAAATATAAAAAACAGATTTGCTATTTTTAAGTCGTCTGGAATTTTCTTAAATTTAAGTCAATTGTTGTGACCATTGAATTTGTGTAAAGATTGATGTGTCGTATGATTGGATATTGATCAAATGGATAAAAAAACGTGACTTATGCTTAAGAAAATTTTAGTCACCTTATGAATAGATAGTCCGTATAAAAAAATATGGGATACCTAAAAGAAATTAGATATCGATTTGATTAAGAAGAAATATGCACCCAAATATGAGCCGAAGAAGACTTGAACCTAGGTCCCACCAACTGAGCTGGGCTCGATTCCTACTTTTGTTGAAATATGATGAAATATAAAAAAAATGTGGGATACCTAAAAGGAACTAGATATCGATTTGATTAAGAAGAAATAGATACCCAAATACGAGTTGAAGAAAACTCGAACCTAGGTGGTGGGGTGTACACCCACACCTCCCACCAGCTGAGCTATGCTCGATTCCTTCTTTTGTCGAAATATGAGTAAATTGTCTACATTTGTCGTGCTTTTATTAGGGATAGATCAGGACCGTATATATAGCTTAATGATTCAAGCAAAGAGATGCTCCACCCAATCTAAACTAGATGTCATTTAAGCTCTATGCACATAAAACATGGAAGAAATTAACACCGCTAGCCAAAAAAAGCAATTAGTAAAGGCATTTGGTGGTCAATTACTTGCATTCGCATGGGAACACAGCCTTCGCATGTTTGTCCTAATAAAATTGGTATTTAAATTCGATTAGGTAGAAGATCATGTGTTTTCACAGAAAAGGGCATGCTACTCCAGTAACTTCCTCTGGAAGGAAACTAGATAACCAATGCAAACTGCAGTCAATGTACGTAGTGTTGGTAAATAAGACTAAGTGACCCACTGAGCTGTTCAGATTGCTCTATCCGTTTCACTATGTAAGTAAAAAAAGTTTAGTAGTTGTTGTTTCACAATTGTGAGTTTGAACTTACGTTGCGAAATGGAAAGAGTAAAATCTGCAATGGCATCACTGCCGTCCATCCTAAATTCCATCCGCGCGCAGCACAAAGCGGCAGGCAAAGCTTGCCAACGACGTCCAATGCGCGGCTTTGATGAGAGCGGTGAAATCCCCTGAACGTCCGTACGTTCCCCGGGAGACCAACTCGGCAGTCGGCAGGAAAAGTAGGATGGGCAGAATTTGAGGAATTAAAAGTATACTACACTGTAAAGAGAGGGAGAGAAGAAAAGGGGGCATGCAGTGTGTTGTGTGCATAGAGGATCTCTGTCCTCTACTGCTGCTGGTTCTTTTGTTGCCGAGCGAGGTGAGGTGAGCCTGATGAGTAGTGTGAGGTCAAATCATCAAAAGTACTGAAAAAGCCTTCCCTTCTTTATAATTGCATGCCCTGCCCCCTCTCTCCTCTCCTCTCCTCCCTGCAACAACTCTCTTCTGAGCATTCACCGCCTTATTCAATGCATCTCTCGCGCGCTTTTCATCGCGGCAAAGGTATCCATCGCATCTACAAGACTACAGGAGGTGCCATGAGGCCGCGGAGATGCGAGTAATACGCTGTAGCTGCTGGCCACTACTCATAGCTAGGGCAACTGTTGCAGGCACTACCACACTGTAGCCACCCTCCCAGCAGCTCTATGGCCGGCGATTGGAGCCCAGGACCTGCAAAGGCTGCGTCTTCGCATGCAGACGCAAAGCACACGCACGTAGACGTATACGTATTTTGCAGAGATATACGTTGCAAATCCTAACGATGACGTGTCTACGTACTTTCCCATCCAACGACGAGAAAATTGTTTTCAAACCTAAGGTTTTATGAATAGTTACCAAAATATCTCTTGAAAGGTTCCACCCCTTGAGTCTACAAATAGAGTTTCATTATGTAAAAAAGATTTATTGATGATGCATAAAAAAGCTTTACTCCTATACTTTGTGTCTCTCTTTAGTGTTTATTATGTGATTAAATTGATTGTCTTCCGACTACTACATCAATTATCTATATCTATACTAATTGAAGGCTCTCCTAGAAGCCCCATATTAATCCTAGGAGGTAAAAGGTAGAAATTCCCATATTAATCAGAGAAAAAGAAAAAGGCTTGAAATTCCCACATTAATCAAAGAAAAAAGGAAATCATAACCATCCAATTTAACATGTGAGGCAATCTGCGGCTTGGATTTATTTTTTTAGCCCACATACAGGCATGCTGATTGACCTACGTTGCATTTACTAATTAGAGTTGGACTCTAACATTCCAATATCCAAACGTATATGGCGTTTTCGTTTTGAATGCATATAGCTTCACCAAATAACCGTGTAGGATCCGGATGCTTACTAAATAATGACATCCGAACACATGAGAAATTAATATGGCCAGATTTCTATGTGAGATCTTAAGGTTAACGTTAAATCTATAGCGTTATAATCTGGACTCACTAAAAATCGAAGACGAAAATATATAGATTTGTCACTTAAATATAAAAACAAAATTTAAAATTGTATAAATTTAAAACTTTTAGAATTTTGAGCGATAATTTTGAAATAAAAAATATATGTCAAATTCATATTAGTTAGGAGCTAAAAGTTACAAAAATTGTTAGCCCTGAAAATAATATTTAAAAGTGTCATGTCTGTGCATCTGCACGGGTTGACGATTAGTTTAACAAAAACTAAGAACGGGTTGTTAATCGGTGCGTGAAAGCTACGTGGCCATGTACACGTCCCTTTCCTTTGGCTTTCCTTGGTTCCCTCTCCCTGCGTGATTCCTGTGCTGCTCCCTGCGTGATCGCTCGCTCGATCGTTCGCTCTTCCCCCACCTCTGCCGCCAGTGCACTGCTCCTGCGCTGCTGCTGCTGCTGCCGCTGCTGCCGGCCGCGGCCGCCTGCCTCTCTCGGGAACAGCGACCGCGTACTGCTCGGCTACACGATCACCAGCGGCGTGAGCGCAGGACATCTTCTTACCGTGAGCGTTTCACCACGGGTAACTCATGTTCGATCGGGGCCTAACAGAGCGTACGCCTGCTTGTTGCAGTAACTTGTCTCGAAGTTTACCTACCTGGCGTTTTCGATCGGGAGGAAGGGGAGTTGTACATATGTTTATAAACTGTTAAAACATCAACACTCTCTCCGGCGACATACACACACGCTTTTGATGCATGAGTCTCCCACACCAGAACTTTGACCAATGATACCCCTGTGATTGGATATATATACGATATGGAATGCGTTAATTTGCCTTTACAAATACTTCTATAATATTCTAACCTATGTTTTTAGGGACCGACTAAGCTACAGTTGCCTGAAATTTTCTTAAAACACGGTCACTTTTTTCGGTACGTTAGATCATCATCCAATGATTTCTGTTTTTTATGTTAAAAAATTCTAAACTAGACAAAAATAAATCTAGGTGGACCCTACAAATACAAAAACAAACACAAAACAAAAAAAATTCTAAACTAGACAAAAGTAAATCTAGGTGGACTCTACAAAACAAAAAAAAAATCTAAACTAGACAAAAGTAAATCTAGGTGAACCCTACAAATACAAAAACAAATAAAACTAAACGTTACAGTAAAACTGTGCTAAAATTGCACGTCACTTGGTAATACAATTTTAGACTTAGTACCATAGGCAATTGTAGGTGACTAGGTTTTAAGAAAATTTGGGGGGAGCTAGCAAGAGTGATGTTTTTATTTTACTTTCTTTGGGCATATGACTAATGGTAAAGTTACACCTAGCTAGGAGACTCTAAAACATATATAAAAGAAGACACTTTTTAGTGACCAAAGGCCGTAGCAGTAATCGTTCAAACTCTACTCATTAATTTGAGAGGACCTCTAATTTGAGGTCAACCTCCATAATACAAACCCACGGACGCACTGGGTATTGACACGTGGCGGCTTCCAGCGCCCCCTTCCCCACCTCCGATGGATGTGCTCCCCTACCTTCCCCCACCGCCTTCCTTCTCACCAAACACCCAAAAAAAAGAGGAAAAATTCAGATTGGAAAAATTCAGCTTCATTTGGAGGAATTTCAACTCGAAAAATGGAAACTTTCACCACGAACTTTTTGTCACGCACGGCGCCCATCCATACTGCCGGCTTGCTTGACGCTCGCAGCGGCGGTGCCGAGCTGCCGGGGCACGATGTCTCCCTTGACTTGCTGCCGCGGCCGCGGTGAGGTGAAGCGCCATGGCGTGGCGGCCTGTAGATGACGGCACCGGAGATTGACCTGGCAGCGCAGCGGCCCGTGGATGGCAAGCTGTTGCGGATTAGGGGCGGCGGTGACGGGGAGTGGGAGGACAGATCGATGCGGGAGATGCTGAGATGGGCATGGAGGGTGAACTCGATGCTTCCGTGCCTCGCATACGGGAAGGACAGGGAATGCTCCATGTGTCGTCACGAGAACGGAGGAAACGCACACGTGTCCCAATCGCAAGGCTGTCCGCGAGAAACGCTTCTGGAGGGCGACCGCAAATTAAGATTTCCGTTAATATGATATGTATGTAGTTCCCATAGTACTAGCTACGTTCTATGTTTTGTTTACAGTGTTATACCTAGTACTCTCACTAGTACTAATTTCTTCCAATATAAATTCGAGAAACGGAACATCTACGATCTTTCAAGAACGAAATTGCAAAAATTCTCTGAAGGCAGTATAGCTAGTGGTGCAGTTACAAATCGAAATGTCGATTTGCGTTTTTAAAAAAAATGCATTTCACCTTTTTACCTCGTTCTCTAAGGTAGCTCCCTCACATTAACCTTTCCCGTTGAAAGGCCTGTAAAATTTAGCCGCTCTTCCCGTCAAAAAATCGCTTTTCTACATGGACTTGCTATGGTGCACTGTTCTGTCGTTACAGTGCTACAGGACCAAACACCTCACCTGTATTACCCTCACCACTTCTTTATTAATATAGGAACAAAGTGCATCGTCTTATGCAAGCAACGTTTGACCCAACAGTTCATGTGTTGGCGGTCATAGATTCATAGTTGATATGAAAAATTTAAATGCCACGACGAGATCATGTTAATCTACCAGCCAGTGATGGTTGGTACCAAGTATAGTGCAAAAAGTCGGACCGGTAATCGAACCGGTCAAATAGCCGGTTCACTGGTTTATCGGTCCAACCAGCCGGTTCAACCGTCGGTTTTTATATGTATGCATATTATATTTATTTATCATTATTTTTTATAAAAATAATGATTTTCTATTAAATATTGCAATCAATTTGTATACGTAGATTATGATTCTTCAGAACAAGAGATTTATCATTAGAATTAAGCATGTATAGGTATAGCAATAACATAATTGTACTGTAATTGTCTGTCAAAGTATTTATTCAGAGAAATGAGATGGAAACTATAGTTTAATTCTCAATGAAACTAGCGTACAACAGTGGGGCACTCATATTCACATCTTTCCAATCTTATCCTTGAATTCACATGAAGAAAATAATAAGAACGAGGGTATTTATGTCCTAAACAAAAACCGGTCGGTTTAGTGAAACCGGCACCGGTTCGCCAGTTTACTTAAAAACCGGTCGGTTAGGCTGGTTTTTCCTGGTCCGAATGCATGGACGGTCTTTGAGCTGAACCGAGCCGGCTAGGTCGCCGGTTCTGTTTTTTTTTTCCGGTTTAACCGGCAGTCCAGTCCGGTATTTTGTACTAAGTACCAAGGTTTGTTCGATCTATAACAATTGACATTGTGCTGGTTTGGTACTGAAAAGTTGAAAAGCTCATCGATCCACGACCGATTCAGGCAGTCCCTCAAGTGAATGGACTAGTTGATCAAAAGCTCATCTACAGTTAACCCTGCATTAGTCCTAACCGGTTTTTTATGATCTGTTCATCTTTTTCACAGAGAGAAGAAAAACTAAGCAAAACAACAATTATGATCCTGTGCAACCCGTTTTTCAACCGCAGATCCATGTTCTGAAAGATATTGTCATCGATACGAGATCGGACAGTAAACTTGTGGCACCCCCGGTCGGACGTGTCAACCGACGAGGGTGCGAAGGGGACCTCAACGAGAATCACACACCAAGCGGGTCGTACAAATGTATTGCATATGTGTAGTAGTTGTTACAAAATGACATCCCTTCTCATGTTTACATGGAGCCTATTTATAGAGTGGGAGGGGTAGGCATACGAAGTTACATCGTTGCCCTCGGTACCTAGTTCATTCCAGGGGTACTTTTGTCCGTTTTGCCAAGGGGTCCCGCCGCCTTCAAGTGGGTCTGCCGATGTGTCGCACCTCGGCGAGGTTGGCCCTCGGACCCCATCCAAGGTTGGTCTCCGGACCTCATCCGGAGTAGGTTCGTCGATGTGTCGTACCTCGACGAGGTTGGCCCCCGGACCCCGTCCGGGGTTGGTCTCTAGACCTCGCCCAGAGTGGGTTCGTCAATGTGTCATACCTCAGCAAGGTTGGCCCTCAAACCTCGTCTGGGGTTAGTCTCTAGTGTTGGAAATATGCCCTAGAGGCAATCATAGAGATGATTACATTTCATTATGTTCATGACATTGGATAATGTGTTATCTTGTTCCTAGAATAATATTGTTAATATTTATTATCAAGTATGTGACTTGGTTGTGAAACTCTATATTTCTGCAATAATTATTCTTATACGATCCCTAGTCGTAAACATATGAGGACACATATGAATAGACTAGCATATGTATTGGTTGATGACTATGTTTCACGAGTCATAGATATGGAGATATCAAACCAATAATATGGACACATGTTAGAGAACATGATGTTGGATAAGACCCACCTTGAGGCACTATTGAGATTGTTATGAATCTATGTGTCATTAGTTGGTCTCAAGCAATGATGATGTATAATCCTTAGACCTAAGATCAAGATGGTTTCCTACATGTGTAAGAGCACTCTTAGGGGTTGCCAAACGCTACACCGTGAATCGGGTAGTTATAAAGGTAGCTTTGGGTATGCTCAAACATGGAGAGGAATATGACTGGCCTGATATGGGATTTGCCCTCCTAACATAACAGAGAGATGTCTCTGGCCCTTGTTGTGATCGGATAAAGAAAGTGCATGGCCATGCCACTAGTAGTCGAAGTGTTCGACCACATAAGGTTATCGATACTCGACGAGAAAGTATTGAATAGTCCATGGATGACACAACATCTCACCCGAGTTCAACCAGATATCGTGAGGCAAAGGAGAATACATGAGTAGGTCACTTAGTTCGACCGACTCCGATCGGTCGTATGGAGATACAAGCAAGTCGTGATCGGTTGAACGTAATCACGAGTGGTCGAAACCAAATCGTAAGGAGTTACGAGTTGGTCGTGATCAAATACGAATCGTCAGATAGAGATAGGACACGGTCGTAAGTGATGAGGACCTGGTCGTATATCATATTGCATTAAGGTTCGTCCGATATAATTTGTGTGTTTTCGAATCGATATGTTCTCGCTAGGAGCACTTCGACTCGTGATCGGAAGCGGTTTCGAATCACAACCGAACTACACATGAACCTACAGGTCACACACTTAACGGGTTGGAACAAACCAATACGAATACGATTCAGAACGCGTCCTGGGATAGGATCCGCCACGAGCACTATATAAGGAGGTGCATGAGGCTATTGGAACAGATCGTGAAACACCACAAACCCTAGCCGCCATCTCCTTGAGAGCTCCACCATGCGACTTGGTGCCGCACACCGACGTTCGGTTGTTCCTTCCCCGGGCGTGTGGATACCGTAGAGGCGCTACTACGATTGTTGCGCTTGAGGACGATCCGCGATCTTCACAAGGAACCGCAGACGCGTTCTTTGGAGGAGACGATCGACTCGACCACTACATCGACGCTCTTCGTTGGACCAGTCGCTCCAACCCTTCTTCCGCCGTTTCACGCGTCGGTGGTAACGATCTATGATCATCTACTTGCATGGCTTCCTGGTTTGCGTGGTAGAAAATTTTGTTTGTAGCTATTGTAGCCTACCCGTGACCCAACATCTAGACCTTGTCCGGGGTGGGTTCGCTGATGTGTCGTACCTCGGCGAGGTCGGCCCCCGGATCCCATGTGGGGTTGGTCCCCAGACTGTAACATTCCAAAGTTCTGTTACTATTTTAAAATAAAAAAAAGTTATTGTCTTATCGCTTTTTCTAAGTTGTAAAAGAGTTTCCTTGATTTTCTGAAAATCTAAAAGAGTTTTATTACTCTTCTTAAGTTCCCTAATTTTTTTTTAAAAAAAAATCCAGAAAGGAAATTTATTGAGTTTACTGGGTTTTATTGGGTTTGAAGTTAAAAAGAAAATTCTAAGTATTTCTGTGGATTTTCTGGGTTTTTTAAAAGGGGTTTCCCCCTTTTTCCCCTAAAATTAAAAATAATTCATTGGCAAAAGTAAAAGACAACTTTAAGTTGTAAATAGTCTTATTAAGTTCAAATCAATTCAAAGAATTTCTGTGTATTTTTTTAGAATTTTTGGACTTTATTTAATATTTTCTAAAAACCTATTTCCCATTCTCTGTTTGTTCCGATTTCCCGTCAACTCGTTCCCTTCACCACCAGCCTTTCGATTTTTAACAGCCCTTCGATTTCGACCACCCTTTCGGTTTTGACTACCCTCTCGGTTTCGACCAGACCCTCCGACCAGGTTTCGACCAGCCCCGCTTGTCAGCCTCCCCTATCACCTTCCTTCCGTTGCTCGCCCATACCGAGCCATGTCCGCGCTACGTCACGGTCGTCGAAAAAGTCATCGTCCCAACACATTCTCCTCCCCTTTCCAACCCGTTTTTTGTGTGCATTAAATGCATGTCCCGCCACTGCCCATCCTCGCACCTGCTCCCCTTGACTCTGACACCCTCTCCTTTCGCCTCGTCCCATCACCGTCGCGTCCCCGACAGGCCAGTGCTGCGCGCCTCTGTAACACCCTGGCCTAAAATCTACTCAATGCCCAGCCCACCGTGGGGTGGACCCGCGCACACATAGCACCCCACTTACACTTTTGTCCTCGCTTTGTGTAAAAGGGTTAACCCGGAGGTGCTAAGTTTGGACCCAACAGGTATTATATACTACTACAACTCACTTTAGACAAGCAATATGGGACTAATCCCACCACATGACTCCTCATGGGCCACATGGGCCACACTACGAGTAGGCCGGGGTATTACATTCACCCCTCCTCAAGGGTTGACACCCTCGGCAGCACACCATATACGCGGCAAATGCCCAGAACCACCCCTCGGTACACGTCCGTGCGTCCAGTGCCGGCACATATGCCATGCCGTGTGTCCACTCCGGGACCACACGCGTCATGCGCCATATGCCCACGCCCCTGTCCCGCACGTGCCCAGGCAGTGAAGGTTGATGCTCTGATACCATCTGTAACACCCTGGCCCAAAATCCGCTCAATGCCCAGCCCACAGTGGGATGGACCCGCGCACACATACCACCCCACTTACACTTTTGTCCTCGCTTCATGTAAAAGGGTTAACCCGGAGGTGCTAATTTTGGACCCAACAGGTATTATATACTACTACAACTCACTTTAGACGAGCGATATAGGACTAATCCCACCACATGACTCCTCATGGGCCACATGGGCCGCACTACGAGTAGGCCGGGGTATTACAACCTCTGAGTCTCTCAACGGCTCTCCACTCCTCCCCTCTAGGCTATAAAGAGCCAGAGCAGCCCCCCCGTCATCTGCTTCCTCCACCCAGCTCTCCCTCGCTCGCTCTTGTTGCTGTGGTTTGCCCGAAGCCCCGAGCTCCAAGTTCAAGCCGCCGCACGCCTCCTCTCAGTCCTCGTCGCACCAATGCAGCCCCTCCTCTTCTACCCGCGTCAATTCGTGTCCCAGAGCTCTTTGAAACAATCCCCTCACTCAATTCCAGTTTGGTTTCGTAGGAGTCGCCGCCTTCCCTCTCCTCCTTCAGTCCCGGTCGACCTCCTCTAGCCTCTCTCTCGGTCTTGGTGAGCTCCCCGTGCCCTGTTCTCCCTCATGTTCCTTTCGACCATGTTGTGTAGTCGAACCTCCTTTCGGCCAGTCGAACCTCTTTCGACCAGGTAGTCGAACCTCCTTCCGACCTATCAAACCTCCTTCGACCAGGTAGTTGAACCTCTTTTCGACCAGGTAGTCACTTCCTTCCGACCACCTGTAGTCGAACCGCCTTCCAACCTTATATTTTTAAACTTTAGAGAGCCCGTTCTCCTTCGTCTGAGCTCCGATTCAAGTAATTCAAATTTCTAATTCATCTAAGTTCAATATCTTCCTCTCAGAACCAAAATTATTCAATTTGGTGTTCATTTAAATTTTATTTAGATTTTATTTGAATTTGGCTCATTTTCACGTGTAGTGTTCTACGACTTTGGAAAGCCGGATTTCGACGCCGCTTAAGAACAACAACTAATTAAGCAAGGCAAGTTACACATTTGATCATATCGAATACCAATATTTTAAAATATTTAAATTCTGTTTTAAATTATTATTGTATGCTTATTTAAATTCAAGTAATTTAAATTCATGTTTTAAGCTTTATAGTTATTCCCAATTACACTTGTATAGCCATTTATTGTCAAGATAGACAGTATGGAGAATCTGTCCGGTTGTGATGTATTTAGGGGTTAGAAATTGAAATGATTGGATTGTAAGAATACATTACTGTTGGTCGTTTGATTATAAGAATACCTTATTGTTGGATTATAGCAATACACGATTGATGGAAGATTGGATTGTAGGAATACATGATTGTTGGATATTGATTATAGAATTATACAATTGTTGATTGTTGGATTATGGGATTGAATGATTGTTGGAGGAAGAATCATAGGAATAAGCTATTGTTGAATATTAGATTGTTAATGTCGGATTCTAGAAATAAACTGATGTTGGATATATCATTGATGGATTATAGAAATATACCATTGTTGGATTATTAGAAAAATAATTGTTGAAGATTAGATTATGGACATATAATCATTGGTGATTAGATTAGAAATTAGATCATTGCCGGGTGTTGGATTATAAGAATACATAGTTGTTGGATTGTGATTGTTGGATATTAGAATTACATGATTATTGATTATTGGATATAGATATGAATGCTGGATTGTAGGATTAAACCTTGGTGGGATTTTAGAAATAAAGCTTGATTGAATTATAGAAATATATCTTGGTTGAATTGTACATGTATATTTTGCTGGATTAGTAGAATAGATCACTATTGAGATCAGATTGTTTATATCAGATTTTAGAAATAGATCTGGTCGTGGATCCAGTCGTAGATCTGGTCGTAGATCTGGTCGTGGATCTGGTCGTAGATTTGGTCGCGGATCCAGTCGTGGATCTGGTCGTGGATCTAGTCGTGGATCTGGTTATGGATCTAGTCGTGGATCTAGTCGTGGATCTAGTCGTAGATCTTGTCGTGGGTCTGGTCATGGATCTGGTCGTGGATCCGGTCGTAGATCTGGTCGTGGATCTAGTCGTAGATCTGGTCGTGGACTTGGTCGTGGCATTTGGATTGATGGATGGTTGAAATACTGACCTTGTATTTGATCATTCTTAGACATTGAATCCCTCACACCTTGTCACTCTAAATAAAACTCTGGTTAATACGTTAGCATGACTAGAACATGAGTAGATCGAAAGTGTTTAATTTGGGGGAATTTAGCCAAAAGTTTAGCTATGATTTAAAATGATTCTATGGTATTGTCTTTACCATATATAGAAGTTTATAAAATATTTTGACTTGTTAAACAAAATAAAAATTAGTTTGGACTTGGGCAAAATGGATATTTGGATGTGTGCATGTTTATGCACGAGATCGATTCATTTCTATGGTCGAGGCCTAGAGTTTGTTTTGGAAGTCACCCAAGTCAGTTAAGAACCGGTCTTCAAGCCACCTCTTGCTAAGCCACATTGTACTACCACATGTCTTGAATGAGCATGACTAAACTAATTAATTTGTATCATTTCACCGTGGTCATGCCATCCGGTTGTATGGGTGTATTTATTACATACTTTTATGTATTCCCACATGGCGCAAAAAGAGGCTTAAATCCGGCGGGTAGTTAGCCCAATGGAATCGAAACCTTAGCGAGGCGGGACTACGATGGGATGGTGCATTGTAAAGGCCTTGTGATAATTTCTTAGTTGCACACCTTCGAAAGTGTGTGGGCGGACAGTATAAGTGATTATCTCTTGTGGGTAAAGTTTTACAACCTCTGTAGAGTGTAAAACTATCCGGAATAGCCCTGTCCACGATTGTGGACATGATTAGCAAAGCCAATGCAAAGTTAGATTTTGGTTTTGTTTGCAAAAGATTTATCAAATGGTTTTGGATGGTTTATCCAAATGGGAATTTGGGCGAGTAGCTTTGTGATAGGGGGGGTACCCTTCACCACTTGTTGATGAATGTTATCTGACTATAAACTTGAGAATTTAGAAAATGAATTTTAGATATAGAATATTTGCTTTGGAACTTAGTACAAGTATTTAAAGAAAACATCGCCTTATGCAAATTCAACCCTATATGCCTTTCTTTGATATATCCTTGCATGCATTATAATTCTGTTATTGGGTGTAACTTGCAGGGCACAGTTGTTTGTGCTCACTCTTGCTTAATAAAATATCGTTCAGAGGAGAAGATTTGTGCAGCTGCTGGAGACCTCAACGACTAGGCCGCTACCCCAGTCGATTGCCTATGGTAGATTAGCTGGGCTCCACTACTTGCTCTTCGTTTTCCGTTGTGTTCTTTGTTGTTGGCTTGTAAGCCTTTCTTGTAATGAACTCTAGTGTTCATTAATAAAGTTTTGCGATTATGGCTATTACCATATTTGTTTAATGTGTGAGCTAGCCACTGATCATGGGACTAGTTCAGTAATACACAGTGGATTTGGGAGTGTTAATCCCAAGTCCTTACACGGACCTTGTCCGAAGTGGGTTTGCTAATGAGTGGTACCTCGGTGAGGTTGGCCCCTGGACCCCGTCTAGAGTCAGTCCACCGATGTATCGTACCTCGGCGAGGTTGGCCCCCGGACCTTGTTCAGGGTCAGTCCACGGACCTCGTCCGGGATTGATTCGTTCAGACTCCATACCTTCGCGGGGTTCCTGTCGGCTCGAGGTACCGCAGGACCCTCCTTCAACAGATACAATACCAGCTAATATCATCGAAACAAGCACCGATTAACTAACAACGAGCGAGGACGAGATTAGAAGCTAGGTAGGCAAACGTCGTTGTCATCTTCAGTTGTCGGAGACAAAGCAAACACCGGGTTCCACTCAAGATCGCCTTGGCTGTCAGCTGTAGCTGTTGAGGGGCTGCTCATCCCATCGAAATGTGGACAGCAAAAACGACGTGCTCCGTTGCACCGAGCCACTGACAACCTGATCGATCGCGCCTGATCGGCCAGACCCATTGTAACACCCAACTTTTTGAAACAAAAAAACCCTAGTTTGAAAATTTTAGATTTTTAAAAACTTTTCATGCATGTTGGGCTAATTGAATTTTTAGTGAGTTATTTGGAATTTTGTCGTATTTTGAGTTTTTCAAAATCAACTAATAAAATGCAAATTGGTTAAAGTGAGGAAACTAGATATTAAATTAAAATGATATTTGAATTTGAATCACCAAATCAAATATTTGAATTGAAATTTAAATTTAAAAGCCAGAAAAATAAAAAGGGAATTCAAAACCTCAAATTTAGTTTGGGTGAAAATTCTAGCCAGCCCAGCCCAGCCCCTCTTTCTTTTTCTCTTTTCCCTTCCCTTTTTCCACATTTTTTCACAGATCGACCCACCTTCCTTTCCCTCCCACCGGCACAACCGGACCTAACTCCCTTCTTTCCTCCCCAGCCCAGCCGCTCGGCCTAGCCTTCTCCTCCCAAATAGAAATTTACCCGCCTCCTCGGTCCTTCCTTCCTCAACACACGCCAACCACCCCACTAACCCATGTCGCTTCGACCGTACTGTGGCACGTGTCAACCTACCGCGCCCTGGTCACGTCCGTGTCGTCGCCAACTACTCCAATGAGATGCCACCTGCAACCACATCATCCACAACACACCCTACCACCCATCGCGTCCGTCGCCAGCGCCAATTGCAACCGCCCTCGACCAGCGCGAGCTCCTCCCTCTATTTAAACCACACGTTGAGCTCGCATCGCTGCCCACATCCCTCTCCCCCTACTTCTTCTCCCTTGCGCACTAGGGAGCGAGAAGAGAGACGGAGAGCTCCCGTGCTCTGTTTTGGCTGTCGCCGTCCTCACTAAGCCATTCTGCCCGCTCGGGTGAGCCCCCGCCGCTCCATCCTGGCAGTTTGAATATGTCTTCTTCCCCTCTCACTCGTGATCACCTCGTTCCTTCTTCTCCTCCACAGAATAATCGCCATCGCCTCCGTCATCTTCCTCTCCGTCGACCAAGCCAATTGCGCTGCCTCTTCTCACTAAGCCCAGCCAATCCCTCGAGTGAGCTTCGACCGCTACCACCGTATCCCTAAAAACTGTGGATGTCATGAGCATATGTTCCTAATCTTAGTGTGATGAATAGTTGGCAATAGCGTCGAGGCATTTTGTGAAACCCTTGTTTTCGAGAAAAATCAGCTTGCTGTCACTCCTCAGGAGGTCAGACTGGCCATGGTGGCGGTCTGACCTGCTGGCTGGCGGTCTGACTGGCCACACGTGGAGGTCGAACCGGCCATGCTGCTGGCCGAAGAGTTGGCAGTCAGACTAGCCTTGGGCAGCTGTCTAACTGGCCAAAAGTTCAAAACTGGAATTCTTGTAATCAACCAAAAATAGAGGGTGTAGGCAAGTGAGAGGATTCTTTTGCACTTAGTCCCATAAATTTTAGAGCATCAATTCAAAACTAGATAGATATTTATGTTTCCTGAGAGGTTATTGATTTTCAGCCTTGAAATTTTGGCTAAGTCCTGGAGTGGTCTGACCGACCATCAGTTAGAGGTCAGACCGATGGGCGGTGAGACAGGCCAGGGCGACGGTCAGATCAGATGGCTAGCGGTCAGACCGTCCATGGGTGGTCGTCTGACCAGCCAGACTCTAATTTTGTGCCAGGTAGGCCGGCAGTCAAAGTGATGGTTTTCAGTGTATATGTGTTGCATGATGCATGTTTTGACTAACGTGGGTCAAATTGCGAAGAACTTGTGTCCGAAATCCATTTCTTGGTGTATTGTTGTGTAGGAGGCTTGGAGTCAACGACAGTCAACAACAAGGATGATCGGGACTAGGCTCGGGGAGCTGAGGTTTAGAATGATTGGGGATGTTGAGTAAGTCATTGGACTCAAGCATGGCACAACATGTACAAGGATGACCGAAAGAGAAGTTCGGTGTGACGGATTGCATCAAGCGGTGCGGGGGTCGGTGCATGTGCCATTGTGGTCTCGGTGAGAGCCGAATGGGAGAGACTTGCCGACATGAAGAGAGTCGTCGATCAACCTACACATGGTGAAGCATGAGATTGCTTCACAACAATTGGACTCGAACTTTGAAGAAGGATCAAGAAGGGGTATTTTGGTATCTTTACCAAAATATTGGGTTGGTGACCTTTGGTGAAACCGCAGCGTAAGACAGTGTAAGGAGATGCGATTTAGGTCATGTGAAGATGAATATCACAAAGAGACAAATTCAGGAAGCCCGATTTATTATCAGCTTTGAGAAGCATGCGTGAGTGTAGACCCATTTGTGTGTCGGCTTAACGGGTACCCGATAAGGTTTTCTCTCTTAACCTAGCCTCCACTATAAAAGGGAGTGTGCTTCTTGAGCCTTTCCAAAGTGAACCCTAATTTATTATTTGGGAAAGTAGGGTAGAGGAGGCTAGGGTTTGAGTGAGATGGATTGGTCGAGTGCTATCAAGTGTTGCGATTTTGTCCTCCATGGTGGAGTGGTTGTAAACCAACGATATCTCAAATCAATATAAGGAAGATTTCCTTAGAGATGAGGTTTCTCTTGGTCTTGCTCTCTCTTTGATGTCTTCTGGGATTTTGCTTATTCCTTTAGTTTTCTTGGTGTTCATGTTGTGATCTAGCTTGCTAGGATGTGTGGTATTACATCTAGGGTCATCTTGATCATCATCCACCCACGAGCAAGTCTTTGGGTCAAAGTTTGAATTTCGTCAGTTCTTATACCTTCTTGACCTCATCCAAGACATTCGTGGAACCTTGGCTCCAATCTCTCCCATCGTCGATTGGAATAGGTTCCTAGCATTCTTGATGAGCTATGGTTGAAGTTTTAGAGGATTTGGATCACCATATTAGAAGTTAGGTCTTTTGGTGATTATCTCGGACTACTCCCAGGCCACAGGCGGTTAGACCGGCTGGAGCCCGATGTAGGATCAAGGATGACTAACTAGGGGGTGAATAGGAGGTTTCTAAAAAACTTGTCCTCTAATTAACAATATTAACAAGAATGGTGTAATTAGAGAATTCTAGCACAAGTCAAGAGATAAATTTTAAGACCACTAAGTCACCCCAAGGTTATGTCAATAATAAATACAATTCTAGCTAGGCAATTCTACACAAATAAGTAGCTAGAAATGTAAATGTGGAAATTGTAAAGATAAGAGAGAGAACCACAATGAAGACAATCGATATTTTCTCGTGGTATCGAAGACTTGCCATTGAGGTAAGCCCAAACGAGTTGGACCGGCTCCACAAATTGAACTTAATAAACCTCAATTCCATTTGGGTTGCTCTTCCTCCACTTTGGATATGGCGAGCACCGAACCACTCACAACCGGTGTCGGGCCTCTTTACAATCTTCTTAAAGAGACTACTGCGCAAACTTCCTCCAAGCCATCTAGGTGCCGACAAGCACAAAGAGTAATAAATCACAGTCCTTGCTTGAAGGTTATCAAGTGCCAAAAGATCAACAAATGATGCAAACGCACTTCAATGCTCTCAACTACCACAAAATGAGAAATATGAGAAAATGAATAGTAGAGAGTGCACCAATAGCTCAAGGATATTCAACAAGGTCAAGGGGTGCCTAGCTTGGTATTGGTGAGGGGGTATTTATAGCCCCCAATCACAAAAACAATAGTTTGAAGAAAACCCCTAAAAAAATCAGCAGGTGCGGTACTACCGCCATTGATCGGCCGATACTACCGCACCTACTGTTCAACAGCCATAAGGGGTGCATTAAATACTTCTGAACTAGTCATTACAGATTGGTGTGGTACTACCACACTCACAAGGTCCAGTACTACCGCACGGTGGTAGTACCACTTGGCTCAATCGGAACTACCGTTTTCCAGGGGAGGAAAAACTCGAAAAAAATATAATCTCTGGAAATAACATACCGCCAACTAGGAATCGGTCGTACCGTGCTGTGGCACTACCGCTCCTCAGATGCGGTCATACCGTTTTTACTGACATTTTTCCAGAAGCTGTTCTAAATGTAATGCATGACTCGTAGTTGATCAATGTGGCACATCATAAGTATTTAAGCTACTAACCATGATCCCTCTTTATAGTACGACATCTAGCCTATAAACCCGGTCTTTCCATCAATCACCGAGATCGATAAAAACTATAAAAGGGTCCATAGGCAACGTAATACCTTTGTCTTGAGCCATGTCAATTATTTATCGTCTTTGTATTGCCTTTTCCATGTTGTCATCCATAATATGGGACTAAACCTTTAAAACATCTTAGCACACATGTTAGTCCCTTAACATATTTTTGTTATTAATTACTAAAATCATTTTTAGGGCCCTAGATGCTACGACAATGGAGGTGCTACAAGAAGGTGCACATTAGCTCCCTAGCACCTTGAGGATGGTAGAGACAGAAGGAATCGACAGGGGACTCACCGAGTCGGCGGCTAACTAGAAAATGATTGCGGTGGCCGAAAATGGGGAAGAAGATCAATCCCGACGATTCTTCGTGATCGAAGATTCATTAACAAAGGGGAAAGCAACAGTGGTGTATAAGACACGATATGACAAGAGAAAGGGAGGTTCAAGCTCACTCCAATTGCCAACAATGAAGATGCTCTAGAACAGGTGCGCGCCGAAAGTGAGGAAGACGATGGCTTGCCAGAGCTACGGGGTTCCCGGAGCTACATCAAGCACAGAGAGAGTATTAGTGAGGTAAGGGACATGTGATGACGCACACTACTGCAAAAAGGCTAATACTGGACGCCTCATCACAGACAGTTGACCAAAATCGCTCAGATACATGCAATCACTGCATTTATTTGGGTTTAGAGACCGCCTATGTTATCGTCGCATTAAAACCGCTCGTGAAGAAGTAATATCACAGGCGGTTCATATTGAAGACCGTCTATGAAGTATCACAGACGGTTATTTATTGGAACCATATGTAATTAGAAACAACTGATTAGCCGATTCCGACTAGTCCTGATTGGGCCTGATTGATTTGTTAAAGTGGTCGAATTGAAGTTGATTTCCCCAACAAAAGAAAGCAGAAGATATGTAATCCGGTAGGCACCTTGTTTCGTATAATGTGTAACTTCACTGTCTTGATGTGTAACTTTCGATCAACAGAAGAATACATAAGTACTTCACGTGATCGATCGATTGTAAGTTACACATCATAGACAGTGAAGTGTTCACCTGATCATAGGGATATGATCTTCTACCAATTTCTTGAAGACTTCAAATCCATAGACCAAATTGACTTTCTGACCATCTAAATTGAAGTCATCCATGGATTTTTGTTCTTTCCATGCACGGTGGTCGAAAAGTCAATTTGTTCCATGAATTTTGTCTTACTAGAAGGGTATGGAGATGAGAACTTTAAGAAGAAATGGAAGTAAGAAAACATGGGAAGTTTGTGAGTGATTTTTTCTTATTTCTGCCCTTCTGATGGTTATTTATAGGCTTAACAACTTGTGGCAAGATTAAATTAACGAATAAAGACAGAAGTTCGACAGATAGGATTTATTAGAATCTGCTCCTAATAAATCATTGGTAACCAAAGCATCACCGTCTTTTCGGGAATTGTTTTTCATAAATACGGTTGACGCTCCATTTCCTATGTTTACAACTGAAGCTGGAGGGCTCATCACAGACGGTTTTGAATAAGAATCATTTGTGATTACAGACTTCACAGACGGTTTTTAATAAGAAATGCATGTGATAATTCAATCTTTCGGCTCTCGCGCGATGCGTCTCTTCATCTCGCGCGCTGACATTACGATGCATCCCTTCGACGTTTTATAAGAATGATCATCGTGCATTATGGTGAGCACGCATGGTATTGAATACATACGTCATGGTGAGCATGCGGAGCATGACGGCGAGGCAAGGAGGTCGACGATTGTTGTCTCTTTTCCTCACGATGTCATTGTCCACATCATCGACCTTGTGGTCGCGAGCTCTCCTCCGCCCATTGCTGACCTGTGCATCCTACGAGCCACATACGTATTCTGTTCTTTTTGTTTTTTGTAGGTCTAAAGGAGTCAATATTCTATCCTGTTTTTGTTTAGAGTCGGTCTTTGCAGATGATTGCAGCATATCATATCCTAGTTAATTGTCAAAAAACTTTAGGTGTTCGTTTCGGTTTCAGGTTCTGGTAGAGAACCTTATTTTAATTCCTCTGAAAATCTTTAAAAAGGAGAAAAACCGAAAAGTCGTATCAGCTGATATGACGCAAAATAATCTCGTGTTGTTTTCATTTTGTGTCGAATATCTAGTTCTAAACTGAATTTGACTAGCAACAACGACCTTAATTTGGCCTTTTAATTTTCTCTTATGGAGTAATTCTTGTATTAAGATTCCGTCGTCTTGAATTTTAGTTGCAAGGCCATGTACAAGATGTCTAAGGAGCATGCTGTGGGGAGGCGTGTGGTGCTAGAGCGGGAGGAGGCGATGAAGTGGCAGGATAACGAGCACTACCTCGTCGTCGTCAACCACCTGGCCGGCGCCGGCAACCCGAAGGCCTTCTTCATCGTCAGCCTTGCGCTTGTCTTTGTGCCTCAAGACATGCAACACGGCCTCGTGTTCCTTGAACGGGCAGCCGTCGCCGGCCACAAGGCCGCGACGTACGTACTCGGTGTCCTCCTTTACACGGTCGACGAGACGCGCGACGTTGGGAAGCACTACATTAGCCAAGTGTAGGGCAAGCCGGGCGGCAGCGGGTGTGCGACGGCCAAGAGGACCAGCCGGGAGTGCAGACGGTGCCGGAGGCTCGCTGCGGACATGGTCCAGGAGGCGGCGTGGAAGAAGATGGCCAGGCCGCTGGGCTGGGTGTGGGAGTTGTCGGAGGACGACCATCCATGCACAAGCACCGGCTGTGGCGTGATGGAAAGGTGGGACGACTACGTTGTCTTCTGCAGCGATGACTGTAGGATTAGGTATGAGTATGCTAAGTTCTTTGCAGAGGTGTTGAACTACTTGCCATAAAATTATCGGTTTGAGCATAGTTTTAGCAAATATTCATATATAATTCTTTACTAATATGTGAATGTGTCATATGTACTTCTAAATTTGCATTTATGTATGAATATTGTCACAGACGGTTCTATTATGGAACCGTCTGTGATGTGAGACCATATCACAGATGGTTTTATTATGGAACCGTCTGTGATAAGTATCACTGACGGTTCCTTAATAGAGCTGTCTGTGATATCCCTTTATTAATAGGAGCCCGCTAGGGTTTGCGCCCTAACTCGTCACTCCCCAGCGTCGTTACTCTCTCCCGTTCTCCTCCCCACCCGAGTGCCCCCTACCTCGACGCCGCCACCCGAAGCCTCCTCCCCGACGACCACCCCCCAAGTCGCACCTTCTCCCCGACCCCGTCGCCGACGCCGCCCTTCTTTCCGTCGTCGCCGGTTGTGACACCACGGTTCACTGCACAAGACACTCTTGTCGTAAGAGTCTTGTGGAGTGTCACCGTCATGACACAACTATGGTGACGCCACCGCCACTGGTCCAATCGACCTCCCCTGGCCAAATCCACCTCCCTGCCGCTAGATCTGCCTTCCCCTCTTCGACCTCTCCACCGACCTCCCCCAGCTACCTTTCCTCTGACCTCCCTCGGCTACCTCTCCGTTCTCTATTGCTTCAATTTTTGGGTTTGAGTTTGACTTGTTTACTGATGTGGGTTGCTGTTGCTTATGCATACATGAAGAAGATGGATGTGGTGAGTTACTACCGGTGGTCGATTTGCCAATTGCACTGGGGTAACTACTCCCCTTTACTCTCTATCCCTTTCCCTCCTCTTGCTCTATGATGTGGGTGACGAATAATGTGGGCTATGGTGGGTGTTCTGTGATGGTTGGATGATATGGGTGAGTTCTCTGTGTATGATGTTGGTTCATGAGATGTGGTTCGGATGGGGCAAAATATCAGTCTTTACACATACAAATTTTTGTACATGTAACTAATCTTATGGTATGTTCCTATATGGTATTCTGCATTTGAAAGCTGCAATTAACTTTTCAGATTTGTAAAGGTTAGGCTAATTTGTAAAACTGCAATTAACATAGAAATTTCTGGAATTTTTACCTAGCTTGTACCTCTGATCATCAATTATTTATTAATTGGTGTGTATTCTATTCCAAAACAAGACCAAATGAGTCAAAAACTACTACAACACCTCTTCACCCGCCTCTC
The DNA here is from genome assembly GCA_036346405.1 of Phyllostachys edulis. Taxonomy (NCBI): domain Eukaryota; kingdom Viridiplantae; phylum Streptophyta; class Magnoliopsida; order Poales; family Poaceae; genus Phyllostachys; species Phyllostachys edulis. The sequence continues at coordinate 84,345,495 of CM070562.1, read as the reverse complement.
GCCATTCATTTCACCTTTGTCTGTGTAACACAAGTTCATGCTGGTCAAGTTCTCCTCCCTTGTGTCCCAGGTACGTCTTACCATTCTATTCTTGATCACTTCTCTATAAAGTCTCCCAAGTAGTGGCTCCTTGTGCCTTTAAAGCCAGCTTCATATACTTTCGGGGGGTCGTCCACGCAGCATGAGGAGGATGAGATAGCAGCCACATGCTACTTCATCCAGCCTACAAGTTCAAGAAGTGTGGCTGTCAGGAGAGCACGTGGCCATCCAATTACGTAGATGTCGTCGATAGGTAATTGAATGTCGCTATGTTCAAAAAATTGCCTAAACATGTGGGTACTCGACTAGGAAGTGGCATCATGTATCATCAACCAACCATAGAACTTGACATCAAGGAATGGTTGGTTGCTGATACATGATGCCGCTTCCCAGTCAGAGTACCTGCGCGTCCACGCCATTTTTAAAGGCACAAGCAGCCACTGCTTGGAGACTTTATAGAGAAGAGTCATCATAGACGGTTTCATCTACAAACCGTATGTGATACATCAGCCATCACAGACAGTTTTATCTACAAACCGTCTGTGATACATCAGCTATCACAGATGGTTTCATCTACAAATTGTCTGTGATATTCAACTATCACAGATGGTTTTGAGTTAATAACCAACTGTCATAGTCTACATCACAGATGGTTCGAAAACCATCTATGATGACCCCATGTCATTACTGACCTATAAACTCAGACGGCTCACAAAACCGCCTGTGAAGACCTTTTCTGTAGTAGTAGCTGTTGGCGAGGGCAAGGAAGCTCACATGAGGAAATGGCGTTGCAGAGCTTGCTCACCGGTGCCGAGAGCGGCACTCTCGTTCTCTGTGATTCAAGGAGCTTGGAGCTTAGTGAAGGCACGAGTATAAACAAGGGGTGAGCTTGAGCGAGAGTGACGCACTGAGAAGCTTAAATAGTGGTGAGAATCTCATGAGATGGACGGTGAGAAGAACTTGCCATGGCGAGAACCTACGCTCAACCCTTTGGTGTCTCTGCCAGGGTGGTCATTGAGCGTCATTAAGGGGGTGGGCAGCATGGGTGGAGGTAGGCGAAGGCGACAGGAGCAGTTTGGGTGAAAAACAGTGGGCGGTGCACCGAAACCGTGGGTGAGCTAGCGAAGCGCTCACGAGCGTGCACTGTCGATGGCGAGCAGAGGTGGAAGAAGGGTCCTAGCAAGCGGAGCCCGCTTGCCAGTCAGAGGTGAGAGAGAATTACATTAGGTTTTATGGAATTAAAGGCTGAAGGTTTGCTGAATTTTTGTACCAAGCAAATGTGGTCCAAATTTTATGAAAGTTTTTGTGAGGGCTCCTGCCTTAATGTAGTTGCTTATGGAAAATTTTCAGAAGTTTACCTTGTTTGTGATTTTCTCGAAAAATCTTATAAGTTTCTGTTTTCAGGTATTTGTATTTGTTACCCTTAATAAAAATCTACAAAAGTTATTTAATAAAATTTTCTCTTAAGAAAATATGCCCAAATAATTCTCTCACTTATTATCATTATATTTTTCCTAAGATTCTTACAAGTTCATGTTTGTATGCATTTCATTAGTTGCTTTATACAAAAAGTTCAAAAATCATGCATGATTAGTTTCTCATATGAATTATGCCCAAAATTATTTTTCTCATATATTTCTATTATGTATTCCCAAAATGTGAATTTTGGGATGTTACACCAGGAATTGCTAATTGAGAGATAAATCAAAAATAAAACTAAAAATCTGGTGGGCCCCAAATGTGAGTTGTGAGTGAGACAAACCCTCTCTCCTCCTTTTTTTTTGGGATTTCTCGAATTTAAAAGTTCGGAGAGCTCGTTCTATCTCGTTTTAACTCTAAATTCAACGATTTTTATTTATAAATTAATATAAATTCAAAATCTACCTAACAATACAAAAAAAGAATTTTGGTGTTTATTTTATTTTTAAATGCATTTTGAATTCATTTGAGTTTTGTTGATTTTCACATAAATAGATCCCGAAGCTCTAGAAGAGCAGCAAATCGAGCACGACCAAGACCAACAGGATTGTGATAAAGGCAAGTCAATACTTTGATCATATTGCTCGTACATTTTTAGTGCAATTATATGGTTTTAAATTATTAAATTACATTCTATACTTTGATTACAATTATGTTGTCACTAGCTTGTCGTTATTGCCTTAGTGTTAAGTGCGCTATTAAGTTCCAGTCCTTGATCTTGGACACTAGCCTTTGTCGCCCTAGGAACAATGGTAAACTTAATTAGTCATTAAGTATGTATCTGAGTGTCATGCTTAGCCTTGCTTAGATACATTGACATGTGGGCATTAATTTACCCTAACATCATTCAAACATCAAAATTGGGTTTTGGGTAGCCATTGGAGGTAAATGGTTGGTATGTTGAACTTAGCAATTATTTTCCAAACAAAAACTCAAACATTGTTTTAGACTTGGGCGAATGGTAAGTGGTGCAGGTGCGGAGGTAGCACAAGAGTTGGTATTTTGATAGTATGTCCGAGTCGATTAAGGACCGAATCTTGTGATGACCTTCCGAGCACTAACAGTGCAACCACAAGTCTATAGCGGTGTTGACCTGGCCAACTAATTTACATTGTCTCAGTGTTGGTTATGGGATCCGGTGGAATACATGAACTGTGTTAGAGGTAGACCTTTTTCCAATCCGAGTGGAGGTAGCCCCTGGCGGTTGAAAGCTTAGCGGACGTAACTGCGTTGGGTAGTGCATTGTAAAGGTCTTGCGATGATTTTCTTAGTCTCATGCTTACGATGGCATGTTGACGTTACAAGATGATCGTCTCTTGTGGATAAAGTTGTATAACATCTATAGAGTGAAAATTTGTTTGGACAGCCGTGCCTACGGTCATGGGCAATGCGCGGGAACTTGCTTGGTTAATCTTGGTTTTATAAAAAAAAAAACCATTTGTGGGTGGGACAAAAATGCCGGGTGGACGTAGCCCTAGATATGTGGGGTGGATGTAGCATTGGAAATGTTGGGTGGATGTAGCCCTGGAAATAGTATAGCATAAGGCGGATGGAACCATTATCTACTTGTGGGTGGATGGAACCTTCGGGAACCATTCTCCGCTAGCAGGTGGATGGAACCTTCGCTAGTATTATACAACACTACTCGGTTTCATTAAAACCGGTTTAGTCAAATTGCTAGGTCTCAGGACTTGTCTACTACTTAGTGTATTCCAATTGTGGCTTTATGCAAATAAAAGAACCTCAAGTCTTTCCTTTGATCAACCTTGCCTCTATTACAACTGCATTCTGTGTGTTGGCTCACGGAGTACGACTGTGTACTCACACTGACTCATTATAAATAAACTCATAACCTTTTGACCAAAACCCCTTATGCTTACTTTGTCGCGTCCAGATCAGATGGAGAAGACAATGGCGAGATGTATGCTGGGACCTTCAATCGCTTGCCTGTGGTTAGTACTGATGGATCCACTCTTTTGTTATCTGCTTTCGCATATACCTCTGCTTTTTGTGCTGAACCTAATGTTAAGTATTTGGCATGCCCGACCCATATTGTAAAACAAATGAATACTTATGTGTTGTGTAATATTAAATATGGTATGATCTAGACGGTAAATTCGGGTCTGACGCCCATATGGGCCGCGCGGTGCATGCATGCCCCCACGAGGTCCTGTTCCTCGCGCCACCCTGGTCTGCCGCTGCCGGGTCCAGCTATACGAAATTTGTCTTGGACACCGCCGGTCGTGTACAAAACATGTGTCACAAGATCACCACTCGGGCACTCACCAGGCGGCGTATAGCGGCCGGCCGAACCATGTTGCATGTGTGCCTGGCACGCACTTTACCTCAGTCGTCTTTACTCTCGCGCATGCATGTGCCGGTCTGAGTCTCCATACAGTGTAGTCTCCTGTTTCTCTCTCGCGCCGTACGGGTGGGGCACAGGTGTCAGCAGTTCGTGCATGGCTGTTGTTGTCGGGCTCGATCGCCCGGCCGGTTTGGCTGTGCATGAACTGCATGCATGCGTGGTCGATAGGTATGATAATCCGACGATCGAGCCAGTACCATGCTCTACTGCAATGCATAGATGTGCTACGGCATCTACTGCTCTTGATTCACTGCATAAACTGTTACAAGATATTATGTACTTGATTATCAAAGAAAAACGCAAATAGCATTTACACACCCGGACGTCGGATTTAGGTCTTAGGATCGGACGCACGGGTATTAAGCCAGCCACTGGAAAATTGGGCACCAGTGAGGAAGAAATGTCAATGATGGCATTGCAGACTGCGGTTGGCACGAAACACTGGCAGGATCGCACACCCGGGTATTAAGCCAGCCAATATATATATTAGGTGCCAGGATCAGACGCCCATGTTGAAAAAATCTTGCAACATCACCGTGAACAGTATGCAACATTTTTTTTTTATGGATGCAACATTCTTTTTCTATAGATGCAACATCGCAAAGAATAGTATGCAACATTTTTTTTCTAACTGTTGCAACATTTTTTTTTACAATGGTCGCAACATATCAAAAAAAGCAACAATCAAATGCAACTCCAGCTTACACAGGACACTTCGTCGAGAGAAAAGGTGACGGTAGCGACAGAGGCGGACTCGGACTTCGCACCAGCGACCTGCCGAGCTGGCTAGGCATGGTGCAGGAGCCGAGCCGAGGAGGCACAGGGGCGTGGGGAGCCAAACATCATCGTGAAAAACATCATCTCAAAGAACATTAGAATAAAAAACAAAGCATTTGAAGAAAAAAACGCATTGAAAAAAATTGCAACATCACCGTGAATAATATGCAACACTTTTTTCTACGGGTGCAACACTCTTTCTATAGATGCAATATTTTTTCTCTACATATACAACATCTCAAAGAACATTATACAACATCTCAAAGTCCATTGGATAGCCCATGATCCATCCAATTAATACCCAAGTCCAATAAGATCCAATCGAGTGAGGTTGAATACCAAACTAATTCCAATAAGTTTGTTGGCTCCTAAAGTCCAATCCCACCCCTAACCGCAACATGGCACTCGGTTTGGTGGATATGAGTGGCACCTGGCGCGTGGTCCAACGCAGATACGTAAGTAGGGTGAGCCTGTGGGCCAATGGCCACTGCTTCTTTTGTACTGAGCCATATTTTTTATCATACCGCATATCTAAAGCGCCATCGCTTTTTTCTATCGACCGGATCGCACGCAGCCAGCAGTCCAACATTATAAAGATCGTCCGACGCTTCGGACATCCCCGTCTTATCATTACCCTTTACATACGCATATATAACTTGGAAAAACAAAAGACCCGTAACATATATATATATATATATATATACACACACACACCCCAGTTTTGTGCTTCATCTAGTGATTAATTCCCAACCTAAAGACATGCATAAACGCACGGCCTGTCGCCTACGGTACAACATCAGTTGGGTTTGCGATATCTTCGACACGGGCGGGCTACAGTAGTAGGCTAGGCTATCTTGTTGGTGTTGGTAAAGGCATCTTGTCCCGGCCGGCTTCATTTAAACCTCGGCTCCTCCCTGCCCGGAAAAATCGAGCCAGACCAGGTCGGGCTTTTGTCTCGCGAAAACGCTCTAAACTGGCAAAGTTCACGTACGTGACTGCTCAACGGGCCGGTCACATCGCTAGCTCCATACATCCATGCCTACACGACACAACACAGCGTAGGCCAAAACTATTAATTAGACGCAGGTACGGCGTGCGTACCTGCGTACTGCTTGCTCTCCGCATATCCCTCGCGCGCGCGCCGGGCGCGCTACCGAATGCATCGATGTATCGGGCATTTTTAGATGTAGAGTAGTAGAGGAGTCTGAGAGCAGGGGAAGAGCTAACCGCGCGGCGCGGCCGGGGAGACCGGCCGCATCGCGCCACAGTTCGCCCGGGCCCCGCGCCTGAGCCGCGGCCGGCCCCACCGACTTGCCGCCGAGCCCCACCACTCATTCCCCTTTCCGGTCATAAATAGTCTCGAGATGCCACCCGCTGCTGTGCGCGCGCGGAGACAGGCCGGGACGGAGCTAGCGCTTGGCTGGTTGCTCGCTTTGCCCCCGTTCCCATCCCCATATAGGAATAGGACTCCTCCTTTCTTTCCCATATCATCTCATCTCCGCTTTGTCCAGGGCCATACCCTCCACACCCAATACCTCCTCGTCGCCTCTGCCTTTCCATCTTTGCTCGAGGCAAATTCCACATGCAGTAGTAGTAGTTGTTGTGTTTCGGCTTTCAAATCAGGAACAACGACAGATCCGAGGCTTTCTCGAATCGGGCAGGTCCATCAAATCGGAAGCTAGCCAGCCAGCCAGAGCCATCCATCAAATCACCTCGATCATCACATCAAAGGGGACCAAAAGGATATCTCTGGCTTCCTGAGCTCCCAGTCGTATAAAATTCCCCTTTCTACACAGCACCTGCTTCCTTCGTTCCTCTCTAGCTAGCTTAATTCCTTGCGATCCGTTCGTTCGTCCGTTACTACAGACATCGAATCACCGAGTAGGAAAAAAGCTCGTTAATTAGATAGCTCGGGCAAAGCGTGAAGCCACCCATACATACACAGTACTACTGCTTCTTGTCGATCAACAGCCTCAGGGCGTCGTAATGTCGTCGTCCTCCTCCTCGTCGGCCGCCTTCCCGCTGGACCACCTCGCGCAGTCCCCCACCGAGCAGCTCTGCTACGTGCACTGTAACTGCTGCGACACCATCCTCGCCGTACGTGCTGTGGCGCCGCCACCTACCTACCGACAGCGCGCGCGCGCTTCAAATATTAACATTCCTCGTTTATTTGTTTCTTGTTATTTTTTTCTTTCACTTGATGGTTGATTGGTAACTTTGAGTGTTGATCTCTGCAGGTCGGCGTGCCGTGCGGCAGCCTCTTCAAGACGGTGACGGTGCGGTGCGGCCACTGCGCCAATCTGCTCTCCGTCAACCTCCGCGGCCTCCTGCTTCCGCCCGCGGCACCGCCCGCCAACCAGCTCCACTTCGGCCACTCCTTGCTTTCCCCCACCTCCCCCCATGGCCTCTTGGTATGTTCTACTTCTATCTGATGTCTAATGCATGCAGCTTGCCAACTTTCTCCTTTAGTGAAGTGTTCAACTGAGATCGGCGTGGCTGTGTACTTGCTGTTCGCGTAGGACGAGGTCGCGTTCCAGACGTCGAGCCTACTGATGGACCAGGCGAGCGCCACTCTGAGCGGCATCACGGGCCGCAGTAACAGCAGCTGCGCCAGCAACGTGCCGGCCATGCCGATGCCTGCGGCGAAGCCTGCGCAGCAGCAGGAGCCCGAGCTGCCAAAGAGCGCCCCGCCGGCGACCAGGCGTAAGGACTTGTTGCTCTTTAGTCTGGTCTCCTTCAATTTGATAGTACGCACGTTAGCCAAAGCAAACAGCGCATGCTGGGGGCGACCTCGGGAAGTCGTGCAGCGAACTGTGCCTGGGACTACGCTGCCCAATCACCCCTCTCTGCTCGTATTTTCTGTACATTCTTTGTTTGCTTTAGAGTTCTTTGGGAGGTTTGAGGGAAGAATTTTTGAACAAGAGGCACATATCACCTCAATAGTGTTCTTCGACCAGTGTAGTGGAACTGTTTGTACTTAAAGAACATCAACTCCAGAGTTTAAACAAGCTAGGCCAAAGAGAGCGAATTTCGTAGTGTAAAAAGATGGGCCGGGGAGATAAAAACGAGAGCTTGGGATCGATAGATAGAGAACAAGACATACAATCATGTCTTATTGTGGCAGGGTGCCCATGCAGGCTTCTCTCCGATCAGTGTGTACGCTTATGTAGCAGTCAGCATGTACACGGTAGCTTATGTATGCTTACCCATTCGTCCATGTTCCTTGGATGCTAGCTGTTTCGAATTTACACTGCAAACTTAACTTTGCAGCTCCGGAGAAGCGGCAGAGAGTCCCATCGGCGTACAACCGCTTCATCAAGTAAGATTTGGCAATAATATTTGCTGCGTAGTACACATGTTCTTGGTATCTCTCTTCTCATAAATGTGCTGTATATATGTTGATTTGCCGCAGGGACGAGATCCAGCGCATCAAGGCCGGCAACCCGGACATCACCCACCGGGAGGCCTTCAGCGCAGCCGCAAAGAATGTAACTTTCTTCTCAACGGCACAGTAACTCCTAGCTAGCTCTAGCTGTTTGCGTGTTGTCTTGATTTGACCGGTCGCTTTACAATGTCAGCACGGACACAGCGACAGCTTGTGTCCGGCTGCTTGTGGGCGAGATACCGAGTTAGCGGCTGTGGTTTCCGGGAGCTTTTAGCCAAACAGTAAATAGGTAGGGTTTGTGCGGATTTGTTTCAAGCTGCTTTGCTAATCCAAACCTGCCTTTGCTTTGGCTTCCTCTCCTTGTGTTTGATGCAACCAGTGGGCCCATTTCCCGCACATCCATTTCGGACTCATGCCGGATCAGGGCCTCAGGAAGACCTTCAAGACACAGGTAATTAAAATCCCGAGAAAACATATGGGATACCTGAACCCTAACCTATCTCTGCACCTTGAGATCCTAAGCAATAAATCAGAGTTCAGAGCAAGAAGCAACACTATACTGCTTTGATTATTGGTCTTCGTAAGCATCTATATATATCTGTAGCTGTTTCCTGTCTTGTCATTTGTAGGACGGCGCTGAAGACATGCTTCTCAAGGATGGTCTGTATGCGGCCGCCGCCGCGGCCGCCGCCGCTGCAGCCGCCAACATGGGCGTCACTCCATTCTAGCTAGCAAATTATCAAGATCTTGGCAGTGGCCCTATAACTCCCTTATGTCGCATATTCCAGGGTTTTGTTTCAATCTCTTAATATCGCGTGTGTTGCTTAATTAATTAGAGTATTTTCCAGTGTGTTGGGGGAAATGGAGAATCAAGTTGAGTACCTAGGTTTCTTATAATTATCTAGGTAGAGACTTGTCTTCCCTATTTTCCATCTTATTATTTTTCTTTTTCTTTCTTTTCTTCTTCCTGGACTTCTTACTCCTATTCACCTGTAGAGAAGTTGATGTGCGTGTGCTGCCTGATCGTGTCTCAAGAACATGTTTTACTTTATGGACAGCATCTATTAAATCTAGCAAATGTCTGGCTTTCTTTTCTAAATTTGCACGCATTTTATTTTTTTGGCTAATGAAATGTTTGGCATTTCGATCGTAGTGCTTAGCTCGGCTTGAATATGTCTATACTTTCTGAAGGTATAATGGATTACTTAATCTTTATGAAAAATATTAAAACTAGTATTTCCTCTCTTTATTTTTGTGATGAAGAAGCTAGCTTTAGGTTAATTAAAGCGACTGGATTTGCAAACTAAACATAAAGGTAATTGATGTCTATGTGCTTTAATTTCCCTGGGGCAGACGTGACCTGGCCGGCCAATCCGCCCCCTCGAAAATGTAATTAAGGATGAAAATTAATTAAATCAGCCAAGTGATCTTCTTTAGTTAGAAACTTTAAGTGGTATTAAAATTGTAAAAAGAACAATTTGAAATTCACAGTTTGGAAAAACTAAGCCACCAAAATAAGAAATGGAGGCTGCCATTAATTAACTGAGACAATAATATAATACGTGTTAAACAAATTAGAATTCAAAATACAGCTGATGGGTTATTTATTTAGAGTAAGTTTGAAATTATCTACAGATCAAACTAAACTTAGTATATTGCATAAAAAGCGAAAAAAGCCTTTTCTGTATTAGGAAACCACTTTTCTTTCTGGATACTTGATTTTTGAAACACCATATTAATGTGAACAATGTTCATATGTCCGAAAACAAACCACGCATTTTTTTGGTTTATTTTGTTGTTCTTAATTTATAGGAGTTTCATATCAATATGTATAACCTTTTGGTTAGCTATCTATGTTATTAATTAGACCTTAGACCGGTAACATATTGAAGATTTATGCATACCCCGCTGGCCATATATAGTGGAATATGTACCCTAGCTTAGGTCTAAATGTTGACCACTAGACTATATGGGCAGCCCCTTAATTAACTAGGTTTAACTATCACGCCACAGCAAATTAACTTCGGCCCCAGTATGGGCCGCGGAATTTTTTTTCCCAGATTCTTGCAGGAATCAAACTATTTCCTTGCAATACTATCTCATGTCGTAAAAGTATCCTTTGTGATACAATCAAGTACTATCAGGCTTTGAAAGTTACGTCAGGCTTAGGCAGTGTTAACATTCAGGGCGAGCTAATTATCAGCCAAGACTTGCAAACGATCTGAAATTTGATCCGACGACCAATAGTATTAATTCCTATTTTAGCATGGCAACGGTCCAACACCATTAAATTTGTGGCAATCAAAATACAACCTCATTCATCAAACCAAACACCATCTTGAACCATTTATGATCATCTTATTTCACCAACCAAACAAAATCATGTATCATTCAATCTCACCAACCAAACACTATACTTGTATTATCTCATCTAGGATCATCCCATCTATTTTGTATCATCCTATCCTATTCATCTTGATTCACCCAACTAAACACACCGTAAGCTAGCTTGATTCATTTTTGCAGTCGGACCGGCCGGCCGGTCGATCGACCCATAGAGCAGTCAGAGAGCCTGTTTTGTCGTGCCTTTTGTCTCCCTGGACGTACACTGCGTCCCCAGCAGAGGCCCAAATAACAAAATGAGAGAGCGAGAGAAGCCTGAGGATAGACAGGATACCAAACCAGGAGAGGAGACAGGCACATGCATGCTCTCTCCGACAGGACGTGTGAGTCGTGATCGCCGCGGAGTACGTACCGTGATCAGGCGGTGGGTGATGCAATTTTTGAGCGTAGTGAAGTAGCATGTCATGTCGGAGTCGGAGTGCTCATGCATATCATGCGGTCATGCTCATGATGTGCCCTGGCCATGAAGTGACTACTGATCCCCGGGCTTGCCTGATCGCTGCTCAGGCTCAGGTCTGAACTGCGTGCGCGGGCCAGGCCCTGATCGGTGGGCCCTGTGCATATGCCGCGCCGTGACCGTGAGCATGAGCACGGCCTTGATTTTTGCTGCCTGCACTTCCTAGGCCGAGCTAGGCGTGTTGCTTGATGCGTGATCGTCTGTGGTCATCACAGCTTGCTGAGGGAGCCAATTTTCCGTGCAGCTGAATATGGTCTCAGGTCGGCAGGAAGAAGATGGAGAACATGGGCTCCTCCCGTCCTCCGTATATGCATGGGTCGACAAACGAAGCCCAACCAGGAGAAGGCCGTACTCATAACTCATTTGAGGCATTGAGCCCAAATGAGGATAACTGCGGAAGACCCGAAGGCCGAAGGGTACGTAGAAGTTCGCGTAGACGCGTTGTTAGAGTGGTCCGTCGCGCCGCGCGTATGGCAAGTCGGCGAGGAGTTTTTGGTCGTACTAGCGTGATTTTATTTTATATTTATAAAAATAGTCGTAACAGAATTTTTTTTGCAAAATTGACGCCTTAACCGTACGGCTGCTCCAGCCCGCCACATCGCCTGCTGCTACACGGCGGTCGTGTGATGAGTTTTTTTTTATTTTTTTAAAGAAAAAAAAGCTCCATATTTTTTTTTAAAAAACGCTGTCAAGACGTGCCATATGCAAGTGGCGATTGTAGTATTTTTATAAAAAAATCAGTTAAATAATTTTTATATGAATTTTTAAATATAGCAAATTAGCTCCAAAAATTATAGTTTTTTTATGGAGCCTCTTGACACAGTGTACTTGGTTGTGTAATTTTTTCAACATTTTATCCGTTTTGAATTTTTCTCAAAAATTCATTTAAGTATATTGTTTGTAGGAATTTTTTTAATATAGAAAATGAGGTTCAAACATTATGAATTTTTTTAAAGGCTCCTTACTGTAACATCCTAATTTTCTGAGCTTTAAAAACCCTTTTGATTAGTTAGTACTTGAAACTTCACCCTTTGGATTTTATATGAATTTAATTCAAAAGCTTAACTTGGACTTTTAGTACCAAAACAATTTAATGTGAATAATCCCAACATCAACTATTGTCAAAACTATTTTATTTGGATTCTATGTGCTTGTATATATTTTCTAGATTTTTTCCAAGTTCATTTGCTATTTTCTAATTGTCATTTAGATTTTTCTGATATTTATAAAAAGAAAAATCAAATAAAATCTCAGATAATGCTTTGGGCCGAAACCCAACCCTACTCCAACTCGCCTAATCTGTGGGTGGCCAGTCGTCAAGACGCTGCCTCCGCCCGATCGACATATCGGCCCGCATGTCATTCCCCTCACCTTCAGCGTCAGGTAACAAGACCTTACCCCACCATCGGCCTCACCCGAGCCGTTTGCCACGCGAACTCACGAAGTCTCAGTCGCTGACGTGTGGACCCCACCTAGGGTTACTGTTCTTCATCGCCGAGTCGTCCTCGAACCAGACTCCTCCGCCGCTGGCCAATTTGGGCGTTCGTGCCCTGGACTCTTCGAGCCAACCGCGTATAAAAGGGGAGGGAGCCCTTGGCGTCCGCACCTCAACGCTAGCCGCCTCAATGCCAGAGCCGAACCCTAGCCACCGGGAGAGCTCGAAGAAGGATCTACACCACTGCCAGCTCCGACGAGCGATTTCGCCGCAACCGAAGCCGCTCGACCATCGACGTCTCGACCTTTGGCATCGCAAGAGCAAGGGCGACCTCGTGGTCACCTCGGTTCCGCCGGAGCATCACCGGAGAGCCGATCCCGACGAGCCCGTGTCTCCTCCACTATAACACCCTGGTTTTGAAACCTGTTTGAAAATTTCAAAATAAAAAGAACCATTTGGTTTTGATGAGAGTTCAAAGCTTAACTTGAGAATTTTCGAATGGATTTCTATTGACTAAATCAAACTTCAACTAAAACTCTCTTTTGGTTTGTTGGGTTTGTTGGGGGCTTTAGTGATCCCTCCCCTTCTATGCTTGTTTTGTCCTTCTCTGGTCCAGACCTCCTTAGGTCTAGACCTCCCAGGTGCCTAGACCTCCCCTGGTACAGACCTTCCCTTTTTGATGCTTCTTTGGCTTAGACCTCCCCAGGCCTAAGTCTCCTCTTATATTCATTTGAGCTCCTTCTGTGTTCTTTGGAACCTTTTGTGTTCTTTGGAACCTTCTGTGTTCTTTGGAACCCTTCGGCGTTCACTTGGACCTCCCTCGCGTCCGTTCAAGCCTCCCGCTGGGTCCAGACCTCTCCTTTGTTAGATCTAAGGGTCTAGACCTCTCCTTGGTTAGATCTAAGCGTCCAGACCTCTCCTTTGTTAGATCTAAGGGTCCAAACCTTCCCTTGGGAGATCTGACCATCAGGACCTCCCCTTTGAGGATTTGACCGTCAGGACCTCCCCTTGATTTGATCCGACCGTCAGGGCCTCCCCTTGAGAGATCTGACCGTTAGGACCTCCCTTTGATTTGATCTGACCATCAGGACCTCCCCTTTGTGGATCTAACCGTCAGGACCTCCCCTTGTAGATCTTGACCGTTAGGACCTCCATCGAGAGATCTTGACCCTCAGACCTCTTATGAACTGTGAGCAGGTCTTTTGGACCTCCTGTCCTCAGGACCTCTCCGTTGTTGTGTCTTTTGGACCTCCTGTCCTCAGGACCTCCTTGTGTTATTAGGACATCCTGTTCTCAAGACCTCCTTTTGGGCAGGACCTCCCTTTGAGGTCACGACCCCTGGTCTTTTGCAAAGACCTCCCTTGCGGTTGAGACCAAGCCCTTTGACTGATCTGTTCTCTTGAGTTTGATTGGCCCCACTTGTTAGCCTTGCTCACTTTTCCCAATTCATCCGCCTCAAAACTCTGTGCGCATTTAATGGCTGTTGTATCACATTAAATGCAATCACATCTGAGGTACTTTGTTTTATTCTTTTGATGGCATACACTGTCCTAACCTTGTCCTGTCTACCACCGATCTTTGACACGTTTGCACAAGCCCCTCATTGTTTCTTCACCAGCTCCGGCTATAAATAGCATGGGCATACCTCCCTTTGTCACCTTTTTGCTCATTTCTAACTTCCTCACTCTCGCCTAGTTTTCTCCGTGCTCAAGACCTCCCTAAGGAGCTCTCCGAGGCTGTGTTGTGCCTCTTGTTTTCTAGTTTTGGCTGAGTTTGTTTAAGCTCTTTTTAGCCTTCTTTTATTTCTTTGCTTGGAGCTGGTTTGTTTATTTGGTTCTTTGGCGAACGTGCAGATCCCGAGTTTGAGGAGGAGTACTTGGACCCAGCAGTTTCTACTGAAGGTTCACCACTGATCAACAAAGGCAAGTCACACTCTTGATCATATTACACCCATTATTTCACCCTATATATGTTCCATTTTAAGTGTTAATGCATGCTTACTTTACTAAGTTATTTCAATACATGTCTTTAAATTTATAGATATACCTAAATCCTTTGTATGGCCCCTGTTGACCTTGAACCGAACATATTGTCACCATAGGAAAACCTGGTTGCTACATTAGTGTGAACCGGGATCTTTGGAAAAACTTGATGCTTCATCATGCTTAGACCAAAAATATTTGTTTTGGGAAAATTTTACCATCGTTGGCCATCTATTATTTAAAAATGTTGTAAGCCATGACATTGGGTTGTCATAGAGTTTTGCCAAAAGGTTTATGAAAAGCAAATAAATGAAAAATTGTTTTGGACTGGGGCGAACTGGTTGCTTGGTTAGTACATGTCTATGCACGAGCTCAACTCAGGTAGAGTTGAGGCTCAGGGGTTCTGTGGAAGTCGCCCTAATCAATTGAGGACCGGTCTTTGAGCCGCAACTTGCTATGCCTATAATGGGCTTTGCCTAACCGTACAACCACATGTCTCCAGAATGGGGCGTGGGACCTGGCTAATTAATTTGTAAAGTTCTACCGCGGTTGTTCCACTTTGATGTGTGGGTGGTCTTTCATAACTTGTGTTTTCCCACTGGTGCAAGAGGGGGCCCTGAACCTGCGGATGGCTAGTCCAAAGGGGGCGAAACCTTAGCGAGGAGGGGCTGCGGTGGAACAATGCATTGTAAAGGGCTTGTCAGGAACTCTAGACCTCTTACCTTCAGTAGTGAGAGGTGGCATTGACTAATGCCAAACAAACTAGAGGAATCATATTATGTGGGTAAAGTGTACAACCTCTGCAGAGTGAAAACTATTCAAATAGCCGTGTCCATGGTCATGGACATGCTAGCAAAAGCCACTCAAAGTTAGATGTTGAATTTATTTTTTAAAAAGATTTTGTACAAGCTAGTTTTGGGATTTCTATCCCATGGGCTTTGGGCGGGGAGCCTTGTGATAGGAGAGTATCCTTCACCATCTTAATGATGAATGTTATCCAACTGAAAAATTGAATTTGGAAAATGATCTTTACTTATTGTTAACTGCCTTTGAACTTATTACTGGTATTTGGAAGAAAATTGGCTTTATGCAAAGACAACCTATATGCCTTCCTTTGAATATCCATGTATGTATGTCATTTTGTTACCCCCACGGGTGTGACTTGCGAGCACGATTGTTGTGCTCACTCTTGCTCAATATAATCTTTGGACAGGTGAAGACTTTAGCAGCGAAGAAGAGGACCAAACCGACTAGGTTGTGCCCTCCAGTCAGTTGCCTGTGGCGTGCTGATGGACTATTGCTCTTTTCATCTTGTGTATTTTATGTTCAGCCCAAGGCCGCTTTTGTAAGCAACTCTATTGATATTTTTGTTAATACAAGTATGCGTTTTGAATGTCACCACTTTTGCCACCGTGTGGGCTAGCGTATGATCCTTGGGACTAGCTCATTTACATAGAGGTCTTGGGGTCATCCCTAAGTCTCGCGACCTCCTTCGGGTTATGGTCATGAGCTTGGGGGTGGTCCTGAGCCCAACGACCGCTCCTGGACCTCTAGGAGGTCTTGAAAGATCTTCGGGTGGTCCTATTGGACCTCTCGGTGGTCTAGATGGACCTCCAGGAGAGATCCCGCGAGACCTCTTGGGAGGCCCTGAGGTTCCTCCGTGCGATCTGGACCTCTTTGGGGGTCCTGGGGACCTTCTGGGTGGACCTGACCTCTCAGTTGGCTTTTAAGGATCTCCCAGGTGACCCTGGGGAGTTTCTGGTCATCACATCCACCACTCAAACCTCACTGCCAGTCGCCTCAGTCACCTTTGACCACCCGTAAGCACACCCATGAGTTCACCTTAGCACCCTCTACACGCCAATACCACCCGCTGCCGACGAGACTCCGCCATTCGCCGAAAGCCATCGGAACCTGAGCGCCGCTGCCTCACCGTCGACCACATCAGCCGCCACCTCACCTCCGTGCGTGCGTGTCACCTACGTGGTGCGCACGTGTCCACTGAGTCAGCCGCCAGTCAGCGCCCGCATGTCCAGTCCACCAAACTCCAGATCCAAGGGCTCGGTGAACTTGGTTCACCGTGATCCGAGTCACTGTCATGTGGGTCCCACATTTTAGTTTTCCTGTTTATTTCTTTTAATTCCGAAAATCTCAGGGCTGACGTCATGCTGGCATCATTATCCGGTTTTTCCTTTAGAAAATAATTCAGAAAATCCAATAAATCCTAATTAGGGTATTTTCTTTAGATTTAAACTTCCAAAGCCCATATCTTCTTCATCCGAACTCCGATTGAGCCCATTCAAATTTCTAAATTCATCTAAATTCGAGATCTATTTATCTGAGATTTTTATTTAATTTTTGGAGTTTGTTTTCTCTCTGTTATTTATTTGTTTTGTTTGTTTGTTTCATGTGCGAGTAGGTGTTGATACTTCGGGGAACTTTGAAGAAGAAGGAGTGCCTCAAGATCAAGACCAGTACCTAGATATATTCAAAAACAAGTTATACCTTTGATCATGTTGAACCCAGTTTTCAAAAGTTATATTGATTCAAATTAATGCATTTACTTTAAGTATTTATTTAAATTCTTTTGGGTTTAGTTATTAATCCAATTTGTTATATCCACCTTGTCTATTGTTATGTCATAATCTTTTGTCACCCTAGATTGGTTCATTAATTAGTTGGTGTTATTGTAGCACCAACGTGGGTTGGTTAGATACGATTAGTCTGCTTAGCCATGCCACAAGTCATCATTTCATGTGAGTTGCAAATATAAATCTGACTAAGTGATTATATAACTATGTGATAAAACTGTGTATACTGCGTGCTATTACTCGTTGATGGCATGTGTTGCACTTAACCAACTGGGTGGTTAAGGATTTAGACTGAGGCAAGTGGTGGATACTGTGTAACATGGTGACTGTGTGAATGAGAGTGATAATATGTGTGGCATAGTTAGAATTTGGAAGTCTTGCCTTGGTCAATTAAGGACTTAACCTTGTGCGCCATTGAACTGACCCTTATTGTACGATCACATGCTTGATGGGATGGGCTTAACTTAGTAAGTTATGGATTCTTGACATTGACTACTCAGGTAGTAGGTTAGGCTGTGTGTATGGGTGGAGGTGTGGACTACCAGGTAGTACACATTTATGAGCGGTTCACTGTCTTTAGGTCCAACGGTGTGTGTTATGCCAAAGTACTGTGTTTGGATTGGTATGACGGTAAAGCACACTAGGAGTGTCAATATTTGAAATGAAGTTTTTGAAACGTTTTGTTATGATTAGTGCTAGCTACATTAGTTATATCGTGTGGGTAAAGTGTACAAACTCTGCAGAGTGTTAAATTAATCTATTCGAATAGCCGCGTTCATGGTCATGGACATGCTCGGCGATTTCACACGAGGGGTAGTTTTCATAAAAATATTTGGGAAGGGAGCTGTGTGATCTAAGTCATATGGCTGTGTGAATAACTTGTTTAGGCTTTGTGAAACCAATTGTTAAAATTATTAATGTTTATTTATTTTGAATTATGCTTTTAATCTATTATTCATATTCAATTGCAAATGTTGCATTTCAGCAAAATAACCACAGAAGCCATTCCTTTGGAATAAGCCATCATCTACAAATTGCATTATGTGGTATGACTTACGAGTATGGTTGTGTACTCATGATTGCTATAATCAATCAACAAAAGTGGAGGAGTCTTCGCCTGCTTTCGAGGAAGAGTTCTACGAAGGTACTGATCATTAGTTCTTGATCCCAGTCGATTGCCTGTGGTGAATTGATGGGATTCCGTTGGAGTTTAGTTTTGTTTCGTTGCTTATTTCTATATTGCTAGCCATGTGTTGCTTAATAAATGTAAACCCGATCATAAGGTCAAAATGGTTATTTGTTATTCAAATTAATCGTTTATGCTATTAATCGTTTTGTGTGGATTGATATTCATCTATGTTGACACTTTGTGCACTAGCGTGTTCCTGGACTAGTGAATTATACACAGAGAGTCCAGAATTGTATTTTTGGGTCCCAATAGAGGTGGTATAAGAGCTATACTGACTATAGGTCTTGACCTTAGTTAGATCGGCCGTCTTAGAATGTCCAAACTATTTTTTAAAGCAAAAAAATTAACTTGCAAGAATAATTGAACTGCTTAACTCCTCTCATGTCTTTCTCGACTCCACTATTGTTGGAATTTTTTCTCTCCCGCTGTTTTAATTTGGTTTTTACCCTCTTGTCTGTCTTGACAAATGTCTTGTCTTCAAAACTATGATGAGTGCAAGGGAGGACTTGCCGCAAAGCTCTGGAAGCTGTTGCAAGTTCTTGGAGGCTTCGACCGTCCGATGTACCGTGGAAGCAACTGGGTAGTGAACGGTCGAGACCATGGAGTGATCTGCCGTTTGACTATCTACGCCAGGAGGGACACCAAAGCAAGCCAACCCTTGAACATCTCAGCTCGAAGGATTGTCTGGACCGAAGCAATTCAAGAAGCTTAGTGCCTCGCCATCTTAAGGATCTGCAACATCTACGCCCGGGAGCTGCAAGACACTGTCTTTCGCTACCACCCCTGTGCCTCTGTAGTGGACCTTCCTGCGCGCTACCCGTCTACGGATGGAGAGGGCAATGCCATCGTGGTGCACCTTGCCCAATTCGCCGCTACTCAGGAGGAGTCACTGGAGTTGGCCGCCACAGAGCTGGAGTGCGTCCATGAGACCTTGCAGATGGCAGAGGAAAGGATCGTTGTGCTAGAAGAAGCCCTCTACAGTCAGCACGAGCATGAGAAAGATCAAGAAGAGGAAGACCCTGAAGAAGAAGAACCAAAAGAAGACCCAGAGGAAGACCCAGAAGAAGCTGAGGAGCCAGTAGAGGCCGTAGAGTCAAACAAAGGAGCCAGTATTACTGCACTAGAAAGCCTGCTCTTTGCACTATCCCGAGGCATCGAGGATCGGTTCTTGAGATGCCAAAGACACTTTTAGGTCTACATCAGGCGAGAGCACCGCCATGGTTGTGGAGGCTACCTCAGCGACTGAGTTCGCTAAGGTTTAAGTTTGGTCAAGCTTTGCCTTTTTAAGGTTAGGAGAGTCGCCCTTTAGGTGGTAGATTGTGTGTTTAGGTTCATCCTTATTTTCTTGTGTGTGAGTATGAGCTGCAAAGGCCCTTAGGCATTTGTTGCAGCCATGCTAAGACACTATTAATAAGAGTTTCAGTTGGTTTCTTGAAGCTGTGCTTGTTGGGTTTAACCTACCCCCTGATTAGTTCTTAACTTATCTTGTACTTGCTACCTTATCTAACCCATGGAGTTTTACCAGATGGTTCAGACTCGTCATGCTGCTGCAAGTGGTTCCGGCACCCCTATGTCAGAAGGCAATGAACATACCCCCGCAGGAGCAGTACCGCCGCAAAGCACCCCCAATCGACTTGCAGAATTTTGGAGCTTTCATGGCATTTCAGACCCAAATGATGTACACCATGATGAATCAAATTTAGAATATGAACAATCAGAACAGCCAAAACAATTACCACAATGGAGCCCTAGTCGCTCATGGTCACCATGGACCATCTAAGCTAGCCGAGTTCATGAGAACTCGTCCACCGACCTTTTCTGGATACGTCTCACCAGTTGAGGCTGATGATTGGCTTCGTGTCATAGAAAGGAAGCTGCTGATCACTCAATGCAGCGACCATGAGAAGATTCTGTACGCCACTCACCAGATGGAAGGCATAGCTGTCGAATAGTGGGAGAACTTCTGTGTAGCGCATGAGACGCCGCAAAACATTACTTGGGAAGATTTTTCCACAGCCTTCTGTCAGTACCATGTGCCGGAAGGAATAATTGATCTGATGAAGGATGAGTTCCGCATCCTCAAGCAGGGAAGTTTGTCAGTGACGGACTACCTCAACAAATTTTCTCAGCTAGCTCGCTATGCCGCAGAGGATGACGCTACTGATAAAGCTCGCCAGAGTTGCTTCCTAAAAGGATTGAACACTGGATTGCAAGTCAGTTTGATCGCTCACACCTTTCCAGATTTCCAAGGGTTGGTCAACAAGGCGTTGGTCTTAGAAGATAAGCGCAAAGAACCGGAAAACAACCGCAAATGCAGGATGGCTCAGCAAGGGAGTCACCAATCATAGCAGAAGGCAAG
This sequence comes from Phyllostachys edulis, assembly GCA_036346405.1. Taxonomy (NCBI): domain Eukaryota; kingdom Viridiplantae; phylum Streptophyta; class Magnoliopsida; order Poales; family Poaceae; genus Phyllostachys; species Phyllostachys edulis. The sequence goes on along the minus strand of CM070562.1, from coordinate 84,325,034 downwards.
AATAGCTGTAAAGACCAGACCTCCCCGAGAGGTCTCCCAGGACCACCGCAGTCACGGAGACCTAACCGGAGGTCTGAAATCCTCAGGAGCACAAGAGCTAGTCCCAAGGATCAGCGGCTAGCTCACACAGTAAACAAATGTGGTGACATCCATCAACACAACTTTATTAATAAACAACAGAGTTGATTACAAAAGCAACTTAAGAGCCGATAAGACAAAACACAGCGGAAGACAAGAGCAGTACACCACATGACTCGCCACAGGCAGTCGTCTGGAGGGCGCAGCCTAAACGACCTGGTTTTCTGGCTCCTCGAAGACGTCCTCTCCTGCTCAAAGATGAATCAAGAAAGAGTGAGCACAACAACCATGCTCGCAAGCCACACCCGTCAAGTAACAGAATGCAATGCATACAAGGATATCTCAAAGGACGGGCTTATAGAGTTGATTTGCATAAAGCCAAGTTTCTTTCCAAATACTTGTACTAAGTTCCAAAGCAGTTATACGATAAATAAAATTCATTTTCTAAATCTTATTTTTATAGTCGGATAACATTCATCAACAAGTGGTGAAGAATACCCTTCTATCACAAGGCTCCCTGCCCGAATTCCCATTGGATAGACATCCAAAACCATTTTAAAAGGTCTTTTCAAAACAAAACGAAAATCTAATTTGGAGTGGCTTTGCTAGCATGTCCATGACCGTAGACACGGCTATTCGAATAGTTTTACACTATACAGAGGTGTACAGCTTTACCCACAAGACACGACTTCTCTAGTTTGTTCGGCATCCGTCGATACCACTGCTCACTACCGTAGGTAAGCGGTCTAGAGCACGTGACAAGGCCTTTGCAATGCGCCATTCCACCACAGTCCCCCCTCGCTAAGGTTTCGCCCCCTTTGGATAGAGACCCGCCGGGTTCATAGCCCCCTCTTGCACCAGGTGGGAATGAATAAAAGTAGGTCGTCAAGACACCCACACAACCAGCTGGACAACCACAGTGGAACGTTGCAAATTAGTCAGCTAGGTCCCGTCCATACACATGGCATGTGGTTGCACGATGGGGCTAGCAAGATGCGGCTCAAAGACCGGTCCTTAATTGACTTGGGCGACATCCAATAGAACCCTGGGCCTCGATCATAGAAATGACTCGATCCCGTGCATGAACATGCACCCATCCGAACAACCAATTCGCCCAAGTCCAAACAAATTTTCCTTTTGCTTTGCTTTTCAAAAACATTTGCAAACTTCCACGACAACCCAATGTCATGGTTAAACATTTAGACAACATTGGTCTTTTGGCAGTAAAACTCCCAAATCAAGATTTTTTAGGTCTGAGCTTCGACTAAGCATAGAGTTTTGAAACATGCTAGTTCATACTAATGTACCAACTAGCTCTTTACTATAGTGACAAGGGGTGGTCGAATCAATAATCAAATTTGGATGTACAAAGGAATCAGGAATAACTATAAAGTTAAAATATGGATTTAAATTATTTGAATTCAAATAAGCATGCAATAATAGTTTAAAATAGAAATTAAATGATTTGAGATACTGGGATTCAATATGATCAAGGGTGTAACATGCCTTGCCCGAAAGCTTGAGGGTCTACTTCTTCAGAGTACTTGGGCTCTCCGGAGTCATCGAAATCTACACGAGAGAACGAAGCAAATCAAATAAAGACCAAATAAAATCCAAATGAACTCCAAAACAAACTAAACTAGAACCAACAGCAAGGTACCGAATTAGATGAATTAGGAACGGGCTCTCAGGAGGAGGCTCAACTAGTTGGGATGAGGTCCAACTGGTGGGGAGGAGGTTGAGGGAGGTCCTGAGGAGGTCAGGGGAGGTACTGAGGAGATCCTGAGAAGGAGGTCCTGAGGAGATCCTGAGGAGGAGGTCCTGAGGTGGTCCTGAGGATATCCTGAGGAGCAGGTCTTGAGGAGTTCCTGAGAAGGTCCCGAGGAGATCCTGAGGAGCAGGTCCAGAGGAGGTCAAAGGAGGAGGTCCTATGAAGGGTACACCTACTCAACGTGGTCGTACGAAGAAAACACAAAGATACGACTATGCAACGTAGTCGTAAGAAGAGATACGACTACACAATGTAGTTGTAAGAATAAGGAAAGAGAACAGGGCACAGAGAAACTCACCGAGGCCTAGAGAGAGAGACTTAAGGAGGAGGGAGAGAGTCAAAGGATGACGGCGATGATCGAGAACAGCGCGGGCGCTCTAGTGAACTTCTTCGGCAGCGAGGTATTTTAAGACGACACAGGCTCTAGCGGACTCCTTGGTGACAAAACTTGAAGGACGGAGGAACTGGGCGAGAGCAAGGAAATTGGGTGCAGAAAAGGTGACGAAAGAGGGCTGCTCAGGTTTTTATAGCCAGGGAAGCTAGAGAGAGTCACTGAAAGACTCGGAGGTACACACGCGGTCAAAGGTAGGTAAAGGAGGAGATGGGGGCAGGTAGGGGAGGATATAGGAGAGGGAACAGGGTAATGCTGAAGCAGCAGTATTTAATGCAACACAACAACATTTAATGCGCGAGGACTATTGCGTTAGTAGTGACGCAATGGGAGGAAGAAGAAGGTGAGCAGGGCTGACAGGTGGGGCTAGTCAAAACTCAGGAGGGTAGTCCATCCAAAGGAGAGGTCACGACCAAAGGAGAGGTCGTGACCCAACTCCAAGACCACCCGGAGGTCTTCAGGACCACCCAGAGGTCTCCAAGACCACCCGGTGGTCTCCAGGACCACCCGGAGGTCGTCAAGACCACCCGGAGGTCTTGGGTGAGAGGAGGTCCAAGCGGAAGGAGCTCGGGTGAGGAGAGGTCCAAGCGGAAGGAGGTGCAGGCTGGGGAGAGGTCCAAGCGGAAGGAGGTCTAAGAAGAAAGAGCCGGGCCAGGGAACACGGAGCGAACAGAGAAAGGGAAATCAACACGAGAGAACTCCAACAAACTTATAATAAACCAAACTTTTTGGATTAGTTGAAGTTTGATTTAGTCATTTTAAACACTTTTAGATTCCAAAATCTCAAGTTAAGCTTTAGAACTTCAACAAAACCAAATGGTTCTTTTTATTTTGAAAATTTTCAAAAAGGCACTGAAAATTGGGATGTTACAAACCAAACCCCTTATAGGAATCTCGACCCTGAGATTCGGAGAGGCTAGAGAGAAGAGCTGGGCAACAAAGGGGCTTCAACTGGAATTGGCGGTTGACAGCTGGACTCACTGTCTGCTGCCTCTTCAGACATTTATTAGCGTAATGTCCTATCTCTCGGCAGTGAAAGCACGTGATCCCTGCGGCATGAGATGGGTTCTTCCGGGACTGGCCTCGAATAGGTGATTTGGGGGTGCAGGAGCTGGCCGGTTGGTTCATGTTTGTTTCTTGAGGCATTGGCAGGCCTAAACTTATGATTTATGCAACGGTGACATGTATCTTCTATGGTTTTTACCACCTGCTTCTGGTGTTATTGTTGCGATCATAGTAGCTTCTGGAATGCTGACATAGGTGAGTGCTAAGCGTCTTTTTGGGCATCGAAATTGGCGTAATGCCACATATCCCGACAATGGAAACATTGTATCCCTACCCTTGATGTTTTGTTCTGCTGAGATTGGCTACCGTTGTTGTCGGGGGATATCTGTGTTGGTGGAAGTGGTGTTGATTCTGGAGTCATGAGTGCGGTCGTCGTTGGTACATGATTGGGTTGAGATTGAGTCACACGAGTCTTGAAGTTTTTTGCAACATTCTGCTCTTGATCTACTAACTTCCTTTTGTGAAGATTGTCCATCTTGTGCTTGACTTGGCCGGATTTCTGTTTATCTGATTCTTGAGCTTCTTCTGTACTAACTTGGTTCACTTGGCTTCTTATGATGGGCCGAGACTTCCTTGCAGCTTGATATGTGGTTTAGGATTCCTCCGTTCCGTCCTCCAGTGCTGAGGTTGCATGTGCCAAGAATACTTGCAAGGGGCATTGTTTGACAAAGTGTCATTCCTTGCCACAGTAGTTGCAGACTTGGTACTGGATTACCTTTCTCCTGGAACACTTGAGGAAACGGTGTCCGATGCGATTGCAGCTAGCATATTGTACATCTTGATTTGGCTTTCCCTTCTGAGGGCGTCCGTAAGCGATGTGTCCTTGCTCACCACATTTGTAACAAATAATATACTTCCATGGGTGGCTGATTTTAGGAAGAAAGTGGCTTACGCCATCACTATGAGAGGCTTCTGTTGATTTAACCTTTGGTAACTCATCGCAGGAACGCTCTTCATGTGTTGCTGGGGCAGTGGCTAAGGAAGCATTGTTGGCATTCATTTGTTGTATTATTTGTTGCATTAGTTGAGTTTGGGTGACGAAAAATTGATTCAAATTCTAGAGTGTTACTTCTGTCAGTCGTTGGTTTCCTTCGGTACTGACATTCTCAAGGACATTGCGATTGGCATTGATTCTATCTTTAGAGCAACGAGTGTTCACCATCTGCCGGTTACTCCAGAGGGTTAGGGAAGGAGACCAAGGGTACGGAAGAAACAAAGAAGATCAAAAGGGGATAGAGCAAAACAACACTCCCAGCAAAGAACCTACTCAAAAGCTTGCATGAAGCACCTAACAACTTTACAATGTTTTATCGATCGATACTCTCAATCTGGCGAAGCGACCCAATACACAGAATGAGTCTTAGCAACTAAGCTATATGGTTGGGCTGACGAAACGATCTTCGATAAATTCTGCATGTTGTCCTTGAAGGATAGAGACAACGATACTTCCTTTCTTTCATTCGGCTCTCTTCATATACAACTTGTCTTCTGGCATCCCGAGGTATTTCTTTCATTGCGGCACGAAGGAGAAAAGTTGTGCACCTTTGACAGATGCGGTGGTAGTTTCAATTTGGTAACTGATGCCAAACTCCTGGTCGACAACCATGCATTGGGGTGCCAGCTAAAAGCCATGAATCTGTCTTCCCATTTTGCTGGATCCAATTCTTATTATTATTGAAATCCACCAATCCACATATCTTAAGGTCACCCAATTAAAATCCAATCATTCAATCAATCTCACATTCTATTGATAAGACAACATAATTCACAATTCTTTCTTGGGCATAAGCTTAAATAATCCAACAAATTCACCACTTTGATTGCATAATTTCTTCTCTGCACGAATCCATAAAAATCGAGTAGCAATAATCACAACTTTTCATTCCAATAAACTCTAAGATCACGCTAAATTCACTAAATCCACGACATGATTCACTTACCTTTCTCAAGCCTATTTATCAATTGTGATCCTCCATAATCCAATATCTTCATTATAGAACCTTCCAAAAGACTTCTCGTAATCCACAAATTCAAATTTAATCCGCCAAATTATTTTATCACCCTCTATCCAGCAAGTATTTTGACCAACTCCAATACCAGTAAGGTATCCCTCGATCCTATATTCCAATAACCAACAATTGTAGGTTTGCATACTCCAATATCCAATAATTATACAATTTTATAATCTGATCAAAACATATCTCCATAATTCGGCCAAGATTTCTTTTTAATCCAACTTGTCTACCAAAATTAATATCATGAATCGATATAAAAATCCAATTCTTTTTCGCCTTTCGCTCTCTACCTTTTTCTGCACACATATCTCAATTCCAAGTTTCCAACCAACATTACAATCAACTTAAGATTCGAGGAAAACCCAATTTACCCTAATAATCAAATCAGTACTTTATATTCCTATATCCTTCATGATCAATCAAAACTTTTCTCCACGATCATCTTTTGCTTGCATAATCTATATAATCCACCGAACTGCTCTTCTTTAATCCATTTATAATTAAGACATATCCATCCACATACTCTAGTATTCACAAGAACTTCTTATCATCATCAGCGAATCTTAAAATCTTTAATCCCCAAAATCAGTCTTATCCATGGTTCTCCAAAGCTAACTAGCTTGGCATCTAAACGCACTGGTTATTTCCACAAGAGTGGCTCCCAAGAGACTTGCGTGTTGCGGGTCTGAACCATCTGCACAAATCTTCCCAGGGCATCCAGCGCTTGATCACGAAGAGCTCGGTCCTATAGAGATTACTAAGGTAAGGAGGTCAATTTGAGTTCAAAAACAAGGTTTTAGAAGAGATAAGAAGCCAAGACCTGAGAATGAGACAAGAAAAGAATAGAATGAGGTAAGAAAAGACGGGGTTAAGATCATAGAAGAATAGAGTAAGATGAGAGAAGAATAACTACTCAAGTAAATCGGTTGGTTTGTTGTTAGAAAATAAATTTTGAGACTTTTGACTAAAATGACCATGCTAACTAAGGTTACGCCCAACAGTTGATATAGCTTTGATACCACTTTGTAAGGACCGGACCTCCCCGAGAGGTCTCCCAGGACCACCGGGTGGTCCTAGAGACCGGAACCGAGAGGTCCCGAAATCCTCTGTGCAAACCGAGCTAGTCCCAAGAATCAGCGGCTAGCTCACACAGTAAACAAATGTGGTAACATCCATCAACACAACTTTATTAATAAACAATAGAGTTGATTACAAAAGCGGCTTAAGAGCCGACAAGACAAAACACAACGGAAGACAAAAGCGGTACACCACACGACTCGCCACAGGCAGTCATCTAGAGGGCGCAGCCTAGACGACCTAGTCCTCTGGCTCCTCGAAGACGTCCTCTTCTGCTCAAAGATGAATAAAGCAAGAGTGAGCACAACAACTATGCTCGCAAGCCACACTCGTCAAGTAACAGAATACGATGCATACAAGGATATCTCAAAGGAAGGGCTTATAGAGTTGATTTGCATAAAGCCAAGCTTCTTTCTAAATACTTGTACTAAGTTCCAAAGCAGTTATATGATAACTAAAATTCATTTTCCAAATCTCAGTTTTATAGTCGGATAACATTCATCAACAAGTGGTGAAGGATACCCTTCTATCACAAGGCTCCCTAACCGAATTCCAATTGGATAGACATCCAAAACCATTTCAAAAGGTCTTTTGAAAACAAAACCAAAATCTAACTTGGAGTGGCTTTGCTAGCATGTCCATGACCATGGACACGGCTATTCGAATAGTTTTACACTCTGCAGAGTATGTTGCTGCTGCTGCTAGTTGCTCTCAAGTCCTTTGGATTTCTTCTACTCTTAGAGATTTTGGTTTAGAATTGGGTACTGTTCCACTTTATTGTGACAACACTAGTGCTATTCACATTGCTAAAAATTCAATTGCAACATTCTAGAACCAAACACATTGATATCGATTTCACTTTCTCGAGATCATGTTGAAAAAGGTGATATTGTTCTCCACTTTGTTGAGGCGATTTTCGAGTTCTTGATATTTTCACTAAGCCGCTAGATACTTCTCGTTTTGTTCGTTTGCGAGTGAAGCGGGTGTTGTTCATCCTATGGGCTTATTTTGAGGGAGCTATTTTGTCAAAATTTGAAGCTTTAATTATTCATTAAGTCCCACCATTGAAATCAAAAGAGTAGTAGAGCTTCCTTTATCATATTTATTCATGTGCTATGTAGCCTTGATCTTGGTAGGTTTAATAAACTTGCTACATAAAGAACTAAAGCTTGACATGGTTGAAATCTTTGACTAGCTTGATTATTGGTATCACTTTGTGTTGGTTATTGAAAAGGATAAGCTTGTTTGTGAGTCTTATTTTAAGTCTTGGATTTGAAGCAACAATGTCTCTCATTTCAATCCTCTGTTGCTCACTCAATTTGGCTTATCATAAAAGATAAAGGGTTGAGCAAAAGAATATGAAAAGATGTGTGCTTCAAGTATGCCAAACATAGCTGTGTATCAAAACAAAAAAAAGGTACATAACAAGACTCACATAAAAGGCGTGTGCTTCAAGCATGCCATGCACAGTTTGTGTCTTTGCAATAAAAAATGTACAAAAAGTGCTTAAATCAAAAGAAGTATGCTTCAAGCATGCCACCTTGGAAAAGAAGTATGCTACAAGCATGCCACATGCAAATAAAAATTGAAAGTAAAGCAAGAGGATGTTTCATGAGGCCGTAGCTCATCCAGTTTAAAGTTTGTCTCCTTTGTTTTGCTTTCACCTTTTGGTGACTTCTCTTTGTGGTCTTATAATCTTTTTAGTCATTGTGTGATATGCTTGTCATGAATCTAAATTGATTTATCATTCTGAAATACTTGTCTAGATATTGCTCTATGGTATATGCATTTATATGATCTTGATTAGCTCTACTCACCAAATTGGCTTGGTCAATCCATTAAATAGATTTTCATAAAGCTTACGGACTTTTACTCTTCTGCTCCTTCTCTTTACGCTTTTGATGATCACATTGCCAAAGGGAGAAAACCGAGAAAAATCTACAAAAAATTGATTTTCTAGTGTTAAAGGAAGTCTTTCAGCTGTAGCTCACTTTGCTTGGCAGTTTTGACTCTTTGTCACTTCCTTTCACTCACTCATCTTTGTTTATTGAAAGTATTGTCAATGTAGTCATCAAGGGGGAGATTGTAAGACCAAGAGGTTTTTGGTCATGATATTTGATGATGAACACATTGACAATAAGCTAGACTTAGTCTCAGTTCTTAATGATGAATACATTGTCTCTGGAACTTGTTTGTGCTCTTCAACTGTCTTGCATTTGAGTTATGTCAGTTTCTGCTGAAAATCAGTTCTTGTCAGGATTATCGGTAGTACCGGCTTTGTACATGCGGAACTACCGAAGTGCGATATGATCATGGTGTCTGCAGATAGTACCGCAGGTCTTGTTAGATCCTGATCTGGAGCGTCCACATGGCAAAAAGGGTTTTGTTCTGAAGTTTTTGAGCTTTTTCGTGTTTGCGGTAATACCGGCGTTGTTTTCACGGAACTACCACTTTGCAGTAGTACCGCGAGTAGTTTACGGTAGTACCGCAAGTCATTTTCTCTAGTGCGTTTTGCTAGGTTCGTTAGATCTTGATCTAATGGCTGATTTTGAGATGAACGTTCGGACCATCTGAACTTCTCAAGGAATGTGAGCCTTTGATCTGAAATCTAACAGCTGTTATTGATGTAACGTTCGGACCGTCCGAGATGAAAGCATTGTGAGCCGTTGATTTGAGATCTGACGAATGAAATCATCTCGAACTTGCTACAGTACTCTTAAGATCTGACGGCTGTGAAGCACGGTCCGATCGGCCCATGAATCTGGAGCGTCCACGTGTCAAAGGGTGTTGTTCTGAGGTCTTTGCGTATGTTTGTGGAGCGATAGTACCGTGGGTTTGCCAGTGGCAGTACCGTACTTGGTTTTTCAGAAAGAGAACTTCGGCGAGTCTTTATTAAGTCAAATTCGGTTGTTCCGGGGCTGAGGAACGGAATGACCGCAGGACGGTAATACCGCAGGTTGGTTGGTGGTAGTACCGCAAGACGGTAATACCGCAAGGGCGCGGTATGGATTTTCCAGAAGCGATGTTTTTGGAAGTTTTGGAAGATCTTGAGATTTCTCGATGAGCGGTAGTTCCGCAGTGTTTTGAGCGATGCGACCGCGTGTCGGTAATCTGGGATGCATAATGACGGTAGTACCGATTGTACTCTGGAAAGTTGTCGCTTTGGAGAATTGACTGTGGATTTGTTGATTTTATAAGCTTTATTTTGTTGCATGATGCATGATAGTGTTTATGGGTGTGAGTGAGCTATTGGATGGTCAAGTTGGAGAACTTGTGCCAAAAATTGGTTTCCTTGATCTGTGCATGTGCAGGTTAGGTGTTGAGGACGAATCACGGTCGATGACGGGATTGACTCGGACTAGGATGGGGAATCTGAGGTCTTGGAAGTCGTGGATGTCAAGAAGTGGTTTCGATCGCCTTTGGGCGCGTGGAGATCAAGGGGTTCATCTTTGGAAGCTATGGGATGGAGTCTTGGAGGCTTATGGCATGGAGTTTTGGAAAACAGGTTTTGGAAGGAGTTCCAAAACTGGTTGTTTTGAGATAGAGTCCGTATTGGTGTCATGTTGGGCGTGAATAGGACTCTAGCCTATAAGAAGAGGCAGAGGGTGCACTTTGTGGGTGTCTGATTTTAGGGTTTTTGACGATAGCTTGTTCTGTTTGTTTTGCTATGGTTTAGAGGTCCTTTGTTTTGGGGCTTTGAGGGTGATTCTTTGAAAGCCTTGTAGACACAAATCAAGAGTGATATATAAAGTTCAGATTCGTTCAACTTTGGTTCTCGATTTGTTGATCTTCTTTGTCTTTGAGGTGATACTTCTTTGTGAAGTTTTTTCAAGTCATCCAAAGATGTTGCTGGAGTTCTTGATAACAAAAAGAAGTTGGAATTAGGGGGTCTATTCGCTGCAATCATTCAACCCCCCCTTCTTATTGCCATTACGATCCTACAATTGGTATCAGAGCAAGGTTGCAATGGCATCAGATCGAGATCGATTCTCAGGTAGGCCACCGTATTTCGATGGATCTGACTACATCTATTGGAAGACAAGAATGGAGGTTTTTCTGCAAGCTCAAGGTAATGTCATCTGGCAGAAAGTTGAAAATCCTTATGAAGTGCCTGCTGTGATTACTAACAACAATACTGCTGATGTTGAAGCAAATGCTAAGGCTAGAAATATTTTGTTGCAAGGTTTAAGTAGGAACGAGTTTGTTAGAATTGCTAATATAAAATCTGCTAACAAAATTTGGACAACTCTTGCTGATTATCATGAAGGTTCAAAATCTGTTAAAGGTGTTCGTCAAAATCAATTCAAAAAGGAATATTCTAAGTTTGAGATGAAACCGGGAGAATCTGTAGATGCACTTTTTGATCGCTTCAATAAAATCATTAGTGATTTGCAATCTGTTGATGTGATTTATTCCGATTCTGACAATGCTAGACAGATTTTGAATGCTTTGGATATGTCTATTTGGGAGGTCCTAGTCACTACAATCAATCACTCTGTTAATATGGAAACACTCACATTAAATGATCTTTATTCCAAGATGAAAACACATGAGATTGATATTTTGGCGGAATAAACAAGTCAAATTCTTTGGGTTTAGTGACTAACCAAATCGACAGTTTATCAAGTTCTTCTAGTTTCTCTTTATGCCTTTGAGTTCAATTTCAGATGAACAATTGGAGGAGATCCCGAAGAACAACTTGTCCTCTTCTCAAATAGGGTGACTAAAGCAATTAACAATGTCGGATCAAGGAGAAGAGGAGAACCAATTAGATGCTTTGAATGTGGTGAGCCAAACCACATTAAGGTGAACTGTCCCCAAACCGAGAGGTAAAGAAGCTAAGGATGACAAAGCACCATTTCGGCGTTCAAAATTCAAATTTGATTCAAGCAAGAAACAAAATTATCGAAGAAATCACAACAAGGTGCTTTCGGCTCTTGAGGAGATTGGGTTAAGTGATGTTGATTCGATAAATGATAATGAGGATGATCACAAGAAGGCAAAAGAGGTTGATTTCACGAGGATGTGCTTTTATGGCAAGTAGTGAAGAAATTAATGATAATGATGATCTCTACAAAGACCACGATGAGGTAAAGCCCTCTTATCTTGATTTATCGCGTGTTGTCTTTGAAATTAACAAATGAGCTTAGAAAATACAAAAAGAAAGTGAAGAAACATGATCTTGTTGTTGATAGCTTGAATTCGAAATTGATAGACTTAAAGTCTGCTATTCCCGATGATGAATCATGTGAATCATGTCAAGTATTGCATTCGAATTGAAAGTTGCTAGATCATTACATGCTGAATTTGAAAAACTGAAACTTGCTCATGATTCATGTGATGATAAACTGATACTTGCACATGCTGAAATTAAAAAACTGAAGTCTAGTTCAATTTGTTTAGAAACAAGTACTGTGAATGCTTAAAATAAGACTTGTTCAAATTGTGAACTGCTAGAAGCTAGATTAAAGTCATCTCAGGATTCTATACAACAAATGCTTTACCATGAGACACTTTCTTGCACAAATTGTCCTAAACTCACAACTGAAATTGATGCTTTGACTAGACAATTAAGTGAGTTTGCTGAAAAAGAATAGATGGCTCAGTCTGTTGCTTCTAAGAAAATCTTGAATGGTTTTGTTAAGTGCACAACCTGTCCTAAATTGACTAAAGAAAATGAGTACCTTAAAGACACTTTGGAGAGGTTTATTTTTGGCAAGAAAAATCTGAACATGATTCTAGACAGATCAAAACTGAGTACTAAAAGTCAAGGTCTAGGATTTAATTCTGCTGAGCATGCCAAGAATCATCCTCCCAAAATTCTTAAGCTTCTAGAACCTGGAAAATTCAAAATTGAATCTGAACCTAAACATGTTGTGTTTAAATCTGCTGGTTTTGCAAAGGACCATTCTCTCAAAGTGAGTATTGTAAAAAGAAAAACTACAATCTCTCATGTAGATAAATATCAATGTACTCACTGTGGAAAAGAAGGACACTTGGTTCAGTTCTGTTTTCAAAAAGCTAAGAAAGAAAAGAGAGATAGGCTAAGAAAAGCTTTTCAAGCTCCTTTTGTTTCCACTAAACAAACTGCTGTAGGTTTAGGAGTTTTTGTACAATCGACCAACAATATACTCAAAAGCAAATGATTTTGTTGCTCCTACTCGACGTGTGTCACAAGATTGGGTTCCTAAATCATGCCTTACTAACCCCAGTACTGTGAGACCGATAATTTCTTCAATGTAGGTACGGCAGTTGAGGAAGGGGAACATTTGGCTAGTTGATTCAGGATGTTCAAGACACATGACAAGTGATTCAAAATGGTTCTCCTCCCTCACTAAGGCATCCAATGATGAATTGATTACTTTTGGGGATGCTTCAACTGGAATTGTGATGGCAAAAGGTACTGTGCGCGTAAATGACAAGTTCATTCTCAAAGATGTTGCCTTGGTAAGTAAATTGAAGTACAATCGCTTCGCTTCTCAACCGATTGAAGAAAATCTTGAGGTAAGCTTTAAGAAACATGCTTGCGGGGTTTTAGATGCCTTTGGAGATCTTGTCTTTAATATCACTTTCGGTTAGGGAGAGTTTTTAAAGTGATTTCAATCATTCCTTTTCACCTAATGTTAGAGTTTGGTAGCCGATTTTAAAGATCATTCTTTTGGCATCGTGAGACTAGGACATATTGGTTTTGATCATCTTGTTGAATTAGTGGGCCCGATCTCATTAGGGGACCGCCAAATTGAAAAGTGAGAAAGATTTGGTTTGTTCTCCTGTCGACATGGTAAGATGGTTCTTTGCTCCACATTTTCCTATTTACGTAATCATCACAGATGGCCGGGACAATTGTTGCATATGGACACGGTAGGTCCCTCAAGAGTTCAATATGTTGGTGGTAAGTGGTATATTCTTGTGATTGTTGATGATTACTCTAGGTACTTTTGGGTGTATTTTATGGTGTCTAAGGATGAAGCTTTTGGTTATTTCAAAGATCTATTTCTCGATTGAATAATGAATTAAATGGTCTTTGTGAAAGTAATAAGAAGTGATAATGGTCTTGAGTTTAAGAATTCCTTATTTGCTTCTTTTTGCTCTGAACAAAGTTTGGAACATCAATTTTCCTCTCCTCGTGTTCCTCAACAGAATGGTGTAGTTGAGAGGAAAAATAGAACATTGGTTGAGATGGCAAGGACCATGCTTGATGAACATGCCACTCCTAGGAAGTATTGGGCAGAGGCAATCTCAACTGCCTTAAAAATATTTTCACCCAGTCTGACATGAACATGAGACGTAGAAGATGGTTAGACTTAATAAAGGATTATAATATTGGAATCCACTACCATCCTAGTAAGGCCAATGTCATTGCAGATGCTTTAAGTCGTAAGAGCTACTGCAATGTTTGGAAGTGAAAGAGATTTGTTCAGAACTTCAAGAGGAATTATAGAAGCTAAAGCTAGAAGTTGTATCCGAAGGATTTATGGCCAGTTTAGAAGTACAGTCTACTTTGGAGAAATAGATTCGTGAAGCTCAACCAAAGGATTATGTGTTTTCAGACATCAAGAAGAAGATGGCAGAAGGAAAATTCAAAGACTTCACCAAAGATGATCAAGATATATTGTGGATCAATGGACGTATCTGTATGCCAGATGTTGATGGTTTGAGACAGCTAATTTTGAAGGAAGCCCATGACTCAAAGTATTTGATTCACCCTGGTAGTACTAAGATGTATCAGGATGTTAAAAATAAGTTTTGGTGGCCAAATTTAATGCGAGAAGTCGTGGTGTTTGTTGCCATGTGCGACGTGTGTTAGAAAGTAAAAGCAGAACATCAGAGACCAGCAGGACTGTTGCAACCTCTGAAGATTCCGAAATGGAAATGGGAAGATATCGTAATAGAGTTCATTACCGGTTTACCCAGGACTCAATTAGGTTACGATTCGATTTGGGTAGTAGTTGATCGTTTGACTAAAGTTGCCCATTTCTTCCCGGTCAAAACCACTTACTCAGGATATCGCCTTGCAAAGTTATACATATCAAGAATTATCAGTTTGCATGGTGTACCTAAGAATATAGTGTCAGATCGAGGATCTCAGTTCACCTCTTGTTTCTAGCAAAGTTTGCATGAAGCTTTGGGTACTCACCTGAATTTTAGTACTACTTATCATCCTCAGGCAGATGGACAGACTGAAAGAGTTAACCAAATATTAGAAGATATATTGAGAGCATGTGCTCTAGTTAATACCACTAGTTGGGATAAAAGTTTGCTGTATGCAGAATTCTCGTATAACAACAGTTATCAAGCCAGTCTGCAAATGTCACCATTTGAAGCTTTATATGGTCGTGCCTGCAGAATCCCTTTGAATTGGGTAGAAACATCTGAACGTTTGGTATTCGGGCCAAATGTTATTCAAGTAGCAGAAGAACAAGTGGCTATGATCAAAGAAAGATTAAAAATAGCTCAATCGAGGCAGAAGAGTTATGTTGATAACCGTCGTCGTGACCTCAGCTTTGAACCAAAGGTTATTTTTATCTTTGGGTTACTCCACTTAGAGGTGTAAAAATGTTTCATGCCAAAGGAAAACTTGCCCCTAGGTATGTTGGTCTGTTCAAGATTTTGGATCGCCATGGAGAAGTAGCTTATCACTTGGAGCTACCGCAGTCGTTAGCAGGGGTACATGATGTCTTTCATGTCTCTCAATTGAAGAAGTGTCTTCGTGTGCCAGAAAAACAAGCCTGTTGGATTCAATCGAGTTGAAAGAAGATCTCACTTACAAAGAGCAGCCAGTCAAGATTATGGATGTCGCAGACCGTCGCACCAGGAGCAAGACTGTTTGTTTTTCTAAAGTTCAGTGGAGCAATCACTCAGAAGGAGGAGCAACGTGGGAGTGTGAATAAGAGCTGAAAGCCGAGTTTCCTAGCCATTTCTCTAGCTAGCCTGAATGTCGGGGTCGAGATTCCTTTAAGGGGGGAGGTTTGTAACATCCCAATTTTCTGAGCTTTAAATACCCTTTTGATTAGTTAGTAGTTGAAAATTCACCCTTTGGATTTTATTTGAATTTAATTCAAAAGTTTAACTTGGACTTTTAGTACCCCAAAAACATTAATGTGAATAATCCCAACATCAACTATTATCAAAACTATTTTATTTGGATTCTACGTGCTTTGATATATTTTCTAGATTTTTCTAGAATTTTTCCAAGTTCATTTGCTATTTTCTAATTGCCATTGGGATTTGTCTGCTATTTATAAAAAGAAAAAGCAAATAAAATCTCAGATAATGCTTTGGGCCGAAACCCAACCCTATTCCAACTTGGCCTGATCCTGTGCGGCCCAGTTCATCCACACGCGCGCTCCGCCTCCGACTAACATGTGGGCCCCGCATGTCCGCGTCCCCTCTCACCTCCACCTGTGCAGCGGCACCTGGCCCCACCAGTCAGTCTTACCCGCGTCGTTTGCCGTGCGAACTCGCACGAGTCTTAGTCACTAACGTGTGGACCCCACCTAGGGTTACTGTTCTTCGTCTCCAAGTCGTCCTCGAATCGGACTCCATTGCCGCTAGCCGATTTGGGCGTCTGTGCCCTTCACTATCTGAACCGGCCGCGTATAAAAGGGGAGGGAGCCCTTGGCATCCGTGCCTCAACCCTAGTTGCCTCAGCGCCAGAGCCGAACCCTAGCCACTGAGAGAGCTCGAAGAAGGATTTGCGCCACCGCCAGCTCCGACGACCGATTTCGCCGCAACCGAAGTCGCCCTAACCTCAATGTCTGCACCTTCGGCATCGCAAGAGCAAGGTCTACCTCATGGTCGCCTCCGTTCCGCTAGAGCATCACCGGAGAGCCGATCCCGACGAGCCCGTGTCTCCTCCGCCGCTCAAACCTCGCTGTCAGTCGCCTCAGTCACCTTTGACCACCCGTAAGCACACCTGCGAGTTCACATTTGCACCCTCTACACGCCGGTACCACCCGCCGCCGACGAGACGCCGCCGTTCGCTGGAAGCCATCAGAACCGAGCGCCGCTGCCTCACCATCGTCCACATTAGCCGCCACCTCACCTCTGTGCTTGCGTGTCGCCTACGTGGTGCGCACATGTCCGCTGAGTCGGTCGCCAGTCAGCACTCGCGTGTCTAGTCCACCAAACTCCAAATCCAAGGGCTTGGTGAACTGAGTTCACCATGAGCCGAGTCACTGTCATGTGGGTCCCACATGTCAGTTTTCCTGTTTATTTCTTTTAATTCCAAAAATCTCAGGCTGACATCATGTTGGCGTCATTATCCGGTTTTTCCTTAGAAAATAATTCGAAAAATCCAATAAATCCTAATTAGGGTATTTTCTTTAGATTTAAACTTCCAAAGTCCATATCTTCTTCATCTGAACTCCGATTGAGCCCATTCAAATTTATAAATTTATGTAAATTTGAGATTTTTATTTAATATTGGAGTTTGTTTTCTCTGTATTATTTATTTGTTTTGTTTTGTTTGTTTTGTTTGAGACTAGACGTTGATACTTCGAGGAACTTTGAAGAAGAAGGAGTGCCTCAAGATCAAGACCAGTACCTAGATCTATTGTAAGGCAAGTTACACCTTTGATAATGTTGAGCCCAGTTTTCAAAAGTTATATTGATTCAAATTAATGCGTTTACTTTAAGTATTTATTTAAATGCTGTTGGGTTTAGTTATTAATCCAATTTGTTATATCCACCTTGTCTATTGTTATGTCATAATCTTTTGTCACCCTAGATTGGTTCATTAATTAGTTGGTATTATCGTAGCACCAACGTGGGTTGGTTAGATACGATTATCTGCTTAACAATGCCACGAGTCATCATTTCATGTGAGTTGCAAATATAAATCTGACTAGTGATTATGGAACTGTGTGATAAAACTATGTGTACTATATGCTATTACTCATTGATGGCATGTGTTGCACTTAACCAACTAGGTGGTTAAGGATTTAGACTGAGGCAAGTGGTGGATACTGTGTGACGTGGTGACTGTGTGAATGGGAGTGATAATCTGTGTGGCATAGTTAGAATTTGGAAGTCTTGCCTTGGTCAATTAAGGTGTGCCATTGGACTGAGCCTTACTATACGACCACATGCCTGATGTTGCAGGCCTAACTTAGTAAGTTATGGATTCTTGACATTGACTACTTAGGTAGTAGGTTAGGCTGTGTATATGGGTGGAGGTGTGGACTACCAGGTAGTACACATTTATGAGCGGTTCACCGTCTTCAGGTCCAACGATGTGTGTTATGCCAAAGCACTGTGTTTGGATTGGTATGATGGTAAAGCACACTGGGAGTGTCAATATTTGAGATGAAGTTTCTGAAACGTTTTGTTATGATTAGTGCTAGCTACAATAGTTATATCGTGTGGGTAAAGTGTACAAACTTTGCAGAGTGTTAAATTAATCTATTCGAATAGTCACGTCCGCGGTCATGGACATGCTTGGGGATTTCACACGAGGGGTAGTTTTCATAAAAACATTTGGGAAGGGAGCTGTGTGATCTAAGTCATATGGCTATGTGAATAACTTATTTTAGCTTTATGTTCTTTGTGAAACCAATTGTTAAAATTATTAATGTTTATTTGTTTTGAATTATGCTTTCAATCTATTATTCATATTCAATTGCAAATGTTGCATTTCAGCAAAATAACCACAAAAGCCATTCCTTTGGTATAATCCATCATCTAAAAATTGCATTCTGTGGTATGACTTGCAAGTACGGTTGTGTACTCATGCTTGCTATAATGAATCTATAGAAGTGGAGGAGACTTCGCCTGCTTTCGAGGAAGAGTTCTACGAAGGTGCTGATCGTTACACTAGTACAGACAGGGTCATCACAGACGGTTCGAAACCATCATCACAGACGGTTTTTGAACTGTCTGAATTTGTGTGTCGGTGATAACTGGCGGTTATCACAGACGATTTTTGAACCGTCTATGATAAGGCACAACACAGACGATTTTTTGTTGAAACCGTTTGTGAAGGGCTAGTATCACAGACAGTTTTCACCAAAAACTCTCTGTGATACGTAGGATATCACAGACGGTTCTATTTACAAACCGTCTGTGATTGGTTCTTTATACCTAACTAAATTCTTTATACGTATCACAGGCGGTTTATAAATAGAACCGTCTGTGATACTAGCCCTTCACAGACAGTTTCAACAAAAAACCGTCTGTGATAGTTCTTTATACCTAACTGAATTTTTTTGATTTTCGGCTAGCCTCAGGAATTGCTAGCCGTGCCCTCCGAAAATAAGTAGGCAGAAAAACAAATACATCACAGATGAATCAATTATTGACAACTCAAAGTGATCATTTACAACTCAAAATCAATTACAAAAGAATATGTTCAAGTATTCTCACTAGAGTTACAATTGAATTACGGCTACTCAAAGTGAATTACAATTGAATCAATTGTTTGAAGGTGGTTCAGAGGTGTCGACGGAGTGAAGCTCTCCATCGGCATTAACGATTTTCGTCTTGATGAAGCCGCAGAGCTTCCCTCGAACCTCCGAGATCTCTCTCACAACGAGTGCATCTAAATCTATGTTCAAGCCCTATCGCTAGCATGGACATATACAAGTGGTTCCCATAATTGACCATTTTGTCAAATTGCTCTAACCTATCAAAACTAGTATCGATATACATGGCTAAGCATCGACTATTTCATTTCATCTACAAATTCCACAATATACCAACAATGGATAGCAATACTATGGTGACAGTAGTGAGAATATCAATTAATCAAGGTAGGATCAATGAAATAATTGGGTATAACTACCAACCTTACCAACATAACGATTTTTGCCGAAATTACGCGCATGCATAATAGTTTTGCAACACAACACATCAGTGAAAATATGGGATCAATATGGTCAAAGGAGGGTGCGTGCCTTGCTTTTTGAACTCTTGGTCTTGCTCGGGATCGATCCCAGAGATTTTTCGAAATGTCGGTATCTAATTGGTAAAAGCCAAGTACCACAAATAAGAGTCAAATAAATTCAAACATATATAAAATTTCAAATATTTTTACATATTATGAAATTTCATGTTTTTATATAAAAAAAATAGAAAGAAGTTTCACTCAATTTGGAGTTCAAATGAAAAGGTTATTAGCATTTGAAGTTGGTTCGGCTAAGAAAATCCAGGAAAAGAAAATGGAAAACATTGTGCATGATTTCCTTTTTAATTTCCATCTTTTTCTTTCTAAATGAAAATTTGGATTTATTGCGTCATTGGGCTAACAAGTGGGGTCTGGTGCATGGTGAACCGAGTTTACGACGAGGCTACGAGCTAGTGGGTCCCGTGTGTTAGTACCCAAATTTAAAAACCAGTTTAAATTAAAATCTAATTAATTACTCTACTAGTCCCAGATGTCAACGACTCACTGATTTAACTACCGTCATTAGCACTAACTTAACCCATCTAGTGGGGTCTACCTGCCAAAGAGAGACAGGGGAGGTGATGGCGGCCATGGACGAGCTCATTGCCAAGCTCGCCGACGGCTGAGCAGCGATGGCACGGGCCTAGGAAGCTTCAAAATGGGATGACGGCACTACGGCGAAGCTAAATGTGGTGACGACAACGTTTGGTGACCACTAGAGCATCGACGACGACGTCAGCAAGTGGCGGGGTGGCTCGGGCTACGACGGCTTCTACAAATGAGAGGGTTCTCGCCTAGGGCTAGGCGCACTGGGTTCCGCAGGTGAACGTGATGCTAACCGACTTGGCATGGGAACCAATGTTCACCGGAGTCATGCCGGTGACATACAGCCGCGGAGACACCATGAACGGCTACAATGAAGTCTAGGAAAACTATGCTAAGTCCAAAATCTAACTAGTGCATTAGCACTAGGGGACTACCAGAGGCAGACCACTGTGGTCAGTGGCGATGAAGACGGTCGGAGGTGGTGCAGCGACAGTGAACAGGGGCGACGACGACGACTTCACGGTGGCAACGGGCAACGGTGAGAAAGAAGCTACGAGAAGATGTGTGTTAGCTTCCATGCAATGGCGCAGAGGCGTGCTCACCGACACTAAGGGATAAATCGTCGTTCCCAGCAAATCCAAGACCTCAAGCTTCAGGTTTTGGGGGGATGCTAGAAATGGCGAGCTGGGTGGGATGATATGCACAACTTGGTTAGAATAGGGAGGAGAAGAACGGGAGAGAGCACAATTTCTCACGGGACGGGACAAACAAAGACGACATGGCGCAGTGGCGTGCTCATCGGCTTGCTCTCTTTCTCCACCTGAACGGGACAAACAAGGATGACAAGGCGGCTTGATGCACTTGCAGTGACAGGATGGAGCAAGGTGGAGGCGATAGCTTTCCTGGCAAGGAGAAACGGTGGGCAGCACAGTAAAAACCCATGGGAGCACATGCAAGCTTGCCACGGTATGCACATGGTCGGGCGGGAGGTGGATGACGACTAGGCTGGGGGTGCACTAGAAAGTGCGCGTGGCTGAGGAGGGTGGAGGCAAGCGCGTCTCCGCGCTAGCGAGTGTGGCCACACAGGGGAAGGGAGAGGCGTGAGGTGGAATACAACCTCCAACAGGTGGTGCCTGGGCCCACCGGTCAGCGACAGCAATGGAAGCCAACGGAGAGAAGGTGCATTCGACGGAAAGATGCTTTCACACAAAGGAAACAGAATTCGGAGAGGAGGGAGGCGGCTTTGACCGATGATAGTGCACAAACCGTTGCTGGACCGAAAGCAATGATGGGATGCACGGAAGCTACTTTATGGCCCAGGAAGAATGTTGGATTTTAATTCTTTTCCTAATAAATTTTATTCAGGAAACACATTTTAATTGTTCAAACTAGCAAACCAACTCCAAAAAATATTATTTTTTTTAATGGCCCATGATACCATCTAGTATTTACAAAAATTATTTACCTAATTTTACTAGCTTTTAATGTTTCTCAAAAATCCATTTATTGCTGTTTTTAATAGATAAAGGTTTTAACAAATAGCCAAAATGCAAAGAAAAGCTCAAAAATGCATAACTTAATATTTAAAAAATAAGTTAGAGAGAAATTAATTTTTTGGGCTGTTACATTATTGTGACCCCGATTTTGGTCATCGTGACCACGTCTACGTCCTCTTCCTCCTTGATTGTTGTTGAAGCTCCATCGGCCTCCTTGATTGCGCCCTGCGAAGTAGGCCGAGGATCCCGAGCCAATGTGGGACCTAGATTTAGTCAATCCAAAATCCTATGTGAATCCACTACACTATTCCCTGGATCACTAGATAGTGCTCACAGATACATCACTGAATTATTTCATACAGGACATAAACCGTACCATACATTAATTACAAAACACCATAATTCACATAGACCGTATCGGGTCAAGTTTACAATAAGACCGATCAGGCCAAATGGATACATTACATAAAAGTGGAAGCAGTAACGAAAGCAAAAGGGGTAAGGCACATCTCGCCATGGGTAAGCAACTGGGGTAACCTGTGTGCTGCCAATATTACCCAAAGACTTGGATAATATTGGTGCTCGCAAGCACCGACTTAGTCGGCCAGACTAGGGCGAGACCTAGACTAATAGAGACTAATCTACTCTCCACTATCTTCATTGCCATCAGCTCCTGGAACATCGTAGTATGTGTAGTTATACATGTAAGGTTTAATAAGGATGGCTCGCGTTCTTTTGTTTGCTAGAGGCAACATTTTCAATTACAATAATTAGAAACTCCTATGACTTAGCATTTGAACCAAACCATAATTTCTTAAAGAGAGTAAATATGTGCAATATTTATAACGGTGCAGATTCCATCCACCTGTTACATGGTTCCATCCACAATATGCCTTATTTTGATCACTATGGTTACATCCACCCAATTAACAACATTGGGTTATATCCACACAGAAAAAAAAATCCAAAATCAGGGTTACATCCACCCAATAAGTTTTCATCCCACCCACAAAGGTTTTGAAAATAGAAACTAACTCTAGTAAGTTCCCATGCTTGCCCTTGACCGTGGGCACGGTTGTTCGAACAGTTTATACTCTGCAGAGATTGTACATTTTACCCATAAGCGATAATCAGCTTGTTGTGTTTCACACGTTTTCTTAGACATGTGAATCAAGTAGATCATCACAAGGCTTTTACAATGCATCTCCCAGTGTAAGTTACACCCACTAAGGTTTCATTTGAGGGCGGTTACGTCTACCACACCCATACGCCCTCTTGCGCCACACGACAACTTACACTAGCAACACGACTCATGGGTCACTCCAATGGTGCAACTCGCACTGGTGGATACAAATTATTTAGTCAAGTCAACACCATTATAGACTTGTGGTTGCACTATTTTACATTGGAAGGTCATCACAGGATTAAGTCCTTAAAGTTATCTAGGCGGTGCATACCACATACCACCATTTCTCATGCTACATCCGCACCAACCATCATACCATCCGCCCAGATGTGGTGGTAACAACAAGTTGTTAGGGCTTTGAGAAGCTTAAAACTAAGTTATCTCAAATATACCAGTTATTTCCCTCCACTAACTGTCCAAAACATGTTTTATGATTAAAAGATGATAATTAGGGCAATTAATGCCCTGATACTTAAGCAAGACTAGCATGATGCTTAAGTAGGACCTATAACTAGTAAAGTTACCAATAAATTAGCTAGGGTGACAAGGATTATGTGATTCAAATGTCAAGGTATGGTATAATAATACTAAAGTATCAAGTTGGCATGTATCTACCTTGAAATTGACATACATTTGCATAATGAATTACACATGCAATTTGATAATTTAAATGAATATAAATTTGCACAAATATACGTTCAATATGATCAAATGTTGACTCATTTGGCTCAAAAGTAGGTGGGTCTTGCAAGTCTTGCACTTGCTCGAACTGGGACTCTTTTGCGTCCTCGTACTCTACTCGGACGATCGCATCGGAAAACGAACAAACAAATTAGCAAGGCAAATAAATAGAAAATAAAATTCAAATAAACTCCAAATTGAACAAAACCACTGCCAACAGATAGATCTTGATTTTAGAAAATTTAGAAACAAATTTCATTAAATTTGGAGCTAAAACGAACGAGAATGGCCTCTCCAAATTTTGAATTTGGATTAAATACAGAAATAAACAGAGGAGAGAGAAATTCTCTCACTGACAGGTGGGGTCCACTGAACAAAGGAGAGAGAAATTCTCTCACTGACAGGTGGGGTCCACTAAACAATATTTTCTTTTCTTTTTCAATTAAATTTCTAAAGAAAAACTATTCACTAACAGATGTGGCACATCTATCAGCGACCTGGTTCACATGAACAGTGCATGGACCATGGTCCATAGAACATGGTCTACGACTTGGTGCACACTGTGCATTTAACGCATTGGGGCCCGCGTGTCATTGACTCACAATGAAAATCCAGGTTTTTAAATAGCCTTCATTAATTTCTCTTAGGTCCACACGTCAGTCTAACATGGCATTAATTAAACCAGCTCCTAATCATTGCTTTGCCCTAATGACCTAGATTTACTTTTAATGATGCAGCTACAGTTCTTGTCTATTTTCGACTGGGTAAAGGAGCTCTAGGGCGCTCCTTACCACGCTCGTCGCCAATGAGCCAGGCCACAGGGGCAGCTGGTAAAGCCAAAAATGGAACCCCCTCAACAGGGAGATCCTAGGGGTACCAACGGCGAGGGCCATGGTGACTCACCGTGGTGGCGCGATGACGTTTGGAGGTGGCAGCTCTCGGTCAAAGATGACTAAGATGATTTGACAAAGCACTAAGCTAGAAATCAAGTGCATGAGTATCTACGAGGTACAAGGAACTCACTGGAGCAAAGAGGGAGGACAGAGGTGGTCGGCGACGACGACCTGAAGCGGCGCGAAGGCCTTCTGGTGGGGGTGATCTCCTAAGAGGAAAAATGGACCAATAATGGTTGGAGGAGCACCGGGATGTCGACGAGGTGCTCGAGGCAGAAGGAATCGGAAAGGGTATTACCAGAGGTGGCGCGGTGATAGAATCAGCTGTTTCGGCCGGAGGTGAGGAAGAAGCAGCTCGGGTGGCTCTTAGGGGCAGTGGAGAGGACATGGATGCAATTGGGGGTAGGGCGAAGGCGATCAGGGCTTTTATAGCCATGGGGGGAAAGAAGGAGCCGTTGGGCACCTTGATGGCCACGCAAGGTCCTGAGGTGGCGGAGCTAGCTCGGTGCTAGGGGAGGGAATGGCGGAGTCGACGGGCGTGGGCACTCGAGGGGAGGAGTTAAGATGGGGTGGCAAGCTCCAACAGTCGGCCGCGGGAGACACAGGCATGCAAACATGGCGCGGCGTGGGAGCAGCGGAGCTAGACGTTGTAATACCCCAGCCCAACACTGAGCCCAGAATGCCACTAAACTACTATAACCACTACTTTTATCAATAAATAATAATAAATTCCAGCAAGTAATTCAATACTAACACCCGTCCACGGGTCACAATAACATATAAATAACGACATGGCAAGCACATATATTTAAACCCTAGATGGTAAACAGGATAATAGTTCAAGAATTGAATAACACCAGTCCAAAAGAGGCTACTAAATGAATAACAAGTTCCAAGCAATCATCTAGAGTTATTCAATGTCTATTATGTCCTAGTAGAATAAACCATCACGCTAAGGTAAAGTTTTATCATGATAAATGATCAAATAATTGAGTGTATGCCGTGTTCCAGGTGATATCCCTTCCCAAGAAGCATCGTCAACGATCACCTAAAAACAAAAGTAAAGTAAGGGTGAGTCCACGACTCAGCAAGTACAGTAATAAACAATGCTTAAACAACAGTACACTATCATCATTAACATCAAATGTTCACTTTTATTTATTCTCATGCTCAATCATTCAATTCTATTTCTTTATTCACATACACAATCCTCAGCTACCTTTCATTCCATGCATTTCTATACTACATGTCCACATGCACTTTTTTTGCATATACTGGTATAACATGAGTGTTCACCCATTAATGATACATTCTCAAGCCCGTCCTTCTCAAGGATCGGGGACCTCCTCCACTCCCGTGGAGTTGTGATCAACATGATCATCTTCTCATATGCAATGATGTTTATGAATGCACAAAAATTCAAAGTTTCATCAACACTACCATTGTCCAACCATAAGAAATAAATAATAACCATTAACATTACTTGCAATTAAATAAGTAAAAGCACAACAATATAATGGTAATAAATGGTAAAGCATACAGTGTTCAACCATTTAACATCGTCTACCATGCACTTGCCTGTTTACCCATGTGACGCCGGATAACGATGCAGCGGTAATTCACAAGAGACCATACTCCCTAAACAACAATTCAAAACACATATAAAAAATCATTCATTATAGCACCGACACTTTATTCTAACCGTCCTCGCACGTCTACACCAAACCGACTCTTTTAACCCGAAACTACTGGATACACTACCCGCTATCCCAGTAGTAAAATGACCCTATCTTACTCATCTGAACTTCAAATTAGGCCATCCAAGACTTTGTAGAATCCTCATGAAACAACCTACATTTTCTTAGCTGTGAAGAAACTCTGATTCTACTGTCTTCTATTTCATTCCTTTACCCAAAGACCGCTCCCGATTCTGTCATAACAGTCCATTTCACAATTTTATATCTTTAATTCTACAACTTGAATATATATGAATAATATGAGTTCTGGAAACTACACAAGATTTTATACAATATTCAAGTTGACACAAATATTTAATTTTACAATTTATACACGAAATCGACCCAACTATATGAAGTCTACCATCCACATCCCGAATCTAGACAGCAGCCTTCTGGAGGCTGTAAATTTTTGCTCGCTACTCCATTTTTAATGATCCATACCTTCCTGGAAAGCTAACGCGACAAGCAAAATTTTCTCTAATTACACTGAACTCTAATTATGAGTCTAAATACCCCTAATCAGACCCACAACGTTCTGCCCTAAACCTGACAAATCTGGAAATAACAGAAATCCATCTTCCCCTTGACCAAACGTTCTAAAAATGGATTAGAGATTAATCTAGGATAAATCTAGTGGGTTCATATTGTTACCCTCAAAGACACGAAGCCAAAGCATGAATTTTCCATCTTTCCCCTTCTCTTCACTTCCCTCTTCCTTCTTCCTCTTCCTCCTTCTCTTCCCTCTCTTCTTTGCTTCAGGCCTGCAGCACTCAAAAACAGTAGGAGTTGTGCATGGGAGGAGAGAGCAGAAAGGGCTAGGGGTGGCGCTACAGTGCAGGGGTGACTAGGGTTTGGCTTCCCCCACCCTCTTAAGCCAGGCTTCCCTACTTGGGCTATGGACTGGCGACCCACTACTCTCCTCAACTCACTAAATTCTGAAATTTCACTCTTAAATACCTCTTCTAATCCCTCAATTACTTATTTAATTAAACGAGATATTACAGATGCTGCGGGTGCGCGAACTGAGGGGGAGAGAGAGAGGGCTAGGCACAACGCTAGCTTGGGCGAGGGACGTGACACACTAGCGAAGCACAAGGGCGCGCAGGCAAGCACTAGAGCGGAGCAGGGCGAGGCGGCTGTTTGTGATATGCCCTAGAGACAATCATAGAGATGATTGTATCACGTCTATATTTATGATTATAGAATAAATATTATTATGTTCCTTGAATGAATCATCAGTTATAAAGATTAACAAGTATGTGACTTGTTGGTGAAGCTCTTTAACTTATATGATGTCGTTCTAAATGTATCCCTGTTGGAACACTAGTGGCCTATCGACCAGTACATGTATTGATTGATGACAATGTTTCACCGGTCATGTATATAGGGATATCGAATTAATAATGTGAACACATGTTAGAGAACATGGTGTTGGATTGACCCACCTTGAGATACTATTGAAATTGTTATAATTTTATGTGTCATCAGTTGGTCTCAAGCAATGATGATGTATAATCCTTAGACTTGAGAATAATGTGGTTTCCTACATATGTAATAGTACACTTTGGGGTTGCCAAATACTACTCCGTAACTGGGTAGTTATAAAGGTAGCTTTCAGGTATGCTATAAAACATGCGGAGAAATGTGACTGGTCGGATATGGGATTTGCCCCTCCTAACATAACAGGAGAGATATCTCTAGGCCCCTCGATGTGGTCGGATAAAGAAAGTGCATGGCCATGCCACTAGTGGTCGAAGAGTCGACCACATAATGTTATCCGATACTTGATCGAGAAAGAATTGAACAGTCCATGGATGATATATTATCTCACCTGGAGTTCAACTAGATATCATGAGGCAAAGGGAGAATACATGAGCAGATCATTTAGTTCAGTCAGGTACGGACTAGTCGTATGGAGATACGAGTTGGTCGTAGACTGGTCGAACATGATCACTGACTGATCGTGTACTGGTTGTAAGGAGTTACATACTAGTCATGACTAAATGTGAACTGGTCGTATAGAGATACGAGTTGGCCGTAAGTGATAAGGACCTACTCGTAGATCATATTGCATTAAGGTTCGTCCGATATAACTTATTTGTATTCGAGAATCGTTATGTCCTACTAGGAACCGCTAATGACTAGTGGTCGAAAAAGAGTTTCTGAGTTACAACCGATTACACATGAACATATAGGGTCACACAATTAACGGGTTAGAACAAACATGTTCAGATAGGATCTATCATGGGCTCTATATAAGGAGATGCATGAGGCTGTTGGGATATACGAGATAGACAATGTGAGTTAGTCCACCACAACCCTAACCGCCATCTTCTCAAGAGAGCCCTCCTATACGAGTTGGTGCTAGCACACTGTTGTACGGTGTTCCATCTCTGGATGTGTGGATACCGTAGAGACGCTACTACGGTTGCTGTTGCGCTCAAGGACAATCCATGACTTCACAAGGAACACGATACATTGATGGAGGAGACAATCGGCACCGAGGACATTGGATGATCGACTACGACCACTACATTGACGGGCTAAACGTTGGATTAGGTTGCTCCAACTCTTCTTCCGCTGCACTGCGCTTCTAGTGGTAACGATCTATGATCTCTTGCTTGCATGGTATCATGATTTACGTGATAAATGTTTTTAATTGCCAGCTAGTGTAGCATACCCAAATCCCTTCAGCGGCGCACCGGGCAGACACGGCGGAGTTGGGTTAGGAACGCGACGCGGTGCGCTCTGGGCGCGCACGGTGTGGGCAAGGCGGCACCGGGCTGGTCCAGGCCGAGCTAAGGGAGGCAGGGGGAGATGGGCTGGGCTGAGCCCAAGAAAAGAATTTGAAACTAGAAACTTTGAAATTGAGGGAATTTTGAGTTGCGCTTTTGAATTCAAACTCTAAATTTGGACAAACCCAAAATGGGATGTTACAGCCGCCAGACTGAAGCTCAACACTATTTTTCTCCATCCGGAGTTCATAGCTGAATAGATGAGCATAGACATCATCTAGGGTTAGCCCATTCGATCTTGTTGTAATGGACATGATGAAGGCATCGTAGTATGAACCAAGGCCTACAAGGATGTATGAGATAATTCTGTCTTCATGAAGTGGCATACCTATGGAAGATAAGGTATCTGCAAGGGTCTTCATCTGACAAAAATAGTCTAGCGCCGGGAGTTCCTTCTTCTTAAGGTTTGCAAGCTGCATACATATATGGACCACGCGCGCTCGTGACATGGATGCAAACATGCGCTCCAGCGCTGTGCATGCTTCATATGTCGTCGTCATGTTCATGGCATGAGCTAGTATCTCTTCTGTCAGCGAGGAAAAGAACCCGTTGAGCACCGTCTGATCCTGGTTAAACCAGGGCATATACGCTGGATTAATAACTTGGCTAGCTCCAGCTTCTGCCGTCATCGTGATCATCTTTGATGGGCACTCAAAGGAACCATCAACGTATCTGAGAAGTTGAGAACTCCTCGTATATGGAAGGAATTGTGCCTTCCACAACAAGTAATTGTCCTTGCTGATCTTGATGTTGACAACATGGTTGATGGGCACCGATGTGGCTAAACCTGTTGTGGTTGAGGAAGAAGGGCAGATGGTAGATGAGGTAGTAGATGAAAGGGTAATAGTACAATGCAGACGTCTGATGTGATTGGGCGCTCTCTCTCTAACTTTTCTATTAACTTCACTTTTCCCCACACGCTGCTCCTAGCCACTCATTCCTCATCTAACTTTGCTATTCACTTCACTTTCCCCCAGCTCATTTTTTTCCACACTACTTCTATCCACCAACTCCTCATCCACACATGGTTCTCACTCGGAATTGAGCGCAGCGAGTGAGGCAGGCTTTTGGCCGGCGGTGGAGCAGCTTTCCTATGGCAATTGGTTGCAGCTTGGAGGAGGCCGAGAAGACTTACAAGCTCACGGAGAAGCGCTTCCTCGCCAACGACAATGCCGGAGCACTACGGTCGGCCAGGAAGGCCAAAAGGCTCTTCCGCTCGCTCCCTGGCCTCGCCAACGCCATCACCGCCTACAAGGTCCACGCTGCCGTGACCACTTCCCGCTCTAGCGGCAAGAATTGGTACACCGTCCTCGACGTAGGCGGCTGGTCGTTGACGAGCGGCGATGTCACGCACGACGCCATCAAGCAGGGGCACCGACGGCTCTGCCTCGTTCAAGCTGCTCAGAAGACATGGGAGGTGCTCTCCGTTTGCCACCCTTCGGCCCTCGCCGTGATGCTGGATCTGTTGAGGTCGGAGGAGGCGGGGCACGGCGGACGGCCAGGGAGATGGGGTGATGAAGCGATGGTGTGAGAGGCATCCTCCACCGGTATCATTTTTTTGTTTTATTATAGCAAGTTCCAAATGGTTGCACTAAGTGTTTTTATTTGTTGCAATGTGATGTTGTAACGTGTTACAATTAGGTTACAAATTTGTTGCAGTGGGATTTGTGTTGTGTTTGTGTGCAACCGTGGGGATGAATTTGTTGCACAAGGAATTTTTTTTGTTGCATAGTGATCGCATCAAATGTTGCGCCTCATTAAAAAAATTGTTACAATGTCCGATTGTTGCTTCTTTGAACTTCTTTGATATGTTGCAACCGTTGGAAAAAAAATATTACACATGTTCTTCATTTTTGTTGCATCTAGCACATGGCCATGTTGTGCTTGTGAAATTAAAATGTTTTATAAGTTTTAAATGCTGCAAATTTCTTGATGTTGACCATGTTATGTTGCATTTTTTTTTGGCGAAATCCTGATTTCGTGTTGCTTCTCCCGGTCGATCGACTCGACTCTTTCCATGCCTCGGCCTCTCACTTCGTTATTCTTCCTCTGGACCATCGCTTGAATGAAGACACCCGATCGGTTTGTGCATTTGTTGCACGTATGGAATTTTTTTGTTGCAAACATTGTGTCTATATGTTGCATGCGAGCGCTAGTTGCGCCCTAAATGAAAGGATAGATGAGGTCGTCAATCCGATCTCCCTTCTGTCAGTGCACACCTCACTCACGACGGTTCGTATGTTGTACTTGTAGCAGCCGCCGCCATGACGGAACCAAAAAATCCCGAACAAAGAAAAGTACTACTGGAATAGATCTTCATCTTTGTTTTCTACTAGTGTAATTTGGACACCAGTAGCCCCCTGTGCATCCCAAATTCCAAAACTAGCCTTATTACCCCTGAAATTCCAATTTTGGCCCCTTTGACCCGCATGCTACGCCCTCGTCACGCAAGAGCAAACGCGTCTTTGCGTCCGGCAAAGGCTGGAAGACAAAGGCTTTGGCGCTCGGTACCATGTAGCACGGAGGTGCTGTGAAAGGGGGCCGCAGCAGGCGCCCTGCACACCACGCACCGCCTCACTTGCTACCGCCACGCGACGCCGCGCTCGCGTCTTCACACGACGCCGCCGCCCAGCGCTCGGCCTGCCACCGCGCCACGCATCCGCGTTAGTCAGAGCTAGCCATCGCACGCACCGCTTACGCCCGCTTAGCCCCCTACGCCAAGACACGCCGCCTCGCCGAATTCGTGGCGGCGGTTGCTCCCGTGCACCAATAAAATGATTCTCCCAACTGGTTCTTCCTGGTTTTCTTCCTCCTCTTCATTCGGCGTGATAATTTTCTCGTTGAGGTAGAGAAGCAGAGAGGAAGAGAAGGGAGCAGCGAAGCAGTCCGCAGTTGCAGTTTTTGCAATTACGAAAGTTGTTCATCGTGTTTTGCGCTCCAAGAAAACATAATTATGATTGACATGCGCAATTTCTATAGTTTTAGCAATGTGATTAGCACGTAATTAGCTGAATGGTATATTCTTATTATAGCCAACCAGTAGTTTTGGTTGTGTAGTCAGCGCATGCCCTTGCTTGACTTAGGAGAATTAGTGTTGTTAGTGTGGTAAATTTGTACTCAGTATGGAATCTGTTGTAGCAAAGATGAATGGTAGCTTCCAAATATTGAACAACTCGCAACCTATTGTCAAAATGATTTAAATGAAAATAATTGCTAGTACACATGACAGTAGATTTCGTATCTTTTTCAAGGAAAATGTAGAGTATATTAAATTATGAAGAAATTACACAGTGATCTGTACAGTGCCATGAACTTGAACACATGTAGTCTGAAAAGATGGTGTAAAGTGAGATTGACAAAATTAGTAGAAGAATTAATTGGAAAAACCCATAAATATATTTATATAACAGGAAATAAAATTATGAACAATTTGGAACCTGTTGTCAAAACGATTAAAATGAAAACAATGGCTAGTATACATAACAGTATATTTCCTATATTTTTGAGGAAAGTGTAGAGTACATTAAATTATGAAGAAATTACACAGTGATTTGCACAATGTCATGAACTTGAAAATAAAATTTAAAAATATTCGGAGGTCGTTTAACGTGTGATTAAAATGTGCATGACACGCGATAGAAATACAATTGAAAACATAGAGTCCGAAAAGATGGAGTACAATAGCAGTTGCTAGACGGTACGTGCATTGCTGTTAAATGGTTCCACATGCACCTGTGTTAGGTACTTCATGGCGGAGATTCAAGATCTATCCATGTTCCACAGGAACGCTCTCGTATGCGACGGACCGTACGGGGCGAACCTGTCGAATTGCGACCGGACAGTGATCTGGGCGTCGAGTCTGAAGGACATGAGCCTCTCGGAGCTAAGGCAGTGTGTGTAGTCCGCGTTCGATCGCGCCACTGCGAGGATGAAGCTGCACATCGAGGCGTTGTATGCCTCGGTGGTGGGTGGTGCAGAGGATACCGTTTGGCAACTTATGAAGGTGACAAGTGACGCTTCATCGGCCAATTATATGGAGGTTGTTTGCAACCCTGTTGCTGCGATCTATGCACGGCCGATGGTCTTTGTTCAGTTCGTGGAGAGGATGGGGACATCCGGCATGGGTGGTTCCGGTGAAGCTGCTGGTGAGGAGGAGCCTGCGTTGGTCTTCGGTGTTGGAGGAAACGCGGACGTGGAAGTGGGCGATGGAGACTTGAGGAGGCGTGCCAATAATTTTGAGCCTAACGAAGGAGTAGAGAGATGGTGGGTAGCCCGTATTGATTGCCATGAGTACCTGGCCGACCAAGTGGAAGAGGTCGAAAGCGAGGAGGCCATGGAAATAACCAGTTCTGAAGATGAGGAAGATGGAGAAGCTGCTACGAGAGGTGTAGTTGGTGGTGTTGTGACCACCGATGTTGCTTACGTCCCCTCAAGATTGGACAACATCATTGGTTCTGCCACAGCAAGAGGGGGCCGAGTGGGGGTTCAATGAAGACATCCTGCTCCTAGGGCAGTGCTTCCTTAACAAGAGCGCTTTGCAACATGCTATTTCCAGATACACTGTTAACATTGGTCGGACGTATCGGGTGTAGAGGTCCAACCCCGACACCTATATCATTAGGTGTGTTGTTGAATCTTGTGCTGGCAAGGTCTGTGCGCAGCGGTTCACGGCCGCGGCCACGGGCTTCTAGATAATGGTGCCGAAGGATGCGAGCTAGCTGAACTACTTCATAGGCACCGCAACATGTCCTCCTCATATGTTGCCAGCTTGATAAGCCACCTCGTCGCTGGAGATGTTTCCATTTCGCCAAAGCTTCTAATGGCAGATGTTGCAAATATAGTGGGGTTCCAGGTGGGGGAGATGACAGTAACTCTGGAGGGCATAGCTTTGCTTATAGGTCTGCCGCTGCGTGGACTTCCAGTAGTGCCACCTCCCAGATGAGTAGACTGGAAAGTGCGTACGACCGACAGATTCGGTCACTCGATCCCTAACAACATATCAAGTGTGCCACATTTCTGGCTACAGGAGTACACGACCTGCCCCGTGGATGCGACTGTGGAGGCAGCGAGGACACACTTCATTGCATACCTTTTGTTCCTATTCAGATGGATCTTGTTTCCTACGACTCAGAGAGATTGTGTGTACCCTAGCTACATCCATATCACAGAGTCTCACTACTACAAAAAGGCTAATATCGACGCCTCATCACGTAAGGTTGACCAAAACCGCTCAGATAATACAATCACGAGCGGTTTTGGTTTAGCGGCCGCCTGCGTGTTATTATCGCACTAAAACCGCCTCGTGAAGAAGTAATATCACAGATGGTTCGTGTTAAAACTCGTCGGAAGTATCACGCATTTGGTTACAACAAGAACCGCTCAGGATACTTCACTGACGGTTTTCAACACCGAACCGCTCAGGACTTCCATCCTCATCACGCATAGCCGTGTTGAAAATCGTCGTGAAGTATCACAGACGGTTTTGAACAAGAACTGTCTATGATACTACTAAATATCACAAACGGTTCTTGTTCAGAACTGTTTGTGAAACTTCACAGACGGTTTTCAACATGAACCGTCTGTGACTTCCCGTCCTCATCACAGACGGTTCGTATTAAAAATAGTCTGTGATAAGTATTAAAAACACTCTAATTTTACCATGACTTGAAATCAGTAACTCTTTGATTTTACCATGGATTGAAATCAGATAGTTAGTGATTGGAAGCCATGGTAAAATCGGAGTGTTAGTGATTCCAACCCATGATAAAATCGGAGTGTTGGTGATTCCATGCCATGGTAAAATCGGAGTGTTAGTGATTCCATGCCATGGTAAAATCTTCAAGCCATGGTAAAATTCAAGCCATCTGTGATAAGATATATATCGCAGATGGTTTTTAATATGAACCATCTATGATAAGATACTTATCACAGACGGTTCGTATTAAGAATCGTCTGTGATATGTCGTCATAGACGGTTTTTGTATGAAACCGTCTGTGATTCGCAGCGCGGGAGTACGAAAAATTTTGAACGCGCACGCGGGAGGCAAAATATTTTGGCACTGCCCTTATATATTATAGCCACCTTGTTTTACATCAATCTCTCCCTCTCCCCTCCCCACACCGAGCTCCGGCGACCACCCTCGATTCCCCGTCGCGGTTCAGCGAGGAGACACAGCCAACGACGACGATGAGGAGGGATGTGGTCATGCGGAGGAGCTCCTTGTCTGCTGGATGAGGTAGACTACCGGAAGGTACGTGTACATCCCCATAACATACGCAATTTGTTGGTTGTTTGTTGTAATGAAAATTATCTTAATTTTGTGTTACCTAAGGTCGGAGCGCCGCTAGAGATTTTCAGTCGTCTCTCCTTGCCGACGAGCTTGAGTCGAACTTGACGACATGCAAGAACATCTTGTGATATGCTGGTGAGGTATAGAGAGGAGCTCACAAGACCAATCCAAGAAGCCGATGAGTTCTTCAGGAGCTTGGAGGCATAGATGGTTTCTAGCTAGTTTTACTTTGTAACTTTATTCTTTTTTTCCCATTTGGAGGGGACATTGTGAAACCTTTTGGTTTCCCTTTCCTGTAATGTGTTTGCCATCATAAGTTTAATTGGATTTTAGTTGTCTTGCTAGAGGTTGCATATGGAAACTCTTGCTAGCAATTGATTGGTTTGATTTTTTTTTGCAATAGAAAAAATTATCACGCATAGCTTCAACAAGAACTGCTCGTGATAGTATTATCACGAGCGGTTCTTGTTCGTAACCGCTCAGGTAGCTTTTTTCACGATGGTTCAAAACCGCTGCAGTGATGATCATGTCATTACTGATCCATAAACTTAGACAGCTCACGAAACCGTTTGTGATGATGTTTTTGAACCGTCTGTGAAGGTCTTTTCTGTAGTAGTGTATTTGGCGGACGCCCGACCCGACAAGGTGCCACAGTACAGTTAGGGGTCAGCAGTGCTTTACGCCATTTATCGAGGGTTGTGCGATGCCTCTCAGCGCAGCACAGGCGGGGAGCCAGGCCTCGCAATATGCTACACCCTGCTGCAGTTATGGTCGTGGGAGCACTTCCCGGTTGGCTAGCCGTATTTTCGGAGGACCGTGCACCCTTTCCAGTTGAGCGCCGAGCTTTATAGTCATGGTGGAGGTGACGACCCCGTCGATGGGCCTACAATGGGTACGCGTTGGACACGTGGTGCACTAGAATGGGCCAGGGAGAGACCGAGGCATGTGTACCCTGAGTTCCATAACCTATTCGAGACTTTGCACGAGGATGAGGTCATCTGGTGACCATGGACTACACAGTTCATTGTAGACACGGCACCCTACGGATTGTCCTCGTAGTGCACTCAAGACGAGGCGCACTGGTTGACGACCTGCCACCTGGTCTTCTCCCACATGGTCGAGCCGTACAACCCACAGCGGGTCATGAGACAATTTGGCCTTTACCAACAGGTGCCACTGACGCCGGGACGACCTCTCACAGCGAAGGCCCATGGGCATGTCGTTATTCAGTACCATCGCTTTTCCTATTAGCCGCATGTCCGACTACGATTTTCTGACATCCAAATTCAATTTCAGGCAAACGAGGAAACGCCGAAAGAGCGATGACTGGAGGCAAACACAACAGCCGTATATGGCGTTGTGGGGCTGGAGGGCGGCAACAGATGTGGTGCACGAGTTACGAGGCTACGACATCTAGACGTATGCTGCATACTTGCGGTGGTACGACGAGACAGTAAAACATTCTACGTAGAATTTTCATCTGGCAACACATTTCTAACTTACTATCAGTTTTCTTACAGTACTACCGCCTTGATCGTATCCAGTGCGAGGGTGCTGACGCTCTACGCCGTGGGAACAATAACACCTTTGATTGCCTCCTACGCACGGTGCGCACCATGACCGACGACGCGAGGACTGCAATTAGGAACATAACTTGTGGTCGCCACAACGACGTTCATGTACAGCATCGTGGACACCGAGGGCACCCTCCACCCCCGACCGCCTTCAGCACCTCCCTCCGCACGTCCGTCGCACTCCGGGAGTCATCGGAGCTACGGTCGCTCAGTCTCGACGCGCCTCAGGCCACCGGTTGTTATCGTCAGTATTTGTCCATGCACTCCTTTCAAACGTATCTGACACTACCGTTTGTTCTTGCAATACTTACGAGGGGACAACACTCTGCTTCAGCCGTCGTCATCACGGAGGGAGGTGCATAATAGGACTTCCTCACCGGGGCGACACTATTCCACTACAGACAGCGACCCTGACTTGCCGCAGCGCCGGGACGACGGGTTGGGCTCATTGGCACACGATGTTCAGTCACACGTGCGGGAGCGCGACTAGTGGTTCGACGAAATGTACCAAGAGTACACCGTGCAGCATTATGGTGCAGACTGGCCAAGAGGATCCTCAACCATACAACCACATAATCAGGTATGCTTTAACGTAGTTACAGTAATTTTTCCGTTGCACGAAACCAAGGACTAACTCACCCAATACCCTTCCCGCGGCATGAGCACCAATGGGTCGACGATATGCTCGGGCCTCAACCAAACACCTACACTGAGATCACCGCAACGACGCCTCCCATGTAGCGTCCCTACTACGGCTTCTGAGACATACGCTGCTCCCCTGATAGGCTCACCTTCCCTGAGGATCAGCTACGCCGTCGTAGCAAGCAGCGGGAGGATGTACCGTAATTAATGTCACGTCCGTATAATGCATGTTATGTAATGTCATTGTGCATTGTGCCATTGTGATTTATGTAATGTCATTGTGCATTATGACATTGTGATTTATCGACACAACATGTTCTTCAAAATAGTCAGTAGAAATGACAACTCTACCTCCCGATTTTAATGTACTAATCCGAAAAGACCTGACGCAACGCTGCCACACGTCATAGACGCGAATTTCTTTCAACCCAATTACAATTCAACCGCTAGCTATATGTGGATGCTTTGGCTGTCATTCACCTCACTCTTCACTTCCGCTTCTCCTTTCTTCTAGTCTTTAATGGGATGTCTTCGGCCTCATCTAACTTTCGAGTGAGCAAGCAATTGAAATCACTACGACAGCACCTGGTTTGCCCTCGTTACAGGGATTCGGTGAATGTGTTCACCTCGCATACGCCAACGATTACATCCTGAGTGTTCATGAAGTGTTCAAATCTTACGGTAACTTGTGCCTAATCATCCCGAATGAATTCCATTCGAAACGGCATGTTGTTTTTTTTTCACTTGAAGCTGCAATTCTTTTTAGAACACAATATGTCGGTTTTGGCAGTGGACTGATGAAGCTGTCCTAGTGGTTCGAGATATTTCAATGCAAATTGCTGCCTTGCAAGATGACTCTCATGGTGTTGCTGTATTTCGTCCAGTGGCTCGACCTTCTAATCCACCAACACAAAATGAATAGAATAGATTTAAAAGACTGTATAAAAGGATGGAAAGAGTTGAGAAAATACTTCAGAAATTAGTTAAGATAGTTAGTTTTGCGGTCTTTCTTCTATTATTTATTGTTCTTGACAAGTAGAAGTTCAATTGTAATGAGATTGTAATGTCTACTCTTTATCTATGCATCGCAGTCCGTCATGAATGAGAATAAACTAGTAACATTATCAATCGCAATCCTTTGCGACATTGTTTTACTACTTTGTATCATGCATGCCTTTGTCTAATTCCGTTATGAATACTTTGTGTGGGAATTCATGAAACCCTAATTTCTGAAACCTAAAATCCAAATTTTGGAGACCTAAATATTTAATGTTCGAGACAATTTTAGAGCACTTACTTTTCTGAATGACAGGACCACATGACTTCTCTCTGTAAAGCAGGACGTGACCACTCTATACAAAGTAAGATGTGACAACACTCTGTCTCGCCTGCTTTTCAGACTAAAAAGACAGGACTCTGCAAAGCAGGACGTGACCACTCCTTGCAAAGTAAGACGTGACAACACTCCACCTCGCTAGCTTTTCAGATCGACATGACGACACTCTACCTCGCCAGCAACTTTTTCGAATGACAAGAACACACGATTCAGAGGGAAATGACAACTCTACCTCCTCAGCTTTTCAGGACGACATGACTCGACGAGGCCGCTTCCCGTAGCGACGTGACCCAATGGGTCTGCTTCCAGCAGAGACATGACGCAGCGCTGCCACATGATTCCTCCTCGGGTCTGCTTCCCGTGCATCATTACCTAACGAGTTAGCTTTGCACAGCGACATGACCCAACGAGTCTCCTCAGGGCCACTGCCTTGTGGACGCGAATTTCCTTCAACCGAATTATAATTCAGTCGCGTACGCAGCGCCGGCTCGGCAAATAAGTACTACCCCTTCCACGCCGGGTTCTCCTGCATCCAGACTTCAACACAATCTCGTGTAGATGGAGAAGCACTTGGAGGAGATCCGCAAACTGCAAAGGGAGTATGCGACCCAGGAGGAACAAAGAGAGTGTGCTAGGAGGCCACCTCCCCACAATGACGCCCCCCCCCCCGTAGTAGTAACCCCTACTAGAACATTCCAACCGAGCATTCGTCGCAACACCCGTCCGAGGGGAGACGCCACCCCACTGTTGGTGCAAGGACAGATGCAAGTTCTTCAAGTCCAAGCACCGGCTCAGCCTGGGCATGCGTTACTGTCGTTGCGCGAACTACTCCTACGACTATCTCGACCGCCATTAGGACACGAGCCGCTATCGGCAGCCGATAAGGACAGGTTACAGTATGTTTCCCTACCATTTCTCTTACAAAGTCCGCACTAACAACCTCTCCTGTTTACCCGCAGTCCTTAGATCCGCTATGTGGCTACCGCAAGTAGATTGACCTAGAGATCTATTACCAATTTACAAATTTAAAAAGTTATTATTTTGTTGGATTTTCTCAAATTTGAAAGAGTTTTATTGCTTTATTTGAATTTCTAAAGTTTTAAAAGTCAAAAATAAAATTTAATAAAATTTTAAAAGTTTTATTTGAGTTAGAGTTGAAAAATAAAAATTAAATTAATTTCTAGAATTTTAAAAGCTTTTTCCTAAATATTTTAAAGCCAAAATAATCTATTTACAAAATTAAGAGCCAACTTTAAGTTGGAAATAATTTTATTAAGTCCAAAATAAATAAGGGAATTTCTGTGAATTTTTCCATAATTTTTGGATTTTAGTTGCTATTTTCTAAAGCTTTTTCGAATTAATCTAATTATTTAAATTAATAAATCAATTTAAAACCCTAACTTGCCTTTGGGCCGAAACTCATTGTGCGGCCCAATTCCCTTTTCTTTTCCGGCCCAAACCAAACCATTTCTTCTTCTCTCTCGTCATACTCACCGCTTCGGATTAAAATCCGACCGGCAAGATCGCTTCATTTCTTTTCCGTTTTCACCCGCACCCACTGCCATGTGGGCCCGCGCCTACTTCTTCCCCGCTGCCTTCTTCTCCGCGCGGCCACCTCGTGCAACCGACATTGCTGCGCCGTGTAAGCTCGCAAACAACCACCCCAACTGCCTCGAGATCCGTGCGAGTGTGCGCGCGAGACCCGCGCCTATCTCCGCCCGTCCCCCCACGTTCTCTTCCCCTCTTCTCCGCGAGCGTGCGCACGATTCCGCAACCACCGCCGCACAACCTCCACGCCTCCCCACCACCCTGGAGCCCCTCAGCCCTTATAAAAGGGAGCATGGGGTAGCTCTCTTCGCACCCAACCTTTCCCCCTCATTCACTTCTCCTCCCTCATGCTCGTCTCGCCGGAATTCAAGTTCTTGTCGCCGCCGGCCGCAAGCACCCCGCCGCATCTAGCGTCACCACCGTTGACGCCGCGACCTTGCCGCTGCCACCATTCGCTTCGCCACGTCGTCGCGAAGCCGGTGCGCATACCCACTCGCCCCGAGGACCACCGGAGCCGCTACTTCGCTGTCGAGCCCGCGCGCGGCGCCACGCTTCACGTCGCTGCCGGCCACCGAGTCACCCTCCGCCGCCACAAGGTAGTGCACTGAACTCCTCGTAGCGCCCTCTCTCTTTTGTGCACTCCCGCATAGCTCGCCTCGGCGTGAAACGCCGGTGAGCCCGTCGCCGAGCGCCTCCCCTCGCCTATCCGACGTGGCATGCCACTTGGATGCCACCTCACGGCCACGTATACGCCACGTCATCAGTTTCGCCTGTGTGGCGCCCGCATGGCATGCCCACGTGTCATGACGTGGCCGGAAAAGCCAGATTGGCCAAGATTTCCTTTAGAAAGATAAATCAGGAAATTCTTTTAATTTCACATTTAGGGTTAAAACTTCTAAAATCCATATCTTTTGCATCCAAACTCCAAATTGGGTGATTCAAAATTTTAAATTTGTATAAAATCAATACCTAGCTAACTAAACTAAAATTATTTGATTTGGAGTTCATTTGAATTCTATTTCAATTTTTTTTTAATTTGGTTTATTTTCGTGTATAGATTTTGACAACTTCGGAGAGTTAGATTTTGACGCCGTTTGAGAACAACCAATTGAGCAAGGCAAGTTACATCTTTGATCATATTTGATCCCATTATTTCAAATTATTTAAATTCTGTTTTAAATTATTGTTGTATGCGTATTTTTATTCAATGTAATTTAAATACCTGTTTTTGAATTATAGTTATGCCTAAATCCTTTGTACTGCCAATTTTGACATTGAAATATTCATACCTTGTTACCTTAGATAAAAATCTAGTTTATGCAATAGTATGAACTAGAATATTTTGAGAAAAATTATGCTTAGCCATGCTTGAAATATTTGATTTGGGGAATTTCAGCCAAAAATCAAATGTTGTTTAAATCGTATCCCTGGCATTGGTGTGTCGTGGGAGTTTTACAAATGCTTTGAAAAATTGAAATAAAATAAAATGATAGTTTGTACTTGGGTGAAATAGTTGTTTGGATGGTGCATGTTGATGCACGGGCTCAATCTGGTTAGGGTTGAGGCCCATGGGTTTTGTAGAAAGTCGCCTAAGTCAGTTAAGAACCGGCCTCTGAGCGTTCCTTTGCTAAGCCACATCATACTACCACATGTCCTGAGAATGGGGAGGGAACCTGGCCAACTAATTTGCAATGTTTCACCGTGGTCGTTCCCTTCAGATGCGGTGGGCAGTCATGTTATGACCTACGTTAGTCCCACCTGGCGTAAGAGGGGGCTCAAATGCTGCGGATTGTAGCCCAAAGGGAGCGAAACCTTAGTGAGGGGAGACTGCGGTAGAATGGCGCATTGTAAAGGCCCTGTCACGTGCTCTAGACTGCTTACCTAAGGTAGTGCGCGGTGGTATCAACGGATGCCAAACAAACTAGAGAAGTCATGTCTTGTGAGTGAAGTTGTACCACCTCTACAGAGTGTTAAGAACTATTCGAATAGCCATGTCCACGGTCATGGACATGCTCAGCAAAGCCACTCAAAGTTAGACTTTGGTTTTGATTTCAAAATATTTTTGTAAAACAGTTTTGACATGGATGGGTGTCCATGAGAAAAGTTATGGGTTGAAGCCCCGGGTTGGTGCCCGTGTTTATCTTGGTGTTAGGTTGGTGCCTACACTAGCTTTATCAATTCTTTTAAAACTCAATTTTAATTATTGTAAAAATTGAGCTTTTGAACTTAGTATTGTATTTAAATTGTCAAATATTATTTTTGCACAAATAACCCTATAAGCCTTCCTTTGTTACATCCATACATGCATTAACTCTGTTATTGGGTGTAACTTGCGAGCACGGTAGTTGTGCTCATCCTTACTCTATGCAAATAAATTTCAGAGGAGAAGGACTTCGCTACGGGTGTGGATCTTGACGATTAGGCCGCTACCCCAAATGATTGCTCATGGCGAATCACCGACTCCACTACTTCTTCGTCTTCCAACAGTGTTCTTTAATGTTGGCTTGTAAGCCTCTTTTGTAATAAACTCTGTTGATTATTAATATAATGGTGCAATTTATGGATGTTACATATCTATTTACTGTGTGAACTAGCTACTGATCATGAGACTAGTTCAGAAATACACAGAGGATTTAGGGTGTTAATCTCGGGTCCGACATCTTTGCACTAAAGAGCGAACCAACAGATCCAATGGGAGACGCAGCCCATCTCGAGCGCTTGCAGCGAGGCGTGAGGCTCGCGAGAGGCCTTGAAAAAAGAGGGAAATGGCGGCCGAGGCCATGGCGGCCGGCAAGGAGTACAACGCCGAGCTCACAAGGAAGGGCAAATGGCCCGGTCCACGCAGTAGTCCGACCCTCTTCGTCCATATGTTCCATATATTTCTAATTCTCTAAAGGCATGCATGTACCGTTCTTGGTTTGTTAGCCTACGTGCCATGTAACTCCCTTGTCGGATCAACTGTCATGTTGTTATCGTTGCACCATTTCTCGAAAGTTCTCCACCGTGTATGAATTTCCTAGCGCATCGTAATATCACCTACCTTCGTACTTACGAATCATTGCTGCCTCTATCGTCATCACAAAATTCTTCAGAAATATACGACGATCACAAAATATTATTGTCAATCTAACAGATAGTTTTCCAAAAGTAGAGAAAAAATATAGCATATTTGGAATATCCCACAACCTCCTCAAACCGCTAATATACCCTGCTGTCAAGACATGTATATCACAAACATATAACCTAGGATATTTACATACAACTATACAAGCAGGTCTCCTTTCAAACATCAGTAAATCTCAAATACATTCTAAGTCATATGAAATCATAAAACCCTAATTTCAGAAACATTTTGTCTTAATTTTCGAGACCTAAACCCTTAATTTGTCGAGATAATTTTAGAATATATAAAATTATGAAAAAAAAATTACACAATCAAGTACACTGTATAAGGAGTCTAAAAAAATTCATAATGTTTGAACTTCATTTTTTATATTAGAAAATTTCTACAAACAATATACTTAAATGAATTGTCGAGAAAAAAATCAGAATGGATAAAATTCTGAAAAAAAAATTACACAAGCAAGTACACTGTGCCGGAAGGCTCCGCAAAAAATTTCACAATTTTTTGAGCTCATTTTCTATATTTAGAAATTCCTTCAAAAAATATACTTAAATAGATTTTAGGAAAATATGCTACAGTACTACAGTGTCCCGAGCTGCTACTGCTGCGGTGCGTTGGCGCAGCAGACGGGTCCGAAAGGCTAAAAATGGAATTTTGGAGGTAAGAGACTAGATTTGAAATTAAGATGGTGTAGAGAGCAACTACTAGTTGCTGTTGCGGTGCGGTGGCGCAACGACGGATCTGAAAGGCTAAAAATGGAATTTATAAGGCAATGGTTTAAATTTGAAATTAAGGTGGTGCAGAGAGCAACAGTGTCCAAAATTCTCTATTAGTTGCTCTCAACCTGTAGTCGCGCTGTACCGGACTACGACTTCCGCACTTGTGCGTCGCACTGTTGGACCGTGAGCAACGCTGCTTTTACTTTTTCTAGGCCAACTATCTTGAGGTTCTTCCTTCGGGCAAGTTTCTAGCATACCGAATAAAAGTACCGACCAATCCCAACTTG
The DNA here is from genome assembly GCA_036346405.1 of Phyllostachys edulis. Taxonomy (NCBI): domain Eukaryota; kingdom Viridiplantae; phylum Streptophyta; class Magnoliopsida; order Poales; family Poaceae; genus Phyllostachys; species Phyllostachys edulis. Next base: position 84,280,898 of record CM070562.1, on the reverse strand, counting down.
AGGATCGAATTCGTCTTGCATCCCGTGCTGTGGTGAGGACTTGACTCTGACTTCCTGACTTGCTGTACTATATGTGGCGATTTCAGCGATTTCTTATATTGCAAATGTATCTGTTAGTGTTAAGTATCGATCTTGTTAGGGGCGAATTTACCATGAGTGCTAGTAGGTGCTTGAGCACCCCCTCGTGAGCACCGGCGACGGTGAGAGGTCCTAGCTCTGCCTCTGCGGGACTGCGGCAAACAGAGGTTGAAGACTTAAAGCAGGGCCTTGAAGTCTCGAAGAAAGTCTGGCCTGACGCCTGGGCCAGCCGTGCGGGCTGTTCTTGCCTTCTTGGATTCATAGAGGCATGTGGCTTAAAGGCCCTGTCGGTTGCCGGCCCAAATCCAATCAGAGAACTACAGATAAGGTCTCACTCTCTCTCAGCCACACCCACACATATTCGAGAGAGTAAGAGACGGAAAGACACAGAGAGATTCACTGAGGAGTGAGGGGGAGGACGAGACTGCGGCCTGCGCCCTGCGGTCGCCGATCGGCGACCCGACACTTCAGCAGCCCGGCGCGGCGGAGGGGAGGGCGGCCCGACATGGAGGGGAGGCCAGAGGCGGTCGCCGGTCGTCGTCTCGGCACTCGACGACCTGGCGCGGAGGGCGCGGGCAGGGGCGAGGACGAGCGGTGGCTGGCGCCTGGCGCTTGCGGCATCCCGGGCGCAGCGACTCGGGCTCAGCCGCTCGGGGGGAGACGAGACGGCAAAGGGCAAGCAAATGAATCACCATTCACCGCTCACCACACGGTGCACACCAGTGACTCAGTGAGACAGCGAGGACTTGAGTGGTTGAGTCTTGACTCTTGAGGTCGTGAGGAGGCAAGGCACCAACTACCGAGGCAGTGCCCAGATACTAGTGTGGCAGTGGGTTGTCTGGTGACAGGTGAGGGTGAGGCACAGAGGTTGTTTCTCTCCCAAGTCCTGAATTTTCCTGTCTCTTCACCGTTGCAATGTAGGTAGATTTGAAAATTGATAATTGATTATTCACGCAAATTGTTGTTTAATTAATTAGTGAGCATCAGATATAGCCAATTAGCCAATTTGTTTAATTAGTGGTTACTAGTTGTTTAAATTTTTTATATTTACAAAAATAGAGAAACAAACTTTGCACAAATATTTCTCAAATAATACAACTAGCAGTAACCCTCCAACTATAGAGAGTAGAACTAAAGAAAAAAAGTTCGGCATGAATTTAATCTAGATGATATTATTGCCGATCTAGCATGTCGCAAACTATTATTGTATCACTAAATTTGATATTTCTTATCTACAGACTAAAGATCGGTACTCACATATTTATGGACATTTAGAGGCACATTATCCATTAGTGAGATACTAAATTTATTGTATTGTACGTTTTCAATTTGTTCTCTTTCTATTTATGTATGAATTTGACATATTCTAGTGACAAAAGACCAGTAGATATAGTTTTGGTATGCTTATATTGTACTATAGTCTATAGTCTCAATAGTAGAGCTCCACCTCTATTTCCATCCTAGATTCGCCGCTGTTTAGAGCATCCATAATAGTTTGTTTCTTAGCTTGTTCCTAAGAGGAGAAAGAGTACTCAATCTAATAAAAAGAAATAAGTCTTCTGATAAATTGTTTCTTGAGTTTGTATTTAACTTTAATTGTTATAAGTGTGCATGTTGATTTTTGATATCAACAAAACGTGTTTTTAGATAGCAAGCAAGTCTCCAATAGCTATTTTGTTGTTTCTTGTGTCTTGGTATCAACAACTTATTTGTTTCATCATCTAGAAACAACTCCACCTTCTCGCCTCACCATCTCTCCACATCAGCTAAATGCTAATGTGCCTACCCCTTAGTGACAAGTGATATGGACTTAGGCCCTGTTTAGTACAGCTCCAGATTCTCATTTTCCAGATTCTACTCCTGATTCTCTGAGAATCTGGAGCTGTCTGTTAAAAGCGTTTGGTTGGTAGGTTGGCTCCCAAAACCATATGAGGGGGATTAGAGGCAAATAGATCATGTTACCCCTAGTTGTAATAATTCAATTGTATTTGTGTCTTTCTCCTATGTATTTGTACACAAATTATAGAATGTTTTCCCCTAAATGTGTTTAGACCATGTGAATGTATATACGTTGTGTGTCGTGTCGCCGACGTCGACATCCACTCCATCTATCATCTTATCTGCACGCTACATGTGTCAGGCTGACACCACAAGGCTATTACACAATGCAGTTCCCTTCTCACATGATACGATTCGAGTTGTATTACTTAAAAGGTAGGAGAGGTCTTCTTCTAGAAGCAATATCACATACGTTGAAATTATAAGTTCAGGCACGCTATGATTCAGAAAGTAGAAGGCAATAGAACACGACAAAGATGTCAACCAATTCACAGGAACAAAGAACAAAGAGGGGCGAATAACAAATCAATGTCGAGACGTGGTCGATAACGATCATGGCAAAGACAACAGTACTCAATTCTTGCATTGCAATGGAAGAAACACTGTCCAGGAGATGTAGCTGATAACGATCATGGCAAAGACAACATTACTCAATTCTTGCATTACAAGACTGGAGGAGTATAACAGATTAGAAATTTTACTACACAAGTGATAAATACACAAGTACTCTCCAGCAAGCAAAAACTATTGATGATAGATATGGCGGCGATCTAGTACTTGATTGGGGCGAATATCGAGTTGAGAACCCGGCTTCTCCTCGGCGACCTTCTCGACCTTTTTGTCAAGAATCTTGACCAGTTCCTTTCTCCTGTTATATGCAACCTTAGCCTTCTCCTTCCTCTTCTCCTCCGGTTCCTCGTGAGTTAAACAGACATGGTCACCATGCTACAAAATCAAATCTATTTGCAGAGAACCATCATAAAGTAAAGATAATGTCTAGTATGCAATTTAAGCTATGTTTGAATCAAATACACATAAATCAAATTCCCTATACAAGGGATAACAAATAAGACTTTTCTAGAGCTGAGTGAATGAGCAGGCCTCAGAGATCTTAGTGGTTACGATCGTCAACTGGGAAATACACATCAAGCCCCATCAAGAGAACCAATCATTTCACTGATCATATCAAAAATAGCAAGGAATAATCATTTTGCATTAAATTGCAATCTGGTCCTCAAATGGCTATCAACCTCAAGATAAATATGATAAAGAAGATAAGGTAATAAAAGGTACATGATAAAGAAGAGAATGTAAAGCTAATGTCAACATGTGTGTGCCATTAGTAGTCAACATAAATCATAGGTAGGATATGTGAGTTCAAGAGTAACCCACCATATATACAACACATAATCAAATACCAACTTCGTTTGGGAAATAACTTGGTAGAGCAGACCAAACTCTGAAAGCAATCACTCAGGAACAGCCAAACAGTAATCCGGATGATCGAAACGTGGCCGACATTTCAGGTCAACAAATTCCTTTAGCGAGACATCCCCCCTACTCAATCGCTAAACAAGTCTTCCGCATCTGTTAACAAAGTCCATTAACGAGACATCCCCCCCCTACTCAAACGCCTACACCGTGAGCCACACCAGGCAATGCCAGATGAACGAGACAGAGGTCACATGGGAGAATAGCAGGATATCTCACACAAATTCAAACACTGATTTATTTGGAGCAGCATCATTAATCACATAAGCTTTCAGAGAACCAATCATTTCACTGATCATATAAAAAACAGCAAGGAATAATCATTTTGCATTAAATTGCAATAGACCATTTGTATTATAGACCATTGCAAAGTTGCATGGTTACACAATTATCACCGATACCAAGAACATTAATATCCATCTTTGACAGTCAAGAACACACAATTGCATAGCAAGCACTCCCAGATCAAACACCCGAAAATTGGTGGCGGCCGACGAACAATGAGACGAAGGGAGGAGTAGGGAGGGCAAGGGACGGCCGGATCTAGAGCTATACCTTCACAGAGGCGGCCGGTGTTCTGAACAGCGGTGACGAAGAAGGTGGGAACGGCGGCGGCTTTAGGGTTTCGGGGCCGGTTGTCTTCTCAGCGGCACCCGGATCTGGCAAGCAAGATGGAGGACCGCGGAGAGACGGCGACGAGGCGACAAGGCTGAGGCCGACGCCTGGTCGGCGGGCGGCGATGCCGAGGACCGCGAGGAGGAGGCGGTGAACGGAGGACGGTGGGAGGAGGCGATGACGAGAGGCGGCCTTGAGGCCGAGGCCGCCGCCGATCAGAGAGGAGGCGGCTCGGTTGCGTCGCTCGTTAGAGGAGGAGAAAGAACGAAGGAATGAAAAAACGATTCGGCGCTGGGAGTTTACGGGGGGTAATTGGATGGCAATCGGCAGGTAAATAATTAGAACTTCAATGGGTATTTTTGCTCTATTAAGTTGGATTCTCAGGAGAATCCAAGGAAAGGCTGTTTCTCCTCGCTAGTGTATTTTTGAGACAACTCCACACGAGAATCAGAATCGAGTAGTTTTGAGAATCAGGGCGTTTGGTACGGCTCTACGAGAATCAACTGAGAAGCGGGAGTAGAAGTTGTATCAAACAGAGCCTTATTATAAATGCTCTTAGTGACTAAAGTACTGGACCAGCTGCTATACTTCTGCTAACCTGTGGTTGCTACTATCCCTCGAGCCGGAGTCGATCAGAAGAGTCTAGCGCTTTGTGATCACAGAAATTCAGGGTTAACAGCATTTGCACCCTGGCCTGAAGCACCAATTTGTGGGAAAACATCCCTCGGAGATCGACGCAGTGCTTATATAATCATAACAAAAGAAACAGACATCTCTGAAGATCTTCCATTCTCTTTTCTTTTTTTAGGTGTGCATCTAGGTGTTCTTGTCAATGCTGACGTAGCTATCACCGTGCCATAGAAAATGACAGCACTAAACCTAACTCTAGCTCTGCATTAATTTGTGGCCTGAAACACGACACTATGCGCAACGGTGCAGATTTGCATCCTACAACAAGACAAGGGTGCCGAAAATTTCAAAGGGCGCGCGTGTGTTCTAGGCTTATCAAGAATTCGCACCTTCGAGACTCATCAAAACGCAACAGCGTAGACAGGATAGCCTCAAAACGGTTTTTTTACTGAACTCTTACGGTCTTACCTGGGTTAGTGCTTTCGATGTCATTTTCTGCTCACGCACGAAGCTTGAGATTTGCGACGGAGTACAGGCCTCACCTCGTGGAGGCGAGCGTTCCATTTGACGTCGCCGTATTCTGGCACCCTGCATCTCCAATGATAACAGTGGCTGACGATGATTTGTACTACAGTAGCAACACCGTAAAATCACGCATTTAGATTGATTCTAATAGTCGCAGTTGGCCACGCCAAATATTGATAATACCTAAAATTTGACTACAATTTGGTTTGTTACCAAATTTTGGTACTCGGATCGATGAAAATTTGGTAAAACCAATTTTTTCTTCACAATTCTTAGGCAAAGTTTGGTTGGCCAAAAGCTAACTAAATAATTGGTGGCAACTAGCCTATGAGTCTAATTCAAATCGATCAAATCAACTTGGGTCTTGTTTTATTGATAAAATAACGAGGAGCGGATCGCAATCGGATACTTTTACAAAATATGAATTTCAATATAATCTAACCATGCAACAATCTTACCAAATTTTGGTAATACAAAATAAATAAACCAAACACTACCAACTACTTTTTTGCCCATAGATTGATATGTGTGCCAAATCAAACACTAGCAAACTACTTTTTGCCCATATTTTGGCAGATATGGTGCCAGACTAGCCAACTACTTTTTTGCCCATATTTTGCTTCCCTTTATGCCAAACCAAACACTTCATCCCATATTTTAGCATTGCCCGATTTTGGTATTACCAAAATTTGGTTTAACTATCCAAATGAACGACTAAGACTAGTCCTATTTATAGACTACAACCTCTACTAGGGTTTTGGATGGGGCACCCACCTATAGGCCACAATGACTAGTACCCCTATTTATAGGCTACAACCTCTACTAGGGTTTTGGATGGGGCACCCACCTATGGGCCAGCTGCTAGGCTAAGACCATGGTTTCTCAACACTCTCACTTGGGTACTCATCCTCACATGTCCATGCCTCGTCAAAACTCCACAAAAACCCGGGGGAAAATTTTGAAGAAAGAGTACATGACACACGTTCTGTTGCGTTGTACGAATTTTCTCAATAAAAACATTGGCCGATAAACTTCAGGAAAACTCATCAAGGGAAAAATAGTTCAATCCACATAATTTTATTTAATCTCTAAGATTTACTCTTTAGATACTCATTCTTCGTAATCAAGTTTCAATAATAAGTTCGTGAAGATTCTCCCCCTGAATTCGACACTTCTCTAAGTCTCATCATTCCATTTCCACGTATGCACCTTTCAAAGCTAAATGCTGGAAGTGACTTAGTGAATAAATCTGCAAGATTTTCACATGACTTAGTATGCAGCACTTTGATTTCGTCCATCTTTTGCAATTCATGAGCATAGAAGAACTTAGGGTTGATATGCTTTGTGAGATGACTTTTCACGTAACCCATCTGCATTTGTGCAACACAAGCTGCATTATCTTTATAGATAATAGTAGGGCTTTATACGGTATTCAATCTACATAACTGTTGGATATGGTGAATCATTCGCCGAAGCCAAGCACATTCTCGTGATGCCTCGTACAATGTTATGATTTTCAAATGGTTCGTCGGAGTCGAAACAAAAGTTTGCTTAGACGATTTCCATGAAATTGCAGTTCCATCACATATGAATACATAGCATGTTTGCGATTTGGCTGTATGCGAGTCCGACAGATACCCAACATCTGCATAGCCATTCATAGACTGGTCTTGATTCTTTTTGTAAAATAGAACAAGTTCTTTGGTTCCTTGGAGGTATCGGAAGATGTTCTTCATTCTCTGCCAATGCTTTTGGTAGGTTCTGCACTATACCTTGCTAATAGGTTTACGATAAATGCAATATCCGATCTAGTACAGTTTGCTAAGTACATGAGTGCTTCTATTGCACTTAAGTATGAGAATTCTAGTCCCAGGACTTTCTCCCCCTCTTCTCTAGGTCTGTACTGATCCTTGTCTTGTTACAAAGATCTTCCGACCATTGACACTTTCAAAGGGTATGCCTTTTCAAAATCAAACATTTCTAACACCTTTTGAGTGTAAGTTGACTGATGCACTAATATCCCTCCAGGGGCATGCTTAAGCTACAAGACTAGGTAATATTTGGTTTTACCTAAATCTTTCATTTCAAACTCTGACTCCAAGTAAGAGCAAGCTTTCTTAATACTGTCTAGGGTTCCGATGATATTCAGATCATCTCTATACACTGAGATTATGCAAAATCCATCCTGGAATCATCGTATAAATACACATGGACAATTCTCATTGTTCGTAGCCTTTATTGCATAAAAAGTGACATTATACGAGTTTCACAAGTCGCATACATATTTCTATTTGCTATGTCTTAGTTCGGGACAGGATACATTCAGCATCTTCATATAAATATCATAATCCAAATTTCTATAAAGGTATGCAGTTACCACATCCATCAATTTCATTTCTAAATTCAAGCTTACTGCCATTGAGATTAAATATCTAAAGGGTGGTTCCGCCCATGACCGAGGAATATGTTTCTTCATAATCAACTCCTGGACATTGAGTAAAATCGTGTGCAATGAGCCTTGCTTACAACTTCATTATCTTCATTTCTCTTTCGAACAAATACTCACTTATACCCTACGGGGTACACATGGAGAGGCGTGCGGCTTACAAGCCCAAACACCTCTATTTTATTCAGAGATAACAATTCAGATTCTATTGGCTTCTTTCAATCTTCTCAATATGATATTTTCTTACATTCAGCGAGCGATGCAGGCTTTGGATCAAGATCGATAATTGTGGCAAGTTTCTTTGCAAAGTAAATATCGACATTGGTTATTGTCTTATTCATAGATTCTCCCGTGGTCGCCAAGTTTATAGCTATTTCTTCATAGGGCGATTCTTCTAATGCTTCTACTTGCCCACCGCTACTTCCAATTATGGGGGCAAGTCCCTTTAGTTTTTCAGCTCCGATGTGTGCGCACACATCCCTGCAGATATCTCCCTTTATGGGGATGTTCAAATCTGGTATGCATTTTCTGAAGATTTCATACTAGTGCCAAGTCTCAACTGGACCCCCTTCTGGTTCTGGAGAACTTCAATGATCGGCTGTATCAAATCTTTCTTATCCTTTTTCACCAAGCGTCCCCGGTTACTTCAGATTCGAGGGCCGGAGTTCTCGTCCTTTTCTAAGGCCTCTGGACGGCATTAGGGATACCTTTTTCTTTCTTCGGTATTTCAACCCTCTCTGGTGCATTGCGTGCAGGCACATGCAACTTGGTCACGCTCTTCAAATCACTAAAGTGGTTAGGCAGTTGATTCGCTAATGCTTGCAAATCAATTATCTTCTGGATTTCAATTCTCTTCTAGACTTCAATTATCTTCTGGACTTCTCTATTTGCTTCACTAGTGCGTGGCCATGTGTGTGGATTTCAATTATGTTCTGGACTTCAATTATCTTCTGTATTTCTCTATTTCCTGACATTTTCATCAAGGGGTTGATTTCCCCCTAATGACGGAAAATTATCCTCATCTAATATACTACTACCTCCGTTTTTTTATTACTTGTCGCTGTGTTGCTTTACTTTCCAAGTATCAACGTGAAGTATTCTAAAATGGAGGGAGTATCAATGAATCGAGCAGTATGCAAATCTCCAGTCATAGGGTCCAAATACCTAATTATGGATGTTGTCTCATAACCAACGCATATCCCAGACTTTCGGAGAGGGCCCATTGCAGTTTGCGGTGGTGGTATAGGTGCATAAATCTTGCCACCAAATCTGCGAAGATGAGAACTTTTTTGTGCTGACCCTTGTGCTAGTTGCATAGGTGAATGAATGTTATATACCGGTGGTCTAAAATTGATGAGAGTTGTTGCATGCATGACTATGTGCCCCCAACATGAGGTTGGTAAATTACAATTATGCAAAAGTCTGCCAATCCATTTTAGGTGTGGACATACGGTATGGAATGCTCAACTTTAATTCTCATTTCCATGCAATAAACATCAAATATCTTTGAAGTAAATTCTCCAGCTTAATGACGGGAAACTATCATCATCTAATATACTATCAGCGAATCGGGCAGTATGCAAATCTCCAATCATAGGGTCTAAATACCTGATTATGGATGTTGTCTCATAACCAACGTATATCCCAGACTTTCGGAGAGGGTCCATTGTAGTTCGCTACGGTGGTGGTATAGGTGCATAAACCTTGCCTCCAAATCTGCGAAGATGGGAAATTTTTGGTGCTGACCCTTGCGCTAGTTGTATAGGTGAATGGATGTTATATACCCGTGGTCTAAAATTGATGAGAGTTGCTGCGTGCATGACTGCGTGCCCCCAACATGAGGTTGGTAAATTACAATTCTGCAAAAGTTTGTTAATCCATTTTAGGTGTGACATACGGTATGGAATGCTCAACTTTAATTCTCATTTCCATGCAATAATTATCAAATGCCTTTGAAGTAAATTCTCCAGCGTTATCCATTCTAATGGACTTCACATGATGATCTGGGAAATTATTTTTCAATTTTAATTATCTGCGAAACTAGCTTTGCAAAAGCATAGTTTCTCGTAGACAATAAAAATACGTGCGATCATTTCAAGGAAGCATCGATGAGCACTATAAAATACCTAAATAGCCCTAACAGGGGCTGTATAACACCGCAAAAGTCTCTATGGATACGGTCCGGGAATGCAGGGGCTTCATCCTTCGCTTTCAGAGTTGAAGGTCTAGTAATTAATTTCTCGGTGGTACATGCGGGGCACATAAAATCTTCCTGATTCGGAAAATTTTTTACATCGATATTATGTCCATGTGAATTTTTAATTATATTTCTCATCATCCTAAGACCTAGGTAGCCTAATCTATCATGCTAAAGACAGAAAAGTTCAGAGCTTCTAAATAAGGTTTTCGGGAAGTATAGGTTGCAGGTGCCTTAATATTAGTGTAGTATAGCCCAGTTTCATATGAAGGAAGTCGTTCTAATACTTTTTTCCGCTTTTTCATGCTTTGTAATTAGTAGGTATTCCTTACCATACTCTTCTTCTGTCTCTATGTAGAAACTGTTAGCGAATGTTTTTGAGAGTTCTAGTCGATTTTGGGTACAACAAGGCTTCTTCAATGACTAAAGTTGTGCCCATCAGAGTATAATTGTGGCCCTTCCTGAGCCTATTATACAAGTATCGATGCCTGCGATTTTCGTAAGACTACCAACATTCTTGTTGATCGACTGGAAGAAATTTAATCTCTCTCAAGATAGTATTTGTTGTGCCGCTATTAGCTAAGCACACTTTCTCCATAGGACACAACACATGTTCGAATATAAAGTACTTTTATTAATATGTAGCAGGAAACAAGCAACACATAAATAAAATACTTCAGATATCAGAGCATAACATGTTATTATAAATACGAGAAAATAAGCCTTGCAGGACTCATCATAAGAAATTAATGTTTTACTCTCTAGAGCTTACAACCATTATTCAAAGAATAAAAAATTCAATGTTCTGCTTCAATTACAAACTGCAAGTTATTATAAAAGATCCAAGTGCAATGCGTGTACTAGATCAAATTAGCAAAGTATTCAGAAACTTCTACCTCAATCCGCTCTATGGCGATCTTCTCCTCTTGGGCAACTACGGATGCGGCCACTGCGATGTCCAAAGGAGGGATGATGGGGGCTGCTACTGGGCTATCCACATCCATGAGTGCAACTAATGGATGCGGATCATCCGTGCTTGCAATGGCGAGGTGAGCCTTATGCTGTCCTTTGCCCTTCTTCTTAGACTGAAAAGTATTAATAACGTCCGACTCACAACCTTACCTTTCTTGCCCTCTCCTTTGTGAGAGGCTTCCTCACTTTGTAGCTTCTAACATTGGTTTCATGGCTAACATTGCTACTAGGCGGCTGTGAGATGTAGTTCTTTCTTAGAACATCATCTTGAGCTTTCGCAACTTGCATAATGTCAATCTTTTCGGTATACTTATTGTATGTAACATCCCAAAGTGCTGTTACCAAAATAAAAATTTAAAAAGTTGTTATTTTGTTGGATTTTCTAAAATTTGAAAGAGTTTTATTGCATTTCTTGAATTTATGAAGTTTTCAAAGTAAAAAGAAAATTTATTTGAAGTCTTTGAAGTTTATTTGAGTTAAAGTTGAAAAATAAAAATTTTATTATTTTTTGGAGTTTTAAAAGCTTTTTCCTAAATATTTTAAAGCCAAAATAATTTATTTGCAAAATTAAAAGCCAAATTTAAGTTGGAAATAATTTTATTAAGTCCAAAATAACTCTAGGAATTTCTTTGAATTTTTCTAGAATTTTTGGATTTTCTTTGCTATTTTCTAAAGCTTATTTGAATTAACCGAATTATCTAAATTGGAAAAGCATTTGAAAATCCTCTCCACCATTTGAAAATTCACTGCGCACGGCCCACTTTCAGCCCACCTTCTCGAACAACCCATGCGGGCCCGCACAGCCACTCGGTCCAAACCTCCCCACCCATCCCGACCGTCCGATTTGAATCGGACGGCCATCATGCGCACACGCCGCGCGGTCCGTTCCGGCCGCCCGATGCAAATCAAACGGCCCCGCGTCTTCTTCTCCACCACCCCCTTCTTCTTCGCGCAGACGCGCCCAACCGCCCGCCATGGCCGCGTGTGGAAGCTCCATCTCCGCGCCAATTTCGCCCCTATTCTCGCGCGCGTCTTGTTCAAATTCCAGCGTCATGACTCCGCGCTCTCCGTCCATTTCCACTTTTCTCGCGCATGGGATTGCCGGATCGCGCCATCACCACCGCCAACTTCGCGGGCGCGATCTCCCACCTCCGGCCTCGTCTGCCCCTATAAATAGGAGCACGGTGAGCCCCTCATTCCACTCATCTCCTCCCCATTCTTAGCCTCCTCCTCCTCTCTCCGTCCATGATCGAGGATTTTTCTCCGTGCCGCCAACCTTTGGCGGCGATTCGCCATTGTCGTCGACTCGCCACCCCAACCACACCAATGACATCGCCGCCACCTCGTCGTCCCCGTGCGCACCTTTCCCCGGCCCGAAGACCACCGGAGCCCGTCGCCGCCGTCGAGCCCGCACATGTCGCCGCTCTTCACGTCGCCGCCGGCCACTCCTTCTCACCCTTGCGCCACCACGGTGAGCATTGTGACCCCCACGCCCTCCTTTCTCGTTTGGTACCACTCACTCCCCTCGCCGGAGTCCCTAACGCCGTCGAGATGATCGCCGAGCCGCCATGGGCCGGGATGACATGGCGCCACTTGGCAAGCCACATCACCGCCACTTTAGCCCGTCTTGACATGTCATACGTGTGCACCTCGTGGCCGCCGCATCGACACACACCCTCTCGGTCACGATTCGTGAACCCGTCTCAAGTGGCGTTAGATCGACCGTGGGCGTGGTCCATTGACCACGGGCCCACATGTCAGTGACCCAACGGTTTTCCATTTTAAAATAAATTGGCCGGAATTTCAAATTCTAAGGGCTGACGTCATAAACCGGATTTTCCTTTAGGAAAATAAATCGGTAAATTCTTTTAAATCCAAATTAGGGTTTAAAACTTCCCAGGGTTCGTTTCTCCTTCATACGAACTCCGATTTCGTCGATTCAAATTTCTAAATTCATATAAATTCATTATCTAGCTAAATAAACTAAAATTATTTAATTTGGAGTTCATTTGAATCTCCATTTGAATTTTGTTTGAATTTAGTTTAATTTCGCGTATAGATTTCGACGACCTCAGAGAGTCAGATTTCGACGCCGTTTGAGAGCAACCAATTGAGCAAGGCAAGTTACATTCTTGGTCATATTTGCACCCATTACTTCAAATTATTTAATTCTATTTTAAATTATTACTGCATGCTTATTTATATTCAGTAATTTAAATTCCTGTTTTAAATTTATAGATATGCCCAAATCCTTTGTACTGCCAATTTTGACATTGAACTAAACCTACCTTGTCATCCTAGATAAAACCTAGTTGATACGATAGTATGAACTAGGATCATTTGGAAAAATTATGCTTAGCAATGCTTAGACCCAAAAATGCTGATTTGGGGAATTTTAGCCAAAAATCAAATATTGTTTAAATTGTATCCATAACACTGGTGTGTTATGGAAGTTTATAAATGAATTTGGAAAAATAAAATAAATTGATGGTTTGTACTTGGGCAAAATGGTTGTTTGGATGGTGCATGTTTATGCACGGGCTCAATCTGGTTAGGGTTGAGACCCAGGGTTTATTTGGAAAGTTGCCCAAGTCAGTTAAGGATCAGCCTTCGAGTGTATTTTGCTAAGCCACATCGTACTACCACATGTCCTCAGTATGGGGAGTAGGACCTGACCAACTAATTTGTAAAGTTCCATCGCGGTTGATCCTGCTTGTACGTGGGCAGCCTTTCATGGCCATTTCTTTTGACAAAGTCTTTCATGACTATTGTTCCCTTTGGCATAAGAGGGGCACCTATTAACCCGTGGGTTTCTATCCAAAGGGGATTTATAAACCTTAATGAGGGTGGATTGCTGTGGAATGGCGCATTGTAAAGGCCTTGGCACGTGCTCTGGATCGCTTACCTAAGGTAGTGAGCAGTGGCATAGATATATGCCAGACAAACTAGAGAATTCTTGTCATGTGGGTAAAACTGTACAACCTCTGCAGAGCGTAAAACTATTCGAATAGCCGTGTCCACGGTCATGGACATGCCTAGCAAAGCTGCTCCAAGTTAGATCTTTGGTTTTGATTTCAAAATGATTTGACATAAATGATTTTGGATTTCTATCCAAATGGGAATTGGGCGGGAAGTCATGTGATAGGAGGGTATCCTTCACCATTCTTGTGTGAATGTTATTTAACTATAAAATTGATTTAGCAAATGAATTTTAGTTATAGAATAACTACTTTGGAACTTAGTACAAGTATTTAAAGAAAATGCTACTTTATGCAAATTCAACCAATAAGCCTTCCTTTGAGATACCCTTATATACATGCATTCAATCTGTTACTTGACGGGTGTAACTTGCGAGCACGGTAGTTGTGCTCATACTTGCTTTATGCAAACAAATTTCAGAGGAGAAGAACTTCACTACCGGTGTGGATCTCGACGACTAGGCCGCTACCCCAGTCGATTTCCTGTGGCAGATTAACTGGACCCTACTACATCTTCTTCGTCTTCTGCTGTGTTCTTTATTGTTGGCTTGTAAGCCTCTCTTTGTAATAAACTCTGTTGATTATTAATATAGTTGTGCAATTTATGGATGTTACCATATCTGTTTACTATGTGAACTAGCTACTGATCATGGGACTAGTTCAGAAATGCACAGAGAATTTGGGAGTGTTAATCCTGGGTCCGACATTGTAGCCGTCTTGACGATAGTTGCGTGCGGATTACAACGCATTCGGGTGAAAGGTAGAGAGAGTATTCTCAATCTTCTGCTCATCCGTGATTACCTTACCACAGAGTTGAAGATTGGTACAAATTCTGGCCATGTTGGGCCAGCTCTTCGAACTTTCGGTTCATGATGCCAGCCATCTATACATTTCATGCAAAAAAAGTTCATAAGATTACTAGTGGTAATTTGCATAAAATGGTTGTAAAATTCTCATAATGCTCTTCGAACTCCCGGTTCGTGATCCCGTATTTTTCTATGCATTTTTCATGATTTACTACTATTTTCAGTGATTAAAAGTAATATAGACAATCACAGATAATCAAAACAACAAATACAATATATAAATTGCATAGAAATAATAATAACAAAGTTAAACATGCTTTAAAAGTTAAAAGTTCAAAATAATTCAAAATTTGAATTCCCGAAGCTCTTTTCTGCTGGAATATGTATTTTCGGTGAATTCTGCAATTTTCAGGGGCTAAATCGCGAATTTCCAGTTTTGAGAAAATTTTCTGCGCAAATTTTTTAATTTCTGAGGGGTTATTCTGCAAGAATTTCTTTCTCAAAATATTTTCTCGTAATTTTTAGAATTTTGAGGATTTATTTGCAAATTTCTTGGATTTTTATTTTTTTCTTCTTTTCCCGGTTTTCTTTGGGCCGACCCATTCCGCCCACCACGGCCCATTCAACCTGTTTGCTTTTTCGGCCTGCTTGGCCCAAGGCGGTCGGGTCAAATGGGCGTCGGGTGGTGGGAGGTGAGAAGACCCGTGAGTGGCACGCTGCGGCGGTAGTATCACGGTGGTCGGCGGCTTCAGCCAGCTTGCGCGTCATCTTGCGATGTGTGATGGCGTGGTGTGTGTGGCTTCGAGCCGACGGTGCATGTGCGAGTGGCGTGGCCGTGTGGGGCCAACAGCAACGGGTGTGCCGTTTGGGAGGCGAGGGATGCGGCGACGTGGGAGGCTGTTCAGCAGAGCGCGTGCGAGGTGGTGGCCGAACACGACGTGGTTCGTGCGGCCATGGCGAAACGCGTGGTCGGCTCGAGCGGCATGGCGGCCGACAATGGCGTCTGGCGAGTGTGGCCGTAGGTGCAGTCAAGGTAGCGGTGTGGGGTCCCATCGAGGCGGCAAGGCGCTCCAAGCGGGGAGATTCGCGGGAGCGGTGCTCGATGGCATGGCCATGTCTGCAGTGGCCGTCGGCGGCCGTCTTGGTGATGTAACGTCCGTTTTCGGACGAATAAATAGTGAATACTAATTCCGTTTCGTTCGTCGCCGTAATTCAAGTATCAAGTATTTTCGAAAACTCCCGTTCTTTCTCGGTCTGTGTTTCAAATGTAATGTCCGCAACATTTGAAATTCAAATTCATGCGTTGGAGATTTTCTCCTCCGTTTTGAATTCTTGGGCCGATTTCTGAGCTGGACCTCGCTTCCTTCTCGGGCTTAGCCCACTGCCTTTCTCGGGCTCGGCCCACCACCCTTCGGCCCAGCTCCCTCTTGCTGCTCTCGCCTCGGCCCACCTTCCTTGCCGGCCATGTGCTGGAGGTCTTCTTCTCCCCTTCTTCTCCTGGTCAAACTGTGCGGCCAGAAGAATGTGACTCCTTGTGACGCCAAGAAGAACATGAAGCGCCACCAGCCCGCTTACTCACTGCTCTGCTGAGCGCGCCCATCCCACTGCTCCTGTCGCCTCTGCGGCGAAGACCCCGAGCCCGTACCGCAGCCGCAGTGGCGCTTCGCCGTCCTCGTCGTCCTCAAGCACCGGTCCAAGCTGCGTCGCGCCTTCGTCAGCAGCATCCGAGGAGCGCCCAAGGACATCCGCCAGCGCCCCGTCTCTTCGGCCGTGCAAGCCCGCTCGTCACCATGGCGTCACCGCAGCGTCCTCGCCCGTGGATCGAGCACGCGCCTTCGCGCGGCCTGTAGCGCCCATGCCCTCGCCTTGACCCCGTCGCCTCCCTCCGCCATGTCGTGGTCGACGCAGAGCTTGCCCATCTTTGCGCCAACGGCTCCCTCGGCTCCTAGCTCCTCGGCCGCCTACAAGAGCCAGCCTCCCTCTTGACCTCCCCTTTCTTTCGCCCCTCTCTGTAGCTTCCCAAAGCCGCCAGCCTGAGCTCCTTGCCAGCGCCTCCTCCTCGCCTCGCCCGCTCCGTGGCGCCTCGATCACACCGCGTCCTGTCATCCCAGACGCCAGACTCCTAACCCCACCTCCTTCGCCTTCCCGTCACCGAGCGAGCAGCCGCCGTGCCTCCTCCTTCTCCGCTAGGTCGCCGTCGCCGGGCGGTCCGGCCATCCTCGAGCCGCCCGACCACCGTCCAGATCCTGCGCCCTCGCCTGACCGGTGCAGCGCCCTCTCGCCGTGGCGTCGCCACCTTTCGCCGGCTCCTCGTGCGACCATGGCGCCGCTTCTCGCACCCACGCCGCTTCGCCTCTTCACTGAGCCGCCACCTTCCCGAGTCCGCCTCCGGTGACCATGGTCGCCCTCCATGAGCCGCCTGCCGCCACGGGCCGCCTCCGCCTGTCTTGTGGCCAGAGCACCTCCTATGCCCCTCCCGGCGCCGCCCTTGCCCTGGGGACCGCCGCCCTCCGGCGACCCCTTCCCCATACCACCCGCCCGCCGCATCACCCTCCTTGCCGCCTCGCCCGTCTTTGCCGCCTCCTCCTCCCCCCCCTGTTCTTGCGTTGAGCGAAGAAAAGCGAGCAATTAGATTGGGAATTGAGTTGAAATTGCTTTGGTTGGCCCCACCATTGGCCTTAAGCTCTCCCCTCTCCCTTCCAAGTGGGCCCACCAGAGAATCTCCTTGATGGTGCTTGGACTTGGTCCATGCACTATGCTGTGCACCAATTTATATCTCCCTCGTTTATTTCTGGATTTAATTCAAACCCAATCTTCGGAAGCTCCGTTCTCCCTCGTCGTAACTCCAAAAATTATGATTTAAATTTCTAAAAATTCGTTAATTCAAGATCTTGCTAATAGCATAGGTCTTGTTCAATTTGGAGTTCATTTGTTGTTCTTTATTATTTATTTGCTCTCTTTGCTTGTTTGTGCTCTTTTTCCGGTGCGATCGTCCGATTAGGATTCGAGGACGCGGAGAACCTCCAAGTTGATCAAGCTCAAGATTGTCAAGATCCTCTTACCTATATCCAAGGCGAGTCAATACTTTGATCATATTGAACCTACATTTTATGCAAATTATGTTTGTTTAAAATAGCAAATTGCATGCTTTAATTTCGTAATCAAATGTATGTTAAAGCTTAAGGTAGTTAAATACCCATTTGATGATTAATTAGTTAATATGCCATCCCTTGATAATTGAATCCATTATTCCATGTCACCCTAGTAATCTATATGGTAATATTAGTTATAGGTTGCACTTAAGCGACATGCTAGTCTTGCTTAAGTACCGGGGTATTAACTACCCCAATCATCATCTCTTCAAATATAAAATTGGTTTTGGGCGGTCATTGGGAAATGAGTGAGGTAAAAGTGATAATTTGGTTTTCCTCTCAAAACCCTAATAACTCGCTTTTCCCGTCTGGGCGGATGGTATGATGGATGATCGTTGGTGGCTAATGCAGCCCAAGGATCTTGGTATGTTGGTGGGTACTAATGTAGCCCAAGGAATACTAGTATGTGGAATGCACCGTCGAGATAACCCTAAGGACTTAATCTTGTCATGACCTCCTGTGTAAAACAAGTACAACCACAAGTCTCAAATTACAACTTTGGCTAAATAATTTGTATCCACCAATCTGAGTTGCACGGGAGATGACTCATGACGCCATGAGCCTTTGTGGCGAGGGTGTCGGGTCTTGCGACGTAAGTCGTTAGATGGCGCAAGAGGGGTCTAAGTAAGGGTTAACGGATCTACATGGGCGTAACCCTACGAGGACTAAACCTTAGCGGGTGTAACTAATACTGTTGGGTGCACTGTAAAGGCCTTGTGGTGATCTCCCCTTGATTCACATGCCTAAGGAAACGTGTGTATATATCAAGACGATTACCTCTTGTGGGTAAAGTGTACAATCTCTGCAGAGTATTAAACTGTTTAAACAGCCGTGCCTACGGTCAAAGGCGGACACAGAACTTAACTTGAGTTAGTTCTATTTCAAAAAAACCTTGTGGGTGGTATAAAAATGTGGAGGCTCACCTAGCCTGTGTTGGATTTTTCCGAGCCTTCGAGCTCGGTGGTGGTAGTAATTGGAGGTAGCTCCAATCAAAAAGCATACTAGTATAGGTTCCGCGGATGGAACCTCTCTTGAAATAAATATTGCACAATTACTCTCTTTATAAAATGTAATTTGTTAAAATGCTAAGTAATAGGAATTTGTAATTATGATATTTGAAAATATTGCTTCACAAATAAAAGAACCCGAGCCATCCTTGTTTAGCCTTGCATGTATATTATTGCATTGTGTGTTGGCTCGCGAGCACGGTAGATGTGCTCATTCTCGCTCTTTCCCCCAAACCCTCAGAAGCAGGAAATCCGGAGGATTACGACTACTACGAGGATCCCGAAGTTGGAGGCCTTGGAGATGAATGAAGCGTAGTCTAGTCTTTAGTTGCTCTAGTCTCACCCCAGTCTAGTTGACTCCGTTGGTGCTTGCGTGCATCCTATATTATCTGAGTCTTTGGGTAATATCGGACGCACACGGGTTTCCCCAGTCGCTTGCCTGTGGAGAGATGTGCTCTACCCCTTTTGCTTCCGTTGTTGCTTCCGCTTTTGTAATGTAATCTTTGGCCTTGTGCGGCCCTTTTGTAAAACCCGGCAAGCGGGTCTATGTAAACTCGTGTGTTAATTAATGAATGGTATGGTTTAATCTCGACTGTATGAATTGATTCATGATGTATCTGTGAGTGCTATCTCTTGATCCAGGAATAGCAGTGTCTTTCACAGAGGATTTGGATTCTTGGAATCCGGTCCGAAACAGAGTGGTATCGAGCATACGACCTGTTGTAAGCCCTAGCTAGATTGGTCGAGCCCTAAGGACTTGAGTCCTATTTTCAAAAATTAAGGAAAGAGTTGTTAAAATATAGCGTATTTATTGCTCCTTCTTACCACTCTTAGTTCTTTACTTATCTTGACTTCACTTGAGTTTTTACTCAGTCTTGACCTTTTCTCCTGTTCCAAAAATTGTAAATGGCTACCCCTTCCGACGATGGCCCCTGGGACTTTTGCCCTCATGAAGTAGATGGAGAAGAGCGCGTAGACATTCTTCGCCAACTCATGGTGCGCCTGGGATACAACCGCCATCCTATTTTCAGAGGCAGAAAGACCCAGACCATGGATCAAGAGTCATGGACCATGGAGGTTTTCCTCTATGCCAAGGAGGGTGAGTGTGACGTTCATATCTTTCGACCCGCGACACCCCGAGTAGGCTGTTCAAGCGCCCAAGACGCAAAGACGCTTCGCCAAAGACACACTTTGGTCTAGATGCATGAGGATTTTCTGGTGAAGATGCCCTTCCACTACTTTCAGCCTCTCCAGGAGGGAGAATTCGAGCACGAGATCTTCGTCGTCATATTGCAGTAGTCAGGATTAGTCTAGATTAGCCAGTAGTGCTTGTTAGGCAGTCCTTTGTTGCAAGCAATTTCTGTTTCTTTCTTTTGTAGACGTTGTGTTTGTATCTGTGTCGTGGCTTAGCATGGCCTATATGCTATGTTAGAGTCATGTAACACCTAACCCCTTAATATAATGCTGACTACTCTAGGCTTTGTATTGTATTTGATTGTTTCTCCTCGTTGGTTTTAAGTTCTTTTGTGGTGCTCTAGAGGGCTAGTAACCCTCATATATATACCCCCGCCCTTCCTCCTCGTTCTGAGCTTCAGTGTTCCTTTAGATGCCGCCAAGAAGAGCCGCCTTGATCAGTGGAGCTTTGTAATCTGGCCAAGGAAGAGGTCGTGGCGTGGTCGTGGCCAAGGACAAGATCCACCTCCCCACCGCCAGCCCGCCCCAACAATGGAACAAGTGATGTTACAACAGACTCAGATTCTCCAGCCTTTGCT
Organism: Phyllostachys edulis; assembly: GCA_036346405.1. Taxonomy (NCBI): domain Eukaryota; kingdom Viridiplantae; phylum Streptophyta; class Magnoliopsida; order Poales; family Poaceae; genus Phyllostachys; species Phyllostachys edulis. The sequence goes on along the minus strand of CM070562.1, from coordinate 84,260,390 downwards.
CAATAATCGTGACCGGACTGCCGCCGCAATTCCAAACTTCATTGACTTTCTTAGGACAAGACCCTCACCTTTGCAAAGACTACCGAACCTCTTGAAGTGAAGATTGGCTTAGAGACACGGAGAAGAAACTTGACTTGCTCTGCCTGAGACAAAGATAAGGTGGACTTCGCCACCCATCAATCGAAAGGAGCCGCCACTGCCTGGTGGGAAAATTACCTCGCTGCCCGAGGTAATGATAGTCTAGAGTCCGAAGAAGATGAAGAAGCAGCAGAACTAGAAGAAGTTGCATCTACGGTCGGATCTCAACTAGCCCCTGCCGCTGGAGCCGCCGCGGAAGAAATTGTTGAAGCACCACTACAGGAAGATGCACTAGTTTTGCAGACAATTCCCTGGACTGAATTCAAAGATGCTTTTAGAACCAACTTCGTACCAGCCGGTACAATGAGATTGAAGAAGAATGAATTCAGAGCTCTCAAGCAGAAGCAGATGACAGTCAATGAATATCTAACCAAGTTCAACCAACTTGCCCGCTACGCCCCCAATGACGTAGCAGATGAAGAGGAAAAGATTGATCGCTTCGTCGAAGGTATGCGCGAAGACATGCGAGGTCAGCTTATCCTCCACGACTTTTCCAGCTTCCACCAACTGGTCAACAAAGCCCTCGTACTGGAAAATGAGAACAACATCGCAGAAGTCAGCCGCAAGAGAAAGATGGCATTTCAGAAGCCCCAAGGTAGCTTTTCACAGAAGACAGCATTCCAAGGCAAATCATTCCTTCCGACCACCGGTGGCTTTATCTCAAGAAACTCCGATTGCAACCTGTGTCCCAAATTAGTGTTTCCGTGCTCCCTCACGGACGACTGCGGTCGCGTAACCCGATAGCACATCTTCGTTGCTTTAGCTGTGGAGAAAAAGGACACTTTGCCAAAAGATGCCCTCAAAGCCGAGTCACACCCGTGTTTTCCATCTTGGGAGCCACACTAACTCAACGACAGACTTCAACGCAGCGAAGCCATCGACCTCTCGAGCAACCGAATCGTTTCTGCACGAAGCCAAAGCCAGAACCAAGGCCAAGTGAACCATGTTGCCGCCGTAGGAACCCAAGCAGCTCCAGAAGCTTTAAGAGGTGCGTTCTCTGGGAAGCTTGAATCTCGGGGTCGAGATTCCGTTTAAGGTGGGTAGGATTTGTAACGTCCGTTTTCGGACGAATAAATAGTGAATACTAATTCCGTTTCGTTCGTCGCCGTAATTCAAGTATCAAGTATTTTCGAAAACTCCCGTTCTTTCTCGGTCTGTGTTTCAAATGTAATGTCCGCAACATTTGAAATTCAAATTTCGCGGTTGGAGATTTTCTCCTCCGTTTTGAATTCTTGGGCCGATTTCTGAGCTGGACCTCGCTTCCTTCTCGGGCTTAGCCCACTGCCTTTCTCGGGCTCGGCCCACCACCCTTCGGCCCAGCTCCCTACTGGCCTGCTCCTGCCTCGGCCCACCTTCCCTTGCCAGCCCGCAGCCGCCTGGAGGTCTTCTTCTCCCCCTTCTTCTCCTGGTCAAGAAGTGCGGCCCGGCCAGCCTGCAGACGCCAAAGAAGAACAGTAGCGCCACCAGCCCCGCCTACTCACCTGCTCCTGCCTGAGCCGCGCCCATCCCACCTGCTCCCGTCTGCCCTCTGCAGCGAAGACCCCGAGCCCGTCTGCACCTTTGCAGATGGCGCTTCGCCGTCTCGTCGTCCTCAAGCACCGGTCCAAAATTGCGTCGCGCCGCCGTCGGAAGAGATCATCAGGAGCGCCAAGGACATCCGCCAGCGCCGTCTCTTCGGCCGTGCAAACCCGCTCGTCACCATGGCGTCACCGCGGCGTCTCGCCCGTGGATCGAAGCCAGCGCCTTGCGGCGCTGACGCTGCAGCGCCATGCCCTGCTCCTTGACCCGTCGCCTCCCTCCCGCCATGTCGTGTCGACGCAGAGCTTGCCCATGCTGCGCCCCAACGGCTCCCTCGGCTCCTAGCTCCCTCGGCCGCCTACAAGAGCCCAGCCTCCCTCTTGACCTCCCCTTTCTTTCGCCCCTCTCTGGTAGCTTCCCCAAGCCGCAGCTTGAGCTCCTTGCCCGCCTCCTCCGCCTCGCTCGCCCGCTCGGTGGCGCCTCGCTGATCACACCGCGTCCCATCCCATGACGCCAGACCCCAACCCCCACCTCCTTCGCCTTCCCGTCACCGAAGCAGAGCCGGCCCAGTGCCTCCTCCTTCTCACTTGAGGCCGCATGCCGCCGGCCGGTCCGCCATCCCGAAGCCACCCGACCACCGTCCGGCATCCTGCGCCAGCCAATGGTGCCGCGCCCTCCTCGCCCGTGGCGTCGCCACCTTTCATGGCTCCTCGTGCGACCATGGCGCCGTTCTTTATCCGCATGCGTCGCCGCTTCGCCCTTCCACTGAGCCGCCACCTTCCCGAGTCCGCCTCCTCCGGTGACCATGGTCCGCCCTCCCGGCCGCCTGCCGCCACCCGCCGGCTTCTCCTCCCCTGTCCAGATGCCTCCTATGCCCCTCCTATGCCACTTGCGTGGGGCCTAGCCCCCTCAGGCGACCCATGCACCCCACCATGGCCCGCCTCCTCCTTGCAGGCCCCTCCTCCCCTGTCTTGCCTAGCCCTCTGCCTCCCTGTTCTTGCGTTGAGCGACAAAAGCGAGAGCAATTAGATTGGGGAATTGAGTTGGGTTTGCTGGTTGGCCCCACCACCATTGGCCTTAAGCTCTCCCCTCTCCCTTCCAAGTGGGCCCACCATGGAATCTCCCTTGGTGGTGCTTGGACTTGGTCCATGCACTATGTCAGGCACCAATTTATATCTCCTCGTTTATTTCTGGATTTAATTCAAACCCAATCTTCTAAGCTCAGTTCTCCTCGTCGTAACTCCAAAAATTATGATTTAAATTTCTAAAAATTCGTTAATTCAAGATCTTGCTAATAGCATAGGTCTTGTTCAATTTGGAGTTCATTTGTTGTTCTTTATTATTTATTTGCTCTCTTTGCTTGTTTGTGCTCTTTTTCCTAAGTGCGATCGTCCGATTAGGATTCGAAGACGCGGAGAACCTCCAAGTTGATCAAGCTCAAGATTGTCAAGATCCTCTTACCTATATCCAAGGCGAGTCAATACTTTGATCATATTGAACCTACATTTTATGCAAATTATGTTTGTTTAAAATAGCAAATTGCATGCTTTAATTTCGTAATCAAATGTATGTTAAAGCTTAAGGTAGTTAAATACCCATTTGATGATTAATTAGTTAATATGCCATCCTTGATAATTGAATCCATTATTCCATGTCACCCTAGTAATCTATATGGTAATATTAGTTATAGGTTGCACTAAGCGACATGCTAGTCTTGCTTAAATCCGGGTATTAACTACCCCAATCATCATCTCTTCAAATATAAAATTGGTTTTGGGCAATCATTGGGAAATGACCGAGGTAAAAGTGATAATTTGGTTTTCCTCTCAAAACCCTAATAACTCCTTTTCCCATCCGGGCGGATGGTATGATGGATGATGCGTTGGTGGCGCTAATGCAGCCAAGGGATCTTGGTATGTTGGTGGGTACTAATGTAGCCCAAGGGAATACTAGTATGTGGAATGCACCGTCCGAGATAACCCTAAGGACTTAATCTTGTCATGACCTCTGTGTAAAACAAGTACAACCACAAGTCTCAAATTACAACTGGCTAAATAATTTGTATCCACCAATATGAGTTGCACCAGGAGATGACTCATGACGCCATGAGCCTTTGTGGCGAGGGTGTCGAGTCTTGTGACGTAAGTCGTTAGATGGCGCAAGAGGGGTCTAAGTAAGGGTTAACGGATCTACATGGACGTAACCCTCACGAGGACTAAACCTTAGCGGGTGTAACTAATCTTGTTGGGTGCCTTCAAAGGCCTTGTGGTGATCTCCCTTGATTCACATGCCTAAGGAAGCGTGTGTATATATCAAGACGATTACCTCTTGTGGGTAAAGTGTACAATCTCTGCAGAGTATTAAAGCATTTAAACAGTAGTGCCTACGGTCAAAGGCGGAACATGTGAACTTAATTTGAGTTAGTTCTATTTCAAAAAACCTTGTGGGTGGTATAAAATGTGGAGGCTCACCTAGCCCTGTTGATTTTTCCCGAGCCTTGAGCTCGATGGTGGTAGTAATTGGAGGTAGCTCCAATCAAAAGAAGCATACTGTATAGGTTCCGGATGGAACCTCTCTTGAAATAAATATTGCACAATTACTCTCTTTATAAAATGTAATTTGTTAAAATGCTAAGTAATAGGAATTTGTAATTATGATATTTGAAAATATTGCTTGACAAATAAAAGAACCCGAGCCATCCTTGTTTAGCCTTGCATATATATTATTGCATTGTGTGTTGGCTCATGAGCACGATAGATGTGCTCATTCTCGCTCTTTCCCCAAACCCTCGAAGCGAAATCCGGAGGATTACGACTACTACGAGGATCCCGGTTGGAGGCCTTGGAGATGAATGAAGCGTAGTCTAGTCTTTAGTTGCTCTAGTCTCACCCCATCTAGTTGACTCGTTGGTGCTTGCGTGCATCCTATATTATCCGAGTCTTTGGGTAATATCGACGCGCACGGGTTTCCCGATCGCTTGCTGTGGAGAGATGTGCTCTACCCTTTGCTTCCGTTGTTGCTTCCGCTTTTATAATGTAATCTTTGGCCTTGTGCGGCCCTTTTGTAAATCCGACCCGACGCGGTCTATGTAAACTCGTGTGTTAATTAATGAATGGTATGGTTTAATCTACGACTGTATGAATTGATTCGATGTATCTGTGAGTGCTATCTATCGATCCAGGGAATAGCAGTGTCTTTCACAGAGGATTTGGATTCTTGGAATCCGGTCCGACGGTGATGAGGGTGATCTGACCAGTACACTGACGGACCGGCAAAGACGGCCGTCTGGGGTTGCACCGCTGGTTTTTAACTGTTCATGCATCAATCTATAGTTTATTGTTCATTGTTCATGTATTGATCTACAGTGCAATCAACATCCTCTCTTTCATGCGATCTACCAATCAGCTTGGCTGACGTCTTCAAGTCGGCTCGTGATAGATTATATTGGATTTGCACAATAGAAAAATAATCTAGAAATCAACAATTGCGAAATTGAAAGCGATCTAGAAAATATGATTCGATCTACGAGCGTCGTGCTACGACAGTTATCTTTCGATCCGAGTAGAGTAGGCCTAGAGATAGGCTGGAGTTGATCGTATTGATAACGTGTTGAGGATCCGTCGCTGACGAGTCCAATTCGAACGATCACCTCGTAGACAAGTGTAGAATCGCTTAGAACAATACAAAAACACAAATACAGAATAGTAGATTAAACACAGAGATACAAGAGATTTCTTACTTCTCTTTATTCTTTCATCAAATGATCAATATTTTACAATAACTAATACCTCTATTTATAGGCTATAGCTCTTGTTAGAGTTTTAAATAAGACACCCACTTACAAGCCAACTGCTAGGCTGAGCCTATGGTTTTTTAACAGTAACAACGCAAGTACGCAACCACCTCTCCGAAGAAACCCCGCTCTTTCTCTCTTTCCGCCCGTTCAATCCCAGAGGAGAGGGAGGCATCATGTCCATCGCCACGTCGCCTACACCGAGAGGTAGGAGCATAGCAGCCAGCCTTCTCTCTCTTCTTCCCTTCCAAAATTCCAAGGTTCCCCATTTTCCTCCGCTTCCTCCTCTGCTCCAGAATATATATAGTTCGAGAATAGTCGGGTGAAAGAAAGAGGGTAGATCAAAAAAGAAAAATCCAAACTTTCGAAACCCCACCTCTCTACTCCCACCAGTGCGGATTGATTTCTGGTTCTGTCCTCTTGAATTTTATCGAAGATGAGCCCCGAGTCCAGGGAGCTGCTCGGGATCGACCCCATCGAGCTCCTGTTCCCCTGTACGTTTTCTTTCCCCTGCAGGTTTTCGTGATTTTCTTGAATTTTTTTTTGTTGTTGATTCGGTGGTTTCAATGGGTTTCTGGGTAAATTTTGACGTGACGTGTTCCTGTATCATGTTCGCATTCAAGAAATTTATATGACATGTTGCCCTGGGAAAAAATATCTTTTTTGTGTGGGGCTAATTTGGATGTTTCTCTTCATTTTGAGGTTTCCTTTGAGGAATTCTTGGGCGCTTTTTAATATATGATCATATTTGTCCTCTTGTTTTGCTAATTTCCCTCCTGTTTTTTATTCAATCGTGCAGTCGAGTTAAAGAAGCAGATCTCGTGCTCACTGCATCTAACAAACAAGACAGATGAATACGTCGCGTTTAAGGTAATCAAATCTTTCTGATGATTCTTTCCTGCAAAATTTGAGTAAACCTTATAATTCTGTGAAACGTATTATAGTGACTAAATTAGTGCGACCTTGGGTCTGTAGGTTAAGACGACGAGCCCAAAGAAGTACTGCGTCCGGCCAAACAATGGCATTGTGGCACCGCGGTCCACGTCCGATATTGTTGGTAATTTGATGAATTACATTAGCCAATCACTATGCTATTCTGAAATAACTGCTTTTATTCTGAGGTCTTTTACACTCTGAACTATTGCCTTCAGTAACAATGCAAGCGCAGGGGGAGGCGCCACCGAACATGGAATGCAAGGACAAATTCCTTGTGCAGAGTGCCGTAGTGAGCCAGGACCTCACACCAAAGGATGTTACCGGAGACACGGTAGCCCATGTTCTAGTGCATTCTACGTTGTAGGCTTGTAGCTTAAGTTGGCCGTTTCAGAACCCTAAGGTCCCTAACTAGGCATTTTGTGTAGTTTACCAAAGAATCAGGCAATGTGGTGGACGAGGTGAGGCTGAAGGTTGTTTATGCCCCACCATCTCAACAGACATCCCTAAATGAGGGATCTGATCAGGAAGGTCTGGGCAGTTTGAGTTATCAAGATGTAAGATTTTTATCTTGAGTAGTCGTTAGTGCTGTAATGATATCCATGACTTCGTCTTGTTGGTACCAACTCTAATTATTTAATAGAGAACTCACAGTTGTTCTCTGTTAGCGCCTTACTCATTACTTTGTGCCCTTATCATCGATTCGATGGGTATTCTTTGTTTTCTTACCTTCTCAAACTGAGAGCTGTTCTTTCTTTGCAGGCAACCAGAGAACCTAAAGAACCAGAAACGATAACCTCTGATGTGAGTCCCCTTCAGATAAAACTCATCAAGCTATGTCTACCCCTGATTCTGGAAGTGACACAATTTATTTTAAAGACCAGTCTTCAAATATCATAGATTTTGATCAAACATCATTAGAAAACCATGCACGTCAATCTTGCATCAAACTAGATAACTATCACTCTGGAAATATGACTTGGAACTAATTCCATTATCTATTGGCCACTTGGGTGACAACTGCTAGAGAAGTTCCATAAAGTAGAGACGCCTGGTCTAAATTCATCTAAGAGCTTCTTTTAAGAACACTAAGAGTGTTATTTTGGAAGATGTCGCCATGGTATTTACAGTTTTTGCCGTTCCCTTATTTCCTAGCATTCTGGATGACATATGTTGATTCAATAATGTCTCGTCATAGTTAGGGAAAAAAACCCGGCCGGTAACCGCCAATTACCGGCCGGGGTCCGGGATACAAAATCTCGGCCGGTTTTCCCGAGTTTTGCAAGTTCAAATTCTAATTTTCGAATTTCGGCTGGCTTTTAATCAAATTCAAACGAATTTCATCCGATTTTTTCCCGGGAAAACCGGTAACCGGCCGGTTACCGTTCCCGATGGCTGGCCGGGAAAGTGCTCCGGACCGGTTCTTTCATCCCTGGTCATAGTTATCTCTCGTGCCATCAGTTTGCACTCTGCAGTGCATTTTACTTGATACATATGTTGAAGGGTTCTCATTTCTAGATTTGACCATGTTCTGTTATCACCCAATCGAACTCCACCTGATGTAGTATTTTTTTAAGAAACTACTCCACCTTATATAGTAGATTTACTGATATTTGGTCAATTTTCTTGTTTCAAATGACATATGTAACCTTTCAATTTATTGTGGTCTCTCTTTCCTATTGAGCTGTAGTTATCTTCTTTCATTAATGATTGGCCTGTAAATGTTTAGGTGCAAACAATAGTTTGATTTCAGAGAGGTGTTACCTTCTAGTATTACCTAATCGTTTTATGTTGAAACTCTAATGTGTAATTGTTCTGTATGTGTCGATTTTTTCAGCATTTCCATTATCTTAATGAGCTGAGTAATTGAGGCCTTATGTAGAAGATGTCACGTCCTTATTTTGACCACCGATGCCAAACAATACATGTTGATCTCTTTTATTTATATCTGTGTAGCCCTTGGCTTTGATTTCAAAGTTGAAGGAGGAGAAGAATTCTGCTACTCAGCAGAACCATAAGCTTCGAGAGGAACTGGTTAGTGGGTTATACATTATGCAAACATTTTTTTGACTCGTTATATTATTTGACTCTATCAGTAAGCATTAGATTCAGTTTTTTCTTCCATAGACTAGATAGGCTTGTGGGAGAGCTTTGCTGATAGTTTGTGCATCTCTCAAAATGATCACCACATAATAATTCCACACAGCTTCCCGTTTTGTGCTTCAGTTTTATATGGCGTACATATGTCTTTTGTTTTTGTGTCTTTTGAGTATCTTTGCATTTCATGACCAAGTGCAGAACCACATGTCTATTTCCTGATCTGTAAGTGTCGTCTACTTTGCTGTTATATGGTTTTCTGCATCAGTGAGATCTGCATGCTGACATCAATTTTAGTTGCAGCACTGACATAATTTTATTGTATCTTTGATAAAATTCAACAGGATCTCCTAAAACGGGAAATCAGCAAGCAGAACAGTGGTTTCTCATTAGTTTTTGTGCTGGTGGTCGCTATTCTGGGAATGCTACTAGGTTTTCTCATGAAGAGATGAGCGTGTGTAATCATATCCTTGTTTCGTTTTTGTGTCATGAACTAAAAATCGTACGCTTTCTCCGTTGTGTTAGCCATTTGTATAACTCATGGTCTTTTTTATCTTAGGATCTGATGCCTCTTGTAATTGTCTAATTCATATTAGCTACTGTCGCCAGTCAATAAGTCTTCTGTCACCCTGAACTCTTAATATTTCTCAGCTTGTTAGTGGCCCGAGGTTTTAGCCTGTTCGATTAGGAAAAGATTTTGGCTAATTATTTGCATCTTTAGGCACCTGTAAACAGAATAGTTCCTTCGATATTGTGGCTTGCGATATTATATGTTGGGTTGGGTGCTTTGTGAATTGTGAGGAGCTGGAATTTTGTTACTGTCGCATTTCATCATATCTGTACAATGTTAAAGTACGGTTTCAGCGATTTTCATTGTACTAGATGAGAAATTTAGACTGATATGGGGTTTTTGTCCAAATGATTAGCTTTATCCGGGTTGGAAAATGAAGGCATTGTACCCAGCCACTATCTGCTGACCCTGTAGAATCATATGAGAGCTCTGGCTGACACACATCAGCACTGAGATCTGGAATTCAGCTTGTATTGGCCATCCGATTATTCAGTGCTTCAGAGTTGAGACCCTATGTGTTTGTTGCAATCAGTTTGGTTAATGTGAGTAGATACAGTTGCTGTCTTGCTGATATATGCTTAGTTCGATAAATGTCTAACTGTGCATGCTCCAATTGTTCAGGACCATTTCCTTGTGTATTACTCCATGGCAAGTTGGCAACCCATGGATCAGTAGTTGCTTATGCAGTTATGCTACATAGTTTCAGAAAGAAAAACATGAGTCGGCTTTCGTATCTACTCCGGTTATCTCGCACGGCCAGGGTAAAATGCTAGGCCTTGGTTGTTTGCATGCTGAGCCCTCCTGAGATTCTATTAATCTTTCGCTTCCACTTAGTTGAAATTTAATAAATCTACTGGAATGTTAAAAGATATCGCTAAAACAACTGAAATTGTATCATACTGGTCTAAAAAAAGAAATTGTATCGTACTAACTTTTTTTTGCATATATGACTGGTTGCTCCTTTGAGGCAAGGCCGCAAGAGAGACACCACATCGAGCAGTTCGTACTTGTAACTAGTGGTCTGTGCGCACCACTTGGCGCGCTGAGAAAGAGGGAAAAGTAATACTTATTTAGAACAAGAAAATCTATATAGTTTGGCTGTCAAATGTATATGAGATGTTAATATAACTGGAATGCTGGTGTAAACAATAACCATTACGGTAGTCGCAGCACCTAATAGGGCGCAAAAAAGGTAAGATAAACTGAAACGTAGGCAATAGCAGCCATCAGTGGGCACTTTTTTTGTTACAAAAGTATGCAGACTAAGCAGGACGCGTACAAAGTACAGCGATCAGCTTGCTAACTACTACAGCATGTCTTAGAATATGGTACAGCCCATATACTGGGCATGTAGATACGGACTAAGCACCAAACTGGGGAATCATGTCCCAGGAAGCCAAACAGAAACATTCATACAACAGCTACTATCTGCAGGAATAGAGTATTCTCCTTTCGACAGCATAAATATTTCGGGAAGCGAAACAGTAAGGACTTGTGCATAATCTACAGGTCTGATACAAACTCAAAATGCAAAGCAGGGTGGAACAGAGAAGCGATCACCCAGTTACACAGGGATTGGCATCAAGCAAGTCTCGCGCTCTCCTTGTGATCTGGATGCTTGTTATCGCCTCACTTTTCTGCAACAGAGGTGGAAAAAAATCAATTCATATAGTACAAAATATAAGCAAGTAAAACAACTACCCAACCAAGGTACAGAGACCGCAGAGTTAAGTAAAAGAACTCATCAACCAAGGTGCTGAATAAGCAAGCGACAAGCATCAACCAAGGTGCAAAATTAACAGAGGTAAAGTAAAAGAATAAGTGATGAAATATTTGACCTGAAAGAGACAGAAAATAGCTACATATCAATGGTATTTGAGCACTCGACATAAACCTGAGAAAGACTAACACTCTGGAAAGTCGATAGTTTCACTTTTGTGATGGAATTAGAGATGCTGACTGTAGATGTCCATGCATTTTGCGTTGATTAATCATTATCCGTTTGGTAACCACAGAAGGGCAAAACTTCAAATAGTACAAGACCTCAAATTCCTAGCCCCTATGATGATGAAGCTACTACCATATGACAAGTTTATATATACATCCGGAAACCATACAATATTGCATATATTTGTTGGTTGTAGAAATGGTGGTGACATGATCACAAACAAAAAAATGGTGGTGATAGAGCGACAAGAATGCATAATGGCCAATATGATATATGAAAAGACGGGCTGAAGTACATGCTATAAGTGTCAAATAAAGCTATTTGTGCAGCATAGTGCATACAATTTTTTTCAATAGTTGGGAGCAAGCCTTTTGAGTAAACAGCTAGTAAAAACTGAAGCCAAGAGTTGTAGACATATTCATCTGGTCAGCTAAAAGAGTGCACAAACATATCATTTACAATCCATCATGCTTTAGCACAAACACAGCGGTTGTGGGTTTGGGCAGGTAGCAAAGGCCACCAGATCAATATTCTTGCATGGTTTTTCATTATGTGTCAGGTATTTCGTACTTAGCGTAGATTATACTTACCTTATAATAAGCCAACTCAAAGATTTATAGCATGCAAGCCAAATAAGTTAACAAATTACATAAGCCTAAAAACTTCAGTGCCTTATAAACTCTTGCATACTTATAAGCACAATTTGTCATCCCACGCAAACTTGGCTTCTTCATAGAAGGGTGGTTTGAACTTTGAGGTTAAAACCTATACCTCAAATAAGCTGGCCATCCAGCTCTGATAAGTCCAAATGAAGGACGGCTGAAACAAGACCCCATTTCAACCTCCTCCACAAGTTCTTGACAAATTGGTTCCTAGCACGATTTCCTAGGGGGAAGGATGAACGAACAGAACTACAGAAGTTATGTAGAACAGTTTGGAAAAGTTAGGTATGGAAAAGCAAGCGTAGATACTATACCTCAGATCTATTGGGAGGTCTTCTCACCTGGGTGCCCTTTCTTAGTAATATAAGAGGGTGCTGCACCAGTCGATAAAACGTGATGTGAGCTGTAGAACAGAACTGACATGTGAGGCTTGGATGTGAGAAAATGGAATTAATCTTAAGACATATGCAAATGCGAGATAGCAGATCATCTTGGAGCGGCTGCATCATGAGTATAATAAGAACACTAATTTTGAACGAAAAGAGCAGAGACAATTGATATGGGCTGTAGATTCTGTATGCTTGTGTCTAAAAAGGCAAAAAAATGATATTGGATGTTATGTAAGAGAATTTTTAGTAATTCTATTATGTAAGAAAATGTCTAATAATCTTTGGACAACAACTTCACAATCTAACAGGAAGGCTAAACTACAAATCTCTGATAGTCAATAATACGAGAACTCAGCATGTTACTTTCACCGCCTAAAAGAATAAACATAGGATGAGAATTCAAGCCACAAGAAAGTTATAGCAATATGCAAAGATGGTACTCACTTCCGTAAGCAGCAGTCACAAAATCCATAGACCTAAGTGATCTAGAAAAAAAATAGAATTTCAGCTCAATGGGCTATATAGAAATCATGGAATGTGAATACAGAATGGTTTAAATGTTTATTATATATAAAAAAGGAGAGATATTCGAACTGAGTAATTAAAAATGTGTCATTAGAATGCAAGACAATTTTTATTTTTTTACTGTAACTGACTAAAGATAATTTAGAAGCTAGAGCAAGCAAGAGTGGCCCGTTCAGTGCAAACTAAAGGTCCTAATAAGGAAGCACAATAAAAGAGACCTCTCGAGCATCCAGGAAAAGGTAAGTGTGCTCAGCCAATGCTCCACCGACTGAGTTTAGTGCTGCAACAAGCCCGGTAAGGACCACGGTAACTGTTCCATGCAATATGTGAACAGTACAAAAAATAAGATGGGCACATTTGAATAAGCCACATCCCCAAATCGTAGGCACGCAGACAAAAAAAATGTAAACCGCACTAAAGGATAAACAAAGCGAAATCTATGGAAGTACTAAAAAAATATGAATTGTATCAACATCTAGACTATATATTTTTATAAAGAAATTATGAATGATTATGAGACATGAAATTAGGAGGAAATTAAGAATTATTGTGGATCTATTCCAATTGAAGGTGAAAGAAGAATCAAATATTGAGTAATCAAATCAGTCATTCTTTAAATATTCTGCAAAACGGATTAATCGGACGAGAATAAAGAGAGAGTCCCATTCTACATGTCTATACCGACATGCTTTGTTATAAGAATCATAAATCCCTTGTTGACCAATATTTCACCTTGTTTCACTTCTATCCCTGAGCACTACTGTTAGAACATTCCAGACTAGTTTCCTTAAAGAGTTCCTTATGTTAACCAAAGATCAAGGTATCATGAAATGCTTGCTCTGATGTGATGTTGAAGAACCATATTTCTAGAATGAATGCAAAGGAGAAATGCCACTATACCAGTTCTTTTGGTTTTGTGTAAAAACAATCACATCCGCTCCAAGCCTCATTGTGCTAGTTTTGAAATCATTTCCATCTGATACAACAAGCAGCAGTAAATCCGACGGGAGGGGTTCAAGACATCAATTTGACAACGAATTGGAGAAAAGACACCAAGGCCATACACTGCCCAATGAAAGCATCAGACTGCTTATCCGAAAACCCAAAGCTCAGGCAACGTCTTAGCACCCTAGGATCCATTCCCCCTCCATCATCTAGTCCATGTGAAACATCATAAGATCGTTAATTTGTAAATTTATTAACACGAACAAATGTTGCCCCATTGTTCACCTTACAGAGAATATGCAACAAAATAAACCACACTTAGCATTCATGTTCAATCTCAATTTCTTTTAGCATTTTAGCTAAGTACACCTTGTTAATTACCTCATCAATTGCATTATCAAGAAGCTTAGAAGTGAAAGTTTTATTTACTTTAGTGAACATGCAATGTTCCAAATTACAAGTTTACTACCAAAAATCAATGCTGTCGGCAAGAAAGAGAACTGACCCATGGCAATTAAGTACATAGATCACAAATTCTTACTAAAAGAAACACAACTGATAGAAACTGGGGTGCAGTTATGTTTATGAACGAATTCGTGATCCTAAAAACACATTTAATTGCCTAAAATGGAGTTGTTTCCAGTGATAAGATTAGCCAATTCTCATACCGCCAAAAGCCCACTTGTGGGAAGTAGCATTTGAGTGTAGGAACTTGGGATTAATCCGCAGCCGGTTCCGCCCACCTGCACACACCACCAAATCGCAACTCTGTCAGCCTCCTCACCAACCCGCCTCCACCAAAATCAAAGGACAGCGAAGGGAAAACAGAAATGGGGGATATCCTCCCGCGAGATTTGTCGAGGCAGCCTACCGGGGGCGTCGGCGTCGGGGTTGCGGCGGGCAACTACGTATTCGCCGGACTTCTACAACTGGCGGCAGAGGCGCGGCGAGGCGGTAGCGGGGACGGGCACGGGCTCCTCGTCCTTCAGCTTGGAATGATCTAATAGTAGTGCTCAGGAATGTTCTAACGCCGTCCGCTTGTGGTGGAAGTGAGATCGGAAAGAGGAGCGTGGGGGGAGAGGGGCGGAGGGGCGTGCGGATCGGGCGCGGGTGTGGCCGTGTGGGGGAAGTGTCAGATACGAAGGTTCGGAAGGTTAAGAAGCAATAGAAGGGTAGAAGGCTTCACTGAAGAATTGAAGTCGGCGCTGCTGATAACGCCTTGGCGGCTTCACTTATCAGGCAACGAACGGCATGGATGTTCCAGCTAGGCGCGGTAAAAGAAGATCCAAAGGATGGCTTTAATTTGTAGTCTCTGTTACTATTTACCATAAGCTGCTTTGTCGTTTGTGACAGCTGCTCTGTAAGTCTGAATTTTAACTGAACCAGGCTCTGTAACTCGCGAACGAATTCACAGGCTTAAGACCTGTTCGCTGGGAGGAAGGGAGATATCGGAAAAACATATTCTGAGTTCTTATCTAGGTTACGTAGGACTACCTCTCTCGCTCTATAGAACACTTTCCCCAATTTCCGATCGATCCAAACTTTGGTGTGGTTTACCTCCAAATCAGTCCTGGGATTTTGAGGGACTTGACAAAGGTATCAGAGCCAATCGATTCTTGGAGTGAAATCGAGTTGGTGAAGGTTGGCAGAGTGTTGAATACTGCCGTAAAATCCCTCAGCCAAATCTGTAGAGAAAGCAAAGAAGATGGTCAAGACTCAATCTAAAGAGAATCTGGCGGAAGGAGAAGAGGAGTTTGATGCAGAACCAGAGATCCAGGTGATCAAAGGAGAGCTGGCAAATCTGAGAGGAGACATAGCAGAAATCAAGAACTTCCTAAAGAAGATATGTCCAGCAGAACCACTTACCCAGGCCACTAAGGTAACAGATCTTGAATCCCTTCCTGCTAATCCTCTTGTTGATAGCATGGGTGAAATCGTGGAGCCCAAGAGAGTTGGAGAAACCCATTCTTTCCAGAATCCCAGATTGAATCTTAATCAGACAGATCAAGGGAACACGTCTGGAGGACAGTTGCCAGTTCAATTCGCTATTGAGCATAACACAGTGGCACCAGCAATTCCCAATGAAATGAGGCCAACAGCATCAATGTTTAATCAAGGACTGAGACCTGGCATGACCTCGAGTATTCCGATTAATACTCAGGTGGGTAATCCATATGGAATTGATTGGAATCACAACTTCTTCCAACAAAATCAGTACAATCCTGTTACTGGACAGTTCCTAAATGGACATGTTTCAGGAGTACAGATATGTGAAGCTCAGAGGCAAAGTCAACCCAGGGATCCTGGAATTAATTCCAGTTATGCTGAAGCCATTATCAAGGGGCCTAGATTTGAGATTCCTTTGTTCTCAGGAGATGATCCTATCAATTGGTTGAAGCAATGTGAGAAATTCTATGAAATATCCGGAACACCAGTAGAACAATGGGTGAATATAGCTTCAGGACACCTACAAGGTAGGGCAGCTAATTGGTTCAAGGGCATTGGGGTTCCATAGCAAATATTGAATTGGAATCAGTTTTGTGCTATGTTGCGAGATAGATTTTCCGAAGTTAATGCTCATGATGCAGTAGAGCAATTGCAGAATATTAAACAAGGAGTTGCTACTGTGTCAAACTATATTGACAGATTTGAAGAGTGCACTGCTCTAGTTAAAAGAGATCACCCTTATCTGCAGGAGGCTTTCTTAATGAGTTGCTTCATTGGGGGATTAAGAGGTGAAATTAAACATGATGTGAGTGGACAAAGGCCTCAAGGGATGTTGGAGACTTATTGGTATGCCAGAGTTTACGAAAAGTCAGCTTTGGCAAAAAGGAGTTACACCCAGGGAAGTTTCAATAGAAGTAAATTTTCAACTGGAGGTAATAACACTTTTAGACCATCTAGTCAAAAGGGGTAGCAAACAAATACTCCAAAGGGGGTCATGAAACCCGATCAGAAAAGCAGTGATCAGGAGAAGAAAAAGTGTTATTATTGTCAAGAGCCTTGGCACTACCAACATAAATGCAAAATAGGTAAAACAATACACATACTTCAAGAAGAACAGGAGGAGGGCATAGAGATGGAACAAGAAATTGAAGAAAAGACAGAAGGGGACTTCAAAACAGCTCCTAGTAGTCCTGATCACCAAGAAAATCAAGAACAATTAATGTTGATATCAGCTCATGCAGTGGAGGGTACACATGGACCTGCCACATTTTCCTTGATCACACAGATAGGAGGCAAGCAAGCAGTAGCTCTAGTAGACAGTGGCAGTACTAACACCTTTATGAGTTATGAGCTAGCTTTGAAGAGTGGATGCATGGTGAAATCAACTCAGATCAGAAAAATCACAGTAGCTGGTGGAGGGGAACTCATTTCTGATGCAATGGTAGTTCCAACCTGCTATAAAATTCAGGGAATTAAATTCATTAACACTTTTAAACTCATCAAGCTTAAGAGCTATGACATCATATTAGGGGCTGACTGGATTTATGAATATAGCCCTATCAGTCTTGATCTGAAGCAAAGGACGTTGGGAATTACACAAAATGGAAGCACTATTATCTTCAAGGATCACACCATTCCAAGGAAGCAAATTATAATTGATCAACAAAAGTTGCAGAAGATGATACAAAAGAAAGTGATGGGGTACTTAATCCAAATACACAATTTGGAAGCCCAAGACCATAAGAATCAGAATTCATATGGAAAAGAGATTGAGCAAGTTCTCAAACAGTATAAAGATGTGTTCCAGGAACCTCAAGGGTTGCCTCCAATCAGGAGTTGTGATCACCATATTCATTTGAAGGTGGGATCCATTCCACCTAATCTGAGACCATATAGAGTACCCCACCATCAAAAAGATGCTATGGAGGAAATCATCAGGAATTTGCTGGATTCTGAAGAGATTAGGCACAGCATTAGTCCATACTCTTCTCCTGCAGTAATGGTGAGAAAGAAAGATGGAAGCTAGAGGCTATGTGTAGATTACCGACAACTGAATGCATTGACCATTAAGAATAAGTTTCCCATGCCAGTCATTGAGGATCTCTTGGATGAGTTACAAGGTGCTACAATATTCAGTAAACTGGATCTTAGGCCAGGCTACCACCAGATAAGAATGGCGGATGAAGACATTGCAAAAACAGCCTTCAAGACCCATATGGGACATTATGAATACACAGTGATGCCTTTTGGCCTTACTAATGCTCCAGCCACATTCCAAGCTTTAATGAATAACATATTTGCTGCACAATTGAGAAGATCCATATTGGTATTCTTTGATGACATCCTTGTTTATAGCAAGAATCTGGAGGATCATACTACTCACTTAAGGGAAACTTTGGAGATTTTGAGAAAGAATCAGTTATCAGCCAAATTGAGTAAATGCTCCTTTGCTCAAGAGAGAATTGAGTACTTGGGACACATCATATCTGGAGAAGGAGTATCCACAGACCCTAAGAAGATCACTGACATTGTTAATTGGCCGAAGCCTGATGGGGTGTCAAAATTAAGAGGGTTTCTGGGGTTGACTGGGTATTACAGGAGGTTCATTAAAGACTATGGGAGAATATGTCGACCATTACATGATATGTTGAAAAAGATGGATTCCAATGGGGTGAAGTTCAAGATGGGGCTTTTGAAACCCTGAAAAAGGTCATGACCACAAGTCCTGTACTAGCTCTACCCAACTTTTCTCAACCATTTGTAATCGAGGCTGATGCTTGTAACTCGGGAATAGGGGCTGTTCTCATGCAGACTGGAAGACCAATCTCATTTTTCAGCAAAACCTTGGGAGTTAAAACTACAGGACAATCCATATATGAAAAGGAAGCTTTAGCTATTCTAGAAGCCCTAAAGAAATGGAGGCATTACATATTGGGTAACCCTTTAATCATACGAACAGACCAAAAGAGCCTAAAGTTCATGACCACTCAAAGATTAACTGAAGGAATACAACACAAATTACTTTTGAAGCTACTGGAGTTTGATTACAGCATAGAATACAAGAAGGGAAGAGAAAATGCAGCTGCTGATGCTTTGTCCCGAAAAGATAACCCAAGAATGGAAATTGAAGCAGATTGCAATGCAGTCACGTGTGTAAGACCTGAATGGGTGGAGGACATCAAGAAGAGTTACTTGGAGGACCCCAAGGTGACTAAGATCCTAGAAACTGTACAATCTGGAAACAACAAAGACCCAAGGCTGACACTTGTTGGAGGAGTGCTCAGATTTAAAAACAGAATTTATGTGGGAACACAAAACAACATGAGACAACAAATGATAGAATCTTTACATCAGTCAGCTATTGGGGGACACTCAGGGTCAAGGGCAACCTATCACAGGATCAAGAAGATATTTTATTGGCCAAGAATGAGGAGGCAAATAGAGAAGTACATATCTGAATGCCCAACCTGCCAAGTGAGTAAATCTGAACATGTACATTTACCAGGCCTACTGGATCCTTTACACATTCCGGATATGGCATGGACCCATATATCAATGGACTTCATTGAAGGATTACCTAAGTCCAAAGGAAGAGATGTGATTCTGGTGGTTGTAGATAGGTTGACAAAGTATGCTCACTTCTTAGGGATGGCTCATCCATACTCAGTCACCCAAGTGGCTCAAATCTTCATGGACAATATCTTCAAGTTACATGGGATGCCCACTGTAATTGTTACAGACCGGGATCGAATTTTCACAAGCAAGTTGTTCCAGGAGATATTCAAAGCCCTCAAGGTAAATCTGCGATTCAGTACATCTTACCATCCGCAAACCGACGGGCAAACCGAGTGAGTAAATCAATGCTTAGAAGCATACTTGAGGTGCATGGTGTTTCAGGAACCTAGAGAATGGTACACCTGGTTAGCAATGGCGGAATGGTGGTATAATTCATCATACCATACAGCCCTCAAACTGACCCCTTTCCAAGCTTTGTATGGATATGCACCTCCTCAAATTGGAGAATTGTCTATACTGGGAATATCTCGAGAGAAGCCAAGGTAACATGGAAGAAAAGGAGAGAATCTTGAGAGATTTAAAAGATAACTGCAGCAGTCTCAAAACAAGATGAAACAAGATATCTTGGATAGACGAGAAGCGAGAGGATTTTCCAAGTTGGAGACATGGTGTACCTAAAAATGCAACCATATTGGCAAAATGCATTCGGACTTAGGGGATCCCTCAAATTGCGAGCCAAGTTCTATGGGCCATTTAGAGTAATGGAGAAGGTGGGAAAAGTTGCTTATAAGTTACAACTTCCGTAAAATTCGCAATCCATCCAGTGTTCCACGTCAGCCAATTGAAGAAACATTTGGGGCTCAATGCCATTCCTTTGGCTCATCTGCCCCTGGTTAGTACTGAAGGCAAAATCAAAACTGAACCAATGGCAGTCCTGGGTAGGAGAATCATTCCTCGAGGAAATGCAGTAGCAGCTCAGTGGCTGATTCAATGGCTTAACCTTGCACCAGAAGATGCAACCTAGGAAGATGTACCTTTTATTCAAAAGACATTTCCTCAATTTAAACCTTGAGGACAAGGTTCAGCTCAAGGAGGGGGCATTGTCAGATACGAAGGTTCAGAAGGTTCAGAAGCAATAGAAGGGTAGAAGGCTTCACTGAAGAATTGAAGTCGGCGCTGCTGATAACGCCTTGGCGACTTCACTTATCAGGCAACGAACGGCATGGATGTTCCAGCTAGGCGCGGTAAAAGAAGATCCAAAGGATGGCTTTAATTTGTAGTCTCTGTTACTATTTACCATAAGCTGCTTTGTCGTTTGTGACAGCTGCTCTGTAAGTCTGAATTTTAACTGAACCAGGCTCTGTAACTCGCGAACGAATTCACAGGCTTAAGACCTGTTCGCTGGGAGGGAGATATCGGAAAAACATATTCTGAGTTCTTATCTAGGTTACGTAGGACTACCTCTCTCGCTCTAGAGAACACTTTCCCCAATTTCCGATCGATCCAAACTTTGGTGTGGTTTACCTCCAAATCAGTCCTGGGATTTTGAGGGACTTGACAGGAAGTGGGGCGTCGGCGGTAGCCGGGACCTGGGTGTGGGGAGGGAGGAGATCTGGCCTGGCGTGGAGGGGGAAGGGATCTAGCCGGGTGTGAGGCTCAGAAGAGAGGCAGAAGCGACGACACGAAGGATCGTAGGCACGCAAAACGATAATAAAATCGTAGGGACGTGAAGACAAGCAGAGTGGGATTGAACGGGAGAAGGAAATCGGGGCGACATGGCCTATGTCCCCTCGCGAGAAATTTCGCCATGTTTAACTGATAGGATAGGATGATATGTTCATTCTTGGGCTTGCACAATTTCTCTTGAGAAACTGGCGCAAGGAGATAGTCGAACGTATCATAACAAGTCAACATATAACTAATTATGTTGGAAGCATCAGCAGATTTTTTTTAAATAGGATTAATTCCTTATATACTACTGGAATTTTATGAAATCCCTTTGTCACTACCACGTGAGGTTAGGGTTTACATGTTAGCGAAACAATTAGTGACATATAAGGGATGATGCAAACTTTTGATGGCATATAAGGATTAAAATATTGTGGCAATCTTTTTTAAAAATGGTATAAAATATACCAGGGAATTTATTTCCAGAAATTTTTTCAGGATACTTCTCAATAGGATTCCCGCCTAAACCAACGTGCAGAAAAAAACAAAGGTTAGAAGAAATCATTTCTTTAACGAGTATGAAGGAAGGGATATTTAGGAGAAAACTAAAACCATTTGTAACTTCTCTAGATGTTACATATTTGATTCGATTAAATGAGAAATGCTTGTGATTATTACCACTACAAAAATTGGCACAGAATGAATCATAGATAATTAACCAAACTTTATATGCATGTCTTTTGGGAAAGGAAAAAACAGGGAGCTCTCAATGCTTGCTACCCTCAGGCTTTGAAGCATTTTGCTCCCGTGTTTCGACCTGCTTCATTGACTTTTCTTTCCTCTGCCGTAGCTCTTTGAATTCCTCAGGACTGTAAGGAGGAGGCAGATCGCATGGGCCTGCTTCATTGGCGGACTTAACCATGGAGTCATTCATAAACTTCTTCTCGCGGCCTCTAGCTTGGCAGGCCAAAGACTCAGGACAGACCTCAACTGCTTCTGGTGATTTGGTTGGCTTGAATCTTAGCAGCTTAGCATACTCAGTTAAGAGGTGAAACATGTAGTCGTATATATAGCCCATACTAAGCTCTTGTTGAATGAAGTTGCTCGCTTGCTTTCCTATTCGTTGTGCCTATAAACAGTTTTTCAAGGGAAAATATGAGAACAAGGTTTTTTATTGAAACATACTACCACAGGAGGATATGGTAAGATATTCTCTATTAAAGAAAAGGTGTGCTCTAACTCCAAAATGACCATTACTAACGAAAAAGGCAAGTAAAACCTAGTTCACTAAAGACTAGACAACTAGACGTGTATTATGATTGATGACTTACCATCGAAAATTTCTTGAACATTAGTTAGCATGTTGCTTGATTTCATCTATGCTTTGGTTTATAGCACAGAACTTCCAGTTATAATACACCAGGGGAAATAGTGCTGTTATTTACTACTCAATGTGCTTCTACTTAAAATATGCAGAGGACGTCGCTTTCTCTGCATCATTAAAAGCTCTAAATTTTATCTGGTAAAAACTCCCCTACTATCATACTTTAGTAGTTTGGTGAATATGAGTGACATTAGAAAGATCTCCTGAGTTCAAAACATATTGCAGCTTATAACCAACGTGTTTCAGTTCATACAAATAACCAAGAGTTTGTTATGGTCATCTGTTTCAGTTCATACAAATAACCAAGAGTTTGTTATGGTCATTCATAGATGCTAACAAATGCTGCATAACATACCTTTTGCTTGTGAGAATTGCCCCAGTCAACAGCGTACTTTATGGAGCTGCACTTATTGTCATCTCGAACTGGCCAATAATGCTCAGTTGGCATCAGCACCCTTGAAAAGAAATCATAGTATTTTGGTGTAACCACCAGTGTCATCGAATCGCAAGCTAGAATATACTTCTCACTGACTGACCATGCTGATCCTTCAATGTAGATCTTGTACCTGTCACCCAACATAAGAATTTTAGCACTGCCAAGTGCCAACAGAACAAATAGCTCTTAGCTTGCTTTTAACAAAAGAAAACAAACCTGTGGGTGCATTGACTAGCCAAATCGGACTGTTTGTATCCTGTCTTGTTCTCTTTGATCCAATCCTAAATGAAAAGCAAAAGTAAACTAGCAACTAACCATAAGCACCATCAGAATTATTTTCTTGAAAAATAAGTTACCTATTAAAGTAGAAGGATCCAAAAAATTTAAGGGCAACGGAATTTGACAATATGATGGGAGTCTACTTGTGGGAAGAAAATGAACCACTCCACTTTCTTCAGGTATAAAGAAGTGCATTGCAACATAAACACAGGAAGAAAATGAACCACTCCACTTTCTTCAGGTATAAAGAAGTGCATTGCAACATAAACACAAATAAGTACCTGTTTGTAAATCCGTGCATTCCATTCTTGCTTACTGGAGACATTACACTTAACCAGCTCTTGCCTTTTAGCTGCAACATCTGGATTCCCTTTCCAGTAAGCATAAGGTTGTCTATCCACCCATTTCACCCTCTTATTACCAACATCCAAATCCTTCTGCAGCGCATCCCACGGCTTTATGTTGATCTCTGGCCTA
This sequence comes from Phyllostachys edulis, assembly GCA_036346405.1. NCBI lineage: Eukaryota > Viridiplantae > Streptophyta > Magnoliopsida > Poales > Poaceae > Phyllostachys > Phyllostachys edulis. Next base: position 84,237,164 of record CM070562.1, on the reverse strand, counting down.
TCATCACAAACAGTTAAGTGTTTGTGCTTTGTCTGAACATCAAAGCATAAAACAGCAAATTTAATTTGGTGAAGTTTTCACTACAAGCTTAAATATGTACACTTCCCTAGATCCTAAACTTCAGAAAAAATATTGATCATTTCCCTTTTGGTTCCCATAATCCCATTGCATTCACTGTGTTAGCAACAGAATAGCGGATGCAGTGACTACTGACATAAACATGTGAATTCCCATTTCATACAAGCAGGTAATTTACTCTGCTCTGCAAACTGGTGATAAGCTTACTGGACATGACTATTTGAGAAATTGGTCTAGTTTGGGAAGTCCTTCATTCTACCAAAGTTTATATACTCCAAGTCTCCAACTCATGTGCAATGTTACATGATGAATACTATCTTTGTACTGTTGCTAATAACAACACGACTCGCATAACAGTAATGGTACAGGAATCACAGCATGTGAATGCACTCTGGGATTCGTTGCATTTTTAACCAGTAGTAAGTAGTAACCCAAATTGTTTGTTAGCAATGCACCAAAAAAAGATAATATAAGAAAGAAAGGAGCCAGTACTTACCAGCCCCAGAAGGACCAGTCCGGGAAGACGACGTCGAGCGTCTCGTCGTCGCCGCAGTACCGGAAGAGTGGCGGCATGATGGTGGCGTTCTCCCCCTGGTACTGGTCGGCGCGGACAACGGGCCAATCGACGCAGTCGAACATGAGGTCGAGGTCGGGGACGCGGCCGGGGTAGCGGCGGAGCATCTGGAGGACACCCCAGATGGTGAAGAGGTCACGCGTCTGGAAGGCCGGCGCGATGCGCTCGACGTAGGCGCGGCCCCGTATCACGACGAGGCGGAAGCTGGCGGTGGCGCGGGCGCGGTCGAGCATCGCGCGGGTGATGCCCCCCGCGGCGCGCCATGGATGGAGGTCCTCGTGGATGAAGCGGAAGTAGGCTGGGCAGGAGGAGTTGGTGGTGGTGGCCGGAAGGGGTTGGGGGTCGGGGACGGAGGCGCAGGTGGGGTGGGAGGAGAGCGCAAGGGAGAGGGTCTGGGAGATGTTGCTGGGGACGGCGGGGTCCGGGGTGAGTGGCGGCGCCGAGCAGGAGATGGAGTAGGCCGGGCGCCGCGGCGGCGGGGCGGTGGGGATGGAGGTGGTCTGCGTGCCGGTGAGGATTGCCTGCAGGGGGAGAGGAAGAGGATGATCAACGGTTGTGAGTATTCTTATTTAGAAAGCAGATAGTATGTAGGAATTTACAAGGAAATAGTAAATCTTTATAAGATTTCTGTGAAATTCCTGTGTTGTAGACGAGGGTAAGATCAGATGATTGGATCATAACAAATGTTTGTGCTATTTAGGACTTGTTTGGGTAAAAAGGGATTAGAACCATTCTTTTCATATTGGAAGAGATTTTAGTTTAAATTCTGAGTTAATCCGAATAAATTAAGTTAGATCAAAATGCAGTAGTGGTTGATGAAGTGTCATGTTGTATCCTACATGAAAATGCTGAAAAAAAACTTTGGGACATTTTCATCCAGACATCTCTTTGCAGAAAGAGTTCTGGTGTTGCAAAGAACATTAACATGTAGCTATGTCACTCTAGGGGAGAGTAAAAAATATACAAATCTTTTTTAAAAAATGGATGGAGCTTACCTACCGGCTTTGTGCGCCACTGATCCAGATTGGTGATTGACAGATGAGTCTGCATGTATGTTAAGAAATCCGTGTCAGATATACATAGGATCGCCATGACCCAAGCATGGTGTGGTTCAGTAAAACTAATCATTGCCCTATCAGCAGTACATATAGGCATATTGCTAATCATACAGCATTAATCCAAGGAAAAACACAACTTATGCAAACAAGAAGCCCCGATCGATCGAAAATAAAACAAGAAAGGGAACAAAACTCTGAACTCACAGTGGTGGTGATCCAACGGGCGGACACGAGGACGCCGACCATGACGACGAAGAAGAAGAGGAAGATGGCGGTCGTCACCGGCGAAGACGAAAAGCCCGCGCCCTTGCTCCACCGCCGGCCGTCCGGGACTGCAGCGGCAGCCGCGGCCATCGCTAGCGGCGCGCTTTGACCTCCCTTCGACCTCTACGTTCTGTTTTGCGCGATCTGCAGAGCCAGATATTTGTTGTTTCCTCCGGGGCGGCGACGTCCTTGGTTTGGCTCCTGGCCCCTGAAACAGAAGACACTGGTGGGCAACTGCATCGTAGGCATATATTAGCTAGAGCACGGGAGTTGCTAAAGAACGTCTCGTCCGCGCCGATCACCCATGAGGGCGCGTCCACGTGGGCTACGTAGGAGATGTCATGCAGATGTGGAGGCCAGGACGCGGTCAGAAGCGTTGAATAACTTAGCCGTCCCACGGTAAATTTAGACGATCATCACTTACAGATAATAAATGGAGACATAATATATAGAGTAGATCCAATATTTTTATTCATTTATTTGTATTTTGTACATGATGAGTCCTCATATTTATCGCTCAAATAGGTGAAAGCTCTCCAGAAACGGTTTAGTCTTTTGCCCATAATTAGATTTTGTAACACTCCTCTTGGCAATAGAAACCGATTTGCAAATGTCTCATCAAAAACTTCTTCCAAAAATCCATTAGAAAAAAAGGAATAGAGAAAAGAGTGCATTATATTCGTAAGTTGTATTACACTTATTGCTTCACTAAAAACCTTCATATGAGAAAACTTCAGAAAAACTCACTAAGAAAAAGAGTACAACGTTTAATCTTCAGGAACTAATCTTCAAGATTTTTGATAAATCCTCAGGATTTGATAAGAGTTATGATATAGGGATCTACTCCCTCTGAACTCTGCAACTCTTTTATTCGTCTTATTCCAATGCTATGAATGCATCTTTGAAAACTGGATGCATGCAGAGATTTAGTAAATAAATCAACTGGATTTTCACAAGACTTTATTTACAAGATCTTTACCTCACTATTCTTCTGGATTTCATAAGGATAGAAAATTTAGAAGCAATGTGCTTTGTGGTGTTGCTCTTCACATGATCCGTTTGCATTTGTGTAATACAAGTAACATTATCTTTATAGATAATTGAGAGGGTATTGACGGTATTAATGCCACAATACTTCTGGATGTGGTTAATCACACGTCTGAGCCAAACACATTCAAGTGAGGCTTCATATAGTGCTATAATCTCTGAGTGGTTGGTAGAAGTAGCTACCAAGGTCTGCTTAATTAGATGATTGTCAAGAGATGACTGCACCAGCACAAAGTAATATAAATTCATTTTAAGATTTTACACTATAGAAATTTGACAGATAGTTAGCATATCTTCAGAATTTAGTAATGATCATCAAGATCTATGCGTGATCTTCATGATCTTTGCGTTGTCGACCAACTGGATCTAAATTGTTAAGTGGTAAAACATTTAAGGTGAATTTAAGCAGTAATTATCGTATCAATACCTTCCAGGGTTGACTAAGATTTTCAAAATATCAAGTATGATGATTAGTGTTTAGTATATGCTCCCCCTGAAGACAACTTCTGTTGAAGTCTTGTTGCTCTAATGTCTTTCATATATTTTTCGAAAAATGAATAGAGGCAAGTATATTGCAATCAGATCAACTGGATTACCACAATGCAGATCTTGCATACAAACATTCTATTACTCATCTAGAGATTTTAGGATAAATACTATTCGAGAGTAACATGCTTAACTTATCAAATATCACTATTTGATTGTGCAACACAAGTGGATTATCCTTGCAGAGGATATGTGGGTAATACTAGTTGCAAAGTCGTATGCCTTTCGGATACGATTTATCAAAATATTTTAGGATCTTAATATTTTGTAACTATCTTTGGATGGTTAAAGATACAACAAATAGTCTATTCTGCAGAACTATAAAGTATGGTTGTACCACTCTAAAGTAAAATATAACCAGACTTAGTTTTGGCGTTTAGGGGGTTAATTGCCAATATCACCAATGTATACCGTACCTTCATGTTACTAGAGGAAACCACCATTCCACTAACTTCTAGTGGAAGATTCACTTTATAAGTGCTTGTGTGGCGCACTTCTGGTCTTTAGGTTCCTCATTTCATTCTTTTGGGTCTTGATAGGTCATTGTCCACTTCTAGGGATCATATGATCATTGGTGTGATTAAGAGATCGACTGGTAAGATAATTTTTCTTCAAGAAGATGCTCTCTCTTCTGGGAGATGCTCTTACTACAGGTAAAAGACTATTGAGTATGAGCTTTATATATATTGCGATTTTGTTTCCTTTCTTACTAGAAATTTTGAGTCCTTCGAGGATCTCATCTAGGATTTTCAGAACCTATTGATTACATATTTTATTTATTCGTTCATGCCATTTGCTAGAATTATTATGCAACGGAACATCATTTCATTCATAATAGGAGAGTAATAGTCTCTACGGGGACATTTGAACCATAGCTTTCACCACATCATTATATCCATAATGACCCATCAAGTCTGAACTGCCTGGTTGCAAGACTTTTATTTAGCAAGTATGGTTCAGCCTCATATCCTTTCATTATGTGACCCGATATGAACGCTTCAAGCGCTCGGCTATGGACTTTGGTTTCAGATTCATGTTTTCAGAAGAGAAACTTTAGAAATTGCAGAGGCAAAGTGGTTGTCGGTAACTTTTCTTCTATATCCTCCAAATTGAGGGTATCTCATTGTTAACCATATCTTTGTCATTTCCTAAATAAAAGATTATTGGTCGTTTCGCATTCTGAGTATTGTAATATGTGTGCATTAAGTTGTTGGGGTTTTCATCTTCATGATGAGCTTCTTCACGAGGTATTTCACCTTCAAAGTGAGTTCTCTTCAAAAGAGTTAAAGAGTGATTAATAATTGCTTTGACTAGTGTCATTAGATCTTGGACCCCGCAGGCGTCCCCATAGATTTTAGATCAAGAACCAATAAGTCAATTCGCATAGAAGGATATACTATTCAACCCAGGGTATTCCACTCTTAACGACGTATTTACTGCAATTAACACTATGGTAACTCCTCCATAATTGGAAAGTATCTAGCAGGCTCCCGCTTTTGGCGTACAGGAGTATAAACTTAACCCTAAGTTTAGCTTGATTAGTGCGTGTATTTTAGTACTAAAGATCTTTTTCTTCTGAAAAAATACGACACCATTCGAACTTTTGGGCATTTCTCTCCCACTAGTGCCGATATTCGATCTTTATTAAATAGCATACTACAAAATTCCCCTATCATGGGCATATGATTAATTGAATTTCATATCCAACCTGATCCCAAACAACTAGTGGGGGCCCAAAGATGACAGTGGTGATAACATGTGGGAAATGTTTGATTTCTCTAACACGAACTAATTTTAATAAGGAGTTTGATAATTATATACAGTGAGCTAGCTTTTTATCATTGCATTGGCAAGAACACTGCATGATCCTAACATTCTGTAGGATATTTTAACTTCTGGTTGGTTATTAATCTACAATGAAGGTCCCATACGGGGATCTGAGGGTTGGCAGACTTATTGTAATAGACTAGCTTCTTTATTATTTGCTCAAGTTTTGATCCAATTACTCATACCATATTTTAAATAAATTGGATCATTAAACTTCAAGTTTATAATTACGCAATATATTTTCTTATGGTCATAAGCAGTATGTTATAACAACATAAAACTACAAGATGCTCTTTAGGAATATAAATATAATGCTGGAACATAAAATATTTGACCATAGTTAATCTGCACAGAAATACTAGATTTTCTTCTGGACTACAAATCTAGTTGAATCACCCAAATAGTATAATTATTCGACGGGAATATTTATTGTTCAACAGGAACACCATATTTAATTAAGGAATAATGGATTATTTGCCACTGCAAAAGGGTGAATTTTATGATTTGCCACTGCATGTGAGTATGACATATGAGTTCCGGGACCACATGTCATACTCACATCAGTGGCAAATAATCAATTACGCATGTTTGGTAGTGGCAAATAATTGAATCTCCCTTTAATTAAGGGTGATAAATTGTATGACTGATTTTAATTTGCAATGCCTGAATCAACATAGCCAAATTTAGATCATTCAGGATCAACAAAATCCAATAGGTCATTATATTTTATTTCAGGAGTTATATTTGCTTCAAGCAAATGATATGGTTTCTGGTGGCGATGCAGTTGTAGACAGCATTTACCAATTTATGCATGTGTCATTTTCTATGAGTACGACACGCTTCAGTGCACAGCTAACATGGCATATGTGCGACTGTGTCAAGCGGTCGTCGGTTTTGCCATGTTCATTCCTACATTCTAGCGGTTAACATATTGTTGAAGGCACAAATCGATTGCCCTTCATGGGCTGCAATGATTGCGGTTGCCAATAGCATGAGTGTCGACAATGGCGTAAAAACCATTATCCATATCAGCTGGATAAGGATTATAATCATAAAAATTATTTTTATTATCTCCCAAAATAAACTAGATTAATTTTTGCTTCTAGCTTTGACCTAAGATTTGCCACTGCGCCAACATGAGTCTTGTTTCGAACATTTCCTATGCCTCTTAGGTTCTAATATCCCACACAAACCCAATATCCTCCCCTTTTTCATGCCAACTATAAAATCCCAAGTGATAATGTGTGCATTAGACATTTGCTTGAAATCAACTCGGAGTTTTAGTAAAGATTTGCAATCATACTTCAACGGGAGTACAATTTTGCTGGCGTAAAACCAATATATGTTCTATAATATTCTGCTTACAAAGTTATTCAATTAAGAAATCAGTGTGGTAGAAGATGGTTTTATATAGACTCCAAGTCTTAGGGCTTAAGTTATTCTGTACTTATTTGAGGAATATGGTGTTTCTAGCCAAAGTGATCTATTAGAGATCAACATATGACTAGGCCTATTCTGGTGCCAGTGAGAAAAATAGTTTTCCTTTTGCCATCTGGGCATTCGTGCACTACAAACTAGTGAATTGAGGCTTATTAGATATCAAGAGCACGTGTCTAATATTTTTTTAGCAAGACATGTCAAAGTATTTTCAATTTTTAGGCATAGTTTACAAATTTTATTCCATGCAAGATTAGTTTACTACATGTAAGGTATGCTATTGGCAGTATGTTCTATTAAGCAGATTTAATCAACTATTTAGCAAAAGATAAGATTTTAATAGAACAACTTAGACTATTATTTTATTTATGGCATCTGAGAAAAAATAATCTAATGCATAAGGTTTCAGCCTAAAGCAAAAGATAAGAGATACTCATTATGAGTAGGACGAAGCTCAACCGGAGCTGAATCTATACTACTAATGCGACTTGTGTAGGAAAATGACATATTTACAAAGCTAATGGATAACTAGTAGATTTCAACAGGTCTCTATAGAACATACCATGGGCTTATCGTTGCCTTTGATTGCATGTACTTATCAATCAAACCAGCATTTAGTAACTTCTATTACATAGCCTTAGTCGAGACATAACACGGTGCAGGCCAGAGTTACACCCATTTACGGACTTCTAGTCCTAGGTATGTGTGCCATGCAGGAGCACAATTTGGCTTTTACAGGCGTTTTTTTAGAGAAAATTATAGAGAGAACAGATCACACTTAGTCACCACGTAGTCATTCTAAATGGCAGAGTAGAGGTGCTACTTCATAAACTGCAAAAAAAAAACCTTTGCCTTTTCAACGGCAGCAGGTTAGGTGTGCCAGTAGAAAGCTCGACAATTGTATGACATGGAGATAAACCAAAGTGATATATGTGAGAACCCGCATAATTAAAACTAAGCTAATCAACAGTAATCGGTAATTAGCGTAAGTAAAAATTTCATGAAAACCAATCTCAAGCATAATCTCAGTTAATATTCAATTGCATAATTAACACAATGAACTTGGCAAATTAAGCAAACATCATTTATTCAAATCACAGCTTTATAACAGTCCGTTTACAAAGCATAATTAAAATATTACAAACCAAATTCTCGTTACAAAATTTATTCTACAACACAATAATTGATACAAGATTAATTTTACAAAACAATTACAAAAATTAAATAAAATACAGTTTCATATGCTTGCATCCATTTTCATCAGAGCTTTCTTTGCCTCCTCGTCCAACCATTCTACACCTTTCCTGGTCATGCAACATAGAACTCGAGACGTAGTTAGCAAATACTGAAATCAGAAATATTAGTTAGATTGAAGAAAGGTTGCCGTCATAATTTCCCGAAGTACAATAGGATTTCCATATCAACCTAGGTCAATCGGTCCCTCGATCACCAAGGCACCCTGACCAACCTAAGTTAGTCGGCTCCTTTAGTAATCGAGGTATCCAAATCAACCAGAGTCAATAGGAACCTTTTACTTCCACGGATCTCATCATCCGGCGTCCCGAAAAGCCCAACACCCACCTTCCAAATTGCCTCAACCGCATTAGAATCCAACAATGCATTCCCATTCATTTCCGCCCTCTGTTCAAAACATCATCGGGCAACCGAATCCAACGCCCACCATATATTATTCCGACCAACCGAAAAGCCCACATTGGTAGCCACATAATAATTTGTACCAATATTTAACTCATATGCATCACCGTGAAGGGCAGCCATGCATAGGAGAATAATAGGATAAGAGTGGATAGGATTAAGGTAAATAGGAATAGTGTTGCCGTAAAAACAAAATTACCACACCAAAGGATGAGATCAACCAACAAGGATAAGATCACCCACACACCCAAGCCTTTCCCCATTCCCATTCTCATTCTCACGACCACAGAGAGAGAGAGAGAGAGAGAGAGAGAGAGGAGCTCGAGCTAGTAGTAAAGCCAACGGTGGGAAGGGAAGCACAAGGGCAAGGAGCACCGGCGTCACGGTCATCAACCTCCAAAGAACAACCGGCCTGACCAAGGCAACCATCCGACCTACTGCAAGGAGGAAGAAGGGAGGCACAAGGGAAGGGAGCACCAAAGACGAGGTCGGCACTATCACCCTTTTTCCCTTTTCTCAATCCCAAAGAAAGGTAACCTAGCCATCTCCCCAATCCATCAATAGTTCCCATCATCGATAATACATCATGTTGAGCCATCCAAATCATGCATCACCTACCACTTTGCACCACCCTAAGCCATCCATATTTCCATCACAGAGCAAGGAGGGAGGCGGGGTAGAGGGTGGGGAGGTTACCACAGGTGTGGGGTTTCAAGGCGACACCATCATCAATCTCGATGCATGAGCATATAGGAATCCTCATTATCACCTCACGACATGATTAAGAACCATCAATATACCACAAAAATTAACTCAAGCTTAAGCGGGAACATAATCGAAGAGAGGGGTAGGGGGCAACGAGCAGCGGTGGCCAGGCCGTGCTGCCAAGCACGCCTGAGGGGCGCAATCAGCGCCATGGAGCCGAGCTAGGTAAGAGGAGCTGGTCGGGCTGGCGGCGCTGCCCCAGCCGCGCCGAGGAAGCCGAGGGCGAGGCACAGGACCAAGCATAGCGAGTAGGGGAGGCGCAGGCCATTGGCGAGCCGGACGGTGGCACCAATGAAAGCGAGAGAGCGGCGAGTTAGGTGAGCAGTGGCGTGGGGAGGAGCTTGTTGGCGGTGTCGAGACCGGGGAAACCGGAGGAGGAAGCAGGCCGGACCGACGAGGGGACGAGCCACGAAGCGGTCGTCACCCGCACCAAGCGGCGAGGCGCCCGTGGCGGCAACATCTGGCGTCGGCCGGGCCAGGAGGAGGAGGAGAAGCGGCGCCATAGAGAGGAGGCGGCCGGGGAGGAGGAGACCAGGGGAGCGGCGGCACCATGGGAAATGGCGGCGCCTGGAAGGGGAGAGAAGAGAGAGAGGTGAGGAAGAGTTAGGGATTTGGGGGATTGGAGGAATAAAAGAGAGGAGAGAGTAGAAGGGGAGAGAGAGGTAGAGAATGGGGAAGAAGAAACAAGAAATGTGCCAGGCTTGGCTGTGTCGGCCGAGTGGAGTGGGTGAGGAGAGAGGAAGTAGGGAAAATTAGGGATTTAGGGTAGAAATTAGGTAGAACTGAGATTAGGATTAGAAAAAGATTAGATAAGGAATTAGAATTTAGAGGTAAGCTAATTTCTAATGGATATTATTAGTAATAAATTTTGTCGAGCACCGGTATTAATAAATATTCGCATTGTGTAATTTTTGGACCAAACGCATTTAGTCAAGCCGCGTACGGTTAAATAGCCGCAGACCGAGAAGAAAAGAAAGGAAAAATCAAGATAAAAATGATATAAAAATATCAATAATAGGAGAGAACACGTTTGTAGCATTCGTACCTTTTTTTTTCTTCGAATGAACCGCTAGAAGTAGAGAGTTTTAGACCGCATCAGAATATTTAGTCATAGACCGATCGGTAGCACAATTAAAAGCATAGAAAAGGAGGTAAACTAAGTCTAATAAAATTGCCACTGTGTTAGGTAGATAACTGGACGAGTGTCTTGAGAGTGTCGGTTAAATCGCCATAAAAGTGAATTCCTAAACCCCGTATAAGTAAATAACAGTAAATAGATTGGTCTAAAATAAAAATAGGAAGAGGTGTAAAATATTAATTTAAGACTTTCTAAAATAAATAAATCACCGGTAGAACCCAATAGATTAGACAAACAATTTGTGGCATTGAAAATAATTTTATCATGGCTAAATAATTAAAATGAACGACCGAGGTTTATTAGGATGAGTAGATAAATGCGTATGAAATTAAATAAACTCAATTAAGCGTATTTGCGCAAATAAAATTTGATAAACTTAGTAAAATGTGAGTACGAGTAGTATTTTAGTTCCGTGCGTTATAACGTGAGCATTGGCTATTTTGACCCTAGAACCGGCGTACTAGAACGACTGCGCTGGGAGAGTGCTAACTTAACGGAGGTTCGAAAAAGGTTATTAAAATAAAATCCGCTAACAAAAAGGATCATTCCACTAGTATGCACATAGTCGCACATACTATTGATAAGTAAGTAATTATGTATTTCTTATATTACACCGTCGTATATATTGCAGCGGGTGAACCAACAGGAATAGCTAATATTGATTTCGTTGACGACGGTCTTTTCTACAGTTCCGCAGGCAAGCTGCTCCCTTGTTCATTAACATAGCTATTTTAAATATAAACTGTATATTGCTCTATTATATCTGTATTGCATCAAAACTATTTTCTCAAAACTAAATTGGATTATGATGAAATTGGGAAGATAAGAAATGAAATGAAAGAAAGAAAGAAATGAAAGCTAATAGGTTGGTAAAAGGGGACCCGGGTGGGGAAATACGATGGTGACAATGATGTTGAGGTAAGAGGTGGGTCCCTTTTTACGGGTGATTATAATATAAGGACAAACCAAACTCTTACTCGGTCAGAAGCCGTAATTTAGTACCAACCATTTTCCCATTTCGGCGGGCAGAAAATGCTACCTCTTTACGTAATTATGATCTCCACAACGGGTCGCATTGGAGCGTTTGGGCACGGGAAGAGAGCCGCCCCAAAGGTGGATGGTTGAGCACGGACGCTGGCCGCCTCAACTAACATTACTGAAACTCGGTGTATGACGAGGTCAGCAACGTGATTAAATCAGCACCGACGAAAGGTAATGGGTGGAGACTTGATCACGTAACTTGGAAAACGTTCTGTATTCTGAACTCGAACCCGCATCTAAGGAAATGCTGGGGACCTGGCTCATTTAGGGTTCAGAATTGCTATGGGTAAAGTGGTACAAGCCTGCGCAGTGCTATATCAAATCATGAATTCATGCCAGTCTCCTGGATTGGAGTCTACGGGAACCGCCAGGGGTCTTTCTTCTCTCCGAGTAAACAAGTAGTCTCTTCAGAAATAAAATTGCAACCTAAGTTTTGAAAGCTATTTTCAGAATAAGAGAAGAGGTAGGAATCTTGATAAGGACAAAGTTTAGAGTCATCAATTGCATTTTAGCTATTAATGCTTGCTGAGTACACTATAGTACTCACTCTTGCTATCTCTCCTTGCTTAGATCCTTGTCCTGCCGATCTATCCCGAGTGGGATGAGGGGTTTGCAGTCTGAGGATGCTGCCGCAACGAGTGTTGTTGGTCGAAGGGCATAGCATGGAGGACGCGAGGGCAAATAGGTGGTCATTACTCCATGGCGGCGTAGAGAAGCGATGAAGCTCCCTTTTGTATTTGTGTAATATTTGTATTAAGAACCATAGTCTTGCGTGGCTATTACTGAAATAAAGATGTACAGTTCTATTTTATTGTTCTGCTGCGTTATCTCTGATAAATGGCTTACTATTCGTTGGAGCAGTGTTCTACTGGGCAAACGAATAATAATCCGTATGCCTAAGTGTAATTACCCTTGGGGTAATGACACGGGGCGTCGCAGCTGGTATCAGAGCAATAAGATCGGGCCACGCTAATAAAATAGAAACTGTAGTAAGAACTTAGGTGTGCTTCTCGCTTGCTATATTGCACTAGTTATTTATTAACCTTTTATCTCCATATCAATTTCCATTCTTAACCCTTTTTCAAAAGTATTATGTTAAAAAGCTCACCTCTTCTTAAAGTGACATACCTGCTAACATAGAACCATCTCTAAGCTAATTCTCCGTTTGAGAGAGTGCAGGGAAAACATATGCCTCATCTTAGGCTCCGTGTTGTTAATTTTGCTAAAGAACCTGTCAGGCTAGCCATCCAACATAGGATCGAGGATTTAAGACTGTAGAAAGGGGAGTATCAATATAAGATCATAAGCTTTCATGTCTGGGTTAGAGGCATGGAGTAGAATCCTGGCATGGACCTGCTTTTCCACTTGTTGGATAAGTATGGACCATACCCATAGCATTCCTTATCTTTTCATCTGTATCACTAAATTAAGCCGTCAGCATTTTAAAAGAAAGCAAGCCTACTTAAAGAGAGCACATAAAGGCTGACGATGTAAAAATGTGACTTATCCCATTTCTGCATTTCAGTTTTCCCGGACGAGTGGTCCGTGGCACTCCGAGCGTGTAGCTCTGGCGTACCCGGGAGCGAAATCCTGGGCGTACTCAGGAATGAGCCCTGAGCGTTTCCCAACATGTAGTTGGGCGGTCTCGAGAACGTGATCTCGAGCGTACCTGGGCACGTGGATCCAAGGTAGTGTAGGTTCGCACTCAGAGGCAAGCTCTGAGCGGTCCCAGACACATGGTTTGGGCGGTCTTGAGAACGGGATCTCAAGCGTGACTGAGCACAAGAGACTCAGCTAGAATAGGATTTGGATCTTTTTGCATCTCTATGTTTCTTGGTGTTATTTGGTTATATGTGGATGGTATAATACAACTCCCTCTGCGGGTAAACTCTGTCAGATAAATACGATAACTCTTTCCTTACCACAAATTACTGCTGAATGGTGGACAATTAATGTAGCCAGCAGAGAAACTCACCACAAATATGAAGTGTTACAAGTATAACAATTAAAACCATCGTTTCTAAGCATCTCCCCCTACAAAATGGAAGGACAAGGAAGCGAGGAACGAAGATCGGGACTACAATCAGGACTCCCACCACAAGACCAACCAACAGAAAGCTCACCGGTACACATTCAAGTGACACCATCGGGCCAACCTATAACTACCACAATCCCAGAAGCCAGTCAGTCGTCAACCACCGGAGTAGCAGACTCTGTAGGAATAATGATGGAGGTAATCAAATACCTAGATGGCTCCAGAAGGGAAGCCCAAGAAAGTCACAACCGTTTCATGGAAGCCTTGTTAGCCAAAATAGCACCTACCACTTCTCAACCGGAACGCGGAGTTAGTTTGGATGATTCCCTCCAACCTCACCCTACCACTGTTGCTAGAGCAGTCATTCAACCACCACTACCACCAACCTGTCACAAGAGAAAGACGGTGGAGCAAGAGCAAAATGTTGTAAAGAACTCCAAGGCTCACGTGGTTCAATCTCCACTCATCCAAGCACCGACATCAGCTACTGTTCAGATTCCAGGAATAACCCCATGTCCACTAAAGCAGACATTCCAAGATAATCTTGGTAGCCCATCCCAAAATAATAAGACCTCACAAACAGAAGAAAGATGCTACAATTGTCACAATACGGGACATTATGCCCATCAGTGCCCACAGAAAGGTTTAGCAAACACCTCAGACGACATTCCAGAAGCTACATTGATCGCAACCATAACACCTGAAGTCGGTGGTAGGAACAATAGAATGTACTTGTCGCAGTTACAAAGGTACATAAATTTAGGCGTGCCCATGCCTCAAGAAATCATTTGTTTTAACTGTCAGGAAGTGGGCCACTATGCCAACATTTGTCCACAGAAAGAAGCCAAAACAACCCACAGTCCATCAACTACCCATGGACTTCGTCCATACATGCCGCAGCAACAACCACCAGTATATGGACCGTTTCAACCGCGACCCTTTGATCCATCCTTCCAGATATCCATAGCCCAGCAGCAACCAATGTCATTAGCGCCTAGATGTGCAAAGTGTAGGGGAAGAAGCCACTTGACAACAGATTGCCTGAAAGGCACAAATGCATGTTACAATTGTAGACAACCTGGCCATCGTAAGGTCAACTGCCCTCATCCGCAGAAAACGTTTGGAACCCCACCACAACTAGTACTTGTGCCAAGACCGTCTACCCTAGCACCACCACAGAACATCCATATGAAGCAGACCGGAGATAATCAAGCTATCATGAGAGGAGCTGGAAGAGAAGGACCGGCACACCTGACCCATGTGATTGCCAAACAGACTGGAGAAGCACCAAGTGCAATAACGGGTACACCATTATTTCCACCCTCCATAAGCATTAATCTCTTAGATCCTAGAGAAACTCTCTTCTTCATATCTCATGCATTGCTAGTGAAGAAAAGTAGAAATTCTGGACCTTTGGAGAACACCAGGGGAGTTTGCGCTACACCATATCAAACCTCGTTATTACAAAAGCAAGGGGATCACGCGGGCATTCCGTCAGTGAAGCCACATCGAGTAATCCGTATGCCTAAGTTTGATTACCCTTGGGGTAATGACACAGGGCGTCGCAATATAGTTGCTGCCATCCAGAGCAAGTAAATTTCCATTCAGTGATGTCTAACATATCTCATCTCACATAATTCATACAATTTTTTATATGTTTACAGCTGGCAAAACATTTTAAATGCATGAAATGAGTGCAAAATAGTAAATATTAATTTTATCTATTCAATAGATAATTTTATACATTTCCCAGAATTTTCCTAGTATTTTTGGGATTTTTCTTATAATTTTTTAAGGTCTTGAAGCAATTTTTCAGAATTACTAAACTCATTAATTAATTTCCCAAAACACACAATATTAGGAAAAAAACCATAAAAAATGTGATGCTTCCAAGGTGTACTAGGTTTAAGATTTTCACAATTTATGGAAGCTCATATACCTTAGAAATTCATTTTCTAGGATGAATTTAAGGTTGTTGCATAAAAATAAATGTTGTTAAAGCAGCTAACCATAAGCCGAGGGTCTAGATTATAAAATAACCTTTGAACATACTTATCCGTCGAAAAAATCGGATTCTTGGAGGGTTATTCTGCAAGAATAGATAAAAATCTGAAATCCGCTGTAATTTCCCAAAACTCTAGGGGGTTACAGCAAAATTTTCTTACCGCAAACTTTTCTCATGATTTTCAAATTTTCTGAGGATCTTTTGGCAAGATTTTCAGGATTTCTCCTTTTTTTCTTTCCTTTTCCCCGAAAATCACATGTGGGCCGGGCCGCCCATTTCACCCCGGCCTTTTTGGTGTTGAAAAAAAAACAGGGGGCTGCTAGGGTTTCCCCTTGCCGGGCGGCGGCTGGTGCCATGGCAAGAGCGCAGCAAGCGCCAAGACGCACGCGCTTCGATAGGGCGCTTGGCGGGTGGCGAAGCGATCTTTGCTTCAGCCGACGCGCAAGGGTGCTTTCGCCTACACGGCTCACGGGAGGTGACGTGGCAGGGCACACGGCATGGAACGCACCGCACCGCACAGAACAACGGCGGCACAGCACGACGGGGCGTGCCTTGGCGACCGGTGCAGCAAGCGCTCATGATGGCGCTGTGGCTATGTATGCAATGGCGGCGGTGTCGCGTCTCGAGTCGATGTAACGCGGGTGTGCGCTACAAGACATCCAATGCACGCCCCGGGGCCGGTGGTGCATGGCATGGCGCGACGTGCGGCGTTCGAGCCAGCGAAGCTAACGCAGGAGGCCAGCTACAGGCGGCGACATCAACGTAGAAGGCCGACGGAGCAGCGCGCGGTGTTCAGGCTTGGCAGTGAGGCACGCGTCGAGCGCGGCTACGAGGCACACATTTGGTGTGGTGGCACGGTCCAGCAACGGGCTAGCATGATGACTTCCTCCCCGACATGCTATGACTCAAACCCGACGAAGTCCCTGACATTGTAGGCGACCTTTGGGACCTCTACCCTATCGCCATGAACCAAGCCGTGTCTACGGACACAACTCAAGGACACAACGGCGGTGGTGAGTGGGCAGCAAACGCGGGAGGACGACAATCATGGCTATCACGACCTTGCCTCATGTTCGTATGTAACAGATCTATAGACTTGCAATCAATCTACTAGATTAATCTAATAACGAGATTATAGATCGAAAAGGAGGGAATCCCGACGACATACCGATTCGGCCATGTAGAGCGATTCATGCTAATAATGTGTTGAATAACGTAGTCGTCGTAGGATAAAATGAGCCAATCACCATTGAGAGACAATAGATGGAGACACAATGTATAGAGTAGATCCAATATATTTATTCATCCATGTGTATCTTGTACACGGGGGGTCCTCATATTTATAGCCCAAAGGGGTGAAAACCCTCTAGGGACAATTTAATCTTTTTCCCATAATTAGGTTTCGTAACCAGAAGAAGTTAGTTTTTGCTCATGCGACATGGATGTTGACGTGGACCTACCACCATACTGGATTTGTGTGAGATTGTGTGAGCCGTGAGGTCGCGTCTACATACTGCTCTACTACCTCTGTCGCTATCTTGCCCTCATTTGATATCGCGTCTTTTCACATGAAGTTTTATGTATGTGAGTACATTATCTTTACTACTTAAAAAGACTCTAATGGTGGTGAGTGATATGTTCTTGTTCTCGCACCTCTAATCCTCTTTGTGCTGACAGGTCAGGACAACACCCAAAGCCAGATCGCTTCGTAGCCCTAGCGCCCGCTCAGCACTGCCCTCCCTCCCACTCATCTCTCTCTATCACGCCTCCTACTAGCGCTACCCTCCCTCCCCTCCTCTCTCTCACGCCTCCCGACGCACTCTTTCCCTTCCTCCCCACCCGCGGCTCACTCTTTCCCTCCCTCCCCACCCCGGCGCTCCTCCTCACCGCCTTCTCCCGCGTCACCTTCTCCCACACCCGCCCTCCACCGTAGATCCAACGGCGCCCTTCCCCTTACAACAACCCTAGCGCTTGCGATGCCCTCTCGTCTCTCTCGATCACCTCCCACTCCCCACTTTCTGCGCCCTTCCTCTCCGCGGCGCCCTCCCTCCCTCCCCACCTGCGGCGCCCTCAAAAACTCCTCCTCTACTCCCTCCGCCCACACTGCTTCCCTTCTCCATGTCAGGCACCAACGCCACCTCCCTCCCTCTGTGACAGACGACAAGGAGGAGGAGGCCGGAGCGGTGGAGGACAGAAAATGACACAAGTCGGGGCGGAGGATGATGACATGGTTAGCACAGTAGAAGCCCATGCGCAGCTGGGGAGGAGGACGAAATGGGGAGAGGAGGACGACGTTGTGCACTTGAGGCCAGATCTAGCGTCGGCGAGTCCAGGTGTAGCACATGGCCAGGGAAGCATCAACTTACCTAGGCCAGATCTGGCCAAAGGAAGAAGCGGGGTGGTCGCCGGCTTACATGTATCCCCTCTCTACTGTCGCCACCACAACTTCGTCCCCGCTCTGCACCGCCCGTACTCTCTCTGCCCCTATTCCCAACTCCTTCTTTCTTCACCCCCGATTTATCGTATGCTTAGAATGTGGTGCTTGATTTCCTTGCAAGGCTGTGTGTCTGTGGGATCGCCGTTGTTGTTGTCAGTGGCGGTGTGGTCAGTAGGGACCACCATGGCAGCGACGGAGGCCAAGCTAAGTGGTGGGCGTCTCCCCCCCCTTCCCCCTTCTTGTTTCTCCTGCAATTTGGACTGGTTTTGGTCTTTGTCGTAGGAGTAAAAAGTTGATCTTTGTATATTTTGACTGAACAAAGGTGATATTTTTGGATTGGCTCGTGCGGTACTCACCACTAATAGCTTCTTTAAGCTTTTAGATTCGATGCTTCTGTCAGTTTCTTTGCTAATGTATCGGTAAATTGTGTTTTTCTTGATCAAGAGCATTCCGCATGTAATCCTTTAATTTGTCTGATCTGGAAAATCCTCACCAAAACCATGCTTAAATTCTAGCTCTGTTTGCCACCCATATCCCTACACTGGCCACTGACTTATTGGTTCTATAAAGTATGAACTATTGTAAATCTAATTGGATCATTGTTCAATGGAGATTCATTAAACCTTATTCATTATTCAGTAGTTTCAATCAATGGATATGCTCTGTATGCCCATAAGATATTGCACATGTTCTTTCATTACCCTTTTCATAATTCACAACTTAAGATTAGTTTTTGTTTGTTAGCTGATGGCAAACTCCTACAGTGACAGGAAGGAAACAAGTATTGATATCGCTCTAGGATAAAACAGACTTGACTTATCTTGGAAACGATCTTCAGGGCCTGGGGTAACCATTCGGCCTTTTGACATTTGTCTCCTGAATTTTATGATTGAAGATCCTACTGTTTCTTCTTGTTGGATAAAATCCTATTACACTGTAAAACTTGAGTCAACATCACCTCGATTTATGTTCCCCCCCCTACACTCCAAGACGGTACTTGTTAAATGATTATCACAGTTTGTCCTTTCTCAAAAAGTACAGAATAGTGATCAACGATAATGTTTTACGATTTTTTCATTGAGGCTATTGTTAGTATTTTTGATCTGTCTCGAATAGACTTCCTACCAAATTACCAATAGATGATAGTAAATAGGAGGATACAAACTCAAACGAAAATTTTTCAAGTTTAGATTCATTATACTAGTAGCGAAGCATCTTATCAACATTTTGCTTTTATAAGTACTCTATGGTTTCCACTGGTGGAACACCATCCAGCACGGAAGTAACAGGAGTTAGCGTGACAAAAGTTGAAGAAAGTACACATTTTTATGAAATGGTATAAAATGTTGTTAGTAACTGGTGCTTTTAGTGTTATATTGAGTATTGATATTAGATGAAGAGGCATATGAAATGTTGTTAGTTGATTCTTAAAAAAAAGTTAGTTGTAATGTGTATAATTCTTTGTTCATGTTCATATATTGTTTGGTTGTTTCAGCTTGATGGAAGAGTGAAAACATTGCACCCAAGTATACATGGTGGTATTCTTGCTCGAAGAGACCAAGAGCATCATTTGAAGCCATTAAAGGAGCATGGAATTGGTTAGTTTTATTAATATGTTTGTATTATGATATTATCTCATTTCAACATTGCATATGCTATTCAAATGTTGCACGATGAGGTCTCAATATTGTTGCTCACTTGGTTCACCCATTGCACTATACATGAAGTATTAACTTACACTTTTTTTGCCAGGGGGCGGGGGGAGGGGGGGGGGGCACAGGACATTTGATGTGATTGTGGGTGAATTTATATCCTTTCTATGACAAAGTCACCTCTAGTGCCATTTCCTTTTAGGACAGCGTTGAAAATATTTATATTGGTGGGCTTACATTGATTAGAGCTGCAGCCAACGTAACTAACTATTATTGTCCTTCCAAACTATTTACTGAGATTTTATTGGAGGATTTAAATTTATGCAATGTATATTCAGTGCAATATATGGTGCTGATATTGGCATTTGAAATGGCCGGTGTGTTTTAGCGATGCTAATTTCTGTTTAATGTGTTGGTCTATGTTTAACAGAACCATAAGGATGTTCTTGTTGTGGTGGATCACAAAGATTATCCCACTCTACTAGAATATCTTCAAGGAAATCAAGATGATGCGCTCGCCCTCATGCCCTCTTCATTCACCCCCTTTATTCGATCTTCTCCTCCTCAACTCTAGGCTAGGGTGGGTGTGTGTGTGTGTGTGCAGGTTTTAACAATGGAATATATCTTAGGTTTTTCTTAGTAGTTGTGCTCCGCTTAAAAAGCATTTAGGGAAGATTGTGGTTAATGTTCTTAATCTTATAGATATATTAGTTCTTGACTCATCCCAATCTTGTGAAAATATCAGTTCTGATTGCTCTCAACCTGATATAGAACCAATTTTTGTTTTGCTTTTTCTGCTCACTACATTCTTAGATGGCTATTGAAGGAGTAAGGTCTGGTCACCGATGTGCCACGTGTGTTGCCGTTGCCGTTAGATCCAATCGGCGATGCCCTTCCTCGCTGTCGGGATGTGGTCGCTCTGAGCTCTACCGCAAGGAATGTGGATAAGGTAATTGCTGTCACGACCCGAGCCTCAGAGAGGTCCAACTTCTGTCCCAGGAGCACCTCGAAGGGAGGTCTGTGGATACCCCGGACCTCGGGGAGGTCAAAGGCCTAACCCAGAGCACTCAAAGGAGGTCTGAAATCACTTGTCTTGCGAACCGAGCTAGTCCCAAGGACCAACAGCTAGCTCACACAGTGAATAAAAGTGGTAACATCCATCAATTCAACTTTATTAAAATAACAACAGAGTGGATTACAAGGGTGGCTTAACAGCCGACAAACAAAACACAGCGGAACAAAAGCGGAGCGGTCCACACGATCCACCACAGGCAATTGTCTGGAGGTCGCAGCCTAGTCGTCTTGGAGGTCCTCTAGCTCATCGAAGATGTCCTCTCCTGCTCAAACATGTCAAGCAAGAGTGAGCACAACAACCGTGCTCGCAAGTCACACCTATCAAGTAGCAGATTGAATGCATGCATACAGGGATAACTCAAAGGAGGTCTTATAGGGTTGTCTTTGCATAAAGCCAAGTTTTGTTTCCAAATACATGTAATAAGTTCCAAAGCAGTTATATAATAACTGAAATTTATTTTCTAAATCAGTTTTATAGTTGGATAACATTCATCAATAAGTGGTGAAGGATACTCTCCTATCACAAGGTTACCAGCCCGAACCCATTTGGATAGACATCCAAAAACCATTTCGCAAAGCATTTTGAAAACAAAACCAAAAGCCAACTTGGAGTGGCTTTGCTAGCATGTCCATGACCATGGACACGGCTATTCGAATAGTTTTACACTCTGCAGAGGTGTACAGCTTTACCCACAACACGACTTCTCTAGTTTGCTTGGCATCCGTCGATGCCACCACTCACTACCGAATGTAAGTGGTCTAGAGCACGTGACAAGGCCTTTACAATGCGCCATTCCAACGTAGTCCCCCCTCGCTAAGGTTTCACCCCCTGTGGATAGAAACCCACAGAGTTCATAGCCCCCTCTGGCGCCAGCGGGAATGCATGTTCGTAGGTCGTAAAAGACCACCCACACAACCGGATGGAACGACCACGGTGGAACATTGTAAATTATTTGGCCAGGTCCACCCCATCCTAGACATGTGGTTGCACGATGGGGCTAGCAAGATACGGCTCGAAGACCTGTACTTAATTGACTTGGGCGACTTCCCCAGAACCCTGGGCATCGACCATAGAAATGGATCTATCCCGTGCATGAACATACACCCATCCAAGCAACCAATTCGTCTAAGTTCAAACCAATTTTCCTTTTTGCTTTGCTTTTCAAAACCATTTTTGCAAACTACCATGACAACGCAATGTCATGGATTAAAACATTTAGGCAACATTGGTCTTTTGACAGTAAAACTCCAAAAACAAGATTTTTGGTCTAAGCTTGACTAAGCACATATTTTTGGCAACATGCTAGTTCATACTAACATACCAACTAGCTCTTTACTATAGTGACAAGGGGTGATCGGATCAATAATCAAATTCGGGTGTACAAAGGAACTAGGAATAACTATGAAGTTAAAACAGGGATTTAAATTACTTGAATTGAAATAAGCATGCAGTAATAATTTGAAACACAACTTAAATAATTTGAGATACTGGGTTCAATATGATCAAAGGTGTAACTTTCCTTGCTCGAAAGCTTGAGGGTCTTCTTCGCAGAACTCGGGCTCCCCGGAGTCTTCGAAATCTACACAAGAAAACGAAGCAAATCAAACAAAAAACAAATAAAAACCAAATAAACACCAAACAGAACGAACCAGCCAGAACAAACAGCAAAGAACTGAAAAAGAACGGGCTCTCAAGAGGAGGTCCAATGAGAAGGAGGTCGAGGGAGGAGGTCCTGAGGAGGAGGTCTTGGGAAAACGACAAAAGGATACAAGAGGTCCTGAGGACAATACAACTACTCAAAGTGGTCGCACGGAGAATTCAAGAGATATGACTATGCAGCGTAGTCGTAAGAAGAATGCAACAGGATACGACTTACACAACGTGGTCGTAGAAACGAATACGACTACGCAACGTAGTTGTAGGAACAAGGGAAAGAACAAGACGCGGAGATACTCACCAAGGCCGAGAAGGAGAGAGGGGGAGGGAGAAAGAGGCTAGAGAAGGCTGGAGGAGGACAGCAACGGCGACAACGGCGATGATCGAAGACGGCGCAGAGCTCCGACGAACCCTTGGCGATGAGGCGGTTGAAGATGGTGCAAGCTTCAATGGATTCCCTGGGCGATGAAGCTTGAAGCACAGGAGGACAGGTGAGAGCAAGAGAATTAGCAAAAGGTGATGATAGAGGGCTGCTCAAGCATATATAGCCAGGAGAGAGTCACTGAAGGACTCAGAGGTGCACACGATCAAGGGCACGTGTGATAGGACAAAGCATGCCGAGTAGGTGAAGGAGATGATGGAAGCAGGCAGGGGAAGAGACAAGAGGGGGAGTAGGTACTGCAAAAGCGACAGCATTTAATGCGACGCAACAACATTAAATGCGCGAGGACAATTGCGTCAGTAGCGACGCGACGAGAGGAAGAAGAGGGTGAGAAGGACTGACAAGTGGGGCCAGTCAACACTCGGGAGGGTGGTCAAACCAAAGGGGGATATCGTGACCAAAGGGGTGTCACGTGACCAAGGGGGGTCGTGACTCCAAGAGGAGGTCGCGACTAAAGGACAAAAAGGGGAGGTCGTGACTCCAAGGGAGGTTGCGACTAAAGGACAAAAGGGGAGGTCGTGACTCCAAGGGAAGGTCGTGACTAAAGGACAAAAGGGGAGGTCGTGACTCCAAGGGAGGTTATGACTAAAGAATAAAAGGGGAGGTCGTGGCCAAAGGGGTGGTCGCGGCCCAGGAGGGCGGTCTTTGCAAAAAGACCAAGAGGGTGGTCTTTGCAAAAAAGACCAGGGCCACCCGCAGGTCTCCACTAAGAGGGAGGTCCAAACACAAGGGAGGTCTGGACCATCAAATCCAAACGAAGGGAGGTCTGGACCCTCAGATCCAAATGAAGGGAGGTCTGAAGAAGAAAGAGCTGGGCCGAGGGGAATACGGAGCGAACAGAGGAAAGGGAGAACTCCAACAAACTCGAAAGAAATCGAACTGATTTAGTTGAAGTTTGATTTAGTCATTTAAAGCTCTTTTTAAAATCTCAAGTTAAGATTTGAACTCTCATCAAAACCAAATAGTTCTTTTTATTTTAAAATTTTTAAAAAGGCTCAGAAAAACCGGGATGTTACAATTGCGTCTGATTTTTATTTTTGGGGGGTTGTACAAGTTTATTGCCCCCTTATTATCCTTTTTGTTCCATCTATTATTAGCTAATTACATCTATATATTTTTTTGCTTTCCTTAAGAAAAGGATGCTTATTTCCAACTCAATGCTCGCGTCTATTTCAGATTAAGTTGTTAGTGAGTCTTCTTTTTTGTTTATGTAAAACATGTGTGGAATAGTGTTGTGTTGTCACCATTATTGTTCCCAAAAGATTATAGTTAGTGCTCATTTGCTACTTCTTGATACTGTTGGGTAGGAATCCTTGAATGTTTAATGAGGTTCAATGAAAAACAGGAGAAGTGATATGAAATGGTACAAATAAACCTATTGGGTTAGCATGCCCATCATTTGTGCATATTGGTTTGGAAGTTGAGATGGTTTTCTGAAATAGACTAATGAACATATGCTACTTCCAGGTGTTGTTGGTTAGTTAGTAGCCCTCATGTTGTTGCAATCAAACTAAATTATTTCAAATTTGGGCATGCTGCATTGCTTCTTCCAGGTGCGCACGTGCTATTTCGACATGTTAGCAAACAAAGTCTCCAATAATTGTTGTGAGCATGTGTTACTTCCACGTGTTAGCAATTAGCAATTTGTTAGATATTTGTTTGGAGGTGTTTTATAAGTACTTAGTAAGCACAGATGAATTGAAGTACTGTAAGATAATTATCTATATACTGGCAAAGTATCCAATTGGATCTTTTTATTTGGTAGTCAAATACCTTCGTAAATTGCGGCAATTGACTTTTTGGCTTGAGTTATCACGTACCTACATATTTCCATAATTTGGATTTGTTTTTCAATTACTTTTTCCTAATTCTTACCCCTAATCTAAGATATTCACTGCGTAATTGGCATAAGTTATTATTATACTTACTAGTTGATATCCTCCCTTAATTGTGGAGGAAAGCATGTCGTCAATACTCGAGGGGGAGGAGCGGTTCAAGACCGTGAACAAGTCTGCTGAAGGACTGGTTGCTCTTTATGGCATGTTAACAAATATATATGTTCAGACTTCGAAGAAGATATGAAATGTTCAGTTTTTCTGCCAGTATATATGACATTGTTATTTTAGAGTTTTGTGCAAAGCATCGAAAAAATTCAGATTGTGTTTTCAAGTTTATTCCAGTGTTATATGCTTTCCTATTCTTTATTTCATAGCAAGCTCATTGGTTTGGATTGTGTACCACATGCTACGTACAACCAGATTTTATATGTGTGAGACCCGACATTTATTAGGCTCATAATACTTAGTCATCCAATTGACCTAGTATTATCAACCTAATAAACTTCGGTCTCGAGAGATGTATACTCCCGAATGCAAGATACATACCTCACAACAAAAGAATATATCAATTCCATACAACACATAGAACATAAGCAACAAACCGAAGTTAATATTAATATGGAATAGCTACTACAAAAGAGGGCCCTTAGGCCAAATAGCAATAAGTTACAAGAATACACAATGAAGCAAAAGTGCCATAAAGATGGCTATAACACAAAGCCAATCGGTGTGCCTTAACCCTAGGCATCTGACCGACCGCCAAGCTAGTCGTCAAGAAAGCGCAACACGTGCACGTAGTAAGGCTCTTGGAGCTCACCTCCGTCCTCTGCAACAAGGTTGTTAAGCAAAGCAAATGAGTACAATAACTTGTTTATTGTACTGCAAAACCGACGTGTAAGATAACAGAACTATAATTTAGCTACATGCAAGCTTTAATTAAGTGGATGGAGCTTTGGACTTACATTTAGCATAAAGCAAGTTCCATTTGCAATAACATAATAGATTTAAGGCAATTTGACAAAGCATTTTTACTTGTTGAAATAACAACGCAATAATAACATAATAACAACAACAAGAACAATCACGAAGTGACTAACCCAATAGCCACCACAACAATAGTATGAATTACCCACTCATACCAACCATGTCAAGTTTTAATTAAAAGTTGTAGTCTAGTTCTTCTGGGCGTTTCGGCGTGTCCATAACCTAGGGCGAGGCTATTGAATAGTTTTATCCTGCAGGGTGTACCAATGTACCCACACGCCATCGCCTTTCCTTTAGGCACACTACCTTTGGTATGCCGGCACGCTAAGTCCTACGAGACATTTCCAATGGACGATGCTAATTACGAGCAAGAACCCACGGGACAAGGACACATTAGACAGCCCTAACCGCCCGCCAATGCTCCCTCCCAACACTACACATACACATTTTATTAAAACATACCCACCAACCAGCTCATAATTAACACCCCCAAAGTACTTAGTCAAGAGAGGTCCCATATCCCCTCGTGTGGTTAGCACGCAATATTGCTCGAGCAGTGGCGCAAGTAACTCGGTCATAACGACTCGGGCATACTACCACATTCCAAAAACCACACCATCCATCCAATATGCCCAAGTCCAAATCAACATTTTATTTTCAGTTTTTATTTTACAATTAATCAAAGCACAAGTGCTGGACATATAGGAGGAATAATTATACTTGTGTGATCAAGACCATCGACTAAGTCGATGATCGCCCATTACTACCGATAGCTAAGCATGTCTAAGCAGCTTAAGTCGAAACTACTAAGTGATAAGAGCTCATCCAACGAGCTCCAACCACAGCGAATAACCTAGGCTCATTGGTAGTAGAGGATAAACAACTCCTACAGATTATGCAACTATAGGATTACTAGCGACAATTAACACAAAGTAGCATGCATACATAGAAGTAAAACAAAGTATTAAGCTTTAAAATAATGGGACAATGATGGAAATGGTCAAACTGCTTGCCTTGCTGCTGGTCACTTTGTTGCGGAGGGTCGCTTATGGATCACCACAAATGTCGAAACCTAACGGAAAAACGATAAAGAACCGATAAGAACGACGAAAAACAACAAGACAGCACAGCAAACGAACTCCAAATTCTCTGAAATTTCTACAGCAGTAAGAGGGTGATTTTAGGGAATTTAGCAACAAGAACCAATGGATTTGGATTCTTAATGCAAAAGTTATGAGCAAAACAATTCTGCTCAGCCCTGAAAATACCAAACTGCACTATTCACTAATTTAATTATGAGGCAACATTTTCTAGAAAAGTGGTGAGGCTGAGATTTTTACTGTGAAACCAGCACCTCATGAGATGAATAACACAATTGAGTTCATCCCATTTGGAGCTATATTGCACTTTCTATAATTTTTCAAAAACAAGAACTTGAACAAAATTATAATGCACAAGTCCTTATTTCTATAACAGCAATACACTCAAATCTAATTTTTACAGTGAGTTCATTAATAGAGGAAGCTAACAAAGTTGGTCTCATTCAAAAATAACCTACAGAACATTAGTTATGGGTTTTACAAGTTAAACCTAAATTTTGAGTGTATTATCCAAAAGGAGTACTAAAACCTATGGCAAAACTGTGCTCTGGAGCTGAACTCAACTTACAACCATTTTTGGATTAAAGTCAAGTTTAAGACAGAGCTAACACAATTTGAATGACCTCAAAAGGATTTAAAATGAAAAAGATATGAAATTCTAAAGTCTACCTCATTTCAGTTCATACTTAAGAATTTATGACCTTCCTAACATTCACAAAGACATGGGAGGTCGTGAGCCACAGATCTCGAGATCTAACGGCTCGAGACCTCCCGGAGAACAACACACATGCACATGGGAGGTCCAGAGGTCTGGACCTCCTAACCACGCATTACGCGCGAGGTGAGGGAGGTCATGGCCGTAGATGGAAGATCTAACGGACCACAACATGGAAGGAGGTCCGGAACGGACCAGATTAAAGGGGAGGTCCTCAACGGTGAGATGACCTCGAGGAGGTCCCAGAGGAGGTCCTCAGCGTCCGCTGACCTCCGAGGAGGTGCAGGCGGCTAAGATTGCGCCAAGGAGGTCTTGGGCGCTCGGATCTCCTTGGAGGAGGTGCGGATGTCGAGATCGGCGCTAGAATTAGCGCACGCACGCACGCGCTATGGACAAGAGATTAAATGCGGCGGGACCACGAGGAGGTCATGCGCGGGAGGACTTAATGGCGCGATAAATGGTGGATTTAAGACGCTTAAGACACACCAAATGAATTCAATGATGGGAGCAATGATAAGCGCATTAACTTCGGTGGATCTTTTGTCCTAAAACGACAACGACATTGTCGTTGCGTCCGACAAAACCCGTGTTCAAATATTTGGTTCTCGCCGCGATGTAGACCTCGCCGGCGAGATCCAATGGTACCGCGGTTCGTTATAACCACGCGCACTCAACGGACCTTCTCAACGGCAATGATGGCCTTGAGCGCCGTGAGCCGAGAGGATAGAGGTGACCAGACGGCAAAACCGAAAAGCAAAAATGAGCTCATGCGACAAACAAGCTTATGCCAAACTAAAGCTCATGAAAACATTCATCTGGTGCCAAGACTAAGGGATTACCAGGATGTACCGGAGGTCCTAAGGTGCCGAGGAGGTCGAGAAGGGAGGACCGGTCTTGGGGAGGAAGGGTGCTCCACGGCCAAAGCTTGAGCTCCAAGCTCCACTTTGTCCACCTCTGAATCGCCCAAACCAATTCAAGTTAGGACTTGGTCCCGAGGGAATGGCACAAAAGAAGCTTAGAGAAAAGGAGAAAAAACTCCAAGACCCTTGTCCACCGAGGAGCTTCAAGCTCCAAAGAATGGCGCCAAGGAAGCTTTGGTGGTTTAAAGCTCACAAAGACAGGTGTAAGCCAAGGAACAAAGGTGTGCAAAGGAAGCCAACGGACAAAGGGGGAGGCTTTATACTAAGGGCACAGGAGGTTGTGGACCAGCGCCAAGCTCATGGTGAGCTTGGCCCATGGGAGGTCCATGGCTTGGACAAGACACAAGGTTGACAAGGTGCGAACTGTGTGGACAGGGGAGGGCGGAAGGTCGACCAGATTAAATGCGGGTCGGCAAGAGCTGAAAGTGTACCTCATGTGCGGACACATAATAAATGCACTTTCGAGCTTGCCCGCGCAGAGGAAGGAGAAGAACAGGAGGTCTTAGTGGCCGTTGGATAAGACACAGAGAGGTCCTGCCATCGGATGAGAGTTTTGAACCGTTCGTTTTAAGTGGTGGGTGGAGGTCCCACCACACGATCAAGGATGGGGAGGTCGTGGCCCTCGATTTCGTTAATCGCTAAACGCACGTGGGAAATGGGACAGAGGTCCAAGGCGTTGGATCTCCCTCCAACAGTCGCGGACCTCCAAGTGAGGACTTAACGCGCACGCGATCGAAAAAGACATGAGGGGAGGTCTGGCCTTTGGATTAAAATCCAAGGGCACCGACTGATGGGAGGTCTGACACGCGCAAAGCGAAGGAGGTCTTAGCCCTCGATTTGGATCCAAGGGCTATGACCTCAACAAGGCGGAGGACCTTGTTGTGATGTTTTTCAGAGGAGGTCGTGGCCTTTGGATGTAAATCCAACGCCACGACCTCAAGTGAGTGCAAAGGAGGTCTCGCAGTTAGATTGGGAGGAGGAGGTCGTGACCATGGATTTTGATCCAATGGTCGTGACCTCACGTGGGTGGGATGTGGACTTGCTTAGTTTAACAAAGTGAGGGAGGTCGGGGCATGGATCTTGAATCCAAGGGCCAAGACCTCACATAGGTGGGATGACCTCGGCTGCGATGGCTTACAAAGACGAGGAGGTCCTTTGAGGTTTAACACACAGGGGAGGTCGTGGCCGTGGATCTTTGATCCAACGGCTATGACCTGATGAGGCGGGAGGTCTGACGCCCACGCTGACCCGAGGAGGTCCACGAGGTCAAGAGGACCTCGAATGGGGAGGTCTGGGGGCCTTGGTTGAGGGGAGGTCGTGGCGGTTGGATTGGATCCAACGGCTCGACCTCATCAAGGTGGGAAAGGAGGTCGATGGGGTTGGGGTGACCAGTTTGAGTACTGCTCACCCAAGGAACAAAGTCTCTGCTTTTAAATTTAATTTTCTAACACTAAGACTTGGCAAAATTGTTTGAGATAGCAAATGAACTCCAAAATTCATAAGATTTTAACTGGAGCTAGCTGACAACATGATTAACCTTACATAAATTTTCCAGAGGTTATTATGCAATGCATTTTTCTCAGGAATTTCATTAAGGTTGTTCAATGATTCATTTTACCTCCAAAAATTATCAAACTAGTTTTACAACTTGTGATATTTTTCAGAGGGGTCCCACCTCAGTTTTAGGACCAAGGAAGATACTTTCCAATTGTTTGGCACAAGATTTGAGAGAATTGGAAAATGAATTTGACTTTTGGTCAACAAGAGCTTTGTGTTCTTGGTTTACACAACTCTTGGACAAGAATTACATGAGATTGTAAGGGTTTTCAAGTTGTGAGAAAAAGTTTTAATTTCTACACATATAATTATACTTGAATAACCCTGATTATACATTTGGGATGTTACAATATGAAAATTTGCCGATATGTTCAGATCATGTTATCTTGGTACGCAATAACACAGTCAATGTTTGGAGTACTAGCCGAGTGCTTGTCCTTTAGAACGGAACTCAAATAGATGATTCATGATACGACTCAAATAGATACCACAGGTTCTAAACTTTATAAACAAAATAATGGGAGTTTAGAACATGTTGTATTATTTTTTTAACTGGGGGGGTTTCACAAGAATCAAATTGGAAAAGGCCAAACCTTTTAGGCTGCCCACGTTACTCGGCAGGTCCCCTGCCGTTGTTCATCACCGGCTCCAGGGAGATCAACACCGTAAAGCGATCGAACTCGAGCGATGCGTCTCTAGCGGCACTCCTCTGGTTAGCTTTGCATTTCACACGCCGGAATGGCCCGAAAACGTCCGACTCAGATGAGACCAATCACGCGCGCTTCTCCTCGATCCGGCTGTGTTGGTCTGGTTAATTTGGGTTTTGGAGGAAGACGGGAGCCGCGAGAGCGTGAAGAAATCCTGAATGTAAGGAGGCGCTTGGACTCTGACCCCACATGGCTCCGCACGAGCAACTCCTACCCCCTCCCTCTCTGCACTAGTAGGACTTTGTCAAACCAACGGAGGGTTCTTTTTTTTTCGGCGGAGGCAAGTCAATGATCTGCGGGCGCGAAAGATCGATCCATGCGGGAGGCAGGCAGCTAAAATATTTTTCCGCCGCGCATTAGGTCGTGCATGCCGCCATGATTCTTGCATATGACATATTTCCATCAATGTACCTATGGGCTACCCGCTACCAGCCTATGGTACTGATGCCGTAGGTTCGAGGAAAAAGTCGGCAGACGATTCCATATTCGTGTCATGTCATCATGTTCAAGAGAGCGACAATGGACCACTGCGACGAGCGACGAGCGAGAGCGACTACGTCGATCTCAGCCTTGAGCAGACCTTGTTTCTAATTAAGTTCGAATTAAGGTCTGGTCTTTAAAAAGGGTCCGGTCTATTCTACTCTATTGTTGAAGGTTGTCTTTGGTGTTCTTTCCCTCGATGCATGAATCCTGTTGAAAAAAAAAGAAGTTCATTCTACCCCCTCAAATATTGATATGAGGACATCTAACCTCTTAAACTAAAAAACCGAACCTTTGACACCCCGAAGTTACAAAACCGAACAACTTACCCTCTGAGATTGTTTCGTGCAGTGGTTTTGTGTACGTGGCGTCCGTTCGCCCAGTTTCGCCAGGTCGACCGTTGACTCGGCTGCGACGTGGCGATGACTCAGCAAATCAAAGTTATAATATTATGAAGCCCACATGTTAGCTTCTGCCCCTCTTTCTTCCTCAGTCTCTTTCCCTGACGCCGCCTTCTACCCCCATCTTCTTCCTCACGTCTGTCGTGACCGACGCCTTCACTCACCTGCTCAGAATGCGCCTCCTCCTCCTCCTCCTCTCCTCGCCGCCACGCACGAGCTGGCTCTACCTCCTCGTGTATCTTGTCGTTCTCCTCATCCACCTCGCGCCTGCCTATTTTTCTCCCCTCTCCCTTTATGTGTCTCTTTCTCTCTTGAGGTGGATGAGGAACTCGGCCTTAAGGTGGAGCGCCTCAGGGTTGGGGAGTGCGCGGGGCGAGCCGAGCACGGCGAGTCGAGGCGAGTGGGAGGCGAGGCGGCGGGCGTGGACCAGAGCACGTTGGGGACGTGGCCGTCTGAGGCGACGACTGCGCGGTGCAAGTCCGCGGAGAGGTTGGGGTCGGCGCGGCGGCAGAGGCTAAGGAGCACCGCGCGTAGGGGCTCGAACTGCGCGAGGAAGATGTGGTTCGCAGCCACGCGGGCGAGGAGTGCGGCCTCCTGCTCCGACACCGTCATGGCGAATTTGGGGGGTGGACAGGGGCTCTTCGCGGCCCACTCTGTGGTGCAGCACACCTTGTGCCCGGAGAGTGTCTTCTTCCATTTCCTTGTCTCCGAACCCGGGTGTACTACTTCAATCCCGACCGCGTCCGGGGGCTCATCTCGACGTCGGTGTGGTAGGCTTTGGAGCAGCCGCTCAACTACGCTCGCAACTACCTCGTCGACCTTCTCGAGCCCTACGTGCACCACGTCATCTACCTTGACTCCCACCTCGTCCTCGTCAACGACGTTGCCAAGCTCTGGTGCACCGACCTTGGCGGCCACACACGCCGGTCTTGTTGTATCTTGCCACGCGAATCGCCGAGTATCTTGGTCGACACCTCCGGAGCCCTACGGAGACGGCAGTGTGCTCATCTCCGACCGACCCGCCAGTGTTGCCGTCGAGGTGGACTATGGGTGGGGCCCGCCCACCCACGTCGTCGCATTGACAAACCTGGACTACATCGCCCGCCAGCTCACCTAGCCGAAGTCGTGGTGACCACAAATCAAGACGAACGAACACCACATACACAAAACCACCGCACGAAACAGCCTCAGGGGGTAAGTTGTCTGGTTTTGCAACTTCGGGGTGTCAAATGTCCGGTTTTTTAGTTCAGGGGGTTAGGTGTTCGCATATCGATACTTGAGGGGATAGAATGGACTTACTTGAAAAAAATAAGTTGTTGAAGGTTGTCCATTGGCCCTATGAATCTATAAGCTGTTTGGTACAACTTTAGATTCTCATTTTTCAGATTCAGCTCCTGATTCTCTGAGAATCAACTTCTCTAAGACTCTTGAGCTGTCTGTTGAAAGCGTTTGGCTGGTAGGTTGGCTCCAAAAACCAAATGAGAGAGGATTAGAGGCAAATAGACCAAGCTACCCCTAGTATAAATACTTCTATTGTGTCTTGTAATGCCGACTCGTTTCTCTCCGAAAACGTACTCGGACTTTATTCAATTTTCATGGAATAAAAATGTACTTTCATATCATAGAAGTGTTCAAATGATAATTACATTCTATTATGTACAAGTATTGAAATGATCATGCTTTACACTACACGTCTTGAGAGTTGACAGGTAAGTTAGCCATGACATCTCAGAGGATTTGTTTAATCTGTTTGATCCATCGAGGTCATCTATATCATCAAAAAAAACAAATCTTGCACGACAAGGTCATATCATAATCTGTTGTGCTTGACATGGTTATTAAAGTGGTAAGACGAGGCGACCCACCCCCATCACACCTTTTAAGCGTTAAGGCGCGAGGCGAGGCGACGCCTTACACATCCTAAGGCGATAGCGTAACGCCCTGGCCAGAGGCCACCCGAGGGCTCCTCTTGGATCAACCGAAAAGTCCATCCGGACCTCCCAGGAGATCCAGCAGAGCCACCCGAGAGGACCTCTAGGATCGCCTAGGAGGTCCGGTAGGACCGCCTGGAGGTCCTGGGAGAGTCCCCGAGGAGGTCGTGGAGCCAAGGAGCACCCCGAGGACCTCCCACGTCCAGACCAGGGGAGGTCGTGGAGGTCAGAGGTCATCCCAAGACCTCTCACGACCAACCAGAGGAGGTCGTGGAGGGCTGAGATTGCCCCAGGACCACTCATGACCAGACCTGAGAGTTGTCGTGGAGGACTGGGATCACTCCAAGGTCCCCTGTGCAAACTAAGCTAGTCCCAAGGATCACTGGCTAGCTCACACAGTCACAATAGCGATAACATAACTTCAACACGAGCTTTATTAACAACAACAGAGTTGATTACAAGGGAAGGCTTATAAGCCAACAACCAAAACACAGCGGAAGATAAACATGAAGGTCATCCGATACACCACAGGCAATCGGCTGGAGGGCGCATCCTAGTCGTCCAGGACCACTAGGTCCACAGCAAGATCACCTCAAGGCCTCCATTCCTGCTCAAAAATTAGTTTCAAGCAAGAGTGAGCACAACAACCGTGCTAGCAAGTTACACCCGTCAAATAACAGAATGACATGCATAATGGATATATCAAAGGCAGGTTGATATGGTTAGTTTGCATAAAGCCAAGTTTATTTCAATTACATGTACTAAGTTTAAGGCAATTACAATAAGTAAAGTTCATTTTGCAAATCTCAGTTTTCAGTCGGATAACATTCATCACAAGTGGTGAAGGATACCCTCCTGCCACAAGGCTCCCTGCCCGAAACCCATTTGGATACAAATCCAAAACCATTTTCACAAGACTTTTGAAAACAAAACCAAGATCTAACTTTGAGCAGCTTTGCTAGTACGTCCATAACTGCGGACACGGCTATTCGAATAGTTTTACACTCTGCAGAGGTGTGCAGCTTTACCCACAAGACATGAGTTTTCTAGTTTGTCTGGCATCCGGGGTGCCACCACTCACTACCGAAGGTAAGTGGTCTAGAGCTCAAGACAAGGCCTTTACAATGCATCATTCCACCGCAGTCCATCCTTCTCTAAGGTTTCACCCCACCCTACGGCCAAAAGCCCGCAGAGGTCTAGGGCTCCCTCTTGAGCCAGGTGGGATAACATAGTCATAAAAGACAGGCCATAAAAGACCACCCACTGTTCCGCCGGATCAACTACGGTGATAACTTTGCAAATTAGTTGGTCAGGTCCTGCCCACACAGGACATGTGGTCGCACGGAGAGGCATAGAAAAATACACTCGCAGACCGGTCCTTAACTGACCCGGGCGGCCACCACAAACCCTGGGGCATCGGATCACACGACCCCCGTGTATAGACTTGCACCAACCAAACAACCAATGCCGCCCAAGTCCAAATCCATTTTCCATTCCTTTGCTTTTCAAACCTCCATGACACACCAATGCCATGGTCATTTGTAAAACCTCCATGACACACCAATGCCATGGTTCAAATCATTTAGACATGTGATATTTTTGGCCAAAACTTCCCAAATCAAGATTCTTTTCTCTAAGCATGACTAAGCTTTACTTTTTGAAAGTGTCCTGGTCCACATTATTGCATTTAGCCTGGTTTTGCCTAGGGTGACAATGATGTTTGGTTCAAAGGTAACAGAGGCTATACAAAGGATTTAGGCATAGCTACAATCGTAAAGACATGTATTGAAATAACTTAGTAAAGTAAGCATGCATTAACATTTAAAATGGAACATATATAGGGTGAAATAATAGGTGCAATATGATCAAGAGTGTAACTTGTCTCCTGCTCGAAAGCTTTATAACTCTTCTCCCTCACAAAGCTTAGGCTCACCAGCGACGTCGAGGTCTACACGTTAAAATAGCGCAAATCAAACCAAAGCCAAGTAAAAACCAAAAGAACTCCAAAGAAACATGAAACTAGAGTCAACAGAGAGGTTTGATGGTCAGGAGGAGATCCAAAAGAGCTGACTAGAGGAGGTCTGACGGCTTGGGAGAGGATCCCAAGAGCTGACCAAATGAGACTCAATAGTTAGAGGGAGGTCCAGAGAGCAAACTGAGTGAGCCAGAGAGCTAAAATGAAGAAAAGGGCAAAGGAAGAGAGCTAGCCCAAGCTTATACTACCAGAGCTGCTGGGAGGTCCAAGGGCACACGAGGTCAAGAGCGGGTGTGGGAAGAGATGGGAGCTGGTAAAAGATGAGACAAAGGATGGCTCGGTGTTGCAAAAAGGTGGTATCATTTAATGCGACACAACAGACATTAAATGCTTGCAGACTTCCAAGTGCCAAGGACATGGTCAAAGGATAAAGAAAAGTGGGCATGACTGACAAATGGGGCCAGTCAAAGCCCGAAGGGGAGGTCCTGCGGAGACCTTGAGGAGGCCCCGCAGAGGTCAAGGGAGGTCCGAGCACAGGACCGGAGGTCCTGACCGCAAGGTGGCCTCAACCCACAAGGGAGGTCTTTGCAAAAAGATTGAGGGGGAGGTCCCGTGGATAAGGAGGTCCAGAGGGCTAAGAGGTCCAAGGGACGGGGATGTCCTAACGGTCAGATCCATAAAGAGGAGGTCCTGACGGTCAGATCCACAAAGGGGAGGTCCTGACGGTCAGATCCACAAAGGGGAGGTCCTGACGGTCAGATCCACAAAGGGGAAGTCCTGACGGTCAGATCCAAAAGGGGAGGTCCTGACGGTCAGATCCACAAAGGGGAGGTCCTGAAGGTCAGATCCAAAAGGGGAGGTCCTGACGGTCAGATCCACAAAGGGGAGGTCCTAACGATTAGATCCACAAGGGGAGGTCCTGATGGTCAGATCCACAAAGGGGGGGTCCTGATGGTCAGATCCACAAAGGGGAGGGCCTGACGGTCAGATCCACAAAGGGGAGGTCCTGGCGGTCAGATCCACAAAGGGGAGGTCCTGACGGTCAGATCCACAAAGCGGGGGTCCTGACGGTCAGATCCACCAAGGTGGTCTGACAGTCGAGATCCACAAGGAGATCTTGGCTCGAGATCCACCAAGGAGGTCTGTTGTCGGATCCACAAGAGGAGATCCTGACACTTGGCAGGTGTAGAACTAAGAAGGTTTGGACCCTCAGATGAGACCAAAGGAGGTCCAAATGAACCTAAGGAGGTTCAATTGTACAAAGCAACTTTCAAATAAACCCGAAGAGGTTCAAATGAATTGGGGAGGATTAAAATGAACCCAAAGAGGTTCAAGTGAGCAAAGAGGGAAAAAGAGTTGAACAAGAATGAGATCCAGAAAGGGAGACTTATCCTAAGATTGAATCTCAGAGATCAAGGATAGCTGGAACACAGACCCAAGCTTGGAACAACATAGGGTGGTTGTGACCCAAAGGGAAGGTCAACACCCAAGAGGGGGTCTGGTCCACATAGGAGGTCTAAATATCAAGGTAGTCTAGACACAAAAGAGGTCTAGCCTCACAGGAGAGTTCGAGATACAAGGAGACTGGACTTGTGAGATGGCCAACAAGAGGAGAGGCAGGCATAAAGGAATGCCCAAACCAGAGAGAGGCCTAGACACATCGAAGGGCTAAACACAAAGGAAGTCTAGACCTAGGGAGTGCCCAAACAATGAGAAAGGTCAAAACCACAAAGATGGTCTAGTCCTCAGAAGAGATCTAGTTACAAGGAAAGCCTAGACCTTAGGGGAGGTCTAAACTACAAAAGGAAAGTCCAAACCTTCTGAGGAGGGTTTAAACTACAGAGGAAAGTCTAAACCTCAGATGAGGTTTAAACCACAAGAAGATATTAAAGGAGGTCCTAGCCCAAAGGTGGTTGGACCAGGAGAGTGGTCTGGACAAGGAGGAATTCCAAAATACAAGGGAAGGTCCGAGCAGACAAGAAAAGGGGAACAGCACCAGAGACCAAACAAGTGGGAAGTCTAGAGAGAGAGAGAGAGAGAGCTGAGCCAAGGGAAGAACAGAACAAGCAAAGGTGAGGGAAATCAACACAAGAGCTCTAACAGCTCCAAAGAACCAAACTTTAGGGTTAGTTCAAGTTCGGTTTAGTCATTTTAAACACCCAAATTCTGAAAATATCAAGTTAAACTTTGAATTCTCATCAAAACAAAATGGTTCCTTTTATTTTGAAAATTTTCAAAAAGGCTCAGAAAGCCAGGGTGTTACAAACCTACCCCCGTTAAGGGAATCTCGACCCCGAGATTTGGAGAGGCTAGAGGGAAGGGGTGGAGAGCAAGGGGTCTTCGACTGGGACCATTGCTTGGTTGCCATCTTTACTGTCTACTGCTTCTTTGGGCATTTATTGGCGTAATGCCCCAACTCCTTGCAGTAGAAGCACATGACACTCGTAGCAGGAGGGAACTTCTTCTGGGGCTGGCCTTGAGCAGGTAACTTGGAGGTGTTAGAGCTGGCTGGGTACTTCACTGCCTCATCTTGGGGCATTGGTAAGCCCAAACTTCTGTACTCTTATACTTGCGACATAATTCTTTTATTGGCCTTTCTTCCTGCTGCTAGGGTTATTGTTGCTATGAGGGTAACTTCTGGAAGGTTGTCTGGAGCGATGGTTTGACGTTTTCTAGGGCATCGTTTGGCATAATGCCCTATATCTGAACATTTGAAGCACTGAACTTTTACCCTTGATGTCTTGCTCCGCTGAGGTTGGCTACCACTGAGAATCATCTGCTTTGGTGGTCGAAGTGCTAATCCTGGGGACATAAAGGTGGTCACTGCTGGTACTTGATTGATTTGGGGTAGCCTCTCTTGAGTCTTGGAGTTGCTTGCAAGGCTCTGCACATGGTCTGTCATTTTCCTCTTATGACTACTGTTCTGTTGCCAATAAGAAGCTGGAAGAGGAAGGGCCTCGGAACTGGTCTTTTTGGAACTCAGTTTCTTTGATCCCTGGATTAACTTGGGAGTGAGATCCATAGTCCTTTCTTCCTCAGCTTGATTGAGAGTGGCTTGATGACTTGAACTCAGCTACTGGGCTGGAGCAGTCAATGAGGTCTTCAAATAACCCTTGCCTTCATGACTTGAGCAATCGATTTTCTCTTGGTGCAATACCCCAGGTCCTTCAAACCTATCTTACAGTGCGAAGAGGGGCGAGGCCGAGGGTATTGTTGGCATCAATCGTTGTATTAACCATTGCATCGGTAGTCCGAGTGACCAAAAGCGATTCAAATTACGGAGGGTTTACATTGCTAGACTTTGACTTATACGGATAGGCACTTAGGAATCCTGCGGCTGGCTTTGCTTCCTTCCTTTGGGTGATCAGATTCCATTGTTTGCTGGGTGCTCCAGGGGGTTAGGGAAAGAGTTCAAGGGTAGATAAGAGTCAAAAATCAGGAGGGGATAGAGTAGAGTTACACCCCAACAAAGAACCAACTGAAAGGTTGCTCAAAAGAACTTCACAATGGCAAGGCCCTAACGATCAGCACTTACAGCTGGCAGGGTAACTCAGCGCACAGAGAGAATTTGGGCGGTTAAACTATATGGTTGGGCTGACGAAACAAACTTCCATCCTTGGTCTTCATAAGGTCTTGCATAATGTCCTTAGAGAGCAGGGACGGCGATGTTTCACCTCTTTCATCCAACTTTCTCTTCAGGAGCTACTTGTCTTAATTATGTGCTGGATGCTAGCTAGGAGCTAAAAATCTGCCTTCCTGTCCTTACTAGATCCTAAGCTTATGATTTAAAAGTTCCACCAATCTGCTTATCTTAGAATTACTTAATTGAAAGAATTCAATCATTTAATCAAAATCACAATCAACTGGAAAGAGCACATAACCCACAAACCTTCATAACAAAGTCTCCCAAAAGATTTCTTAGCATTCCTCCAGTTCACCTACTTAAAGTTATCCAACTAGAATTTTAGTCATCCAATCAATCTCCCAAGTTCACAAATTTCTCCTTGGGCAACAGTTTAGGTAATTCAACAAGTCTATCACTTTGATTGGCATACCTTTTTCTGCCCAAAGTCCAGTAGATTCTCTTTCAATCCAAAAGCTCCAAGATCACTATATTCAATCTTGATCCAAAGGTTCTCCCCAAGAGGCTTTTCTGAAACCACAAGTTCAATTTAATCCACTAAGTTATTTAGCACCAACTAACTAGCAACTATATCGATCATCATTAAACTTTGAAAGCTACACCTTAACCATCATGTCATTCCAGAATCTGATTACAACATACCCTAATAATCAGGCCAAGGCTCTTTCAAATTCAAATTCTCTAATCCAATTGTATCCCACTAAACCCGACACAACCCCCATAATCTAATGCAAGCTTCTAGTTAACAAAACATTCTGCTCTAGATTTATGGGCAATTCAATTCATTCTAATGATCAAATCAGTACTACTCAATCCTATATCTTAAATCATACCAATCCATGATCTGAGCAAGACATTTATCAAAACCTGACCAAGATTTCCTTCATGTCCAGATTTTATTTAATCAAACTCAATTGGATTCAACCCAATCCACATATTTATTGTAAGTTTCCAATTAACATTACAATTTGTTCCAGATTTCTAGAGTATTCAATTTACTCCACTAATTAAGTCAATATTTCAAGTTCCTATCTCCTTCGTAACCCGTAAAAACTTTCCTTCACAGATCACTTCTACAAGCACAATCTATACAATCCACCAACTTACTCTTCTATAATCTATTTGCAAACAAGGCATATCCTCCATCAATCCCCAGAATCCAATAGAACTCCTTATGATCAAATTCTAAAATCTTTGATTCGCCAAAACTACCTAGCTGTGCCTCCTAATGCACTGGTAATTTAAACAAATATAGCTCCTAAGAGTCTGGCAATCTAGGGTCTTGAATCATCTGCACCAGTCTTCCTGAGGCTTCCAGGGCTTGAATACGAAGGCTCGGTCCTATAGAATTTTCCAGAAGAAAGAGAATCCATTTACCTCTATAAAATGTTGAGGCAAGCAAAAAGATAAGAGGGAAATAGGGTAAGGAGAAATACAGAGAAGGGGATAAGAATAGAAAGATGACCTGGATAAGGAAAGAACAAGTTATTTCTCTTGCTGTAAAATAAGTTTTGAAATATTTGCTAACGACCATTCTACTAGGTTACGACCAGCAGTCGAGAAGCTCTAATACCACTTTTGTAACGCTCCGGCCAGAGGCCACCCGAGGGCTCCTCCTGGATCAACCGAAAGTCCATATGGACCTCCCAGGAGATCCAGCAGAGCTTCCCGAAAGGACCTCCAGGACCGCCCAGGAGGTCCGGTAGGACCGCCTGGAGGTCCTGGGAGAGTCCCCGAGGAGGTCGTGGAGCCAAGGAGCACCTCGAGGACCTCCCACGGCCAGACCAAGGGAGGTCGTGGAGGTCAGAGGTCATCCCAAGACCTCCCACGACCAACCAGAGGAGGTCGTGGAGGGCTGAGATCACCCCAGGACCACTCACGACCAGGACACGAGAGTGGTCGTGGAGGCTGAGATCACTCAAGGTCCCTGTGCAAATTGAGCTAGTCCCAAGGATCACTGGCTAGCTCACACAGTCACAACAGTGATAACATAACTTCAACACGAGCTTTATTAACAACAATAGAGTTGATTACAAGGGAAGGCTTACAAGCCAACAACCAAAACACAGCGGAAGATAAACATGAAGGCCATCCGATACACCACAGGCAATCGGCTGGAGGGCGCATCCTAGTCGTCCAGGACCACTAGGTCCACAGCAAGATCACCTCAAGGCCTCCATTCCTGCTCAAAAATTAGTTTCAAGCAAGAGTGAGCACAACAACCGTGCTCGCAAGTTACACCCGTCAAATAACAGAATGAAATGCATAATTTATATATCAAAGGCACGTTGATATGGTTAGTCTGCATAAAGCCAAGTTTATTTCAATTACAAGTACTAAGTTCAAGGCAATTACAATAAGTAAAGTTCATTTTGCAAATCTCAGTTTTCGGTCGGATAACATTCATCACAAGTGATGAAGAATACACTCCTGTCACAAGGCTCTCTGCCCGAAACCCATTTGGATATAAATCCAAAACCATTTTCACAAGACTTTTGAAAACAAAACCAAGATCTAACTTTGAGCAGCTTTGCTAGCACGTCCATAACCGCGGACACGGCTATTCGGATAGTTTTACACTCTGTAGAGGTGTGCAGCTTTACCCACAAGACACGAGTTCTCTAGTTTGTTTGGCATCCGGGGTGCCACCACTCACTACCGAAGGTAAGTGGTCTAGAGCTCATGACAAGGCCTTTACAATGCATCGTTCCACCGCAATCCATCCTTCTCTAAGGTTTCACCCCACCCTACGGCCAAAAGCCCGCAGAGGTCTAGGGCCCCCTCTTGAGCTAGGTGGGATAACATAGTCATAAAAGACAGGCCATAAAAGATCACCCAATGTTCCGCCGGATCAACCGCGGTGATAACTTTGCAAATTAGTTGGTCAGGTCCCGCCCACACAGGACATGTGGTCGCACGGAGAGGCATATCAAAATACACTCACAGGCCGGTCCTTAACTGACCCGGGCGACCACCACAAACCCTAGGGCATCGGATCACACGACCTCCGTGTATAGACTTGTGTCGACGATCAAATCGCCGATCTTATGAAAATAAAAGGAGAAAAATGACGTAGAGTATCCTGGAAGAGAATGGGGGCTGCTCTTTATTTATATGAACTGGGTTTACAAGACTTGACTAGGGACTATCTCCAATTACACTAAATGTATTGAATACTAATGCTTGACCTTGTTTGCCTTACATTGTTATTTGTTGTGTCTCTCCCCTCGTCTTCTGCGCTTCACCATTAAATAACTCCCGAAGGACGGCGATTACTCTGAGGAAAGGCGTCCTTGATGAAGCGTTACAACTGGTCGGAGGTTTAAGGTAGTTAACAATGTGCTAACTGCCTTGCGGTTAAGTATTTGTGAGACATTTAACCGCAAGGTGGTTTATCGTTAGAGTCTTGTATGTCATCGTAAGTTATGGAACGTTTAGCACATGTTCCATTCATCATACGGTTAATGGTACCTGTTCATAGCATTTCCGAGCAGCCACCTGGTCGGAACCTAGTCCGACCAGGGTACCCATCGTGTAACCTCTGGAATCCTTACGACCAGTGAGGTCGTTAGCCTTAGGGGTTACGACCATGAAGACGTATGGTCTTTTTATGTATTTAAATTAATACATAGAGGTTTTAATCCTCGTCAACTTGCACCAACCAAACAACCAATGCCGCCCAAGTCTAAATCCATTTTCCATTCCTTTGCTTTTCAAACCTCTATGACACACCAATGCCATGGTCATTTGTAAAACCTCCATGACACACTAATGCCATGGTTCAAATCATTTAGACATGTGATATTTTTGGCCAAAACTTCCCAAATCAAGATTCTTTTCTCTAAGCATGACTAAGCTTTACTTTTTGAAAGGGTCCTGGTCCACATTATTACATTTATCCAGGTTTTGCCTAGGGTGACAATGATGTTTGGTTCAAAGGTAATAGTAGCTATACAAAGGATTTAGGCATAGCTACAATCTTAAAGACATGTATTGAAATAACTTAGTAAAGTAAGCATGCATTAACATTTAAAATGGAACATATATAGGGTGAATAATGGGTACAATATGATCAAGAGTGTAACTTGCCTCCTGCTCAAAAGCTTTACAGGTCTTCCCCCTCACAAAGCTTAGGCTCACCAGCGACGTCGAGGTATACACGTTAAAATAACGCAAATCAAACCAAAGACAAGTAAAAACCAAAAGAACTCTAAGGAAACATAAAACTAGAGTCAACAGAGAGGTTTGATGGTCAGGAGGAGATCCAAAGAGCTGACTAGAGGAGGTCCAATGGCTTTGGGAGATGATCCCGAGAGCTGACCAAATGAGGCTCAATGGTTAGAGGGAGGTCTAGAAAGCTAAAATGAAGAAAAGGGCAAAGGAAGAGAGCTGGCCCAAGCTTATATTGCCAGAGCTGCTCGGAGGTCCAAGGGCACACAAGGTCAAGAGCAGGTGTGGGAAGAGATGGGAGCAGGTAAAAGATGAGACAAAGGATGGCTCGGTGTTGCAAAAAGGTGGTAGCATTTAATGCGACACAACAGGCATTAAATGCTTGCAGACTTCCAAGTGCCAAGGACATGGTCAAAGGATAAAGAAAAGTGGGCGTGACTGACAAATGGGTCCAGTCAAAGCCCGAAGGGGAGGTCCTGCGGAGAGGTCCAGACGGTCAGATCCACAAGGGGAGGTCCTGACGGTCATATCCACAAAGGGGAGGTCCTGATGGTCAGATCCACAAAGAGGGGGTCCTGATGGTCAAATCCACAAAGGGAAGGTCCTGACAGTCAGATCCCCAAGGGGAGGTCTTGACGGTCAGATCCACCAAGGGGAACTCCTGACGGTCAGATCCACAAGGGGAGGTCCTGACGGTCAGATCCACAAGGGGAGGTCCTAACACTTGGGAGGTCTAGACCTAAGAAGGTCTGGGCCCTCAGATGAGACCAAAGGAGGTCTAAATGAACCTAAGGAGGTTCAATTGTACAAAACAATTTTCAAATGAACCCGAAGAGGTTCAAATGAATTGGGGAGGATTAAAATGAACCCAAAGAGGTTCAAGTGAGCAAAGAGGGGAAAAGAGTTGAACAAGAAGGAGATCCAGAAAGGGAGACTTATCCTAAGATTGAATCTCAGAGATCAAGGATAGCTGGAACACAGACCCAAGCTTGGAACACCATAGGGTGGTTGTGACCCAAAGGGAAGGTCAACACCCAAGAGGGGGTCTGGTCCACATAGGGGGTCTAAATACAAGGCAGTCTAGACACAAAAGAGGTCTAGCCTCATAAGAGAGTTCCAGATACAAGGAAACCTGGACTCCAAGATATGGCCAACAAGAGGGAGGTCTGGGCATAAAGGAATGCCCAAACCAGAGAGAGGACTAGACACACCAAAGGGCTAAACAAAGGAAGCCTAGACCTAGGGAGTGCCCAAACAATGAGAAAGGTCAAAACCACAAAGATGGTCTAGTCCTCAGAAGAGATCTAGTTACAAGGAAAGCCTAGACCTCAGGGGAGGTCTAAACTACAAAAGGAAAGTCCAAACCTTCTGAGGAGGGTTTAAACTACAGAGGAAAGTCTAAACCTTAATGGAGGTTTAAACCACAAGAAGAGAT
This sequence comes from Phyllostachys edulis, assembly GCA_036346405.1. Lineage (NCBI taxonomy): Eukaryota > Viridiplantae > Streptophyta > Magnoliopsida > Poales > Poaceae > Phyllostachys > Phyllostachys edulis. The sequence continues at coordinate 84,192,575 of CM070562.1, read as the reverse complement.
TAAAGGAGGTCCTGGCCCAAAGGTGGTTGGACCAGGAGAGTGGTCTGGATAGGGAGGAATTCCAAAAGACAAGGGAAGGTCCGAGCAGACAAGAAAAGGGGAACAACACCAGAGACCAAACAAGTGGGAAGTCTAGAGAGAGAGAGAGAGAGAGAGCTGAGCCAAGGGAAGAACAGAACAAGCAAAGGTGAGGGAAATCAATACAAGAGCTCTAACAGCTCCAAAGAACCAAACTTTAGGGTTAGTTGAAGTTCGGTTTAGTCATTTTAAACACCCAAATTCTAAAAATCTCAAGTTAAGCTTTGAATTGTCATCAAAACAAAATGGTTCTTTTTATTTTGAAAATTTTCAAAAAGGCTCAGAAAGCCAGGGTGTTACAGACAGTGCAGAGCGGCTGTAGAAGATCTCAACAAGATGTGAGTAGCTCGATTCTCACAGTTCTTGAAGATCCACCCCGCACATCGTGCTTAATGCATTGGGAGGAGCAGAGCAATGCCTAAATGCAGGCTCCCCTCCCCCTCCCGGCTTGGGCTCCCGCTCCCCCTCTCCCTCCCCTCCTGGCGACGACCTGACTTCCCCCTCTTGGCTCAGGCTCCCTCACCCCAACCCCTCCTGGTGGCAACCTGGCCTCCCCCTCCCTCCCACCTCCTCGCTTCCCCCTCCCTCTCCGCTGCAGCTCCGGAGGCGGCAATGACTCGGTCCAAGCCAAATCCAGAGTAGGAGATGCCGGATTCGGCGACGGGGACGCTCGGTTTCGAGGTCAGGGACGAAGCAGGGGAGCCCGGGGCACCAGATCTAGGCGGAGACGGAGCAAGGGAGGCTTGGGGCAGCACGAGGAGGACTGGACCCGACAAGATGGAGCAAGGGAGGCATGCGCGGCAAGACGGGGGCGACGCCTTGACCCGTGGTGGCACCTTACCACTTAGGCGACGGATAAGCAACGCCTTAATAAGCATGGTGCTTGACATCTCACATTTCTGAAACAGATTGATGGTTAAATCTATTCACAAGTAGTATCAAGAACAAATTCTTCAAGACATCTCCATTCACATCAGATTGAAGGACCACTCGGGCTACGTCTTCTTTGCAATCACCAAGAACTGATTGATACACATGATAAAATTGACAAAATGAAGCAAAAAAAAAAGGACAATGCATGCAGGAATGCTGAAACCTGCAGTTGCTTCTAACCCTATGTACAATCACTACGACATAGTGCTATAACAGAGTGAAATGAAATCAAGAACACATCTTGGGAAGTGATCTTGCAGTGGAGCTGCCGCTTCTCTTGGAGGCCTTCATCTTGGTCATCTGCGTCTTCATCCGGTTGCACACCTTCTCTAGCTCCATCACCCACCAATACATCCCGTCCATGAGCATCTTGAGGTTCTGGTTCTCCAGCGACAGGTCCGACGTCCTTGTGTATGGGATGACCTAGCCGTTGTCGTCATTGTCGTCAACGCCGCGATTGTCGTCGTCCATTAGGCGAGTGTGAACCTGTGACGATGATCATAATTTTTTCATCTTGAGCAATTGCGATTTACTTCATAAATGTTAACAATTTAACTTTCATATGTTCATCCATCAATAAACAGCCAAGTAGAACAGTGTTTTGCATATTGTCAGTAACAAAAATGCCAAAAATATGTAGCATCCAGGACAAGATATTATTTTCAGACAAATCAATTGGTTTAGACTTCAGAGAACATCCAGAGTAATTGTGACTATAGAAGCGTTCTGCCGTCACTTGAGAACAGACAGAAGCTGCTTAAAGTAGTAGTACAGAGTCCCCAGGCTTGCTCTCAACTTGAGACAAAGTTTATACAGGGATATGGCATATTGGAGCATAACAGCTATCAAAACTGCACACAACGAAGTTTATACTCTAGAGTCCTGATAACACCTGCTACTCACAATTTCTATACTTCTAAACTCACAATTTCCATACTTCTAAACTCTAGAGTCTTGATAACACCTACTGTTCAGAATTTCCATACACAATTTCCGTACTTCTAAACTCTAGAGTCCTGATAACACCTGCTGTTCAGAATTTCCATACACAAGTTTCTACTCCAGAGTCCTGATAACAACTCTTAAACTCAGAATGCTTTGTTAAATCCTACAATTTTCATACACAATTTCCATACTTCTGATAACACCTGCTGTTCAGGTTCAGGTTCATACACAATTTGCACCAAACAAGACTATACTAGTTCAGGTTCTGGATGTTGATAACATGTTAGCTTGAGCTCCAATGAATAAAGAAAGAACTCCCAGATCAAGCACCCGAGAAGAAATCACCGCATCCCACCAGATCAAGCACCCGAACAAATCACCACTTTGTTCATCACAGTCCAGCCACCAACCCCAAATAGAGATAAACAACAATCAACGTTTAGAAAGGGTCTACACATTCACAGAATCACAGATTCACATATATTCACATTCCAAACAAACGAAAATAAGAGTCTTGATCCATCACAGATTCACAGATATTTTTCGTACACAATCACAGATTCACAGATACACATTTTTTGTACTACATTCACAGATTCAAAGATATACACAAGATTCTACACATTCCAAACAAACGAAAAAAACAAATCGATCCACCCTAGGGTGGCCGGCGAAGAGGAACGAGACAAAGTGAGTAGGGAGGACAAGGGGGGGGGGCGGATGATGACCTTACCTTCACAGGAGCTGGCCGGTGGTGCTTGGGAAATGGCGGCGGTGAAGAAGGCGGGGAACAACGGCCTCTAGGGTTTCTGGGGGTGGGAGGCTCTCGTGTGCTCGTGGCAGCACACTCTGGGGCCTACGACGGTGCAGTCGAGGACCAGCGGGGCACACACGGGGGGTCAGAGGCGGCGCAGTCGAGGACCAGTGGGGCAGGGGATGGAGACGATGCACAGGCCAAAATCACTTATTGCGAGAGTAGTGGGAGGAGATGGGGCATGAGGGGAAAGGCAAAGGGGTACGGGAGTGGGGTCACACGGTGGGATTTCCTGTAGGGGTAGTTCGATGGCATTTGCGGGTAAAAACATCCAACTTCAAGGAGTATTTTCATTTCTTCAAGGTTGGATTCCCACAAGAATCTAGGGGAAGGCTGCTTCTCCTTGCTAGTTCATTTTCAAGACAGCTCCTCGCGAGAAGCAGAATCAGGTCGTTTTGGGAAGCTAGGTGTTTGGTACAGCTCCACCAGATCCAAATGAGAAGCTAGGAGTAGGAGCTGTACCAAACAGGGCCTATAGACTACTGCTTGACTATTAGTAATTTTTACGTTAAGGTATAGATGAACTTTTAACTATTACTAATAGTTGATAGTCCAACAACAATTTCGAACAATTTTGTGTTCGGGCCCTTCAAGTATATCCCATATAATTGCAGAACCTCACCTAATATTTACGAGAAGACGTTCATGCACAAATCAAGGCATCCCAACATAAAATTCGTTTAAGCAGACCATGTGATGCGGATTAGCCTCGAGGCGAGATTAAATCTGTGGGTTGCTCGATCTTTCACGGTGAAACTTGAAGATCAGTAGTGTGTCGTCTTCTTCTCCTAGCGTTGGATGAACAGTACCATACACGTGAACAGTAGCATGCACATGAATAGTAATATGGAACAAATAAATTTCCTTGATAATATATGGAGCTCGAATTACAGAATGCAATTCGCACTTGGATAAATAAATCTTACACCCGTGCACACCACAGTACACGAACGAGAAATAAGGATCAAAGATCCAACGAGTAACTCCTAGCACCACAGCTAGAAACCCTCACGTCAAGATGAAATCCGAGATTGGAATTCACAAAAACACTCATAGAACAGGGATAAACCTAACGGCCGAAGGCCAACACACACACGCGTTTTTAATTCATAACTCAAAACTTAACTCTTTTTACATGGTCGCACCCCTTGGCCTTTTATAGGCATACATGCACACGCACCAACCCAAGAGATGTACTCGGACTCAAAATCCTAATGCATACAACCGACTAGGACTCGACAAGATCTTATGTACGTGCACACATATGCACTTTAAGCTAATGCTAAAACAGAAATTTGCATGCTATGGAAAATATCAGCAACGCTGGCTTCCTGATTTATTGGGTTGTTTGATGGCTTCGGTTGATTTGGTCATAGGTGGACCCAACCCCATATCACGTAGGGAAAGGAATGCACATAGTAAAAGATTTGGATGCATGCATTCCTTTTCTCTCTCCTGCATGTGGTCTTGTGACATTGGGCTGTGTGCATCCTTGATGCAGAGGCCGGAAGAGACTTTTCTCTTCCATTATCTAAAATTGTGGTCTTGTGACATGCAGGTGTTGAATTACTTTTTCCTCTTGATTTATCTCCTAAAGATTCTATAGCAGACTCAACAAACCAGGATTGTTGATCATGTTCCACGCACACATGCATTCGGCTAATTCTTTGCATCTGCATGCATGCATCTTGCGGCCCTCCTATCTCCCAAACCCCGCACTGCTGCACACGCCCTGGTGCATGCGTGCACACAACATATGCCACATGTGTTGCACTTGCACTTGGATCATGCATTGCATGCGCATGTACCTTCTCTTCTTTCTTCTCAGAAAATTTTAAAATTAATTCATGCATAACAATTTGTGCACAAGAATTAAGTTTAGTAGTAGGGTTATTAATCGTGGCCGCATCACCATGCCAACAGCTGGCTAGCTAGATCACCATGGCATCCCTTGAGAAGGATCGAGCACATGGCCCAAGAACACGACCTCCCCCTTCTCCTACTCCACGATGGCGAACAACAACGGGTGGTTCGCAACAAACTCCACTACTGGCGGGGAATCGTGTTAGGTCGAGTTGGTCGGGTTGTAAGCAGGAGATGTCACCGCCACCGCGGTCGTGCCTTCCTCATCTACCTCGATCTCGGCACTGTGCTACACCTGCGACACACGGAGCGGGTAGTCCCCTGGCGCCACGTTCACGACTATCCCGGAGAGATCAGCCATTAGGCCGAAAGGCGCCCTAAGCCCCGGTCGGCTTAGCACGTCGACTGCATCGAACTTGAAGGAGAACTTGAACTTGGGTACCATGCAATGGCTGACCTTCATCTCCCTGCGCGGGACGTGCCACAAGATGAATTCCGGCGTGGTCACCGCCATGGGCAGGAGGCGCTCAATCCCGCCCACGTCTTCGGGGAGGAATATGAGCTTGCAGAAGCAGGGTGCACTCCAGTGGATCTTGATGTCCCGGTCCACCATCTTGTAGAAGCTCTACAGGACCTTAAAGCCACCGTCGAAGCAGGAGATGTACTGGTCATTGAAGCTCGTCATGAACGACACCCGCACCCTCGAGCCGTCGAGGTAGTAGAAGATGTTGTTAGTTTTAATCTTGTATTTGCATTAGATTTTCTATTTTAGTTTTGCACTGATTTGCTGTTGTAATCGGTTTTTGCCGAAGCAAAGTCAGTTTTAGTTTTAGAGTTCTTCTGCATTTAGCTTCAGTTAATGTAGCATTTCGGTTTCATATCGGAAAAGTGACAGACTTCGACTTGGCTTCAAATTCGGAAGAAACTGATTTGGAGCTGGATTGTAACCTATTAGAAAATCTATAAAAAGGAGAAAATAGAAAAGTCGCATCATCAAATGCAGCGTAAATTGAAATCATTGTGTTTCGTTCATTTATGATTGTTGGTGTTCTTTCTGCTCTGTTCTTCGACAGAACATCGACAGTTCGGTTTTTCTTCTCTGTCTTGTGCGAGATCGTAAGCTTGTGTTCCAACATTTGGTATCAGAGTGAAGGTTATTCCGAGGGTGATGGCAGGGGATCAATCACCCAAGAAGGAGTCTCAAACACAAGGGAAGAAGAACGATGTCGAATCTTCATCGACAGGAAGAATACTTCAAAGAGGTATTTCTATACCAATTCAATATCTGATGCTAACCAATATCAACTATGGCTTGTGGACTGTAAAGATGGGGATTATCTTACGCTCCCTTGGAGTATGGACTGCGATTGAGGATGCTACACTGATCGAAGATGAAATTGATCAAGGCGCTCTGGCCGCAATATCTCAGGCATTGCCAGATTCTGTGATGATGACGATTGTAGAAAAGCAAACGGCAAAGGAAGCATGGGATGCTATCAAGGAGATGTGTGTTGGAGAAGATCGGGTGAAAAAAGCAAGGGTTCAGATATTGAAAAGGCGATTCAATCATCTGATGATGGATGAGTCTGAGAGTATCAGCAACTACTCACAGAAGCTCATTAGTATTTGTCAGTGAAATACGATCACTAGACACTGAAGTAAAAGAAAGCACTGTCGTCGAGAAGTTTTTCAGTTCGACTATAGACAAGTTCCTCCAGATAGTTGGCACTATTGAACAATGGGGAGATATGGCCACAATGTCCTTGACAGAAGCAATAGGAATGCTAAGGGCTTATGAGGAAAACTTGAATGGAAGACGTTATGAGAAAACAGAAAAGGGAAAAGAGGAGCTAATGCTGACAAGAGCTCAGTGGGAGCCTCTAGCTGCTCAAGATAAGATTAACGCTAAAGGGGTTGCCAGGAACACTAAGAAAGGTGGATGGCAGGGTGGTGGCCGAGGTCGCGGCCGCGGTCAAGGAAGTGAACATGGGGAAGAAGCTGACAAAAAGCCCTATAAAAAGTTTGAAAAATCGAAGATTAAGTGGTTCAATTGTGAAGAATACGGGCACTTTGCCTCAGAATGTCAGCAGCCGAGAAAGGAACGAGTGAATCTTGCTCAAGAGCAATGTGATGATGAGCCAGTGTTATTTATGGTCAAAGCCTGTGAAATTGCATAGAGGACTGGAGAAAATACTAAATGAGTAATGCTAAATGAGGAGAAAGTCTGGCCAGATCTTGAGTCCACTAGTGAGTAAAATGGGTGCGATTGGTACCTAGACTTAGGAGCTAGCAATCACATGTCAGGAGAGAAGAAGGTTTTTGCTGAGCTTGATGAGAAGATAGTAGGCACTGTGAGATTTGGTGATGATTCTCTAGTGGAGATATGTGGTCAGGGAACCATTTTATTCCAATGAAAATCTCAAGAACACAAAATGCTCACTGAAGTATATTATATTCCTCGGCTCCGAAGTAACATCGTAAGTCTTGGACAATTAGATGAAATTGGATGAAAGATCATCATGGAAGGTGGGATTCTATCGATTTATGATTGTGATCGGGTGCTACTAGCAAAAGTGCAATGGTCCAAGAATAGGCTCTACCATGAGTCTACAATTGACAGAACGAGTCTGCTTGTTGTAAAAAAGATCAAGTGAAGCATGGTTTTGGCATACAAGGTATGGACACTTAAATTTTCGGTCTCTACAAAATTTGTCTCGATTGAATATGGTCAATTGTTTACTAAAAATTCAGTCGGTTGAGCAAATTTGTGAGGGGTGTTTAGTTGGAAAATAGCACAGAAAGCCCTTTCCAAAGACCTCTTTGTATCGGGTAGAACAGCTGTTAGAACTAGCACATAATGATCTATGTGGTCCAATTACACCGTCAACGCCGGTGGGTAGTCATTATTTTCTACTGATGGTAGATGATTATTCAAGATTTATGTGGATTCGATTGATCAAGATGAAAGATCAATCCTTTACTATTTTCAAGAAAAATCCAAGTAAGTGCTGAGATGGAAGCCAATATGAAACTGAAAGCACTTCGTTCAGACCGGGGAGGGGAGTTCATCTCAAAAGATATTGAGGATCATTGTGAGGAGCAAGGGCTGAAGAGGTTCCTCACAGCTCCATACTCTCCACAACAGAATGGGGTAGTGGAGAGACGCAATCAAACTATTGTGTCAATGGCACGAAGTCTACTCAAAACTATGAAAGTTCCAGCAATATTCTGGGGTAAGGTGGTTGTAACAGCAGTCTATCTGTTAAATCGATCTCCCACAAAAAGCTTGATTGGTAGAACACCGTTTGAGGCTTGGTATAAGAAGAATCCGAATGTGCGTCATTTACGTACATTTGGGTGTCTTATTCATGTCAAACTAGTACATCCACATCAGATGAAACTGGATGATCGCAGCACTAAGATGGTCATGATTGGGTATGAAACAGGGACCGAGGCATATCGATGCTATAATCCAAGAACTGGCAAACTTCATATCAGTCGTGATATAATTTTTGAAGAAGATAAGTGCTGGGATTGGACAACTGAGAATTGAAGAGATACAGGTAGGCTACACTAGCTAGTAATTCAAAAATTCTACCACGTAAAAAAGGAAGCCATGAAAGCAAGAGATCATAGATCGTTACCACTAGACATGTAGTGTAGCGGAAAAAGAGTTGGAGTAGCCTGGTCCAACATAGAGTGCGTCGATGTAGTGGCCGTGGTCGATCGTCCAACGTAGTTGATCGTCCAGCGTAGTTGATCGTCCTCGATGCCGATAGTCTCCTCCAGCAACCAATCGCGTTCCTTGCGAAGTCGTAGATTGTCCTTGAGCGCAGCAGTAACTGCAGCAGCGCCTATACGGTATCCACACGTCCAGGGATGGAACATGGCACGCCGGTATGCTAGCACCAACTCGCACAGTAGGGCTCTCTCAGGAAGATGGCGGCTAGGGTTTTGGTGGAGCAACTCATGTGGTCTGTCACGCATGTCCCAATAGCCTCATGCAGCTCCTTATATAGAGCCCATGACAGATCCTATCCGAACACGTTTGTTCCAACCCGTTAAGTGTGTGACCCTGTAGGTTCATGCGTTATCGGTTGTGAATCAGAAACCTTTTCCAACCACGAGTCGTTAGCGGTTCCTAGCAGGGCATAACAATTCCCAAATACACATAAATTATATCAGACGAACCTTAATGCAATATGATCTATGACCAGGTCCTTATAACTAACGACTAGCTCGTATCTCCATATGATCAGCTCATATTTTAGTCTCGGCCAGTTCATAACTCCTTACGACCAGGTTTCGACCACTTAGCGATAATGTTTGACCAGTCTACAACCAGCTCGTATCTCCATACGACTAGTCTGTATCTGATCGAACTGAACAACTTTCTCGTGTATTCTTCTTTTGCCTCACGATATCTGGTTGAACTCCAGGTGAGATGTTATGTCATCCATGAACTGTTCAATACTTTCTCGATCAAATAACGGATAACTTCATGTGGTCGACTCTTCAACCACTAGTGGCATGGCCATGCACTTTCTTTATTCGACCACATCGAGGGCCCGAGAGATATCTCTCCTGTTATGTTAGGAAAGGCAAATCCCATATTTGATCAGTCACATTCCTCCGCATGTTTCATAACATACTCAAAAGCTACCTTTATAACTACCTAGTTATAGAGTACCGTGTGGCAACCTCTAAGTGTACTATTACACATGTAGGAAACTATGCTGATCTCAGCTCTAAGGATTATACATCATCACTGCTTGAGACCAACCGATGACACATAAAATTATAATAATCTCAATAGTGTCTCAAGGTGGGCCAATCCAACACCATGTTCTCTAACATGTGTTCATATTATTGATTCGATATCCCTATATCCATGACTGGTGAAACATGATCATCAATCAATACATGTGCTGATCGATAAGTCACTAGTGTTCCGACAAGTGACGTTTGACCAGGGATATATTTAGAATGACATCATATAAGTTGAGGAGCTTCACCAACAAGTCACATATTCGTTAATCTTTGCAACTGATAATTCATTCAAGGAACATAATAACATTTATTCAATAAGTCATAAACATAGACGTGATACAATCATCTCTATGATTGCCTCTAGGGCATATCACCAACAAAAATATTGTGATAAACAATGATGACACTTATAGTATATTTTGAAGTTGAGACCGACAAAGATGTTGATGTAGCTTCAGGAATATCACTACTACAGAAAAAGTCTTCACAGATGATTTAAAAACGTAATCACAGACGGTTTCATGAGCCGTCTGAGTTTATGGGTCAGTAATGACATGAGGTCATCACATACGGTTTTCGAACCATTTGTGATGCAAACTATCACAGATGGTTATTAACTCGGAACTGTCTATGACAATTGACTATTAAAGACGATTTGTAGAAGAAACCGTCTGTGATAGGTTACTATCACAGTTGGTTTGTAGACGAAACCGCCTGTGATAGTTTACTAGCACAAACGGTTTGTAGACGAAACCGTCTGTGAGAGCTGATGTATCACAGACAGTTTGTCCTAAGGAACCGTATGTGATATTCTTTTGTATTGCTAAATCTATTTTTGTTTATTGGCTAGCCTCAGGAAATGCTAGCCATGCCCTCTGAAACAAGCTGAAACATAACAAGTACATGTATACATCCAATTGACATTCATTTTAGAAATAAGCACATCCATTTCACAAATCAATGAACTCAAATTAACCATTCATGTATATTTACACACATGTACCATTAAGTTCAATCTTATCCCAATCAAGTTCAATCTACATTGTGGAACTTCCCATCTGGATTTATGATCTCACGGTTCAAGAATGACGCAAACTGTCCTTGAATGTTTATGAGCTGTCCCTATTCCAGCGTAGTTGTATCGATGCTCGCAACCTGTCGCTAGGAGGATTAAATTCGTGCGTATAAATTGGTAAGTACGAAATAATTATTGCAAGATTGACAAACCTGAGGATCATTGGTCATCGTGGAACCATCGAGTAGTTCCACGTTGTGTCAAACATAGTATCCACAGAGGTTGCAGGCCGGTGGCTGCTGGTGGCACTGAAAAAATAGAATTGGTTAGTTCGAGAGGCATTACTACGAAGTGTTATATAGGATTAATGTGTACTAGCAAATACTGGGAATTTTAGATTGTGTCGCAAGGTCCCTCCCTTGCATTTCCCTCCAGAAGCATAGTACACGATGAACGAACTACGTGATTCCAAAAGGTTAGCCTTAGCCATTGCAAAGGAAGGAAAGACTACAATAGAGTTATCTATGGAGGAAATATGTTTACCTGTCGATTAATTGTCGGATAATTGTGAAGTCATATTTGGAACGTTGTAGGGAATCAAGTTATGTTACCTTGTTCCGTTTTGGTACAATTACAATTAGAATCAAGTGGAAGTTACATAGGTATATCGCCATGGTCATTAAACCTAAGTTTGTGTTGCTTATAAAGTACAAATCAACAAGTATATCCACTAGTGCAGCACTTACTCCTGGTTGTAGGGCAAAAGTATGAATTCCTTGTCACGGCGAGCCAGCAATGAGTCCGTCATGTAATCCTCGACGAATTTTACATTCTCCTTAATGCTTTGCAAGGAGACCAAGTGTGGGTCAAGGAAACCTACCGGTGATTTCCTTAATTGACTTCGAAATCATATATATATATATATATATATATATATATATATATATATATATATATATATATATATACACACACACACACAAAAGCGATGAGTTATATATAACATTTATCGATATTGCACGAACATTGACCGTAATTGTAAACACTTATAGTGTCTAGCATCGCATGAGTGAGACGTCGAGGGCATTGAGGTTGAAGAGGAAGAACAAGTCCTCGAAGGTCACCGTGAAGACACAGTCTTGACGGCCGTGGTTAAGATGATCCTTCTTGAACTTGACGTTGACACCCGAGCACCGTTGTTCATCCGTCTGGTTGGCTTGTTCCATGTACCATAGATGCAATCTCGTGCAAGCCATTCCTAGGGTAGGGTGGCGCTCTACTGTCTCTACCAACGGCTCACCTAGTACGAATTTTTGGGCCAACGGCAAAAAGGGAATATCATCGGGCAAGAAGGGGATATCATCGGGCTTCTTCGATTTGCCCTTGCCGCCTCGCTTTTTAAAGGTCGACCGGGCACAAGGTGTAGATGCATCCAATGCACCGGGTCCTTGCCGCATCGGTGCTGGTACATCCTGTGAAGTTGACACCGGTGCAGGTAACTCCGGTGCAGATACTTCCTGTGAAGTAATTGATACTAGTGCTGGTAGCTCCAGGTAGATGTTGCTCTTGGGCCATTGGATGAATGATCCAATGGCTTGCCCTAAAGTCACGACCTCATCGTTTGGGGGCATCTCCAGCTGGACGACATCGAAATTGGCATAAACACCGTCCACACTCACTTTTGTGAAACCCAGCTCTAGATTTACACTGTGCAGCAAGACCCAGACACCAGATGGATATGCCTAGCCCCAAGCAGCATCCAGGGCAACGGAGGCACATCTCACTTGGAGCTTGCACTTCGTAGCCACCTACATAACGATACAAAATTAGCTACTCCAACAGGCCTATCAATGGATTGAGCATTCCAGAGATAATAATCATTACTAAGATGTCATCAACAGGAAATCTGCTGTTGCTTTCTAATGCGCAGCTACTCGGACGTTTGGGGGGCTGGCTAGCACAATAGTGGTGGGGGCTTCTAACTGACTTCCCCTCAGCCTTTCCTCTGTGAGGGATGCACAAATCTCCTCTCGTAAGACATTTCGCATCTCCTCTCCGAGGGATGCGTGAATCTCCTCTCGTAGCAATGCTTCGTACTCGGCATTGGCTCTCTTCCTACTCCGATGCGCCCCAGAGTCCTTTGGGAATCCATCTTTCCATGGAACATAAAGACCAAGGCCTCTCGTGCGACCCAGATGCTCCTTGTTTCCTAGGGCTTCAGAGAGCATATCTCTCTCCCTGTCTGTCTCGAATGAGCCTTGGAAAGATTGTGCAGTACTCAGCACTTCCTGCAAGAGCTTGACATATATATAGACACACACACACACACAAAAGCGATGAGTTATATATAACATTTATCGATATTACACGAACATTGACCGTAATTGTAAACACTTATAGTGTCTAGCATCGCATGAGTGAGACGTCGAGGGCATTGAGGTTGAAGAGGAAGAACAAGTCCTCGAAGGTCACCGTGAAGACACAGTCTTGACGGCCGTGGTTAAGATGATCCTTCTTGAACTTGACGTTGACACCCGAGCACCGTTGTTCATCCGTCTGGTTGGCCTGTTCCATGTACCATAGATGCAATCTCGTGCAAGCCATTCCTAGGGTAGGGTGGCGCTCTACTGTCTCGACCAACGGCTCACCTAGTACGAATTTTTGGGCCAACGGCAAAAAGGGAATATCATCGGGCAAGAAGGGGATATCATCGGGCTTCTTCGATTTGCCCTTGCCGCCTCGCTTTTTAAAGGTCGACCGGGCACAAGGTGTAGATGCATCCAATGCACCGGGTCCTTGCCGCGACGGTCTTTGGTACATCTGTGAAGTTGACACCGGTGCGGGTAACTCCAAAGTCAGAATACTTCTGTGAAGTAATTGATACTAGTCTTTGGTAGCTCGGGTAGATGTTGCTCTTGGGCCATTGGATGAATGATCCAATGGCTTGCCCTAAAGTCACGACCTCATCGTTTGGGGGCATCTCCACCGGGCGACATCGAAATTGGCATAAACACCGTCCCACACTCACTTTTGTGAAACCCACTCTAGATTTACACTGCAAAGAAGACCGGACACGGATGGATATGCCTAGCCCCAAGCGAAGATCGAGGCAACGGAGGCACATCTCACTTGGAGCTTGCACTTCAGAGCCACCTACATAACGATAAAAAATTAGCTACTCCAACAGGCCTATCAATGGATTGAGCATTCCAGAGATAATAATCATTACTAAGATGTCATCAACAGGAAATCTGCTGTTGCTTTCTAATGCGCAGCTACTCGGACGTTTGGGGGGCTGGCTAGCACAATAGTGGTGGGGGCTTCTAACTGACTTCCCCTCAGCCTTTCCTCTGTGAGGGATGCACAAATCTCCTCTCGTAAGACATTTCGCATCTCCTCTCCGAGGGATGCGTGAATCTCCTCTCGTAGCAATGCTTCGTACTCGGCATTGGCTCTCTTCCTACTCCGATGCGCCCCAGAGTCCTTTGGGAATCCATCTTTCCATGGAACATAAAGACCAAGGCCTCTCGTGCGACCCAGATGCTCCTTGTTTCCTAGGGCTTCAGAGAGCATATCTCTCTCCCTGTCTGTCTCGAATGAGCCTTGGAAAGATTGTGCAGTACTCAGCACTTCCTGCAAGAGCTTGACATGTTATTTCACTTCCTACGAAGTTATCGAGTAATTACAAACTAGGTAGTCGATATCCTACTAGGCGTTGGGACACTTCCTCAATTGCAGGGTTTGGAAAGGAGATGGCCCCTGAAGACACGACAGCTAACCTCGCTCTTAACTAGTTTTGGGCGTGCTCATCAAGGATCGTGGGAAATGGCGGGGAGGTGTCCCAACGGTTTGCATGCTCGTCCTGATCCTCCATTGCTAGATTTTACCCGCATACCTAGCGATGCCGAGTTTGTGGGGGTGCGTGTTTTTTGCCTAGAGGGCCCTGTGCACCGCACTTTCACTCCTAAAATTATCTGTCATCTTCTTCACCACAAATTCTTCCTAGTACTCAGCCACGAACGGATACTTCTGGAAGGGCGTCGGATTCTTCTCCACGTATTACTTGATATGTGTGCTCTTGAAGTTCCTCCATGCTTCGCACGCCTATAGCAACACGTGTCGTCGCATGGAGGCCTGGTGTTGTTTCGGTATATCAAACGATCAGAAAATATCCGTCAGCAGTTCACCTTTCTGCTCTTTGGTCAACTCTTTCCATGAATCGTAGGTGATCTTGACCTGTTCTCGTGCAACTATTTCGTCCGTTCTCTGGAATGCGGACGCTGCTCAGGGAGGATTGAGAGGGGTCTCAGACGCATCCACCTCCGTGATGGTAAATCGGCTTACGGGCCTTTTCGATATTCCTCTTCTTCTATCGCGCTTAGATATTCCAGAGGATGGCGCATCAGACGCATGAGGCGACGATGGCGAAGAATGAGCGGAAGACATCTTCACAAGAAATAGAAGTTCTGACACGCATGAACAAATTAGGACCAATATAATGACATAATTGACATCATGTGAACAATAAGATCAGCACAAAGCTAAAATTTAACATTTTTGATATTGCTCTCAGATGTAGAGTTGCACAAGATTTAATCTTGGCCTTCTCGCTACTTTAGTCTATACTCTTCATTAATTCAATTTGATAATATTAATTCAAACTTTGAGCTGTAAAATAGTGTTTACTTACTATCATGTTAATCTTTAAACAAAAGACATCATATAATTATACTTTCAGCTTGGAGGTTCAACTAATTAACCAACCGAATGTAACAGACTAAATACCAAAGATCAATCAACAATAGTAAGCATTCCAATTAGAGCTCAAGTTCAAACCCGATTATCAAAATAATTTCAGCACAAGACTATTATCATCACATAGCATTCATCTCAAGCCCACCACACCCCCACATTGCAATATATTCTAGTAGCAGTATCAATCCCACCACATTGCATCGGTTACCTTTGGGCGTCGAGGAGAAGGACGAGCAGGGAGCACCGGAGCAGTAGGGCGGCGTCGAAGGGGAGGCACGCCGGGCTCGGGGGAGGAGGAGGTGACACGTGCTCGTGGTCGGGGAGGAGGTGGCGGGCTCAGGGAAGGAGTCACGTTGGGCTCGAGGAGGAGGCAGCGTCGAGGATAGCGGCGACGGGCTCGGGGGAGGAGGGAGAGTTGAGAAACTTAATCGTTTGAGTGAGGGGGAGCGGGCAAACCCTAGAGTCCGAATATAAATAGGGTTGGACATCATAGACGGTTCTAAAGTAGAACCGTCTGTGATAAATAATATCACAGATGGTTCCAATAAATAACCATCTGTGATATATTGTGTATTACAGACGGTTCAAATAAATAACTGTATGTGATAATTGTGTATCACAGATGGTTCCAATAAATAATCGTCTGTAATATATTATCACAGACGGTTTGTAGATGAAACCGGCTATGATATTCTTTTATACTGGTAAATCTAGTTCTGTTTATTGGCTAGCCTCAGGAAATGCTAGCCATGCCCTCTGAAACAAGCAGAAACACAATAAGTACATGCATACATCCAATTTACATTCATTTCAGAAACAAGCACATCCATTTCACAGTACAAATCAATTAACTCAAATGAACTAAAATTAACCATTCAGAACACATATACACACATTGTTCAATCTTTAAAAATTAGCCCTTCGTGATGATTGACGCGTATGTAGCTGGTTTCATCACGTTGTTCTTCCTCGATCCTTATGTTATTTCCGAAAGGAGGCAACTCATCAAATTGATTGTATTCTTCCCCGTCCACTACATTCTCAACTCTGAGAATCCTTCTTTTTCCATGAATAACTATGTGGTGCTTCTTATTTGTCTGGTCGGTTACATAGAAGACTTAAACAACTTGGTTAGCGAGTACGAATGTTTCGTCTTTTATCCGACACATTCGAGGTCTATGGTAGTGACGCCGTACCCTTCGACCTTCACCTGTGGGAGATGGACCCAACGGCACTGAAACAAGGGGATCTTGAAAAGCACGTAGTCGAGCTCCCATATCTCCTCTATAAGCCCATAGTAGGAGCTCCTCAGCCCATTGGTACTGAACGCATCTATACGGACACCGCTGTTTTGGTTAGTGCTCTTTATATTCTGAGCCTACGTATAGAATGTTTACCTATTTATATCGTATCCTTACCATGTCACAACTGTAAATGTTGGCTCTTTTGCCAACCATGTTAGCGTATCACTTGACAAGCTCCTAGCGAATCGCTCCTTCAACCATTGGTTGAACCAACTGTTGTGATGTCTCGTGATCCAAACATCGGGCCATTCCGGATTCTATTGTCGAAGTACGTCCTTGTGCTGGTTGATATACGGGGACACTTCAGTCATGTGTTGCAAGACCATGAAATGGGCTTGAGCATACGCATCCATATCTGAAGTGATTGCTTTCCTTCCGTTGGTCCTGATACCCTCGAGCCACCCCTCACGGTGAGATCGATGCACATCTATTGGTTCGACCTGAGACATGTAATCGATGCTAAACTCAATGACCTCTTTGGTTGCATAACCTTTGACGATGCTGCCATCCGGTCGAGATCGATTCTGTACATAGGACTTGAGAACTTCCATGAACCTCTCAAACGGGTACATGCTACATAGGAACACGGGCCCGCACATCTTTATCTCCCTCACAATGTGAACAATGAGATGGACCATGATATCGAAAAATGATGGAGGGAAATACATCTCAAGATGACATAGAGTCGTCACCACCTCGTCTTGCAAAGCATCTAGTCCTTCGGGATCGATGACCTTTTGAGCAATTGTGTTAAAGAAATAACACAACCTCATGATTAACTCTCGAACCTTGATCAGCAAAATACTTCTAATTGTAATAGGGAGCATATGTGTCATCAGTACATGACAATCATGAGGCTTCATGCCAATTAACTTTAAATCTTCCATCGAAACAAGTTTCTTCATGTTGGCGAAGTAACCGGACAGAACTTTCACACTATGCAAGCACTGGCACAATTTAGTTCTCTCGGCCTTAGACAGAGTGTAACAAGTAGGGGGAAGGTACGTTCATCTTTTATCGGTCTTTGTCGGTGCTAACTCAGGTTTGATGTCCATATCAACCAAGTCAAGCCGTGCGTTGACACCATTATTTGTTTTGTCACGAATGTTCAGTAAGAGACTAATCAAGCTGTCACATACATTCTTCTCTACGTGCATGGCGTCGATGCAGTGGCGAACTTCTAGGTGCTCCTAATAAGGTAAGTCCTAAAATATTGATCTCTTCTTCCAGATGTTCTTCTCATGGGTCTTCGATTTACGTCCCTTTTGTAGCACAACATCAAAATCCTTAACCATATCATAGACCTCTTTTCTACTTAAATGCCTTGGAGCTGACATGTCCACCTTCTCTCCATTGAATTGTTTCTTCATCCTGCAGTATGGGTAAGCCTTCCGAAAGAACCTACGGTGACGCATGTACACAGTTTTACGCGAGTGCGTTAGCCACACACTCTCGGTATCATCTAAGCAGTGAGTACATGCTTTGACCCCCTTTTGTACTTTGGCCCGATGGGTTAGCAAGGACAAGATAATTATTTATGGTGCAGAACAACAAGGAGCGTAAAGTAAAATTCTCTCGTTTGTACACATCTCATACTTGTACCCCTTCGATCCATAGTATTTTTAGATCTTCCATCAATGATGCTAGGTACACATCAATATCATTCCTAGGTTGCTTCGGCCCTTGGATAAGTATTGACAGCAAAATATACTTCCGCTTTGTATACAACCAATGAGGAAGGTTGTAGATACAGAGAGTCACGGCCCAAGTGCTATGTCGTCTGCTCATGTTATCGAAAGGATTCTTTCCATCTGTACTCAATCCAAGTCTTATATTCCTCGGTTCCACACCGAAGTCTGCAAACCTCCTATCAATGTTTCTCCGCTAGGTTGAATCAGTAGGGTGTCTTAGCTTTCCATCCTGCTTATGCTCATCCGAGTACCAACGCAGCAGTTTTGCCTCCTTTGGGTTCGCAAAAAACTGCTTCAAACAGGAATTACAGGAAGATACCACACCACCTTAGCAGGAGATCTTTTCTTCACCTCGATTCCCTGTATCGGGATGCGTTGCACACCGGACATACATGCATGTTTATGTACTCTTTACAATAGAGGATATAGTCGTTCGGACATGCATGTATTTTTTCTACTTCCATTTCCAATGGACAAAGAACATTCTTGGCTCTGTAGGTGGTTTTGGGCAACTCGTTTCTATCCGGAAGCATGTTCGCTAAGATACCTAACAACACCGTGAAACTCTTGTTGGACCAACCGTTGCTTGCCTTCAATTTCAGCTTCAGTCCATCACACAGTTCGTATTGAAGACCTTGAAAATAAATAAAAGAGTGACTTCGAAAGCGTATTTTTTGAGGCTTACGCTTTCCAACAAAGAAAACGTATTTTTCTCTGAACTAAAGGTGACTTTTCTCATTTTTAAATTTTTCTGGATTTTATTAACTTACATGTGGGCCCTACTTATCAGTGACTCATTTTTTATTTCATGGTTTTATTTATAAAATCTATGACGGTCCCACATGTCATAGACTCATTAGTTTATTAACTAAATGATTGAAAACTGTAGGATTTGAAGCTCATATTGGGCTCAGGATACCATTGCATTGCTAATAGTCGTGGCTCGGGGCCCTAAGGTCGCTTGAGGCGAGCTGACGGTGATGTCCCGTGACAAAGGAAAAGAACAGATGGTGTTGAAACTCAACAAAGCTTTGTATGGACTTCGTCAAGCTCCTCGGGCTTGGAATTTTAAGTTCGATCAATCACTTGTGTCACTTGGTTTTGAGAAAAGCAAAATTGAACATGATGTGTACAAGAGAGCAAGTGGTGACATATTTCTTTTGGTTGGTGTATATGTTGATGATCTAATCATCACATGATCAAACATCAAAGATATTGCTGATTTTAAAACTCAAAAGGGAAATCTGTTCAGTACGACAGATCTTGGACTCCTGAGCTATTATTTGGGTATTGAAGTAGAGCAATCAGCTAGATCAATTACTTTATGTCAAGCTGGTTATGATGTGAAGTTGTTAGAATTATCTGTTTGTCGGATTGTAACCCATGTCAAACTCCAATGGAAAATCGCTTGAAGCTAAGTAAATAGAGCGACGGTTCTCCAGTAAATGCAACTCAATATCAGAGTATTGTCGAAAGCTTGAGGTATTTAGTGAATACACGACCAGATATTGCTTTGTCGGTTGGTATTGTGAGTCGATATATAGAAAATCCAACGATTGAACATATGGTAGCAGTAAAACACATCTTGAGATATATAAAAGGAACAAAAGGGTATGGTTGCTGTTATGACAGATGCCTTGATGAGGAATTGAAACTTGAGGGTTACTGTGATAGTGATTTAGCTAGTGATGTGGACGATAGGAAAAGCACCACTGTATAACATTCTTTCTGGGAAAGAATTTGATTACTTGGGCATCTCAAAAACAGAAGATTGTAGCTCTATCTTCTTGTGAAGCTAAATACATTGCAGCTGCTGCAGCTACATGTCAATTAGTGTGGCTTAGCCGTTTGATTGGAGAAAAAGCACCGAAGAAAGTTTAGTTGAAGGTTGACAACAAATCGGCTATTGCTCTTTGCAAAAATCCAATTTATCATGATCGAAGTAAACATATAGACACAAGATAAGATTTTATTCGTGATTGTGTCAAGAGTGGCAAGCTAGATATTGAACATGTCAGTTCTGGGAATCAGCTTGCTGACATTTTAACAAAAGCAATCGACTGTATCAAGTTTGTTGAAATGAGACAGAAATTGGGTATCAAAGAGGTGAAGTCAGAAATACAAGATTAGGGGGTGATTTGTTAGTTTTAATATTGTATTCGCATTAGATTTTCTATTTTAGTTTTTCACAGATTTGATGTTGTAATCGGTTTTGCCGAAGCAAAGTCAGTTTTAGTTTCAGAGTTCTTGTGCATTTAGATTCAGTTACTACAGCGTTTCGGTTTCATATCGGAAAAGTGACAGACTTCGACTCGGCTTCAAATTAAGAAGAAACCGATTTGGAGCTGGATTGTAACCTGTTAGAAAATCTATAAAAAGGAGAAAATAGAAAAGTCGCGTCATTAGATCTGGCGCAAATTGAAATCATTGTGTTTCATTCGTTTCTGATTGTTGGTGTTCCTTCTGCTCTATTCTTCGACGGAACATCGACAGTTTGGTTTTTCTTTTGTCTTGTGTGAGATCATAAGCTTGTGTTCCAACAGATGCCGTCCCGGGTGTTGTATGCGTCGAACGCCCGCGACCACGTTGCCTTGAAGTGGACGGTGTTGACGAGCACAGGGCTGCTGGCCCTGCTCAGAGTGCCACCGGAAAGGATCCCGGGTATGCGCCCGTACATCGCTTCCTTCACAAAAGCGTTCACCTCGGCCACCGCCGCCTCGGCCTGGTGCTGGAAGGCCAGGGACCTCGTGAAGGCTCTGTGGACAGACACCATGGTGCTCACGAACTCCGGGCTGTAGGATGACCAATCGGTCCACAAGGATGCCGATGGCGAAGGTGAGCTGCGACCACAAGAGGAACATGTCGACACGCCTGGCGGCGGCTGCATTGAGCTCAGGCAGGCTCTGCGAGCCTAGAAACGCCAGCAACTCCTACTGCGTGGTGCCCCTCACCTCGGCCGCAATGAGCGTGAGCGAGGCGCGGATGGACGGTGGGGAGAAGATGAAGTTGGAGCCAGCATCTATGGCCTCTGCGTCAGCCTGCCTGGCAATCTTCAGGCACCGATCCATGCAAGGGAATTGCCTGTCTCTGCCTGATGAGGTTTACGTCCAGTTATGGCCGTAGTGGGTGTTGGAAAACTATGGGCTTGGCCCACAAGCCGATCCATGTATGGGCTCCCCATCCCAAACCCTAGCAGGGTCTCTAGCCTATAAATAGGGGGCGCTATTCATTGTAAACGATTGATCGATTGGAAGGAATAAAGAGAAGCAAGAAGCCCCCTATATCTCTGTGTTCAATCTACTATTTTGTTCTTATGTTCTTGCATCGTTCTTACGATTCTGAGTTTGTCTGCGAGGTAATCGTTCAGACTGGACTTGCCAGCGAGAGTTACTCAACACGTTATCAGCACAATTGACTCCGGCCTACTTCAAGGCCTACTTTACTCGGATCAAAAGGTAACTGTCGATGAATGACACTCGTAGATTGAATTATTTTCTTTCTAAATCGCTTTCAATTCTACAAATTCGCTTTCTAGATTGACTTTCTACGGTGCAAATCCGTTCTAATTTACCGTGAGTCGACTTGAAGTCACCGACACAATGTCGATGGGTAGGTTGCATGAAAGATTGGATGTCGATTGTACCGTAGATTGGAAGTTGCAAATCCGTTCTAACCTACCGCGAGCCGACTTGAAGTCGCCGGCCAAGCCGATTGGTGGTTGAATGAAAGGACCGATGTTGATTGCACCGCATCGCATGAATAGTATATGTGTATGAACAGTAATTGAAAATATCGCGGCCGGCCGTCGCCGCCAAAGCCACGCCGCCACCGAAGCGCCGCGACGCGGCTGCGTTCGAGCACGCTTCGCCCGCGACTGAGCCGCGACGGCTTGGAGCCATCGCCTCCACGCCGCCGCACACGCCGCCGCCGCCGCCAGATGCGGCGGATCTCGCTGAAGCGGCCGCCGCGCCCGGGTAAGCCACCGCCGCCCTCGGGTCCATCTTTGCGCAGCCGCCGACGAGGCCGCCGCTTGCCGCTATGCCGCTTTGAGCTACCGCCACCAGATGAGGCCGCCGCCGCCGCCGCCACGAGGCCGCCGCTGCGCCGCTTTTGAACCGCCGCCGCCACAGATGAGGCCGCCGCCGCTTGCCGCGATGAGGCCGCTCACGCCCGCAGTTCGCGGCCAAGATGCACATCGCCAAGCACTTCGCCGCCGCCACTTGCAACAGGGGTAGGGGAAACCCTACCCCGTGGTGCCTTGAAGCGGCAAGGTGGGCATACACTTTGGGGGCCAATGGGCAGGCGGATCTGGTGTGAAAGGCCGATCAATGAAAAACACGGCGGTGGAAAATCCGGTTTTGCAAAAAGGCCCTTCGGAAATCTGAAATTTACGCGAAAAGTTTCTCTGAACTGAAATTTTGTGTTTTGACCCCTGAAAATTGCAGAATTCGCCGAAAAGTCCTTTTCCAATAGAAAGGGCCTCAGGAATTCAAATTTTGTACCAAATTTTGCATTTGAAGCATATTTAACTTTGTTATTGGTATTTCTATGCAATTTATTTATTGTATTTACTGTTTTGATTATCTGTGATTGTTTATATTGCTTTTAATCACTAAAAATAGCAGTAAATCATGAAAAATGCATAAAAAAGTACGAGAACACGAACCGGGAGTTCGAAAAGCATTATGAGAATTTTGCAACCATTTTATGTAAATTACTAGCAGTAATCTTTTGAACTCTTTGCATGAATATGAAAATGACTAGCATCACAAACCAGGAGTTCGAAGAACTGACCCAGCATGACCAGAATTTATACAAGTCTTCAACTTTGTGATAATGTAATCACGGATAAGCATAAGATTGAGAAGACTCTCTCTACCTTTCACCCAAATGCGGTGCAATCCGCACGCAACTATCGTCAAGACGGCTACAAGTATCTTGCCGACATTGACACCATGCAAGTTGCAGAAGTTTAAGTTATTGTTCTAAGGAAGAACTACATCTCATAGCCACCTAGTAGCAATGTTGGCCATGAAGCCAATGCTAGCAGCTACAAGGTGATAAAGCCTCTCACGAAGGAGAGGAATAAGAAGGGTAAGGTCGTGAGTCGCATGTTATTGATGCTTTCCAGTCTAAGAAGAAGGGCATAGGATAGCATGAAGCCCACCTCGCCATTGCAGGAGCGGAAGATCCGCACCCATTAGTTGCACTCATGGATGTAGACAGCCTAGTAGCAGCCCCATTATCCCTCCTCTGGACATCGCAGCGCCGCAGCCGTAGTTGCCCAAAAGGAGAAGATCTCCATGGAGCAGATTGAGGCAGAAGTTTCTGAATACTTCGCTGATTCGATCTAGTGCACGCATTGCACTTGGATCTTTTATAGTAACTTGCAGTTTGTAATTGAAGCAGAACATTGAATTATTTTTGAATAATGGTTGTAAGCTCTAGTAGAGCAAAGCATTAAATTCTTATGATTAGTTCTGCAAGACTTATTCCCGTATTTATAATAACAAGTTATGTTCTGATATCTGAAGTATTTTATTTATGTGTTGCTTGCTTTCTGCTACATATTAATAAAGTACATTATATTAGAACGCGTGTGGCACCCTATTGGAGGAAGTGTGCTTAGCCGGTGGCAGCACAATAAATACCATCTTGAGAGAGACGAAAATCTTTTGATCGATCAACAAGAATGCTGGTAGTCTTACGACAATCGCAGGCAGTGATACTTGTATAATAGGCTCAGGAAGGGCCTCAATTATACCCCTAATGGGCACAACTTTGGTCATTAAAGAAGCATCATTGTACCCAGAATTGACTAGAACTCTCAAGGATATTCGCGCAAACGGCTTCCACGTAGAGACCGAAGAAGAGTATGGTAAGAAATACCTGCTCATTATAAATCGTGAAGAAAGTAGAAAAATGGTATCAGAATGACTTCCTTCATTTGAAACTGGGTTATACTACACTAATATTAAGGCACCTGCAGCCTATACTGCCCTGAAAACCGTATTTAGAAGCTCTGAACCTTTTCTGTCTCTAGCATGATAGATAATACCACCTAGGTCTTAGAATGATGAGAAATATAATTAACAATTCACAGGGACATAATGTTAATGTAAAGAATTTCCTGAATCAGGAAGATTTTTGTGTGCCCCGCATGTGCCACCGAGAATTTAATTACTAAACCTTTTGCTCTGAAAGCGAAGGATGAAGTCCCTATATTCCTGGACCGTATCCAGGGAGATTTTTTGCGGTCTTATACAGCCCCTGTAAGGGTCATTTAGGTATTTTGTGGTGCTCATCGATGCTTCCTCGAAATGGTCGCATATATGTTTATTGTCTACGAGAAACTACGCTTTTGTAGAGCTAAATCTCGCAGATAATTAAAATTAGAAATAATTTTCCTGATCATCACGTGAAGTCCACCAGAATGGACAACGCTGGAGAATTTATTTCAAAGGCATTTGATGATTATTGTATGGCAATGGGATTAAAATTGAGCATTCCGTACCGCATGTCCACACCCAGAATAGACTAGCAGAGGCATTAATTACAAGGATTAAATTTATTGCCCGATCACCTTTGAAGAATTGTAATTTACCAACTGCATGTTGGGGACACGCAATCCTGCTCGCAGCAACTCTCATCAATTTTAGACCACCGGCATATAACATCCATTCACCTGTGCAACTAGCGCAATGGTCAACACAGAAAATTCCTCATCTTTGAAGGTTTGGTTGCAAGGTTTATGTACCTATACCATCACCACAGGAACTGTAATGGGCCTTCTCCGAAAGTCTGGGATATACGCTGGTTATGTGACAGCATTTCCATAATCAGGTATTTGGACCCTATGATGAGAGATTTGCATATTGCCCGATTCGCTGATAGTATATTAGATGAGGCTAGTTTTCCGTCATTAGAGGGAAGAAATCAACCCCTTGATAAAAATATCGGGAAATAGAGAAGTCCAGAAGATAATTGCAGTCCAGAAGATAATTGAAATCCATGCACATAACCCGCGCACTAGTGAAGCAAATAGAGAAGTCCAGAAGATAATTGAAGTCTAGAAGATAATTGATTTGAAAGCATTAGTGAATCAACTGCCTAACCACTTTAGTGATTTGAAGAGCGTGACCAAGTCGCATATGCCTGTACGCAATGCACCAGAGAGGGTTGAAATACCGATGAAGGTATCCCTAATCCCATCCTAAGGCCTCTGAAAGGACGAGAACTCCGACCCCTCGAATCCGAAGTAACCGGGGACGTCTGGTGAAAAAGGATAAGAAGGACTTGACACAGCCGATCACCGAAGTTCCTCAGAACCAGAAGGGGAGCCAGTTGAGACTTGGCACGAGTATGGCACCTTCAGAAAAGGCATACCAAAATTGAACATCCCCATGAAGGGAGACATCAACATGGATGTGTGCGCACACATCGGAGCTGAAAAACTAAAAGGACTTGCCTCCCGTAATTGAAAGCAGTGGTGAGTAAGTAGAAGCATTAGAAGAATCGCCCCTTGAAGAAATAGCTATAAACTTTGTGACCTCGAGAGAATCTATGAATAAGACAACAGCCAATGTCGACATTGATTTTGCAAAGAAAATTGCCACAATCATTGATCTTGATCTAGAGCTTGTATCGCTCGTTGAATGAAAGAAAAGATCAGATTGAGAAGATTGGAAGAAGGCAATAGAAGCAGAATCATTATCTCTGAATAAAAAGAAAGGTGTTTTGGGTCTGTAAGCCACACGCCTCCCTATGTGCACCCCGTAGGGCATAAGTGGGCATTTGTTCGAAAGAGAAATGAAAATAATAAGGTAAAGCAAGGCTTGTTGCATAAGGTTTCACTTAACATCCAGGAGTTATTTATGAAGAAACATATTCCCCAGTCATGGGCAGAACCACCCTTTAGATATTTAATCTCAATGGCAGTAAACTTGAAGTTAAAAGTGAAATTTATGGATGAGGTAACATCATACCTTTATATTGGATTCAGACATTTATATGAAGATACCTGAATGTATCCATGTCCCGAACCAAGACAGAGCAAATAGAAATCTGTATAGTGTGAAACTCAGAAAGTCACTATACGAAGTTAAGCAATCAGGTAGGATGCGGTATAATCGCTTGAAGCGACTTTCTATTCAAGAAAGGCTACACGAACAATGAGAATTATCCCTGTGTATTTATATAACGATCTCAGGATGGATTTTTATATAATTTCAGTGTATGAAGATGATCTGAATATCATTGGAACCCTAGAAGGTATTAAGAAAACAAACTCTTACCTGGAGTCGGAGTTCAAAATAAAAGATTTGGGTAAAACCAAATATTGACTAGGCTTGCAGCTTGAGTATACCCCTGAAGGGATTTTAGTGCATTAGTCAACCTACACTCAGAAGGTGTTAGAAATGTTTGATTTTGAAAGGCATACCATTTGAAATTGCCAATGGTCGAGAGATCTTTGCAGCAAGACAAAGATCCGTACAGACCTAAAGAAGAGGGGGAGAAAGTCTTGGGACCGGAATTCTCATACTTAAGTGCAATAGAAGCACTCATGTATTTAGCAAATTGTACTAGATCGGCCATTGCATTTGCCGTTAACCTATTAGTAGGGTATAGTACAGAACCTACCAAAGGCATTGGCAGGGAATGAATGACATCTTCCGATACCTCCAAAGAAGCAAAGAACTTGGTCTGTTCTACAGAAAGAACTAAGACCTGAATATGAATGGCTATGCAGATGCCAGGTACCTGTAGAACCCATATACAACCAAATCGCAAACAGGCTATGCACTCCTATGTTGTGGAACCGCAATTTCATGGAAATCATCTGAGCAAAGTCTTATATCGACTTCGACGAACCACTCGAAAATCATAGCATTGTACGAGGCCTTACAAGAATGTGTTTGGCTTCGGTGGATGATTCACCACATCCAGCAGTCGTGTGGATTGAATACCGCGCAAACCCCCACTATTATCTATGAAGATAATGCAGTTTGTGTTGCACAAGTGCAGATGGGTTATGTGAAGAATCATCTCATAAAGCATATCAACCCTAAGTTCTTCTACGCTCATGAATTGCAAAAGATGAACGAAATTAAAGTACTGCATACTAAGTCATGTGAAAATCTTGCAGATTTAATCACTAAGTTACTTCCAACATCTAGCTTTGAAAGGTGCATACGTGGAATTGTAATGACGAGACTTAGAGAAGTGTAGAATTCAGGGGGAGAATCTTCACAAACTCATTATTGAAACTTGATTACGAAGATTGAGTACCCAAAGAGTAAATTCTGGAGATTAAATGAAATTGGGTGGATTGTACTCTTTTTCCCTTGACGAGTTTTTCTGAAGTTTCTCGGCTAAGGTTTTTAATGAGGCAATTCGTGCAATGCAGCAGAACTTGTATCATGTGCTCTTTCTCCAAATTTTTCCCACTAAGTTTTTATGGAGTTTTGACGAGGCATGAACATGTGAGGATGTGTGCCTCAGGGGGAGTGTTGGGAAACTATGGGCTTGACCCAGAAGCCGGCCCATGTATGGACTCCCCATCTCAAACCCTAGCAGGGTTTCTAGTCTATAAATAGAGGTCGCTATTCATTGTAAACGATTGATCGATTGGAAGGAATAAAGAGAAGCAAGATGCCCCCTATATCTTTGTGTTCAATCTACTATTCTGTTCTTATGTTCTTGCATCGTTCTTACGATTCTGAGTTTGTCTGCGAGGTAATCGTTGAATTTGACTCGCCATGTGGTTACTCAACAACAAAGAGCCCGATTGGAAACAGAGGAGAGGCAGATGTGATGTGCTATTTATGAGGCCGCAATTGGAAACCCAGGATCATGGGCGGTTTTCGAAATGGTTCCAGAGCGTGCGGCCGACGGCTTACCTGCATGCGGGACGCCGCTATCTGATTCCGATCCGCGCTGTGCAATGACTGCACCGACAAGGCCAACACGCCTCAGTTGTAGACTTCTAGAGACGTTGTGCAACATTGCTATTCGCCCGAAGGCTGTAGACTTGCAGAGACGCTTCCTTGCGGGAAATAGAACGGCCCACGGCCCATGTGATTATGGCTTGAAACGGCTTCTGTTGTAGCTTTTCTCTTGAAGAAGGCAGAAGCCGTTCCAAACAATAGGCTTCCCGACGCGACTTTTGGAGAAGCAAAAAAGGCCGTCGTAACTAGGAGCTACCAAAAACCAGCAGCAGCCCCTGACCAGCTTCCCATGGCATTTGCATGTTGGAATTAGGTATGTTCCCTTTAAAGTTTGAGTTACCAAGTATAAAACTGCAACTCACACCTCTCCCCACCCCATTCGGTTCCCCACCTCCGCCTGTTCGCACCCCCCCCTGAGGAGGCAGGAGACAACTAAGGTTTCCTGGCTGCCCTATGTTTCACTCGCCTCCCGCCGATGCCATCCTCCTCCGCACCCTGCCTCCGGCTGCTCCGCCGCCTACCTCGGTCTTCATCGCCCCCAAGCACCACCTCCGTCGGTCGGCGTCCCCACCTCCTCCCCAAGCACCGCCCCCTCCTACTGGACTCCCTCCGACTGTCGGGTGCTCTTTGCGACCTCACTCTAGCGAGATAAGTGCCCACCTTCTCCCCTCAAGAATTTTCAGATCTGAATTTTTTTTTGCATCCTTGCTATTGAATGAAGGAATGAGTGTAGTAGTAATTGTTTTCCTTGTGTTGATTTGGATTTTGGTAGGGAGGGAAGTTATTTTGTGAGGATATAATTCTTGTGTGTAGTACATGAAGTAAGCACTTATGTGAAGTAGTTGCGCGGCCTTTGGATCAACGCCGCCACCCTTCTTCCTTGGCCGGCTGTTGCGTGGCCATGCAAAAATGACGGCCCTGCGACGGCGCCTGACCATGCGGAGGCGGCAGTCCACCTCTAGTGTTGACGTTGACGTTGACACTGGATGTATCAGTCCACCTTGTAATTTCTAGTTGATTTTGTCTTTGTCCAGATGCTGTCCTTGTGAAAAATTAAGTCTAGATGTACCAGCTATGTGCCTCCATGAACAAATTGCTAGTGTCATGTGAAAATCCTTTTGGAGTGAATCCTTTGTACATAAATTCCTTCGATGCTTAAATACTGAAGTACCTGAATGCTTATTGCCAGGGGCGTAGCTGGTGCTGGGCCTGACCTAGCCACTTTTGGCCCAAAGTCAGATTTTCCTGTTTTTTTAAAGACTTTCACGGATCATTTTGACGCTGGGCCTCAGGCCATTACCCTGGAGGTCCGAGGTCCAGCTCCGCCCCTGCTTATTGCATTGTGTTATACCCGATTGCTAAAATTCTGAATTATCTGAATGCTCAGGCAGCAGTAGTTGATTGTAAAATAAATTGTTAGGAGAAATACGATGTTGATTTATTGAATGAATGGTCTTTGAGTACTAGTAGTATCATAAAATATATCCAAGTTTATGTTCAGATTTATGAGTACCAGTAGTGTCAACACATTGGTTGTTTTAGTAGCAATCAGATCGCAATTTGGTTATGTTAGTACTAGTAGCAATCGATCCTATATACGCACCATTTTGTATTTTATATTTGGAAATTGAGAATATAATATGTTTAAAGCTTAAAACTACATTTCTATGCGTAAGTGAGAAAAAATAAATAAATCAAATCTACTTATAATACCTCTTCAAACGATATCAAACAAATTACCATTTATCTTAGACCTATTTTAGATATTTTTTAACTCAGAACACGCAACCAAACTACCAAACATCGTACATCTTTTAGTTATTCAGCCCTTCAGTCGTACAGCTGAAAACTGTTTTAAAAAAACTGCAGCCACGCTGAACAGAGCCTACGTTAGGGGAAGCCCGCGTGTTCTACGGCCTCATTTTATGGCAGCTTTGAGTAGAGCCCGGTTACCGAAACAATTTCGGAGGCGAGAATTCATGGTGGGCCGCATTTTGGCCCGTACTATTTTAGAGAAATAGCCGGTCTTAGGCTCGTTACCGTTTGGAAGTTAAGAGTTTCAAAAAAAAAAACAATTCAATTATTACCAGAATCAGAGAAAATTCTTCCGCATTCTATTCTAAAAGGGCCCTAAGTAACTGGTAGCTACAGTGCTTCACGCATGCAACTGACCTGCTTACTATCGATAATATATTGCAAAAATTAGGCCAGTAACACTCTAAAATGCGAGGAATAACACCATAAACACGCTTGACTTTAAAATAACATCGCAAAGAGCAAGAATTTTGGAAAATAACATTCCCATAGGTGAAAAGACACTTTTGCCCTTAGAATGTTTTGAATGGTAGACGAACATGTTTTTGGAGGCAAAGTAACAACGGCTGCTAGTTCATTTGTTCATACTAGCACAATGAAGTGGGGACACGACAGGGAGGTGCTGCGTGCCTAGAGATGGAGGAGTTGAGGAAGAGAGGGGTATTCATGTCATTTTGAAAAATTGTAATGGAGTGTTATTTTCTAGAATTTCTGCTCTTTGAGATGTATTTTGAAGTCAAGTGTGTTTGTGATGTTATTCCTCTAAATACGCATTTTTATAGTGTTACTGGCCTAATTTTTTTCTAATATATTTGGTGAGCCTTTAATTTCATTGTAGTATGGTGCATTAGTAATATTTGAATTTCCACTAGCTTCTCATACACCAAAAATGGTATTTACTCATAATTCACTTGACATTTAGAAATTTAGGACATGTTTGGTTGAAAGTTAAAGGTTGCCACAGTTTGCCATAAGTGTTTTATACAAGTTTGATCAAATTAGTCTAGTGGTTAGTTCTTAACCATAAGTTAGACCTGCTAACTTTTTTTCAGATATATTCTACGCGTCATAGACACAATAGTTTATGACAAGATTCCTTAGGCAAACTAAATTATGGTTCCAAGTTTCTTGGTCATACTTTTGTAAGTTAGACAAAAAAATATTAGGCAACCTTAAACATCCTTAGGTTATGAATCAAACATGTCCTTGAATACGAAACCATGGGATGGGATCTTGGAAAATAGATAGTCTAACACACAACACAAGCACATCGTATTTGAACTCACCTATTCAACACGCAGAACCAGAGGCCAGGGCACCACAACGAGATCAAACATTCAAACGGTTCAACATTTCAAACCAAAAATCGCTCCTCCTCCTCCTCCTCCTACCACTTCATTCCCCGCGTCACCATGCGGACTCGCTTCCTCGCCACCGACTACTTCTCGCCGTTGTCGGCGGCCTCCTCCTCCGACCAAGTCCAAGCCCTAGCGTCCTTGCGCTTCCCTTTTCTCCCGGTCCCATCCCTTCCACCCGATCCCCACTTCCCCCTCCCCCTCCCGTTCACCGCCGTGGCCGACCTCCCCGCCGCCAGCATCGCCGGCGATTATCTCGACTCTCTCCCCATCGCCTCCGCGCTCTCCGAGTTCCTCGCCGCCGTTATCCCGCAGGCCCTGCTTGTGCCGACTTTCCCCGCCGCCGACGAGGTGAGCCTGATGTTTCTTCGGGGTTCGCGTTCGCTAGTCGTGTGGGTTTGGTCGGAGTAGCTAGGATTGGCGAATCGTTGTGCAGTTTTAGTTAATTTCGTATTCTATGTGGGAAATCGTGTGGCATTTGTGAGTTTCAACAGCTTAGGTGCTTCACGCAGGGATTGGATGATTTCCTCTACGACAGGGGCGGGTATAGCAAGGGTTTTAGCTCGAGGGAGTCTGTTGCATTCAAAATCCCTAAGGTAAGTGAAGCGTTTATGTTTGGATTCTGTGCACTTTTAGTGTTGGATTATTTTTCCATGGAGCATTGGTGAACAGTTGTGTGTTTATTAAAGGGATTGCACGAGATCAGCCGCGATAAGGATGGGAAGGGAGAGGGGTCCAGATCGACCTCCACTGTCACGAAGGTGATTGAAGTTTTTGCTTGTATTGTTTGGCTGTGACTGTTCCGTAGAAGATTGATGTGTGATTTCTGTATTGCGTGGTGTTAGACATGGGAACCGTTGAAGGAGCTCAGATTTGAGGTTGTAGAGGTTGATCTCCTGCAGGTAATTTGCATTTCAGTGATATTGGCTAAGATTGCTATGTGGTTTCCTTTTCTGGCTCAAATTTTGTTGTTTCGTGTGTTTAAGGCTTTGCAGGGAGACGTCGCATCCTTTGGTGGTGACGAATCGGGTGATGGTGTCACCTTATCGTTTCGTGTTCCAGATGTGAAAATCCATCTGGTACTTTACATGATCTCATCACAATTTCAAGCAGTTTACCAGTCTATTTTTTCTCTAGAACCCACATTGTATTTGGAGCTGCAGTTTAGTTATTAGAGACGGATGAAATATTGTGCTTAGAATTTGATGGTTGTGATACTCCCATTCTTTTACTTTGTACTGTTACAATTATAATATGAACATCACCCATAGTATATACGTACATAACATAATGTAGGGTTCCCTCCTACCTATTGTGTCCACTGTGGTTTCAAAAGTACAAATTTACATCCTCCTCATCACATTCTGTATTTTGTAGCAATATCTGTCATGACATCAATACAGATACAAATATGCAAATCAGTTGAAGTTGCTTACACCCGCTGGCCGCGGGTTAAGATGTTTGTTGACTTGATTCCCTTGTGTTTTCTTAACTCAAAGCATTATGCTATTTTTTTTAGTACAGCTTGCTCATATTCTCATCTTCTGTTTAATTTCTCGCAGGATTTCATTGATATTGAGACTGAGATAACAGTAAGGTTTCCAGCTGAACTTGCGGACACAATTTATCAAGTAGAAAAAATCCCTGTGAAGGATAACGAGGACGAGGACCAATCTTCTGCAAGATATAGTAACTGCTCAGCAATTGTAGCACTAGATCATGGTGTAATAATACCTCAACTGGAGGTTAGTAGGAATTCTTGGGAGCTCGATGAGTGTCCAGCTATGACAGAGACATCCAATATTTTTCATAACATTGTCGAACAGTTAGATGAAGCACAAGTTCAGCATTCAGCTTTTAACTCAACTGAGTTCTTGAGATCAACTGATATGGACATGTTGGCCTTTGTTTGTGAAGATGCCCCGTGTGCAGACTATCAAGCAGATAAACCAACAACAGTCAAGGCTGCAGTAGAAATGGAACTTGTGAGGATCAATGACAATATTCTACTTGATAGAAACTCAGCATTATACCCTCTCAAGCCTGATGGGAACTGCTCAGACTTGCCTTGCTCCATTCTTTTAGAGGAGGTACAGATCATTGATTTTCCTTCAGATGATGTCTTCAAAATGCTTGTTCAGTCAGAGACAGCTGAGATGGATATATCTGAAGAAATATTCAAAGATGATTTTGGCCCAGCAAGATGTTTCTATGAATCAATGGTTAGCTCCGAGTTGGCGCTGGTCGATGATACATTCAAATCACTACCTACACCTATTTTAACTGATGATATAGCAGTGAGATCTATGCCCCCCCCAATACAAGAAGTACTATGCTCCCTGAAACAACTTCCTGTGTCTGCAGCCGACGGAATTTATTTGGATTGGCATCTTTTATTGGAAGGGCCATGCAACAGGGAGATCTGCTCTACTTATGTAAGCATGATTGAGGAGGTAAAAACTTGCCATTTAAGTTCTGAGCTGCAAGTTAGTTGTCAGCAGACATCAGCACTTGGCATTGATTTTCTGAAGGATTTTCAGAGAAGTGCAAAGCTTCAAGATGACGACAAACAGAATGATATTTATGCCCCTGCCCGTTTACCTCATGATCCACCTGCTATATTGGAAACAACTCAAAATTACAGACAAGACAACGATACCAAAGGCCATAGCCACATGGGAAATTTGAGTTCAGAAAAGGCATCTTCCTTATTTGAGCCAATGCTACAATCCAATGGCCTAAACTTCTACTTGAATGTCAGGAGTGGCACTAAGAGAGGAACTAATAATGAGAATGTTGCTAGTTTAGACATTCCCCGTTCAAAAGAGAAAGCAGTTTCGTTTTCAACCAGGCCTAAAGTTTACAAACACATAGAAATTCATCCTGTCAGCCTCTCAGATTCTATTCGAGGCCTTATCAAACACATCCATGTAAGCTATACATCTGCTTTGCAAGAAAGTGCATTTTTGAAACATTCTTTCTCAGATGGACATGGTTTAAGCATTTCGAAGCAGAAGCTTCTTGAAATGATAACAGGAGAAGGTTCAGATGGGTTCAAAAGTCACTGCAAATATGAAGATAAGATGGAACTCATTGTACTGTATGCATTAAAGCAGGTTGCATATTACCTTTGTTTCTTTGGTCTGCATGCTGCCCATCTGTACATAAGCAACCTGACTGGAAGCTTTGAAAACATTCCCGAGAGGTTAAGAAATATTCATTGTTTCATTGGTGAAGCACGGTGGAAAGCTGAGAAGCAACTGTTTGAGGCTCATCCATCATTGTTTGATATTGAGACAATCCTGAGATCTAATGCACAAATAGGCCAAAAGATCCTTATAGTTGCTGATAGAGCTTTCTGGCTGCCATTGAGTCAAAAGTTAACTTCCATGAAGATGACATTTGTTGAGCTAGGAAAAGACCCTTCTGCAACTTACTTAGATCCAGAGAACAAGACGGGCTCTACAACTTGGGTGCTGGAAGAATCACTGAAATCAGACTGCATTCTGCTAGATAATAAGTAAGTTCACAGGATAAATAAAGCATGCCAATTATCTGCCCCAGTTCCTTGCTTTTTAGTTTTCTTATTACAAACCAAATTACTTTTAGAAGCAAACAATTTGGTTCTTGGAGTTAGCTACTTAATCTTCATGAGAACTTTTCATGTGAGCTCTGCCGAAATGTTCCATCCCAATTAGCAAGCAGAATGAGTAACGATCACCGCGATGGAATAAATATAAGTATAGGATCCAATCAGCTGTCTCATTGCGGTATTGCAGTACACATGTTTCTCTTGACTACTGCAGATCCTCAATTTTTTAAGTTTTTTTTAAATATTGAGATAAATTTCACCAGTTTATTCACAAGAAACTATAAAAGAATGGTTATAATTTTGAACAAGGTGAATTCTTCGCAGTTCATACCATTTTTTAACTGTACAGGGTTCAAGGCCAAATTTTGAATTCATTTTGGTTAGCAAGAACATATGCATTGCATCAACAGCTCATGCCTGTTTATCAGTCTACTTCTGTTACTTACTGCTTGCACAGATTACAATTCTAGAAGCATATTTTAAAATCAAGTTTGCTTTTTCAGAAGGATCAATGTGTTGCTACTCATTGAGCCAATTTTTTTGTCCCTATTGAATACTCTTGGGCTTCAATTTTTGATGTATGTGCAGATATTTCATGGTATAACATAAAATAGAAATCACATATACACCACATGTATGTAATACAAAAACATAACTTTAAAGATTAAAAATTTGTATCAAAAGTACATTGTTATTTTTAGGCAGATGATGCTTTTTTTAAGCACTTTATGATTTTGCCTGCCTGTTGTCAAATTTATGTCATATTCATTTTAGGTCTTAATTTTGAAGGAACATTCCATCTTCATTCCCTTTCAACGATTTTGGCATCATACTGGAATATGGAGGTCCAAATAAATCATCTACCTTGTTATCTCTGGCTCCTAAATTAGATGGTTTGCCATCACTGCATTTCCTCTATGTCAAAGTGGATGTTGAAGACTTTCCAGTTGCGCTTGTTGAGGACAGCCATACAGACCAAGATTTGAAATCCACATTGGTGATTACCAAGCACTTCTTCGAACTTGCATTAGTTCAATCTTCATACATTAGTCATGATGTTCGGAACATATTGCTGTTTTACCATACGTTGGCCATGCTGTTTGGAACTTACTGCCGTTTCACAGCACACTCATACAATATGAAAAGAGTCTGGTTTTTTCAGTTGTTGGTTACTTCAGTAATTCTATTATCCAATGAAGTTTAAGTTTTTTTTTCGTGGTAAACTATGTACTCTCTAGTCTCTAGTGAGTTCCATCAAATTCTATACCAGACATAGAGAAAACTGCATACTTGTAAAATGAAAGACAAATTATTGGCACGAGTATCCATCAATTTTTTTTTCCACACATCGCTCACCAAAATTTGCACAAATACGCAATAGGGAATATGCAAATAATTATATCATCAGGTCTCTAATCACAAGTTTTATACATGGTTGCATACTTTTGTTGGGCATGGATTTTACAATCTTGTAAGTGGTGCACATTGCATTTTAATTTTAAAGATTTCGTTTTGAGGGCCCACACTGTGGGGGCACACCAATGGTTAATGGGGCAGCAAATGTTTGTAGCAAATGATCCCCTGTTAAAACATAACTGCCTAATTATTCCTTCCGATTATTTGCAGGATACAGTTTTGCATACACTTCAGAAGGATTTGCAGGAGAAGATGAACAAAATGCGTATTGTTGATTCATTGAACTTTATACCAGCAGCAAATCAACTGCACGGTCTGCAGGAAAAGCTGAGTAAACATCTCACTACTGATTCAATGAAAAAATCCCCTGCAGATGATCAACTGCACAAACTGGGAAATCTGGACAAAAATGATATTGTTGATTCACATAACTTTGTGCCTGCAGCTGAACAGCTGCACATACAGGAAACGTTGAGCAAAAGAACTATTGTTGATTCACAAAATTTTGTGCCTGCAGTTGAGAAGAGCAGCTCTACTTCTTCTGTATCTGCCAATGTGATGAAAGCAACCCAAGACAATCAATCTGATACTGACTTGCCTTACAGTGTGAAAATTGACAGCATCATGTCAGGAAGATTGTCTGCCCCAGAGGGGGTGATTATTGTAAATACTGGAAATCATGGAAAGAATATGCTTTTCTCCCGAAGATCATCTTATCGGCAGATACTAGCTTTGGAGAAAGGAGGAATGCAGGTTGTGGAGCGAGACATTGATCTGCCTGTGGACCTAATACTCAGTGCTGCAGTTTGCTTAGTATGGTATGAAACCAGAATCTCCGGGTCCAATGAATTCACTACATCAACCGAGACATCTGGTATAACAAATTTTGTAGAGGATATTGCCACCAATATTCTGATGTCACTTAGCTTCCCTTTCAGTGGCTGCATAATGGTAATTGGTTTTGTACTCCTGTATAATATTTTGCTTTTTCCTAGTAGAGTTGTCATGGCATGCCTTTCTTATGTTATCAATGCATATGCACTTGTCTTTTTTATTTATGTGTGCTGTTTTTTTTATCTATCATAACAGAATAGTTTCCCTGTTTCTACTTTTGCAGATCTTTGAGGGAGAAACTCACTTCCTTTCTTCTGTAATGGAGTCATCTGATTCTCTATATGCTGCAGCTGCTAGTTTGGACATGAACTTGCAGCTATTCTTCTCACACACACCCAAATCAACAGATGAAATAATTCTCAGTTGCATTAGGAATGCGGCTAGGTTAAATAAAGCTCCTTCTACAGATATACCTGAATCAGAAAGCCTGGCCGAATCATTTCTCACAAGATTCCCTTCAATTAATCCCTTGTCTGCACACATGATACTTTCTTCTGGAGGTAGCCTTGTGGAGTTCCTCAGTTGGTCACATGAGCGTCGTATTCAGGCTGTTGGAAAGTATCTTTTGTCTTTGCAGAGTATTTCTCTATTCAGTGCTTTGTGCAAACTTGGTGAGCTAGGTGAATCAAGGTCCGTAATGACTGAATGCTCTTCTGTAGATTCTGACATCAGTAGTGCACTGTTGCAGTCTCCGAGGAAAAGGAAAAAGCATTCCTCACAAGCTTTTGCAGTACCAACTAATGATCCCATCTGTCCTGATCCTCTAAATCAATTGTCTGGTGACTATGTAGAACATGACAATGTATTCTCACCACATAAATTGAGGAAGTTCTCTGACATGGAGGATATAATGCCTGAGCTCCCAGAGGTCTCTATGTTCAATCAAAGTTTCAATAGGGGAAGTGAAGGGGTCACTTATCAACCAAGAAAGCATGATGTGGATGCAATAATTGGCAATCAGGTCATGCATGATGATTTCAGCAATGGATTGACTCCAAATATGAGAACATATAATGTAAGGGCTAGCAGTATGGACACAAGCAACTTTTCTTGGCAACCTGAATTAGGAGATATACAACCAATCAAAAGCTCTTTTCCCACAAACAGGCCATCATTTAGCAGAACTCACAGTCATCGAGTATTTCCAACTGCATTGGAGATCAATGATGATCCTGGTGACTGGGACATTTCAGGAGGTACACATCAAACATCGAAGGGGCATGTACACGGGGATATTGTCGCAACCTCTTGCAGAAATGATATGGGCAACAGATACCATGAACCAAGAGAGGAAGTAATGCAAAATCCAGCAAGTTCGCTTGCTTTTCTGAAACAGGATTTTGGCCGTAATGCAACTTCACATGGTTCAGGTTGGGAAATTGATTATCTAAGGCAAATGAATGAAAAGAGAAGAGCACGTCAGGAGAGATCAAGATCGTCAGCAACGACGTCGAATCCAAGAATGAGAAATGGCTCCAATATTTTAAGTCCTCCACCTATAGAATCCTTCAGGTACCGAGGAGATAGAGAGACTCCTTCGAGGGACCGCAGCCCAACAGTTGGGACTCGACGTTATGGGAAAGGCAGAGAAGGAACTCCAGCACAGAACCATAGGGGAAGAAAAGATTTCAAGGTACAACCAAGTTATGAAAAGAGCACAGAGCCGTCCATCGATCCAACATGGACTCCTATTGACAAGAGAGCGAGACAGGTACATGCAATATACTGTACAGACTCTGATATTATAAATTTGCTAGTGTTTAGGATGCAATAAAGTTAATCTTTGTAAATTTGTGCAGAAACTTTCATTTGCAACATATGGGAAGGAAAAACAAAGCAAGTTGGTCTGGAGAAGCAAAAACAGCCCTGGTGTTGGGTGTGGCTTCCGGAAAAGATACCGGGAAGAAGGTACATAGATTATCAGGTCCGGTAAAGTTCTAGGCCCTCAGTCCTTGAATGTAAGTTGTTGATGTTTTAATTGATAAAGATATTCCATGAAAATGTGTCTTAACAAGATTTTACCGCGAACTTTGCGGGAGGTAGAATGTGTACAAAGTGCGCTCGGTTGTCCGTCAATGTCAAACCACATTTTTTTCCTTTTGGAACATTGCGGGTGAGCCAGTGAAAAACTGGGAATGTTATGTCCTTTTGAACCTGAAATTTTGATCTGGCGCTTGCATCTTCCATAAATTCAGGACGTTGATCTGATTTTACACTTTAGTGATTATGTTGAAAGAGGTTTCCCTTTCCCAAGCTTACTTTAGCTATTACTTTAAAGAAAATAAATCCACTATTTCAGTTGACACTTTCAGATTATGTAATGCTGCTTGATTTTCAGCATGTCGAATGTTACCGAATGGGCCTTTGAGTTATTTCTTTACGAAACGGCCAAAAC
Organism: Phyllostachys edulis; assembly: GCA_036346405.1. Taxonomy (NCBI): domain Eukaryota; kingdom Viridiplantae; phylum Streptophyta; class Magnoliopsida; order Poales; family Poaceae; genus Phyllostachys; species Phyllostachys edulis. Next base: position 84,152,993 of record CM070562.1, on the reverse strand, counting down.
ACCCAAGAAAAAAAGTGGTGCACTGTTCCAATTATGGTGTAGGCCAGTATATATATACTCTAAAAAAATTACGTTGGGCAACTTTGGTAAAAAGCCTTGAGATTTTCCAAAAAAAAAGGCAGCATGAAGCCCCCACAAGGAACGACTTCGAAATTTCGAATTGTTCCGACCCCGAGTTGCTGGCTATCGCATAGGATTCAAGATCGAATCCGACACCTGCTCTTACTCGGACAATCGGACTCCTTGATCCGCGGTGCTCGTGACGCAGGACACCAATTCGAATCGGACGCCGACTCGTCCTTCACCGCCTCTTAAATCACCAGCGGCCTAGCTCGAAGTTCGACCGTGTTGCGTCGGTGCTCTCGCTTGCTTCCACTGAGCTCGCACTCGTTGGGCCAAGATCGATGCAGCCCGGCGGCTACCACCCCCGTTCCAACACGGCCCCGTCCGGTGGCACGTACGGCAACGGCAACGGCTTCCGCTACGGAAGCAACAGCAACAATGTTCCGCCCTACCGCCCCCCGGCTTTCCCTGGCCCGACGACAGGCGCGGCGCAGATGACGCTGCAACAGAGGGAAGAGATCCTGATGGCAGCCGGCCGCCTCGCCGCGGAGTACCTGGTGGACAAAGGCGAACTGCCCCCGCAAGTGCTGCAGAACCGCCCGCCGGCGCCGCTCCCGTTCCAAGAGCGACCGCCCGCGCCGCAGCACCACCAGCAGCCGTCGCCGCGCCCGCACTTCCAGCCGGCGCTCCGCCCGTTCCAAGAACGCCCGATCGCGAAGCGTCCCCGCCCGCCAGCGCCGCGCCCGTTCCAAGGACGGACGGCCGCACCCCGAGGCCCCCGACCGTTCCAAGCGCGTCCGCCATTTCCTTCCGGCGCGCGTGGCCCCTCTCCTCCTATGACGGGGTACTCCGATCAGGGCGCGGCGCCCCCCGGGGAGGAAATGAACGGCGATGGGTGTAATGCGCCGGCGGGAGCGGGAGCGAGGAGCGACGGGCAGCCGGTGCCGCAGTCGGGTGGTACGGCACGCGGTCCGCAGACGACGAACCGGCCGAACTGATGTTTCTTTGGCGCCAACGCTGAATGAAGCTTAGATAGGGCGTTCTAGAGTAAGCTGCCACTTCGAATGTTTTGTGCGCAACTGCGCATGCATGGTGTCGCTTGGACTGGATTTAAGCTGCAAGGCGGCACGAGGGATTTCGTTGCTTACTAGAGCATCACCACCCAGGGAAAAAAATTTATTCTCGGGAAAAAAACCAGCAAAACAAAAGGGGGCCGTTACGAGGAATTTTGGCTGGTCTGTCTTTTTTGAAATGCAATTTCAAAACTAGCCTCCTCTAATTCATGACAGGTCGGCAGGCAAGTGTGATACGTACATGTAATTGTGTTTGATGAATATATTAAATAACTTGTAGTCGTTGTTGCAACACCTCGACCCGTCACTTGGATCCAAAATGCTACCACTATACATAACATAATACAAATTCTGCGCAGCTAAGTTAACAAATAAAATCTTACAACAAAAGATGGATTTTCTAAGGAGAAAGAGTTGCATAAGAAACTACATGTGACGTTGATGATCTATTCTCCTTTCCCGAAGCATGTCACTTATAGCGATCACCTAAAAAAACATTAACAAGTAAGGGTGAGTTCGAAGACTCAGCAAGCACATAATTAGACGATAATCACTGCCACTCAAACATAAACACATCCATTACATTAATTACATCCTAACTTTCCTTTAGTGCAATGCACCACCATTCTACATACTCATTTGCTTATTGCATTGCCCATGTATGCAAATGCATCATCATGCTCATGCTCATATGCATTTCATCAGCTGATACCGGTATTGCGGAGTGTTCACCCGTCGATGAAACACTCTTCTCTCATCTTCGTTAGAATGGGGTCCTTACATTGTAGGACTTCCTTTAGTTCCTACAGATGCAAGACTTCATCTAGAGTACACCGTACTAGTCATGTAACTTTCTCACTGACCTTACCGGATTAGTTACATGACTTTCTCACCGACCTGGCTCATGCATTCTTGCCATGATGCAAATGCATGTGTCCATTATCATTAACATGATTCATCATCGTTATCATTAACAAGGTAGTCACATTGCTCACCTTGTCCCATCATCATTACTATCAACATGAAACCATTATCATGTAAACATCATCATTTACCATTACCAAGTCAGCATTCTCATGTAAACACTACCATGCAAGGCATCATCACATAAACATTATCACATAAGCATCATTACCTAAACATTACCGTGTAAGCATTATTACCTAAACGTTACCGTATATCATTACCTAGACATTACCACGCAAGCATCATTACCTAGACATTACCATGTAAGCATCATTACCGAGACATTACCACGTAAGCATTATTACCTAAACATTACCACGTAAGCATCATCATATAAACATTATCAGTCAAACATCATCATCGTATCACACAAACATTACAGACTTCATAACACCTACAGGCTATCGCTCTACTATGCACTTGCCTGTTAACCAAGCGGAGCGGAGCAACGGGCGGATGATGTCGTTCCCGAACCTCCACCTGAACAGGCATTCAACCAGACTCAAAACATTTCGCAATACAAGCACTCATATGAACGTCGTTGATCCTACGCGCACAACGACGCGAGCAACCCCTCTCACCGGCATTATTCCACTAACCCGGTGCCGAAAATATTAACACGATTAAGGTTTACTTCTACTAACCTTGCAAATAAAATTTTTATGTGCACGCCCAAATTCTTTCTTTTCCTTTCTTTCTTTTCCTCCTCCCCTTTTCTTTCTGGCCGACGCCTCCCGAGCCGGCCTCATCTCCACCTCCCCCTTTCTCTTCTTCCTTTCCTCCCTCAGTGGTTCTCCCGGCAGGCCGCCTCCTCTCGCCAGAGCCGCCTCCCACCGGCTCGGCCCGGCCGCCCGCCAGCCATCGCCTCATCCGCCCCGCTCTCTTACCACCGGCCGCTCGCTTGCGCCGCCTTGCGCCAGCCCGTGGCTCCCTCTAGCTGCCTCCCTCGGCTCTCCCGCTCCACCGGCCGCCTGCCTCACCGAGCTGCCTTTGCACGCTCGTTGCCTGCTCGGGCCGCTCCACCAAGCCCTCTCACGCCTTGCCATGCCATGGCCAGGCTCGACCTCCGCCGTGGCGCCTCTCTATCTTGTTGCCGCCCAAGCTCCACCCCTGTGCCCTTCTCTTACCCTCCCTCGATGCCTAGCTCTTGGGGTGGGCGTTGGGGAGCCTTAGGTTTGGGAAGAAATGGAATGGAGGGAATGTTGTCCTGTGGGCTTGATCTTATCTCCTCCCCTCTCTCTCTACCTCTGTCTCTCTACCTCTGTCTCTATCTCCTACTGTGGGGAGGTAATATGGTAAAGTGCATTTTTACTGGTATTATAGTTGTGGTGTTGACGTATAGATCAATTTATACACAAAAATAGAACAATAAACACGAGATGTAGAGACACCACTCTTCTTTATTGATATATTTATTAAGAATAAGTCTATTTGACATCCTCCACTACTGTGTTTATCTAAAATTCAATTAACAACTACGAGCCCATGTATCCGACACCCCTCATATGTCAAGATCGAGTATATTACCCGCTGACACCATTCCACCTCCGTTTTAGTGTGACGTGACAGCGGGTTTCAATGCTCGAACAGACGTGGCATCCAACTCAGTAAAATAACTGACGGGCTCTGGATCACTACTAATTCAGCAAATAAATTACAAAAATGCCTCATGGCCCATGGCTAGAGCTGGGACTTGGACTGAGTTTTTTTGGGCTGGCCTGAAACCCAATCAGCACGGCACGGTCTAAGCACGGCACGGCACGAACGTCGGGCCGGGCTGGGCCTCAGAATGCGGTCCGTTAGGAGGCACGGCACGGCACGGCACGAAAAAAGCTCAATCCTCCAATCTCTTCCTTGGCCTGGTCTAATCCTATCCCTCCTTGGCCTGGTAGCCTGACCCAATCCTGTTCTTCTCCTCCCCCCCACAGCCTGGTCCAACCCTAACCCCCATTTCGGTTAATCCATATCCCCAATCCCACACACCTTCTCCAACCCCCCACTCTCAGTTCCTCCCCTCCCCAAGCACCGCTTTCCTCCCTCCCTCTCCGGCTCTCTCCTCCCTACGCGCCGCCTTCCTCCCTCTCCGGCTCTCCTCTGGCCGAGAGGAATGAAGATGGTGGTTGTCGCCGCCATCGCCACCTCCGCTGTCTATAGTTATTTTGGGCTGGGCTTTGGCTGGCACGGCACGACCACGGCATGATGGGCTTTGGGCCGTGCCTGAACCTGGCCAGAGGCGAGGTGGGCTAGCACGGCACGACGCGACCCGAAACACGATAGACCTGGACCGGACCGGCACGGCACGGTATGGCCCAATGCCCAGCTCTAGCCATGGCGCCTCCACCCTCCCTACCTACTCCTCGACACCACCGCCGTCTCCCAGCCGACTCCAACGCGCTCTTCGGGGACATCGACGACGGGGAAGTCGCGCGCACTGGTCCTGCTCGTGGAAGGAGTGCGACCGACATGGAGACGGACGCAGCCGCCGGCGCGCAGACAGTGTTGACGAGCGCATGCGCACGAAGGAGTCCACAATTAGGATTCGCAGGACGAGGGACGCCGGCGTCGCATGAGTGGGAGGCGGCGACGAGCGCAAGGAGGCGGAGCGTGTGGTGGTAGAGCGGGGTCTTGTGGGTGGGGCGCGCATCGGTGACTGCAGAAACAAAGGTCGGGAGCTTGTTCGCGGCCAGGGCTGACGCGATGGCCTCGAGCTCGGCCGCTGCCATGGCCTTGGGCTTGGCCTCCTCTTCTCCTTCCACTACAATTTCACCACCATGCTTCGTGCCATCGACGTCATGCTCGTCGTGTACTTAATTCTGATGCGCCATGTATCCTCAACAATCACAAACATGTATGAATAGAAGTGCAGGTAGTGTTCTTGGATTACTTCCGGGTGACGAGGGGCAGAAGCAGCATGGGGTTGCCGATCCGGATCACCAGTGGCGTTGAATAGTGTCGCGCCAACAAGAGCACCAGACTCTGCGACGTGCGATGCTTGGACAAGACACCAAGGAGAGAGCAGCGGCTAGGTGCGGCAGTGGCGTCTAGAGTCGTGCTCGCGCGGGCAGAGAGCTCGAGTCGGCACACAGGGAGAGAATGAGAAATGGGTATTTTCGTTTTTTATCTTCTTAATTAGTTCGTTGACTAAGCATGAGCAATGTTGTGCACGTGTGATGACTCAATGCCACCAGATCAGACAAAATCGGGTTGGAAGGGCGTCAGGGGTAATATGCCTGGTTTTTATAGTTGAGAAGTGCCAGATGTTAGAATTTGAATTCCTTTGTATTTCTCTATATGGCTTTTGTATTTCCTTATATATGTATGATATATTCCTTTGCAATATCCCCTTATACTCTCTATATATATTGTCTATTGGGTCTCATGAATACACAAACAATATTTATAACATAGTAACAGAGCTAGGGTACTAATCTAGCTCCTTTCGCTGCCATCCCACCACCGCCGTTGCTGTCATCGAAGGCTACCGCCGCCGCACAGATTGGGTCGGCACCATCGCCGCCCGAGGCCGCCGTTGCTTAACGCCGCCGCTCGAGGCCAGCCACACCGCCGACGCCGCCCATCCCGACGCCGCTTTATGTCGCCGCCACGACGCCACAGACCCGAGGATCTACATGGGCCGAGCCCATAGCGCTTCGCCCGACGCCATCGCCTGACGCCGGCCGTCGCCGCCCGACCCGACAGTGCTACCATCATTCTTCTTCTAGGTGCACTCGATGAAGGTGTTATCTGCATTGCTCTTCTTTTTCTGAGGTCTTATAATTCTCTTCTGATTTCTTCTGAAATTAGTAGTTTATTTACCATAGCTATGAGATCTTTGAAATCAAAGGCCAAAATATGAAATTTCAGCGACTTTTGTAACCCTTTAGAAAATTTCTCCATCTCTTTCTCTTCAGAATCAACATCATTTAGGGCATATCGTGCCAAGTAGTTGAATTGATATAGGTACTCTGTTACAGTATTTCCTCTTTGTCGGAGAGCAAGAAACTCTCGGCACTTAGCGACAATCACGCCCTTGGGAACGTGTGCCTTATGAAATGTATCCTTGAATTTTTGCCATGGTATGTCTCTTCCAGAGTGGAGTGTTTGGTTATTCATCCACCATGACGCAGCTTGTCCCCAAAGTTGATGGGAAGCAAAAAGAGTCTTCTCTTTATCAGTACATTGAATAGTATCTAACTTCCTCTCCATGTCTCGCGTCCTATCATCAGCTGCTAGTGGTTCTGGTGCATCTGAGAATGCTGGTGGTCTGGTTTTCTGGAAATCTGCCCATCTTGATCCTGTGATGGTTCCTCCATATGTTGTTCTCGGATAAGGTCCTAATGGTACTAGTGGTCTGTTTGCTATCTGTCAAGGAGTCCGATGTGTTGCTCCATCATTCTAGTTTGATTTTGTTCTGCTTGGTATTTGTTTCTTTCCATCATGGTCATTACCTCTGCCATGCTTGGCAAGTGATCCTCTGAGTTGGTCTCACTTTGGTGTGTTATTGTGACTTCGGGTTCTGGTTTCAGACATCTTGAGAATGTATTACTGCAGCGGTTTTGACCAAACATAGAAAGATAAGTAAGATCCAGACTTGAGTCAAGTGGAGATAGCATAAGGTAAGGGTTAAGACGAAAAGAAGGAATTGAATTTTGACAAGGATGATATACGGGTACTAGTAGAAAAACACATTATTAATAAATGGAAAAAGTCTGGTTTACTCCCTCGAACTATCAGAAAAGTCTGGTTTACCCCCTGAACTACAAAACCGGTTATTTAACCCCCTGAATTTGCAAAATCCGGTCAAATAAACCCCGTAGTGGTTTAGAGCGGTGGTTTTGCTGACGTGGCCGGTTTTGTCAAGTCAATATGTGTTTGACCAGTGTGAACGTGTTCTTCTCCATCTCTCTCCGTTGGCTCTTCTCCTTCCTTCTCCCCAATCCGGTGCATGGCGCCGCCTCTCCCTTCCTCTGACTGGCCCGGCTCCACCGCCGCCTCCGGCGCCTACCCTCTCCTCCAGTTCCTCGCGCGCCTGGCCGCCACTGCAAGAAGCCTCGGCTCCTCCCACCCCGCCGCTTCCTCCCTGTGGCCTCCATTTAGCCGCTAAATCGTGGATCCGGAGGTCCCCGCCGCCGTTGCCGTCACACAAGAAGAAGCAAAGGAGGAAGGCGGAGACGGCTCTTGTCACCGTCGTCAAGAACTTCCCCGAGGACCGCGGCGTCGTGCTCGGCCTTCTCAAGGGCTTCGTCGGCCTCAGTGGCGCCATATTCACGCAGCTCTACCGCGCCATCTACGGCATCAACGACAACGGCGCGTTCAGGCTGCTATGGCGTGGCTCCGCCGCCATCTCGCCACTCTTCATCCCCACCATCCGCATCATGCCGCACACCGCCGACCTCGCCGCGCCGCTTCCTCCCGGTCTCCCCACGGCGCCCTCTCCTCCGGCTCTACGCCACGCCGCCACCATGCGCCGCCGCTCCCCTGTCGCTTCTCCCCAGGCCTTCGCTCTAGCCGTCATCATGCCGCAATCTCCACGAGCGCCAAGGCCGCGAGATTCGCCACCGCCAAGAGGTGGAGGGCCATGGCGAAGCGAGATGGCGCCATGGCACGAGCACCGAGGCGACGGCACAAGGCAAGGCCCGAGGGAGGTGGAGACCTCGCGACCAAGAATCTCTCCATGAGCGCCAACGCCATGAGATTCGCCACGCTAGCGAGTTGGAGGGCCATGGCATCCCCGGTCATCGACGCCTTCCTCGCCTCCTCCGCGACGTAGGTCGGCGGTGCTGGCGGAGCCATGAAGCCTGGCGCGCATGAGGGAGCTGGGGGCGGCAGCACCAAGGACGAGCAGAGGGAGGCAGCGCTATGAAGAAGAAAGCTGACTTGGACAAACACATGCTGACTTGGGTGACAAACACCTACTGACTTGGACAAAATCCGCCACGTCAGCAAAACCACCGCTCTAAACCGCTACGGGGTGTTATTTGACGGGATTTCACAAATTCAGGGGGTTAAATAACTGGTTTTGTAGTTCATGGGGTAAACCAGACTTTTCTGATAGTTCGAGGGAGTAAACCGGACTTTTTCCTTAATAAATTAACATAACTCTTTCATTTATTTATACGAGTTGTATACATACTACTTAGAGTACATAGTACAACTTGCGTTACAACCAAAAGATCGTCTATTTAAGGTTTACTCTACTTAACACTACTCTAGCGTGCTTTGCACACTACTTCTTCTGTACTGCAACTTCTGGCGAAAAGTTGAATTTAGTTAAGAAGGAGATAAATCTTTTGTAAAAACAAACCGAGTTTTTAGAAATCTAGGTTAGATAATATAGCATTAGGAAGGGAAAAAAAGCAATAATACTTATATTTTTATTTTCAGAAATCCTTTTATAGTTTTTGAAATTAACATTTTTGAAGATCTTCATTTCCTAATTCCTATAGCCAACCTAAGGTCTCAACCTACAGTCAAGCTAAGCTCTGATACGACTTTATAACGCCCCCAGTTTTAGGACCGTTAAACCTTTCACAATCGTTTAGGATGTACAGTTGTGAAATAAGAAGTATCTCAAGCAAGCTTTCGATTATAATAAAAGGCAAACTTTTATTATGCAATGTTAAGGCTTATCAGCCAGTTTTAACACTAATACGGGCATCCAAGCCCAAAGTTAATATATTACATGACAAGAACTTCAAAACCACAGACACGCTTGAGCGCGGTCGAGACCTAATACTAATAGTCACTGCCATATGGAGGTCCACCAAAACCTTCTTCATTAAGATCCACAGGGTTTTCCCAGGTTTCCTCTATAGTTGATATTGCAAGAATGAGTACACAGCCGTACTCAACAAGGCACATGGAAAAGCTAATTAATTACATGCTAGGAGTTCAATGGATTGTTCAGGGTTTACCATATCAGGTATATGTGGATGCATTTTAAGTTTAAAACAGATTATCTTTAAAACAGCAAAACAATAATAAATATAACATCAGGGATTTACTCAACAATTGTAATTATCATCTTAGCATCTCAAAATCTCTACTTATGCCTCATGTATTAGAATCAGCCATGAACACGGTTTCATTAACCGGAAGCACGGCGTACCGAATACCATTGATTTATACTTTGCAGAGTTGTCCAACTTTACCCACAAGATACCTCAAACTCATACTATCAAGCCATACGCACGTAACACGTTAGCGTGCGATTGAGTTGAGATAACAAGGCAATTTCACTGCTCAACCTTTCTAGCCTCTACCCGGTAGGTTCTTGGACCATACAGCCCTCGGGAGACCACCGGCCAACAGTGGAATGCGCAGTCCGATACTGATGGTACCTACCGTTGTGTAGACCAGCGAGTATCCCTTCAGGCCTACTCATGTCCCACCCCCAAAACTGCGGCTGCTCTATCACACAACAGCAGGTGTTCACCCTATATATATTCGATTGGATGAGCAGTGTACTAAGCCAAGTTGGAATGACCAAACCTGTGGTTGAGCGATTTTTGTGTCTGTTACTTGGCACAAGGTTCTAGTCCTTACTTGTCTCTAGTGAAAAAATGGACTAACACCAACTCGTGGCTGTCCACCTGCTTGGTCTCACCTTCTACTCACTTTTGTCAAGTATCTTGGGTTGTCCATCCTCTTGGTCTCAACCCTCAACTCTCCACCAAAACCATTGGCGAATAGCCAATACTCTTTTCCAGAATTTATAAACACATTGTGTGACAATGCTAAATATATAGCTATCCTTTTATGTAACGTAAACTTGTCAAGGTGAATATGGCCTACAAGGAATAGGTAGGCTTATATGTGGGGTAATAGGATTTATCTATTCATCATGGCATTCAAAAGTATTATTTCAATATTAAAGTAATTGTCATAAATACAATAATGAAAGTAATAATATAATTACATAAAATATAGGCTCAAAATGATCAAAGGAATACGACTTGCCTCCTTGCATAAAGTCTTCTATTAACACATCTTGTCTGGCGCTTTTCGGAGCTTGGTCATCGAAGTCGTAACCTAACGCAAAATAAAACAAACCAAATAAATATCCAGCTCGACAAGGAATGAGCTGGGAACAACATACAAGTAAAATGCAATTCGAAAAATAATTAAAAGAGGAAGGTGGTGTGAAATGGTAGGAAATTATTTAGAGCTTAATTGGGCTGAACAAAGTTGATAAATGGGTTCACTTGCTCGAGACGGCCAGAATGGGTATATTATGTCAAAATTGGGTTCTGTGAATAGTGTTAGGCCTAATAAATAGTGCTGGTTTACACTATTCATAATGGGTTAGGGTTTCATGAACAATAATGGGTCTGAGCGGTAAAGACTGAATAGTAATGGGTCAAGTTGGGCTATGAATAGTGCTGAACAGTGATGGGTCGGGTTTGGATTGTGAACAGTAATGGGCTACGCCCAATACTTAGATGGGCTTGAAAGTAATTCGGGCTGGCTTTGCCAGCCTATTTTAATGGCCCAACAGAGCACACAGCCCAGCTCGTGCTCAAGCGAGTTGGAGCTCGCTCTCCATAGGAGTCGAGCAGGAAAAATGGTGGCGGCGGCGATTACGATGGCGCCGGGTGGCGGGGTAGGAATCCCTAGAGCATGGACAACCCATTTTAGGGTTTTGCCCGGCCGGAGGAGGTCCAGCGAAAGGTGAGCGGTGGCGCACGGCTAAAGTAGAGCTGTGGTGTGACGGCGCTCTGGCCACACTCCGGCCAAATTGGTCGGGGCTTGAGCTTCAGTGTGTGAAGGGGAACTCGGGGAAGGTGGCGGCGAGGGTGGAGGTGCCCCAAGGCGCTCTGTCCACGTGTACCATGGACGGCGCGGTGGTGGAGCATGGTGCTGGCAAGGTGGTGGCGGGGATAGGGGTGGGGAGGTTGGGGAAAGTTGCGAGGTGGCGAGGTGGTGGTGTTGATAGAGTTGGGAGGGAAGGGGAGGGATGGGTGCGACAAATTTGAAGTTTGCTCACCGGGGAAGGAAAAAAGCGGTGACAAAAATTGGAGAAGAAGGCTAGAGTTGAGGGAGAAAGGAGGCAATGATAAGGTTGAGAGGAGGATGGCGATGCTTCAAGCTCGGGATCGAGTGGTTTTTATAGCGCGAAGAGGCGGTGGCGCCGATGTGTGAGCAGAGTGCGCGTGGCGCATGGTGGCGAGGTGGACGGACGAGCGTCAACGGCACCAGTCGGGGCGAGGTGGCGACATGGTGGTGTTATGGCAGCGTCGTTGTGGCGGTCTTGCTTCACTAGCGCGAGGACGAGTACTAGCGGGGGTGGTAGCGGCGATTGTGGGGCATCGAACGGGTGGCGAGGTAGCGCGAGAGCGTGGCATGGCAAAGGCTTGAGGCCAAGGCGGTGCTGACGCGGGCATTCAATGCCACGGCGAGGGTAGGCGGTGAGGTGGCGTGGCTTGGCGTGGATGAAGGCGGTGCGCAGCGTGATTTGGCGCAAGCGATGGCATAGTGTGATGGTGTGTGGGTGGCGAACGACGGTGCGACACTCGGGAGGAAGAAACAGAGGGGAAAACGCCCAGGGAAGAAGACGTCTTCAGCTGAGGAAGATGTAAAGCCAAAAGGGGAAGGCGAGTTTTGGTTTGGAGATTTTTGAATTGGGAAAGAAATTCAAAAATTGGCCAAAAATCCAAGAAATTTTGAAACTCTAAAATTTTGGGTTGTTTCAGTATGCCACAACGTCTTCTTGGAAGATGAGAAATCGCCGGGCCCATAGGTTGCCGCGCCTCCTGGCTCCTAAGAAGGTTGGTTTCGTAGCAAAATACACGAGGAAATACACGTACGCCTTATCTCCGACCTAATTTTTGGCTGTATTGGCTCATTTCTATCCCGTATTTACAAGAATGGCCGTCCTCCGATTTTGTTTTTTTGCAAAACTGACCCCCTGCCGCACGACCACCGTGTGGTAGTCCCTCCTAGCCCGCCACATCGCCCCTTGCCGCACGACCACCATGTTGTGGCGCTGCCGCACGACCACCGTGCGGTGGCCCCTCCACCGCTGTCGGGACACAAAATATGCAATTCTGGACCCTCTGTGTATAATGCACTAGTCCAGGATTACGCTAGTGCTCACAGTGTCAACATAGGTGAATACCGATCCACAAGCGATTAATAACATAAACGAGTAATTTGATAACAAATACGGGTTTTGACCTTAAGGTCGAGTTTACAATTATTAAGCCACGCAGGGCTAGCAAGAAATAAAATAGCAGTGGAACGAAGAAACTTCAGCGGAATCCCATCAATTCACCATAGGCAATCGATCGATCAAGACCCTACGATCAAGCACCTTCGATGAACTCCTCCTCAAAGCAAAGAAGACTCTCCTCTTCACAGCATCGCTTTACAACAAGCATGAGTACGCACCGTACTCGCAAGTCATACCACAGAAATGCAATTATAGATGCATGCTTATTCCAAAGGAATGGCTTCTGTGGTTCTTTTGCATAAATGCAGCATTCGCAATTTAAATACAAGTAATAGATTGAAAGCATAATTCAAAACAAATAGACAATACTAATTTGACAATTTTATTTCACAAAGACACATAGCCTAAACAAGTTATTCACATAACCATATGACTTAGGTCACACAGCTCCCTTCCCAAGGTTTTATAAAAATCTACCCCATGTGTGAAATCACCGAGCATGTCCATGACCGCGGACGCGGCTATTCAAATAGATTGATTAACACTCTGCAGAGTTTGTACACTTTACCCATAAGATACAACTAGTGTAGCTAGCACTAGCCGTAACAAAACAGTTCAGAAACTTCATCTTAACATTAACACTCTCAGTGTGCTTACAAACCGTCAGACAACCCCACATAGGAAGTCAGTCCAACGCACACCATTGGACAGGGACACGGTGAACCGCCCCGTGATGTGACTACCTGATAGCACACCTCCACCCATGCACATAGCCTAACCTACTTCCTGAGTAATCAATGCCAAGACTACATAACTTACTAAGTTAGGCCCGTCCCATACCAGGCATGTGGTCGTACGAAAGCCTCAGTTCAATGGTGCACAAAGTTAAGTCATTAATTGACCAAGGCAAGACTTCCAAATAAACTACAAATCCCTATGCACACAGGTTATTAAGCCCACGCACATAGCTCCACCAATTATCACACAATCCACTTGCCTCCGTGTAAGACCCGAGATTAACACTCCCAAATCCTCTGTGTATTTCTGAACTAGTCCCATGATCAGTAGCTAGTCCACACAAGAAACAAATATGGTAACAAAATCATATCACAACTTTATTAATAAATAACAACAGAGTTGATTACAAAGGAGGCTTACAGCCAACAATAAAATAAACACAATGAAGACGAAGATATAGTAGAGTCCAGCTAATGCCGCCACAGCAATCGATCGAAGCGGCCTAGTCGTCGAGATCCACACCGTGGCAAAGTCCTTCTCCTCTGAAATTATTTGCATTAAGCAAGAATGAGCACAACTACCGTGCTCGCAAGTTACACCCGTCAAGTAACAGAATGACATGCATATATGGATATCTCAAAGGAAGGCTTAATATGGTTGAATTTGCATAAAACAAAGATTTTCGCAAATACTTGTACTAAGTTCCAAAGCGCTTATTCTATAACTAAAATTCATTTTATAAATCAATTTTATAGTCAGATAACATTCACACATGAATGGTGAAGGATACCCTCCTATCACAAGGCTTCCCGCCAAATTCCCATTTGGATAAACCAGTTGACAAAGTCTTTTTGAAATCAAATTCCAAGTCTAACTTTGAGTGGCTTTGCTAGCATGTCCATGACCGCGGACGCGGCTATTCGAATAGTTTTACACTCTGCAGAGGTTGTACAGCTTTACCCACATGACATGACTTCTCTAGTTTGTTCGGCATATATCTATGCCACCGCCACTACCTTAGGTGTTTATCTAGAGCACATGACAAAGCCTTTACAATGCGCCATCCCACCGCAGCCCACCCCTCAAGGTTTCAGATCCCTCCTTGGATAGAAATCGCAGAGTTTGTAGGGGCCCCTCTTACGCCAAGGGAACTAACGAGGTCATAATACGACCACCATCCGAGATGGACCCACACAATCCGCTGGATTGACCACGATGGCACTTTGCAAATTAGTCACCAGTCCCCTACCCATACTCGTGACATGTGGTTGCACGATATGGCATAGCCCATTATAGGCATAGCAAAGGAACGCCAGAGGTCGGTCCTCAATCGACTTGGGCGACTTTCCACAAAACCCATGGGCCTCGATCATGGAAATGACTCGATCCTGCATTAACATGCACCATCCAAACAACCATTTCGCCAAGTACAAACCATAATTTTATTTTATTTTTCTCAAATTCATTTACTTACAAAACTTCCATGACAAACCAATGCCATAGATTCTTAAACAATATTTGATTTTTGGTCGAAAGTTTCCCAAATCAAACATTTTGGGGTCTAAGCATTGCTACATAATCTGTCTCAAAATGTTCTAGTTCATACTATTGTATCAACTAGATTTTATCTAGGGTGAGGGTTAAATGTCCAAGACTTGTCAAGAACGAGATCAAGATGTAATCCATCAAGATTGTGATAATCCAACCTTTAGTAATCCAAAATTCATTAGTCCAATCTACACCGTATAAGTCTATTTCTATGATCCAACTTCAATTGATCCAAATATTTAACTATACTCAAATTTTATAATCCGATATCTATCAATCCAATGACTATGTAATCCTATAATCAAATTTTTAGATAATCGATATCCAATGACAATCTATTTCTAGAATCCAATATCAACAATTCAAGATTTGACTATAGTATCTATCTATCATCCAATCTTTATTAATCCAACATCAACAACAATCTACCTCTAAAATCCGCATCCAATAATCATTTATTTCTACAATACAACCATAATAATCATGTATTTCTAATAATCCAACATCATTCATTCCAATATCCAATAATCCAATGGTAATCTATATCTATGATTGACATCTAATATCCAACAATCATATAACTCTAATAATACCACAATCCGATCCTTAATAATAATCTATTTCCATAATCCAATACCAATAATCACCTATTTCTGTAATCATTCATTATTTATTAACAATTTTCCTCTATCTTCACACATCCATTCACAATCTTCTTTTATTATCCAAACTCCAAAATATATATGCATTCGATAATAGTCTCCATACCACCTCTCTTGACAATAATTGGACATACAAAGGCATTGGGAATAACTATAAAGCTTAAAACAGAATTTAAATTACTTGAATATAAATACGCATGTAATAATAATTTAAAACAGAATTTAAATAATTTTAAATACTGGTGCAAATATGGTCAAGAATGTAACTTGCCTTGCTTAATGGATTATTCTCAAATGATGTTGAAATCCGTCGTCCAAGTCGTTTAAATCTATACGCGTAAACGATTCGAATTCAAATAATATTCAAATAAAATCCAAATAAAATCCAAAAATTATAACATAAATACTGCTAGGAAGGTATCGACTTTTTATGAATTTAGGAAGTTGAATCGACGCAATCGGAGTTTGTATGAGTGAGAACGAAATTCCGGAAGGTTGAGTGTTACATGAAATAATAAAATTCCGAAAATTGTACTATTCATCGGAAAATATGGTTTCGGATAATTGGGAACAAAGAAGGAGTTTTAGGGCTATGGCGAGGGAGTAAGATGTTGAATGCGTTGAGGCGAACTCAACGGTGTTGACGGCTCGGCGAGAGGATCTTTGATGGCGATGCAATTCGACGGAGAAATCCTTCGCGGACGACGGCTAACGCTTGCATTAAGGGCAAACGGAGAGGAGTTAGCGGATGAGGTTTGTGGCGATTTGAAGAGGAAACCGTGAGGAACGTAACGCTCGCCTCGGTTGGGGTGGAAAGTGTACGGTTGGCCGGCGGCGGCAACGACGCGAAAAATGGACTAAATAATTAACGGAAATTAAATAAAATCTAAAAATTATAAAATAAAAACTGAGAATAGTACATGAATTTAGATGAATTTAGGAGAAATAATCAATGGATTTGGAGCTTGCATGTGAGAGCAATAATTTTTTGAAAGATTGAAATGTTCATGTACTAAACTCAAAGCACTAATTAGAAAACTGCTACTGTTCACTTTCTTCTCAAGCACCAAACAAAGAAGCTCGAAAAAAATAGCGCCATGGAGGGTGGGGCTCATGATGATGATGGCGAGGGAGGAGAGCATCACGAGAGCACGATTTATGCGGCCATGGGTGGAGACGATGTGGCGGAGCTAGCTCGACGGCGACGATTTCACAAAAGAAGAAGCTTGCTTCTATGGTTTAGATGGCGATGTTGCCGGCGAATCCACTGCGTTCCGACAGCCGGCGAGGGGTGGAATGGAGAGAGGGGAGGACGTGGATGCCGTGCTCACCTCGGTTGGGGAGGAACATGCACGGATGGCCGGAGGCGAGGACGACGACGTCGGTATGGCGTGGGCTCCGGTGGCGGCGACGTATTCGGCGATGTTCGCGAAGGCGAGGAGAGCACGGCGAGAACGCGCCGAGACGGCCGGCGGTGTGGTCGATGAGTCTGGGCTCCGCCAACGAGGGCGCTAGAGGCGGCGGAAGAGAGCTCATTATGTCAAGAAATGCCGATTCCGTGAGGCGAGAGCGAGAGAGGAGGGGTGAGTGGTGGCGATGGGATGAGTGAGAGGAGGGGCACCTCGTGCTCCCTTTTATAGGGGTGGAGAGGCCCGGGAGAGGGAGATCATGGGACGGCTGTTTTGAGTGCAAATGAAGATGAAGTGAAACGGCTTAAATTGATTGTAGGTGGTGGAAGAAACGTGCAATTGAAGGTGCTACGACGTGCGTGACGATAATGCGGACGTTTCGCCTCAGACGGATTTCAATTTAATGCATTGAGTGGGGAGAAAGAGGAGAAAGAATGGCCTACCGCCATTAATGGAGCTTCGAGCTCTAAATTGCTTTGGTTTAATGGCAGCCATGGGAGGGGGAGAGGAGAGGTGGCGCGGTGGTGGAGGTGTGGGCGGCGCGGTTGCCGGCGGTGAGGGTGGTGGCCGGAGTCGACCATGGGCGCCATGGTCATTGCCATTCAAGCTTGCCATTTTTTCTTTTTTGTTGCTCTCGGGAAGAACAAAGAAAACGCTTTTGGGAAGAAAGAGATAGGAGAGAGAAAGAGAAGAGATAAAAGAAATAAAGGAATATTATATTAATTTGAAACCAAAATGGTTGGTTGGTAGCCTATGCACTTGACTTTGGTGTTAAGCGTGCTGTGCTTGGAGTAGGAATGTGAGGGGTGACCCGATGGGAAGCGTGCTGTGTGGAATTTTTTTTAAATTTTTTTAATTTTCGAAATTAATTCAGATTTAAGCAATAAATAAATACAATTTTAGAAGATAGCAAATAGAGTCCAAAAATTCTAGAAAAAATCATAAAATTCCTAAAATTATTTTGAACTTAATAAAAATAATTTCAACTTAAAGTTGACTTTTATTTTTGCACATAATTTATTTGGCTTTAAAATAATAAGGAAAGCTTTTAAAAACTCTAAAATTGTAGAAATTAATTTACTTTTCATTTTTCATCTTAAATCAAATAAAACTTCAAAACTTTAATAAATTTTCTTTTTTTGACTTTTAAAACTTCAGAAATTCAAATAAAGCAAATAAACTCTTTAAAATTTTAAAAAAAATCCAAAAAAAACTTTATTAATTTTAATTTGGTAACAGAACTTTGGGCTGTTACACTCCGTCTAAATCCTTTCCCACCCTGTTGGTTAAGTGCAACATATGCCATCAACGAGTAATAGCACATAGCGCACACAGTTTCTCTCACATAGTTCCATAGTCACTTAGTCAAGTTTATATTTGCAACTACATTAGATGATGACTCGTAGCATGGCTAAGCAAACTAATCGCATCTAACCAACCCACGTTGGTAATACACTAGCACCAACTAAATAAACCAAATTAGGGTGACAAAAGATTATGGCATACAATCAGACAAGGAGGTCATAACAAATTGGATACTAACTAATCCCAAAAGCATTGAAATAAATAATTAAAGTAAATGCAATACTTTGAATCAATATAACTTTTGAAAACTGGGTTCAATATGATCAAAGGTATAACTTGCCTTGAAAAAGGTCTTGGTATTCATCTTGGTCTTGAGATGCTCCTTGCTCTTCAAAACCTCCCAAGGTATCAACGTCTACTCGCAAACGAAACAAACAAATAAAATAAAATAAATAAAAACAGAGACAAAACAAACTCCAAAAATTAAATAAAAATCTTAGATAGATAGATCTTGAATTTAGATGAATTTAGAAATTTGAATGGGCTCAATCGGAGTTCGGATGCAAAAGATATGGGCTTAGGAAGATTGAATCTACAAGAAAATCCTATTTTTGGAATATCCTGAATTATTTCTTAAAAGAAAATCGGAATATTGCGCAAGCATGACGTCAGCGATGGATTTATCAACTGAAAACAAATAAAAGAAATAGATTTGGAAGTGGGGCCCAGTGTCATAGGGACAGTGTACCGTGGACCGGGTTCACCGAGGGTTTGGGATCTGGTTCGGGGTGAGGCGGTGCAACCACGACGCGTGCCGACGCTGGCGCTTACGTGGGTCGACACGCATGCGCAGATGCGGACGGGGTGCTGAGGTGGCCGGGTGACTCGGCGTCCACGTCGGCGAGGACGACAACGGCGGCGGCGATGGTTCTGGACTGGCCGACAACGGCGAACGACGGCTCGCCGGCGAGAGCGGATGGTGGCATCAGGTAGAGGGGGTTAATGCACGCATGAGGGCACCGGTTGAGCACCTGAGGTCATCGAAGATGGCCGGCGGCGAGGTTGAAGCGGCGGAGAGGCTCGGGTTTTGTCGGACGAGCGCTTCGGTGGGGTATTGGCGTCAGGGAAGGGTCCGGGAGGTAGATCTGTTGACGGCGATCCCGGTAGTGTACTCCACGGAGGCAATGCATCACCGGCGGTGAAGGAATTCAAGGATTAAAGTTGCGGCACAAAAACCCTAAAACTCCAAATTGCGGCGGCGGCAGAGCTTTAGGAGAGGAACGAGGTGGGGATTTGAGATGAGGGAGCACGGGCGATCCTTGGGGTCCCTTTTATAGGAGATCAGCGCGCCGAGATAAGGAAATCCCCAAAAGAGTCCGAAGCGGCTACGAGTTTGTTTTAGACATAGAAGCGGATAAAGGATGGGATTTGATCTGATTCTGGTGCGGAGAGATATGGAAACGGATTCCACGCGTTTTCTAGTTGTACTTTAGTTGGAGATTCGTCCCTTGTCGCTACGAGTTTGAGCTCTTCCCATGGTGGCCATTGGAGCGAAGCTCGGCGAAGGAGGAACAAAGGAGGACGACGCTGCAGCAGGCCCACCCGGCAATGCAGAAAGGAAACGGATACATACAAATTTCTTCAAGGTCTGGTGCGACTGGGCCGAAGAATAGGAGCGGGCCAAATCGACGGGAGATTCGGCCCGAAGGATTTTTCCGAGATTTTAATACTTTTTCCTTTTTAGAAAATACCAGAAATCCAAATAAGCAATAGAAAATAGCAAATGAACTTGGAAAAATTCCACAAAAATCTGGAAAATATATCCAAGCCCAAAGAACCCAAATAAAATAGTTTTGACCATTGTTCATGTTGACTTTAATCATATTAAATTATTTTGATGTACAAAGTCCATATTAAGCTTTTGAATTAAAATCAAATAAAACCCAAATGGTGAATTTTATCCTACTAACTCTTTAAAAGATTTTTAAAGCTTAGAAAATTTGGGATGTTACAAACCTCCCCCCTTAAAGGAATCTCGTCCCGAGATTCAGGCTAGCTAGAGAAAAGGCTAGGGAACTCGGCTTTCAGCTCGTCTTCACGCTCCCACGTTGCTTCTTCTTCTGAGTGGTTGCTCCACTGCACCTTGCAAAAACGAACGGTCTTGCTTTTGGTATGGCGCTATGCGACGTCCAAAATCTTGATTGGCTGCTCTTTGTAGGTTAGGTCTTCTTTCAATTCGATTGACTCCAACGGAGCCTGTTCTTCTGGCACACGAAGACATTTCTTCAACTGGGAGACATGGAAGTCATCATGCACTCCTGCTAACGACTGCGGCAGCTCCAATTGATAGGCTACTTCTCCACGACGAGCCAATATCTTGAACGGACCAACATATCTAGGGGCAAGCTTTCCTTTGGCATGAAATCTCTTTACACCTCTGAGGGGAGTAACTCGAAGATAAACAAAATCCTCTAGCTCAAAGCTGAGATCACGACGACGATTATCAGCATAGCTCTTCTGTCTCGATTGGGCTATCTTTAGCCTTTCTGATCATAGCCACTTGTTCTTCTCGCTTGAATAATGTCCGCCCAAAACCAAATGTTCTACTTGTTTCGACCAATTCAAAGGGGTTCTACAGGAACGACCATACAAAGCTTCAAATGGTGACATTTGTAGACTGGCCTAATAACTGTTGTTGTACGAAAATTCTGCATACGGCAAACTCTTATCCCAACGGGTAGCATTGGCTAGAGCACAAGCTCTCAACATATCCTCCAATATTTGATTAACTCTTTCAGTCTGTCCATCTGTCTAGGGATGATATGCAGTACTGAAATTCAGATGAGTCCCTAAGGCTTCATGCAGACTCTACCAAAAACGGGAGGTGAACTGAGATCCTCGATCTGACACTATCTTCTTAGGCACACCGTGCAAACTGACAATTCTTGACATATACAACTCTACAAGGCGATCTCCTAAGTAAGTGGTTTTGACTGGCAAGAAATGGGCAACCTTAGTTAAGCGATCCACTATCACCCAAATGGAATCGTAGCCCGATTAAGTCTTGGGTAAACCGGTAATGAAATCCATTCCAATCTCTTCCCACTTCCACTCTGGAATCTTCAAAGGTTGCAGCAGACTCTTTGGTCTCTCGTGCTCTTTACTTTTTTTCGACATACGTCGCACAAGGCAACGAACTCTGCAACTTCTCGCTTCAGATTTGGCCACCAAAATTTATTCTTAACATCTTGGTACATTTTAGTACTACCAGGGTGAATCGAATACTTTGAGTCATGGGCTTCTTTCAAAATCAGTTGTCTTAACCCATCGACATCTAGTACGCAAATACGTCCATTAATCTACAGTGTATCTTGATCATCTATGGTGAAGTCTTTGAACTTTCCTTCCGCCATCTTCTTCTTGATATCAGAAAACTCTGAATCCTTCGGTTGAGCTTCACGAATCTGCTTCTCCAGAGTAGACTGCACTTCTAGACTGGCTATAAACCCTTCTGACACAACCTCCAGCTTCTTAAATTCCTTTTGAAGTTCCGAACAAACCTCTTTTACTTCCACAGCGTTGCAATAGCTCTTACGGCTTAAAGCATCTGCGACTACATTAGCTTTTCCCGGGTGGTAATGGATTCCTAGGTTATAATCCTTTATCAACTCTAACCATCTTCTCTGTCTCATGTTCAAGTCAGACTGAGTGAAAATATACTTCAGACTCTTATGATCCGTATATACCTCACAGCGGTTACCGATAAGGTAATGACGCCAAATCTTTAAAGCATGCACTACGGCAGCTAATTCCAGATCATGGGTAGGGTAATTCTCTTCGTGAGGCCCTAATTGTCTTGACGTATAAGCGACAACCCTTTCTTCTTGCATCAGGACACATCCTAATCCTTGACTCGAAGCATCACAATAGATATCAAAATCTTTATGGATGTCTGGCAAAATAAGCACTGGGGCTGAAGTCAAACGCTTCTTCAACTCCTGAAAACTTTCTTCACAAGTCAGTCCAAATGAACTTCTTCTCCTTTTTCAACAATCACGAAGAGGCTTAGCAATCGTTGAGAATCCTTCAATGAAACGGCGATAATATCCTGCCATTCCCAAGAAACTGCGAATCTGAGTGACAGTCTTGGGCTATTCCCAATGTAGTACTGCCTTGACTTTACCAGGGTCGACGGCTACTCCCTCGGCTGTCATCACATGACCAAGGAAATCAACCTCCTTTTTCCAGAACTCACACTTACTAAACTTTGCATACAACTGATGCTCCCTGAGTTTCTCTAGGATTAATCTTAAGTGCTCAGCATGTTCCTCTTCAGACTTGGAGTAGACCAAAATGTCATCGATAAACACCACTACGAACTTATCCAAATATTTCATGAACACTTTATTCATCATATTCATGAAATAGGCAGGGGCATTAGTCAGACCAAAGGACATGACTAAGAACTCATAATGTCCGTACCGCGTTGAGAAAGCGGTCTTAGGTACATCCTTAGGGCAAATCTTCAATTGATGATAACCCAATCGCAGATCGATCTTTGAGAACACTCCGGCTCCCTTTATTTGATCGAACAGATCGTCAATCCGAGGCAGTGGGTACTTGTTCTTGATGGTGACTTCATTGAGAGATCAATAATCGATGCACATC